>OY757935.1:43744750-43874750 GCA_963585895.1 Sepioteuthis lessoniana | reverse complement strand
TCCTTCTCCAAGACTGGTTGCCTAACCAAAGCAAAAAAGAATCTAGACTGCTCAACTATTTACCCATAGCTGAAAAGAGAATAATTGGATTCATACCTTTTCCAAGGGTATTAGTGCTATGCGAAATGCAATCAGCCTTGTCCAGGATTTGAACTCATGTCGCTGTTTCCATTTTTTACTTCGATAACCATAACACGAAAGACAAGACAGACTTCAGTTTATTTCATTACTTGCTTATGTAATTCTTACCTTTGAACTCCAAAGGAAATAGACCAGTTTTGATGAAACTTGATACCAACTCCTTTTACCCCATTTCACACTAGGCTTCCATTTTTCTGCTTTCAGCTCATCTAAAAAGTATACCTGATCATACATAAGTCTTCACCGCTATTAACAAATCTCCCATATAAGCGGCGGAGTGGCTCACATCTTAAACCTAAGTGTTGGACACTCACAGGTCAGCAAAGCTAAAACTATCACGAGGGGAACGAAAGAATCAACAACCTTCTCAAGCACAAGATCCTTGTTTTTATTTCCCTGGCGTTCATCTGGATTGTTGGGATCTGGTTTTGTCTCAGTCTCAAAATTAGCAACGACTTCTGCAGCTACATATAAACTAACTCGACAAGCCCACATATATACATAACTCGTGGATAATATACGATGTATTTGTCAATCTTTTTGTTTTCTTTCTTTTTTTTTTCACTCTATAGTCCGCTTAAACGGCAAAATCCTCTTGCTGACAAGTTCGTTTAATAATATAGCAGAGATAACTATGAAATGCGACATTATCGCTAAGTCTGTTCTTCTGATCGGGATTTGGTATTATGATATACAAACCAAAAACTCTGTTAAAATTAAGACCATACAGACAAATTGTGTATGCATATACCAGTATCTGTTTTGAAAACATTGCCTGAGGATAATGTGTATTTGAAATTCCTTTCTTAATACAATCATCTCTGTCCTCGTGGTGTAATGGTTAAAGCTCTAGACTGCGGAATTGTTGTAAGGGAGTTCGAACTTCAGTCACACTATTACGTTCACTTTTGGACAAATACCCGGGGTAAAGGTATGTACTCCCTTTTCCTCCCAGCTATGGGTTAAATAGTACCACTACTGTTCTTCTAGAAGGGTGGATTTGACATTAAGTAACTTAAGAAGGTTGATATGCCATTAAACAATGAACATCTCGTTTTAAAATGTCAGTTGTCAAACAGATGAACTTGCCACGCATTTTCTACTACGAACTTACGAAAGTCAGCTACTGGCCTCACCATATAACACCTTAGCAGTGCAGATTAAAAGCTTGGATGCGGAAAAAAGACGTGGTATTATCACCCCCATCTCGTCGAATAATCTCCTCCCAACAATGGCTGGAAATCAACAAGACAATTCAATCCAAGAATTAGATGGAAGACCATAAAACCGTTTGCACCTCTAAAGATCTAGACAACAAATGCGGTGGAAAAACGACTGGCGCCGAAACTTTAAAAGTGATGCCGGAAATCAAGAATACACTTCGAACTTTTAGATTTAAAAAATACCAAGAATTTCTGGAAATCTTCGGCCGATTACAATTACTTCAAGAGAAGACGCTCGATGCGTAACGGTTATTGATGTTGGAAATGGGCCTGGTGACTCGAGTTTAAATCCTAGACTAGGTTATTTGCACTTTACAGGATGTCAATATTTTTGAGAAAAGAATGAATGCAATCATTCTCCGCCAACCCAGCTATGGAGAAATAGTCGGACAGACTAGGCTCTCTATCCTTGGTCTGGCCACCAGTCTAGGAGAAGGAAAACTTTGATATCAAAGCAGCAGTACCTCGCTTAAAAACTGAAAATGCGTTACATCCTGCTCATGGCCGAGGGATCGGTAAAACATCAGTATGGTGCTCCTCAAGGGATATATTGGTTAGCTAAGTAGGCAAGCAGTGAGTATTCTATTCATCTCAGTCTGTTCATATCTATCCATCTATCTATCAATCTATCTATCTCCTGTTAATGTCCTATATATGGGTCAAAAAGAAATGATCAATCATTTACTAAGGATTATTATTATTAGTTATAAGAATTTATCCAACTGTTAACTAATTATATATATATATATATAGGAATACTAGGTAAAGAGAATTACTAATGAAAGAAAGCCTCTTCTATTAACAGCTCTTACACGGGACGGGTAAGAGTCGTTAATAGAAAAGACTTTCTCTTCTATGTTCCACACAGTAACTACCCTAAAAAATTTTACTCTGCTTATGAGGCAGCCGTTCGTCGACAAGAGGTTTCTTGATTCCACACTTCGTTGTACGGGGTGGCTGCCGGGTGGATATAGACGGTAGATAGGAGAGTTTAATCTGTTGGTAACAGGAATATCGATTTATTGTTTTGCCCGCTACACAACGAAATAAAAACGAACAACAGCAGCTAGTTACACAGTCTGACTCACTGATGTAACCTTCAGCAGTGTTCACAACTGCGAAACAGTCTGGGCGTCTATTGTATTATCTTTTGCAACATTAGCATCACCACCGTCACCACCAACGCCTATACCGCCGAACTTCATTTCGCTGCACACCATCCTCATCCTTTCTTAGCTCACTCGGCTGGAGCTGTAGAATATATCGACTGCTTCTCTGCAGAAGAGAAAGACTCTCCCAACGAGTATCCTGTATATGATACTTAACAATCTGATGACGATGGAGATTTGGAGAATGTGAAGTACCCCTTCACTGCCATTGCTCCCAGGTCAACTCTGATCAAATGTGTTAATACCTGATAAGGGTACTATCTAGGGGTCAAATAGAACTGTTTTACTATTTAAACTGAGTACAAACAAATGACTGACGTTTAATTGAATTGTTAGTGATACATAACAATACTTGAAACAATTTAACTTTGTTAAACTGAATAGTTAGAATAGAAGTGTTTGGTCATTTAACTGTGTGTAAACAAATGGTTTGGTTTGGTTTGGTTGGGCTGGGTTTTATGGCACATCAACCATTATAGGTTATTATTGCCAATATATATATATATATATATATATATATATATATATATATATATATATATATATATACCTCTATTTAAAACAATTCAGTTTAGCATGAGTACACACTTTCAATGTCAAAAAACATATCTATTTCATACAATTTAGTTTAGCATAAGTACGCAGTCTAAATGTCAAAACAGTTCTATTTCAAGCAATCCAGTTTAGCATAAGTAATCATTTTAGTTCTATTTGACCCATAGAAAGAATCCTATCAGGTGCTACTACTCAGGGCCAGAACGGACCTGGAAGCGATAGCAATGAAGAGTTAATCCGCTTTCCCCAAAGCTCCAGCATTACTGGAACCTCACTATGAGATTGCTTGCTGTCATATCCAGGACACTCATTGGGGGAATCTTACCCTACTGCAGAGAAGCAGTCGGTACATTCTACAGTCCCAGTCGACTGGTCAATGTAAACAAATGACTGATGTTTAATTGAAGTTTTAGTTATATATAGCAATACTTGGAACTATTTAAATGTGTGCAAAAAAAAAAAATGAGCTCAGGCTCTTTAAAATTATCATCAACAAAATGTGCTTACAAATCATATATATTTGATTTATATGTATCAAGATGATTTGTCATTAAATAACCTAAAATGGTTAATTTGCCATAAAACCAAACTAAACCAACCCAAATTAATTATCTTTTCTCGGGGATTCGTCGTTTTAGAAATTCCAATCCTTATTCAAATGAACATGAAGATACCGGAAAGAAGTATAAATCTCTGTAAGAATTGAAGCCGTCAACCCCACAGCACTGTTAGAATGAGCAAGAATCCATTGAAGAGTCTGGGAGACCGGAGGAGACTTCGGAGAAAAACTACCCATTAAAACTGGTGCGAAAATTGAAAAAAGAGTTTGATATTCACTGGGTGCTTCAAACTTCTCGCTTTGTGTCAAACTAAGTTAATCTGAGTAAATGACTGTGTATGCCCCAGAATGTATCAGAAGCGCTTATGACTTGAATGGGAATGGCGATCCATTGGGAATTGTTCAAGAGACTAAAAATTGACTATACTGACAAATCATAGGCGCACAAACTAGAATTTGTCCTGGTAAATAAGTTGGCTGGTTGGTTGGTTTGTTGGGTTTTATGGCATATCAACCTTTGTTGGTTATTTAACGCCTAATCTATTTTTATGCTAATAGTCTGTTCTCTTTCAAACAATTCAGTTTAGCATGAGTACACAGCTTAATTGTCAAAAACATTTCTATTTCAAACTGTTCAGTTTAGTCAAACAGTTCTAATTTAGCCAATTTAGTTTAGTATAAGTATAGATGTTGTTTACACACAGTTAAATGTCAATACAGTTCTATATTAAACAATTCAGTTTAATATAAGTACAGTTTCAATGTAAAAAACAGTTCCATTTAAAACAATTCAGTTTAGCATAAGTACACAGTTTAGTTCTATTTATCCGATAGAACAGGCCAGAGTAGACATAGGAGCAACGGCAATGAAGGAGTACTCCGCATTCCCCAAAGTCCTAGCACCACTGGAACTTCACCATTAGATTGTTTAGTGTCATATCCTGGACACTCGTTGGCTGGGGGTGTCTTCCTCCTCTACAGAGAAGCAGTTAGCCGACTGGGCAATGATAAATAGGACAAAATTATCTTGGATTTTGAGATAAAGTGGAATAGCCAGTCCCATCCAAAAGACCAGACCTAATTGTAGTGAAAATGAAAAAAAAAGTCTGAACTGATAAACTTGTTTTTTCAACATGAAATAACATGGCAGTAACAGTGATACCGTGATAGTTCCAGAACTAGGATCAAACCCGAAGAACCTGGAAGATAAACTAAAAAATGTAAAAATCCGAAGAATAACGGAGATATATCCCGCCCACAGCACTCCTAAGATTAACCAGAACAGTTTGCAAAGTCCTGGTGGGCTGAATGAACTTGCTTTCACCGATGTCAGTGAAAAACCACAAATTATATTGTAATCTATTATAATAGTAAATCTCTGAGTCTGTATGTCACGGAAGTATTGGGAAAATAGGACAGTATAGCATAAACTTTTCTATGATAAGGTGCCGCAAGATTTTCTTGGCGATGAAAGTGAAATTGGTTTCGAGTAGATTTTGCGAATCATGGCCATTATTTGGTTATTCTAACTTTAGCGAACAAGATGTTACAACTGTGAATAAAGACAGTTTAAAAATTGTCCAAAATTGGGCAAAAGTACATCCATAGTTGCAACATCTTGCTTATCAACATGAAAAGGTCAATAAAAAAGACTCAACATTAAATCCTTGTCTCTCACTTTTAATATCTAAAGTAAATAAGGATTGTGAATATCCAAAGAATGAGTGCTCAATGCACGGCTATTTAATACAAAATATTCCTGCAGAGGAAAATACATATATTTATTTAAAAAAACAAGAATTAATTAGCAAAATAAATTTATCAGGGAAATGGAATACTATTTCTAAATTTCTTAATTATTAAACAAATATATAATTTCCGTTCAGAAGGGTCAGGTATACTGCATCTCTAATCAGAATAGTAATATAAATGATATATTTTAAAGGAAATTGGTTTCAAGTCGATTTTGCGAATTATGGGCATTATTTGGTTGTTCTAACTTTAAAAATTTTCAGATCTTACACAAACCACTAAAATTATCTCCTTTGCTTTTCACTCTTTTAAAGAATGAAATCAATACCAAAATAACTTAATAATATATTAATTTTGAGTTGCTAAAAAGCTGGGATAACAAAATAATCGAAAGAGAACAGAAAGAATTAAATAACATTGTTTTTATTTTGTTTGTTTGTTTATGAATAATAAACTTGGGGAAAAAAGTAATTAAAACAAAATAATTAATAATTAATAAATAATTAATATTCTCGTTTTTCATATTTTATCTTCTAAGCCAAAAATTAAAAAAAAGATCTTGGTAGTCACACGAATCTTTTTTTAATAATAAAAAATTGGCTATAATTTTTTAAAAGTTGTGTGTATTTTATTTTTTTGCAATAATCACATAATTATTTTTTATTGTTTGGTTTAGCAACGAGACGGAACTCTAATACGCTGTAGATTTTTGCTAAGATTTACTAATAAGTAAAAATAAGCAAATAAAATCGATAAATAATAATTTAGAAGAAGTATTGTGAGCCCCCACTCCGCGCCGCAAAAAATTATACACTCTTTGATTTATTATAAATACAATGATATAATTAAGTTCTATGATCCAAGTAAAAGAAGACATGTATAGAATATTTTGAGGTATCGCAGGTGTTCGAACTGATGATCGTTCCGGTCTAAGCACTGCTAATAACGAGAACAGATGGAATTCCAGACTTAACCGAATTATCGCAGGTGTTCAAACTGATGTCCATTCTGTTTAAGGCAAAACTGATAAAACAAACAGATGGAATTGCAAACTTCAAAGATAGTTTTAATTGATAGTTGAGTGCATTCTTTTTCAATTGCTGCACCCAGCTCATTGATAATTGCAGGTTTTGTGCTATACAAGTTGAATAGCTCAATTAAATGCCACAATTGCATGTACTGGGCACCTCATAATCAGTATTACCACCACATAAACTGACTACAAATTACAGTGTGTAGAATTATCGGTGTTGAGTGTAATAGGACCATTTTGGGGGGTTGTCTTCGTTTCTTTGATATAATAGCGTAGCCAACCTTCGTGGGTTATTTAATGCCAAATCCATTTTTGGAGAAGGAAAGTAGTGGTAATATTTAACCTATTGCTGGAGGAATAATTTACGCACACCCACTTATATATATATATATATATATAAGTAAATAAAGTTGGTGACCAAACCGAAGGCTCCCTTTTCGATAGCTACTACACCGAGGTTTCGGAACTGAGAATAATGGTAATCAATGGGTACTCCTTTCTCTCCTTTCGGAACTGAGTATAATGGTAATCAATGGGTACTCCTTTCTCTGGATTGCTCCCCTTTACCCTTGATACGTACCTTATAAAGCTGAATATTAAGCAATGAGACATCAAGAAAGCATTTTTTGAGTCTTTGGTATAACTTGACCTGGGATTGAGCCCAAGTCTCCCGGGCCATTGACGTACACTCTACTCACTATATATATATATATATATATATATATATATAACCACTCCAAATACAAGCCACTCCAAATAAGTATAAAACTCACTGCAATAACCGACCAAACACAACCCTCGAAGATGACCAGTGAAATGGTCGAAAGCGCGAGGGTTCTTCCTCTACCAACTTGATACAAACATACGAAGACTAGGGAGAAGACTTGAACGTCTTCACTAGAAGATTTTATAAAAGAAACAATTCGTGCTATTCAACCAAACCTGTATATATATATATATATATATATATATATATATATATATATAAGCCTTGTACATTACTGAGAAAAATTCTAGCAAATGGTTGTTGCTCAATGAAGAAATAATGTTATATAACAGAAAATTGCTCTATCTCAGTGTTAAAGGCTCGTTTTTCTTGTTTAATGGCATATCGCTCTTTTTGGGTTATTAAATCCCAACGACATCCTTGTAGAAGAACAGTAACGGTGCTACTTAACCGATGACGGGGGAAATTAGGGGATCGAATACTTTTTTCCAACGGTATTTGTTTGAAAGTGAATGTAATAACTTGACTTGAGTTCGAACTCGCTTACTACAATATAGCAGTCCAGTAAGTGAGCACTTACGCCACTACAAATTTGTTAAGTGGGCCAACAAAAGAACAGCGGGCTGTATTTTACGGGATGCGTAGAAATAGCTCTATATTTCAAACTGCGTGGTGCAAATAAACTTAGACAAGCGGTTACGGTAGCTCCATCCAGCTAATGTCTAACGATTTGTTTTCCTATTAAGATCAGTTCAATTGTACTTACATTTAAACTGCGTACTTATGCTAAACTGAATTGTCTGAAATAGAACTATTTTCATAAAAATGGATTTGGCGTTAAATAACCCCCCAAAATTGATATGCCATAAAACCTAAACAACCAAACCAAACCAACCAAACATTGCAATTTAGTATTGATAATTTTATTTCAATTCCTATCTAATACGTAAAAAGTGCAATCACCAATATTGTTTGAAGTAATTGTTAATAATTCTTATTAAATGATCGAACAGTTCTATTTGACCGATTAATTGGACCCTAACAGGTACTATGACTCTTGTTCAGAGTGGAACTGAGTATAATGGTAATCAATGGGTACTCCATATTCCCTAATCTCCTGGAATGGAGCCTCACCATCAAATGCAGCGAAATGGTAGACTAAATGAAAGTTCAAGCCAACACATTAATGTCGTTGCCGTGATATACGGATCTTTTTGTTTTGCGCGCGCTTTTTTAAGACGAACCTGATGATACGAAAAACAAGAATCTCCGTTTTATACCTGATTCCTGCGTTCTTTTTTCTTATATATATATATATATATAATGGATGTTGCAACAAAAAGTAGCAATTGGTTGTGGTAGGCTTACCTATAAATGTTATTTGATAATTTTTTCTACGAACAAGAGAAATATGATTTGGTTTGGTTTTATGGCATATTAACCATTTTTGGTTATTAAATGCCAAATCCTCTTTATACGTATATATTAAAAACACATGATTTGGCTTGGTTTGGCGTTATGGTATATCACCCATTATTTAATGCCAAATCCTATTTATATTAATTATATATATGATTTGTAAACACATTTTATGACATTTTTAAACGAACTTGAGCTCAATTTTTTTTGCACGCAGTTAAATTGTTTCAAGTATTGATAAGTAACTTATAACTCTATTCATTAATCATTTGTTTGCACACAGTAAAGTTGTTACAAGTATGGCTATTTAACACTAATTATTCTATCCAACATTTCTCATTCATTTGCGCACAGTTAAATAGTTCTATTTATTGCTAACAATTCAATTAAACATTTCTATTTTGTTTACATAATGTTAAATGATCAAACAGTTCTATTTCTAACAATTTAATTTAACTTGAGTCTTTTGTTTGCACTTTGTTTAAATGTCAAACAGTTCTATTTGAACCATGTATAGGATCTAATCTACAGGCCAGAGTGAACCTGGGAGCAATGGCATTGGAGGGGTACTCTGCATTCCCCAAAGCTTTAGCATTACAAACGTCCTATCATCAGATTGTTTAGTGTCATATCAGGACACTCGTTGGGGGAGTCTTACCCCTCTGTAGAGATGCAGTCGTTGTGTTCTATAGCCCCAGCTGACCGAACTACAAGAGAAACAGGAATAAAAACCTTAATACAATGATCAAACAACAAGGTGTGTCTATAAAGTACTGAGACAGATTGCATCAAATTTTATTAAGTATTAACTTAATTACACAACGACTTAATCATCTTCGAAATAGTGTTATTATAACGGCAATAGTTTAGAGTGACAAAGGAGGAGGTGTGATCGGAGGAGGATGAACTACCAGAGATCAAGGTAGAGGTCACATTTGCGGAGATCTAGAAAGGTGAAGCGGAATGTACCAGGTCTTTGGGGATTATGCAGTCAGTCGAGAGAGACACGTGATCTTTTGTTGCTGTTTTTAAACGCACAACTGCCAGTCACAGTAATTAAAAGGATTGTATGACAACAATCATTTTTATTTTAATAGTGCTCTGAAAACCGGAATTGGAGCACTTTTTTCCAACGCTTTTGTTGAAATTGTAGTCGTTATTTTTTGTTTATTTTTTTTTTTTTGGTGGGGGGGTATATAGTTTAACATATACACTGATAGCATCCTCCGCAGAGGGGGAAGAACCCCCCAAAAAGGTGTCTTGGGTATGATACTAAACGTTATCTGATGGTGAGGTTCCAACACTGGTGTGTAGAGTACCCCTTCATTGCCATTACTCCCAGGTCAACTCCTTATCCCATCTATTGGTCGAATAGATTTGATGCCTTATAAGTATAAATCATTTGTATTAGGTTTGGTTTCATTGTGTAATGGCATATCAACCTTTATGGGTTATCTAATACCAAAACCATCCTTGTAGAAGAACTGTAGTGATACTATTGAAGCCATTGTTCGGGGGATAAGTGTGTTCATGCTTTTTCGAGAGTATTAATCGAAAAGTGAATGTAATATCGCAACTGGAGTTCAAACTCACTAACAGCAATTTCACAATTCAGCACGTTAGCCACTATGTCAGTGATACTCCACTTCTTATTAGTATTAAGTCATTGAAGGTTATAATTGTTTACTAAGGATTATTGTTATTAGTTACATGACACCATATAATTACTTGCAAATTATTGGTGTCAGATAGGAATACTTGAAACAAAATACGAATTATCTGTATTAAGAATAGTTACTTGAAAATATCTTGAAATACAATAGATTAAATTTATTCAAAGCAATCTCCATTAGCCTCAAACACGGCTTTTAGACGACTTCGGAATTTCCTCTGAGCCTTTCAACAGTCTCTGTTTAAATTAATAAATGCTACTGTTACCTTTGCCTTCAGTTCATCTTTTTGTTTTGCACGGAGTTTTTTGGTTTCTCACTTAATCGTGCCCCATATATAATAATTAAAATTATTGCAATCTGAGAAGTTAGGTAGCCAGATGTTAGGGGTGATACACCTGGACGACCAGCGAGGGCATACGCATCAGCTCTGTGCGGTGACTGGATGTAGTCGAGAAGACAAGCCTGGAGCAATGGACGATTGGGACATATATCGATTGAGAGAGTCAAGGCACTCAATACAATCAGCACGATTTGATGATATATATATATATATATATACAGAGAGAGAGAGAAAAAGAGAGAGAGAGAGAACATAAAAATATAGGAGTAAATGTGAAAGTTTGCAAGAAAAAGTGCTCAGTGTTACTTCAGCAGAGTAGGTATACAACCAAGAAAAATATCAAATTAGGAACGCTAGAATTCCGTTATTTTAAGTTACATGAGGGGTGCACAATCATCAGACAGAAAAGTGAGAAAAGTCTATTAAAATATATAACGGTTAAATAATCGTAATATATAGTTTTATTAGACGCTCTTTTTTATTTAATATGATCTTGATATGATGCTCATCAAGAGCCAGTATATTACGGTTGTTATTATATAGGTATTTCTCCAAACATCATTGCACAACTGAACGTATGTCCTAAAAAAATGTGTCAACATCCACTGTGAGGAGAAGACTCTGTGAAGTTGGCCTATATGGCAGAAATGCCGTCAAGAAACCACTGTTGAGGAAGCAAAACAATGTCAAAAGGCTCCATTGAGCCACGGCGCACAAAGACTGGACAATAGAACAGTGGAATAAAGTATCTGGACTGACGAATCAAATTTCGAAATTTCTAGCTGAAATACCTACCGTATCACACCAACCGTAAACCATGAAGGAGGCTCTGTTATGATGTCAGGGTCTTTTGCCAATTGTAAAGTCGGGGATTTGCACCAAGGGAAGGGGAAATTAAATCAGACTGGCTCTCACAGCACACTGCAGCGATTCCATCTGGAACGCGGCTTGTGGGGCAAGGAATTGTACTCCTGCAAGATAATGACCTACAGCATACCAGTAAACTCTGCAAGAGATACATTGAAAGCAAAAAGGAAGAGTACGTCTTGGCCGGCGCATGCCACGGACTTAAATCCCACTGAACTGGTGTAAGATAAACCTGACCGATAAGTCAGAGCTAAACAAACTACAAACGTGGTTCACCTCTGGCAACTCTTGCAGTAAAGCTGGGCAAAACTATCTCCAGTCTACTTCCAGTCTTTGGTGTAAAGAATGCCAAGTATCTGTGAAGCAGTGATAACAGTCAAAAGGAAATCATTTTGATGAATCAAAAGTTTAAGAAGTTTTTTTGTTTAATTTGTATTTAATGTGGCTCAGGAAGACTTGTATTTAGTTTGATAAATAAAACTAGTGTAATGCTTAACTTGTTTCATTAAAAAAAAAAAATTTTGGATGAGAAATAAAAAAAAATTGAGGGTGGCCAAATACTTTTGACTGGTAGTATATACGAGGTGCATATGATAAGTTTCCAGACTTTTCGTATGGGCACTTTTATTGATAGTACACACATGAAACTCTAGTCCCCTTCGAAGTAATCTCCTCCGGTTGCAATGCACATGTTGTACCGTTCCAACATCTTCTGGAAGGCCCCATGGAAGTCCTCTTGTGTGAGCATGTCAATGACCTTCGTCACAACCTCTTTCATCTCCTCAATTCTCTCATAACGACAGCCCCTGAGCTTAGGGAATAACCAAAAGTCACAGGGAGGCTTAGGAACTGTCTTGATGCCCATCTTGGTCAAATAGTCTTTGACAAGGATGGAGTTGTGGACTGGTGCATTGTCCTGCTGGAAATGCCACTGACCCAATTTTAAGGGTGCTGGCTTCTTCCCTAGGAATCTTTTCCTGAACTCCCTTAAAACCTCAACATAGTATCCCTAACCCTAACTCTTTGCCAATCAACTCTGGTGTATTGACTTCCTTACCCCTCCCACACCCCTCACCATCCCTCACAGACTCCCTGCCTTCCATGAATCTCTTATGCCACTCAAAAACTGATGCTCGATTCATGCAAGATAGTCCAAAAGCAGTCTGAAGCATTCCATACGTTTCTGTGGCATTTTATCCAAGTTTAAAACAAAATTTTATTGCATATCGTTCTTCTAAAGTGTCAGATTGCATTTTTGAAATTCACCAGTTGTGACGATAAGGCTTTAGTAGGACGTATTCCAGTTCCTGCTGTAGCTGTTCCT
The DNA here is from genome assembly GCA_963585895.1 of Sepioteuthis lessoniana. Lineage (NCBI taxonomy): Eukaryota > Metazoa > Mollusca > Cephalopoda > Myopsida > Loliginidae > Sepioteuthis > Sepioteuthis lessoniana. The sequence continues at coordinate 43,861,968 of OY757935.1, read as the reverse complement.
TTGAACCTGAAATCATAAAGATTAGTCAGTCATCTCATAAGATGTATAGCAATAACATACTGAATTTCCAAGAGTCTACTACAATTTTAAATGCCCATACGAAAAAAGTCTGGAAACTTATCGTATGCACCTCTTATATATATATATATATATATATATATATATATATATATATATATATATATATATAGTTCCATTTGTAAGTGAATAAGAGCAGTTTGTAACAGTTTCTGTTTACTTTTTCTTGTTCTGGGGTAGAAAGTATCATTTCCCAATTGTTTATGTAAATGGGAAAGATGTATTTTTCTCTTTAAATTGTGCTTATATGACAAAAAAAAATTAATAATGAAAACATGATGGGAGATCTCATTTAAAGGTTGTTATGTACCGTCAAAAATCATAAAAAAACACTCATATACAAAATCTTTGGTTCATTTTGATATGAGCTTAATATAAATACATGTACCTTTGAAAAAATATATTGTTTTATTCAAACCCTATGCAAATAAGAAACTTTAATTTTGATCAGTTTTACGTAGAATGTAGGGTATTTTCTATATTTCATTACTTCGGGTACAATAGCAAACTTTGAAGGAAATAATGGCCATTTTCTATACTTTTACAAGATGAACAATTAAGAAATAGCACATAATATCAAGGAACAAAAATTTATTTTTTATAACATTATCCAGGGTACGAAAGCAAAGTTTGAAGGGAATAATGGCCATTTTCTAGACTTTTACAAGATGAACAATTAAGAAATTGCACTTACTATCCAGGAACAAAATCTGTCTTACATAGTGTGATCCAGTGCAGGAACACAAAATTTGAAGGGAATCATTTGTATTTTCTATACTTTTAAAATATAAAAAATAAGAAATAACACGTAATATCAAGGAACAAAATGTGTATTCCCTGGCATTATCCAGGGCACAAAAGCAAAGTTTGAAGGGAATAATTGCTATTGCCTATACTTTCACATTAGAAGCAATTAAGAAATATCCTACCCGATGAAGGAACAGAAATGCCTTACATAGTGTTCTCTCGAACTCAAAAGCAATATTTGACGGGAATAATGGCTATTTTTAATACTTGTACAATATAAATCATTAAGAAATAATACATATTATCCAGGAACAAAATTTGTCTTACATAGCATTATGTACGGCACAAAAGCAATATTTGACGGAAATAATGACCATTTTCTTTACTTTTACTACATAAGCAATCAAGAAATAACACATAATATCAAGGAACAAAATTTTCCTTACATAGAATTATCCAGAGCACAAAACCAAGGTTTAAAGGGAATAGTGGCTATTTTCTATATTTCTACAATATCAGTAATTAAGAAATAACACTTACTACCGAGAAACAAAATTTATGCAACATAGAAGAAAGCGTTCCGGTTGATTTTCTTTATCATTTAATTTCTTGTGTTCACGAAGATATTTGTTTAATACTAAATAGAATCTATGATTACTTCCTAAATTGAAGAATCAGTATCATTATCGATGGTTATTAAGAAGGAACGCCTATGGTCCGGGAGACCTAGGTCGCGTCATACCAAAAACTTTTAAAATGGTACTCGATACCGCCTTGCTTAACACTCAGCAATATAAAGTACGTATCAAGAGTAAAGTGGAGCAATCCAGGGAAAGGAGTAGCGCCCTCCCCTACACCTTGGTGTAGTAGCTATTGAAAAGGGAGCCTTCTGGTCGCCCTCGACTATGATTGCCAACTTTACTTACTTATTAACAAGGAAATACTGATAAGAATCTTTCACTACTTCCCAAATAGGAGCATCTATATCATTATGTACAATTGTTAACTATGATATGCTAATTAGAATCTTTCGCCCACCCAGACAGAAGTATCAATATCATCATGGACGGCTGTTAAGTATGCAGTGTTGATTAGAATTTTTCTCTCCTTACTAAATAGAAGCATCAATATTATTAGAGACAACTGCTATAACGAGAACCCAACGGGTTCTTAAATAACGAGAACTGAAATATTGTTTTCGTTATCTTTAGTTGTTTTCGAGTTTTTTTGTTTTGTTTTGTTTTGTTTTTGTCTTTTTTTTAATCCTCCCTTAGCATTCAGATTAACATTTCCTTTGATCCCAATGTCTCATTTATACAGTCAATTCTCTTTCCCAATTAATTTTTTTTTCCTCAGTGATGTTATCATATCAAAAAGATTTAAACGAAGAGAAATGAACGACATAGCTTAACTCATTCTTGTTGTCAAATTAAGACAACAATTTGTTAATGAATATACTGGTTGCAACAAACCATCTGCAAGGTTGTTCTATTTAGTAATCAAACTAATTACGTTTATGTGCGTATTTACAAAAATTTTGTTCCTCGATAGCTTGTATTATTTCTTAATTTTTTATATAGTAAAAGTTTAAAAAACGACCATCATTTATTTCAGACTTTGCTTTGGTACCCTGGATAATGTTTATGTGTAATTACAAATCAACTCTTCATATTTCAAAAGAGTTACCTTTTGACGCTATAAGTTCTTCTGTCTGTAGGTGCATATTCGTTACATTCTTCCACGATGTCTCAAAGATGGTTTTTACTTTAGGGTAAAAGACAAATGTTACAAGATGCCATAATGTTTCGCTCGAAACTTGAAAATATTTGGTTTAGAAAATTTTTTAAAAGTTGGCAACCTTAGTCAAGGATGACCCAAAGGCTCCCTTTTCAATAGCTTCTACACCGAGGTGTAGGAGAGGGCGCTTCTCCATTCTCTGAATTGCTCCACTTTACCCTTGATTCTTACCTTATGATGGAAAGTGTTAAGCAAGGGGGCATCAAGTACCATTATTTGAGTCTTTGTTATGACTCGACCAGGGATTGAACCCCGGTCTCCCAGGCCATTGGCGAACACTCTACTCATAACTTATTCTTTAAAAATAAAAAATGAGGGGTGTACTTATTTATGAACAATATTATATAAATGCACTGCTAATAGAAACGAAAAGGTAGTAGCAGCAACAAAAGTATCATTATAGGGTAATGTTGTAGGTTGGTTTCTATCACTAATGAATACCATAATATATACCTACCTACCAATTCATGTCAGGTGTGCATCACGAGGTTGGTATTTTTACGTAATATAAGAACAAAGAGAGAGAGAAAGACATATCAACAACATTATCTGTCTTCTGACACTTCCTGCATAATTAATTCCTTGTAGACACGACTATTCGTGACGTAGTGGCTAAAGTACTAGGCGGCCACATCGTAGGAAGCGAGTTCAAACTCCAGTCGCACTTTTTATGTTCATTTTTGGTTTAATCCCCTTAGGAAAGGCATAAAATCCTTATATTCCCAACCCAGGTGTTGGTTATATAGTACCATTAGTGTTATTCTACTTGAGTGGTTCTGACATAAGATTACCTATGAAGTTTTATATGCCATTAAACAAAGAAAACCAAACGAAACCAGAAGGATTAGAGTATCCAGTGAGACTCGAACTCATTTGACATTCAAGTGCTTAAAACTATTTCACATGCAAGAGTCCGTCTTCTTTTAGATTTAGTTAAAACTTTTGAATGTTCCACTGGGATATCCAAAAGTTTTTTTCTCTTCTCCCGTTGCTGATAAGAAATTATCTCATTTGATTCATGCACTGACATTATGAACAACACAAAGTAACGCTTGAGTGGCTTTGTTCAGGCAAACACTTTTTATTCTTAGACACGATCAAATTCCCCGGGAGACAAAGATTAACAACTTTTGTTTATGTTGAATAAACAAGAACTGATCTTCGTTATTGTCCAGGGAGATGAACCGGATGTAGTCAGTTAGAAACAGAGCCTACCTCAACTAAACTTGGATAAAAAGCAATAAACTCCTTTCCGTCTGGAATAAAACTACAAAAAACCGATAATGATCAGTCCAGCTATTGCATGCGCCAGTTTATATATATATATATATATATATATGGGGAGGCCCCCAGTAAGACTCCAACTCACGAGTTAGTTCGAGTCTCATTAGGAGCCCCATTCACATGGCCTTGTGCCTCACATATTCTTTGATAAAAGCAACCAGCTGGAAACATACACGTATGTCATAATGAAACAAATAAATCTGGAAAAGAAATACAAATCTCTTAGTGGACCTATTCATTTTGAATTATTTACTTTTTGTTCTCTCTTTGGACCTACAACGGATTTTTTTTTACACATATATATATATATATATGTATGTGTGTGTGTGTGTGTGTGTGTGTATGCAGAGTATTTCACATTAGTTGAAACAAAGTAACTCTGATCTTCCCTACTGACTTTATTCTCTTTCTCTTGTCAGATTATTGCCAGGAAATTGTTACAATTTTGATATATCTAACCAAATATAACAAAACCATGTCTTAGACAAGGGAGTAAAAAAACTTTTATACAAAGACATATTACGAAACTAAGTCTTCCAAGATTCTTCAAGCAAGTCACAGAAAGAAGTTCAATTTCAACACATTTCAAAGCGGGAGTCAGATTTTCTCTTGGTCAGGAACTTTGAAACTCATGGGAATTGAGAACATCTTAGGGCAACAGGTTCCTCACCATCTGGGTCTCCGATTACTGAGAAAAAATTTACATGGCTTATCAACAACTTTACACGCCATAATCAACAGTGCCCTCAACTAAATGACAGATATCTGGACCATGTACCCTAGGGTTCCTCTTCATGTTTGAGACTAAATGGTTGTAGATCTTAAAATGATACCCTTTTACAGGGTGATTCGCATTTGTTGAAAAAATACACAGGCCTCTCAAATCTTCCCAGTTGACTTTATTCTCTTTCTCTTTTGAGATTATTGTGGGAAAAGTTAACATTTTGATATATTTAGTCAAATACAGTGAAAACATGTTTTGGATGATGGAGTAGAAAAACATCTTTAAGAAGACGTGTCACAAAACTAAGTCTTTGAAAATTGTTCAAGCAAGATCCAGAAAGAAGTTCAATTCCAACACATTTCAAAACAAGAGTCAGATTTTCAAGTTGATCAAGACCTTTGAAGATCGTAGCACTTGTGAAGATCGTGGGGCAACGGGTTCTTCATCATCTAGGTCTCCGATCACCCAGGAGAAATTGTTGTATTTTGACATTCGACCCGGCCAAACTTGCCATTCTAAAGTGATGCACCAGAAGGAAGTGACACATTCCGATGGCACTTATGAGGAGAAATCGCGTAGGTGGACTTGGCTAACAAAATGGGACAAGGTAAAAATCCCATGATACACTCATAGACTGATGCACCGGAAGAGAGTGACCTCTGAACTGCATGACAGTTATTTCCGCTTGATGACGATCAAACACGCCATTCCAAGGATTGAGTGGGCGATTGAGTGGGTGTTGAACTATTATATAACTCTGTGAAGACAGGAAGTCAGTGAGTTGGGGTCCAGAGAAGTTGCTGATAAGATGTGGTGTTATATTTTGACCCTCGCCCCGGCCTAAAAATGCTATTCCAAGGTGATACACCGGAAGGAAGTGACACATTCCAACGGCCAGTAATCGAAAGAGATCGCGTGGGCGGATTAAGGCTTATGATATGGGAAAAGGTGAAGGTCCCATTCTGCCATTACAGTCATGCACCGGAAGAGAGTAACCTCTGAACTGCATGACAGTTATTTCCGCTTGATGACGATTAAACTTTCGATTTCAAAGATCAAGAAGGCGATCGGGTGGGCGTTGAGTTATTATTCAACTCAGTTGAGTTTGGGTCCCAGAGCAGTTGCCAGTCGAATTCCAGACAGTAGAGACCAGATGTGGTAAGGAAGGCCACACCCGACCGAGGGGGTTCTCGGACCCCCCCCAGGGCAGTTGCCAGCAGACTCCCAGAGGATTAGAGACGAGATGTGGTAGGGAAGGCCACACCCGACCGAGGGGGTTCTTGGAAATCCCCGATGCAGTTGCCAGTAGACTTCTAGACAGCTAGAGACCAGATGTGGTAGGGAAAGCCACACCCGACCGAGGGGGCCCTCGGAAAGCCCCGATGGAGTAGACCCCAACATCAGAAGAACAAGAACGACACAACGTGACGGTCATAACAGTGGGGTCAAAATATGAAGGTTACGTTCGGTCTCCAGCATCCTCTCACACGCAAACCTTACAAATAAAATGAGAGGTGAATATTTTTCTAAAGAAGTCTTCTTGTGTCTTCCTTCCTGCATCTTAATTCTTCATGCGTCTTTCTTCCTGCATCTTAATTCTTCTTGCGTCTTCCTTCCTTCATGCGTCTTAATTATGGTGTCGTTGTGATGCTGAATGAACGTGTAAATAACTATATAACAGTGGTAGAGAAAGCCCGGCGGAGGGGGCCCTTGGAGCCCCTGATGAGTTGGGGATCAGAGACGACGGAGACAAGAATTGGTAGGGAAAGCCACACCCGGCCGAAGGGGCTCTCAGGACCCCCGATGGAGTTTTGGAGACCAGTTGGTGATAAGATGCAGTAAAGAAAGCCATCATCCAGCAGAGAGCTGGGCCTCTGGGCCTCCGGTTGAGCAGCCCTGGAGAACAAGAAAGACACAACGCTGACGGCCATAAGAGTGGGGTCAATATATTGCAATTCTGTTCGGTCTCCAACTCCTTCTCACAGTAAAACCTTGAGTAACCCTTTTCGAACCCTTACAATAAAATGAGAGGTACATATTTTTCAAAAGTCTTCGCTCGTCTGTTTATTATCTTGTCGTTATGATTTTTTCTGCATGAATCTGCAAATGAGTATATAACATACTATGCATACCTTATCAACAAATTTGCATTCAAATATGCCTTTACAAATGCCCTTGGGAAAGATATGAATCCTCTTAGTCCCCCTCTAGCTATGGGTAAATAGTAGGGCAGACTGATTTCTTCAGCCTTGTTTAGGCAACCAGTCTAGGAAAAGGAAAACTCTAAATTCAAACCTGTCAAACTCAGCTAAAAAATTGACCTTGTATCATATCCTGCCCGTGCGGGGTGGAGTTGTATACATGCATTCAACTGTGCCTTTAACTGAAGGACAGATTTCTGAGATATGTACCCAAGAACTCTCTTGATATTTTGATCCAGATCGTAAAATTTTATTCTTTTAACTTTCAATAAATGTAACTTTCATTGTTCAATAATTAAGGATCCTTGATTTGTACCCGATTACTTTGTAAAATATTTTGCGATATCTTGGTACGCACTAGTTTGCAGCGGGTATATCACGTGACCCAAGTAATCCAAACCGTGATTGGTACCCGCCGTAGTTGCTAGTTGATACGCTGACTCGTGATGGTCTGGTTTAGTTTCGTTGTTTAATGGTATATCAACTTTCGTGGAGCATTTAGTGCCAAAGCCATCCTTGAAAAGGAACAGTAGTGGTACTATCTAACCCATAAACGAGGGGGAGTATAAGGAAGTTTGTACCTTTTCTAAAAGTATAAGTCAAAAAATGAACGTAATTGCGCGACTGGAGTTCGAACTCATTTACCTTGATATCATATTCTAGAACGTTAGCCACTACGCCAATGGGACATACACCCTGGCCTGATGTACATTGCATTACTCCTTGGGTGATTTGAAAGCTACATAGACAAACGTGAAATGTTGTCAAATTTGGGAACTTATGCTTTACAAGTTCGAACTGGACTATAACGCTGCGGAAACGAGCAAAAACAATTGTTGTACGAAAGGTGAAGGTCCAGTTAATCAAAGTTCAGTAATCAGAGGTTTCAAGAAATTTTTCCCGACTTTCAAGAACCCCGATGACCAGCCAATGTCACATTGCCTAAAACGATGTATTCCGAGACCGTGCTTTAAGCCATTGTGGCAAATCTGGTGAGGAGCACTTGGGGAGTATCAGGTGAGCTCAGCTCAGCCATTGAGGTAAATCTGGCGATACAGCAGAATAATGTTTTTGGAATATACATAAAAAAGGCTTCATAGATCCTATTCAAAATTTGATTTTACTCTAAGAAAGAACAATTTTGACATTTTGTCTTGATATGAGTTGGTTGTTTGGTTAATTGTTTTATTTTATCGTGTATCAACTCTTTTCGAGTCATTTAACGCCGAATTAAGTTATTTTGATAAAAGTTTCAAACAATCCAGTTTCGTATAAATACAGTTTTTGTTTTCACATAGATCAATGTCAGAATAGTTTTATATCAACCATTTCAGTTTAGCATAAGTACACAGGTTAAATGTTAAAAACAGTTCCATTTCAAACAATTCAGTTAAGCATAAATACGCAGTTTAAACACCGTTAAATGTAAAAACAGTAAATTTCAAATAACTCAGTTTAGTGTAATTGTACTTTAGTTCTATTTTACTCATAGATAGGACCCTATCAGGTGCTACCACTCCGGACCAGAGTGAACCTGGGAGCGATGGCAATGAAGGAGTCCTCTTTATTCTCCAAAGTTCCAGCATTACTTGAGCCTCACTATCAGATTGTTTAGTGTCATATATAGCACACTCGTTGGGTGGGAGTCTTAGCTCTCTGCTGAGAAGCAGTCGTTGTATTCTACAGCCCCAGCCGACTGAGCAATGTTTTGATATTACCATCATCTTGTTTTAAATATTAATCCTATTTACCAACACCTCCGCTCGGGCAGGATATGACACAAGGTCAATTTTTAAGCGGAGTTTGACAGGTTTGAATTCAGAGTTTTCCTTCTCCTAGACTAGTTGCCTCACCATGGCTAAAGAAGCCAGTCTGTCCGACTATTTACCCATAGCTGGAGGGAGAATAATTGGATTCATACCTTTCCCAAGGGTATTAGTGCTATGTGAAATGCAATCAGTCTCGTCTAGGATTTAAACTCGAGTCGCCGTGTTCATTTCCTACGACAATAACCATTACACCACGGGTTTTGAATATTAAATAATCCGACGGTATATAGATACGAAAATAAGAAAAGTCAAGATATTCAGAGAATGTATTTATTCATATTTGAATTGTGTACCCATGTTTAATGTTTTGTTTTTTTTTAAACCATCTTCAGGGCGATGTTATTACGTGATATCTCATCCGAAAAAATATTTTCAAATGAGAAAGTGAAACGAAAAACTGAGAAAATTAGTTGCTTTCTATCATCGTCGATCAGCGTTCAGTTTCAAAATGTCTATTTCAAACACAGTGTTTGAAAATGTTTATACTTCATTTTATTTCACTTGGCTATTTATCTATTTAAAAAAAAAGTTAATGAATTTGCTGTTTAAAAAACAAAATTGTTAAGAACCTTTTTGAGAATTAAGACTCATAAAATTACAAAAAAAAGTGTGTATAGTTTAGGATTTTTTTAATAATCTAATTCAAAAATTATTTTCCTCATTTGAAAGTTTTCACACCAGCGTTTGCTTTGGTTTCTTTTTTTTATAATGGCATATCAAACTTTGTAGGTTATCTAATGCCAAAGCCACCCTTGTATAAGGACAGAAGGGGTACTATACAACCCGTGTCTGGTTCATACTATTCCCAAAGGTATTAGTCCTAAAGTGAACGTAATAGCGCGACCGGAACAGCGTTAGTTGATGGTTTTCTGCTGGAGTCTGAGTGACAGCAAGTCTCCTCAAGTCCCCAGGACTCTTCTTAGTATTCTGGCCGATCTCAACAATGCTCTAGTTTGGAAGGTCTCCACTCGTCTTCTTACTTGTACTAAACCTTTGATGACTACCGAGCGCACTAATTACAATCGGTATCGCCGTCACTTTCATATTCGAACCCTTTTTTCAGTTTTATTGGGAGGTCGAGATTATTATCTCACTTCTCGCTTTCTATCAGTTTTACCTCACAAGGTCAGCCAGGACGGCAAAGTACACTTTTCTCTTTTTATGAATTTTCCATATGGTTTTGAGAATTTGAAATGCAAGTTCTACCATCGTCACCTGTTATCAAAAGCTGGATATGTTAACCATGTCAAATCTCATAGAAACTTTAAAAATTAAAGGTTTTTATAAACGAGTGTTGTTTATGCTAAAGTGTTCAAATTAAGCACTGAATTAAAGTTGACGACCTTAATCGAGGGTGACCCAAAGGCTTCATTTTCAATAGCTACTACACCGAGGTGTTAGGGAGTGTGATTCTTCATTCCTTGGATTGCTACATTTTACTCTTGATCCTTACCTTATAATGCTTAATGCTTATAATGCAAGGCTCCCTTTTCAATAGTTACTACACCGGGGTGTTAGGTAGGACACTACTCCTTTCTCTGGATTGCTCTACTTACCCTTAATCCTTACCTTATACTGCTTAGTGTTATGCAAGGAGACATCAAGCGACCGTTTTTTGAATCTTTGGAATGACTCGACCTGGGATTGAACCCCGGTCTCGCGGAATATTGACGAACATTCTACTCATTGGTTGACACCATTAAGTCTGTACAAAATTCAAGCCTCGTTTGTCATATTTACCAAAAGCCTTGCAATTCAATAGATTAGATTCATTTGAGAAATGGTGAAGAGGAATTAGTTCTAAATCTGCAGTTTGGGTCGTATTTTTGTTAAAGAGGTTTATCATTCGTCACTGAAACACACAAATACTCACTCACTCCTATAAGCACATACACTCACACATAAACACACACACACACACACACACACACACACTGGCACACAAAATCCTACGCATAAACATAGTCTTACACAAGTATTCGTTTACATAAACATGCAACTACACTATCTCTCGTATACACACATAAACATACACATACAAGCATATATATATATATATATATATATATATATATACAAATTTCGTTGAATATAATAGACATTTTCTGTCTACATATTTTCTGATTGATCCTTTCATATTGCTGTATTGATTTTATAGTATTCCACGGGAATTGATTGATATATTTTACATAATTGTTTATTTCCCCAGTACTTTCAGTCCGACTTTGGACCATCATTGATGAATAAAAAATGTTGACCCTCCAATTTTATTACATTTAGATATTTGGTCTTGCTCTAACTTGTCAGTTCTTACTTCAGTTATCTTCTAAAATCATCCACCCGCCCTACACACAGAGACGACTATTTACTCTTAAAACTTTATATATACCAGGGGTGCCCTAAAAATGCTTCATTACACAGAAACTACGATAGATACAGGGATACAATAATACTGTTAGAAAGAGCTAATAAATTTGGTTTGCTTGGGTTTGATCTTATGTTAATCAGCCTTTGTTGGTTATGTAATGCCAAATCCATTTTTATACATATAAACAGTTCTATTTTTTTAAAAATCAGTTTAGCTGAAGTACACTGTTTAATCTTCAAAACAGTTCGGTTTCAAACCATTCAGTCTAACATAAGTACGCAGTTTAGATCTATTTGATGCATAAATGCAATAGTTTAGTTCTATTTGATGCATAGATCAGCTGCTACCACTCTGGGCCAAAGTGGACCCGGGAGCGATGTCAATGAAGGGGGTACTCCGCATTCCTCAAAGCTCCAGCATCACTGGAAACTCACCATCAGATTATTTAGTGTCATATCAGGACACTCGTTGGGTGGGGTGGGGTCTTACCCCACTGCAGAGATATAGTCGGTGTATTCTACAGCCCCAGCCAACTGGGCCAAAAAAAAAACTGATATTCAGCAAACATATCATACCATTGGTAATGCATTTTTACCTGCAATATAAAAGGGGACGGAATGTGGCTCACGTCGCTGTTATTATTGCTAAAATATCCAACTGTGCTCACAATGACAGTTTGGTTTCTGTATATATATATATCCTCTAATAATTCTTTTCCCTTATCCATTGCTGGAATCAGGCTCTGCCCATGTTTTTAAGATAAAGAGAGTATTGGGTCTTACCTTGCTGGTTCCCGACGTGTTACTAGTGGTTGAATGCAGAGTTTGATGTACCATGGGAGACTAGTCTATCCTATAATCTATAGGTAGAGAATATGAATTAAAGCGGCACAAGCAGGGAGAGGAGCAAAAATAGACTAGTCCAGAATATATATATATATATATATATATATATATAGTTTAAGAAAGAATCAACACTCTTCTCTCTCTCTTTCTCTCTCTCTCTCTCTCTCTCTCTCTCTCTCTCTATCAATCTATCTATGTCATTCTCTTCACATCAATCGATCGAGGTAACTAGCAAGCACGCTCATTCTCTCTCTCTCTCTCTCTCTCTCTCTCCCTCTCTCTCTCTCTGTTTCTGTCTCTTCAATCTATCTTTCTATCTGCCATTCACTCATCTATGTTATTCTCTTCATATCTATCAAGCTAGCTCATTCTCTCTTTTTCTCTGCCCCTGTCTCTGTCTCTGTATCTCTCTCCTTCTGCCCAGTCGACTGGGGCTGTAGAATACATCGACTGCATCTCAGCAGAGGAGTAACCCCCCCTAATGAGTGTCCTATATATGACACTAAACAGTAATGTTGGAGCTTTGGGGAATGCAGAGCACCCCGTTATTGGCATCGCTCCCCGGTCCACTCTGGCTCGGAGTGGTAGCACTTGATAAGGGTCCTACTTATGGGTTAAATAGAACTAAACCGTGGTTTGGGTTAATTGTTTTTGTCATTTAAACTGCGTATTTATACTAAACTGAATTTTTAAAATAGAACTGTTTTGACATTTAAACTGCATACTCATGCTAAACTGAATTGCTCGAAATAGAACTGTTTTGACTTCTAAACTATGTACTTATGCTAAATTGAATTATCTGAAATAAAACTGTTTTTATATTAACTCTGTTTGTTGCTCAGTCGGCTGGGGCTGTTGAATACACCGACTGTCCCTCTGCAGAGGGGTTCGACCCACCCATCCCCCGCAATAAGTGTCCTAGATATGACACTAAACAATCTGATGGTGAGGTTCCAGTGATGCTGGGGCTTTGGGGAATGCGAAGCACCCCTTCATTGCCATTGTTCCCAGGTTCACTCGGCCCCGGAATGGTAGCACTTGATAGGGCCCTATCTATGGGTTAAATAGAACAAACTGCATACTTATGCTAAACTGAATTGTTTCAATTAGAACTGTTTGACAAAACTGAATTGCTTGAAATAGAAATGGTTTTCACAATTAACCTGTGAACTTGCATTTAAACAGCATACTTATGCTAAACTGAATTGTTTGAAATGGAACTGTTTTTGACATTGAAACTGTACTTACGCTAAACTGAATTGTCTAATATAGAACTGTTTTGACATTTAACAGTGTGTAAAAAAATCTATACTTATACTAAACTGAATTTTTTGAATTAGAACTGTTTGAATAAACTGAATAGCTTGAAATAGAAATGTTTTTGACAATTAAGCTGTGTACTCATGCTAAACGGAATTGTTTGAAATAGAACTATTTGCATAAAAATGGATTTGGTGTTAAATAACCTACAAAGGTTGATACATTATAAAAACCAACCAACCAACCAGCCCTCTCCTTCTTTGTCTTTCTTTCTCTTTGTCTATCTATCGATGTCATCCTTTTTCATATCTATCAATCTATCTATTTATCTATCGATGAGAATAAAGATTTTTTCCTTATTTGAACTCTCAGAAGTTACCTAATTTTATCTGATACCAATTAAACCTGTTTCCCTTGAATAGAGTAGAAAAAACAATAAAAGTGTAAAACAAAGAAAGATGTCGATTGAATGAGCTCTGAGTGGTTCCTCCCATTGAACACTCATCAGTGGTCACTAGTTGTTGAAGGTAACAAATAAAACTAACACCACCAACAACATAAATAATGTTTGTTAACAAGGAAAGACTTGATTATATCACGTCTTTATTTCAACTGTAACGTCATCTTTCTCTCTCTCTCTCTATCTATCTATCTCCCTTTTTTTATCTTTATTTCAACTGTAACCTCATCTCTCTCTCTCTCTCACTCTCTCCCCCTCTCTCTCTCTCTAAATCTTTATTTCAACTCTAACGTCATCTCTCTCTCTCTTTCTCTCTCTCTCTCTTTTTAATCTTCGCAAAATGGTTTTCTAATTTCCTGGACTCGGTCATTTAGTCTACTAATTAGAAGCTTAATGCTCAACTAATTAGCTTATTTTTTCCTTCCTTTAATTATCAGATTTGTTTGTTGTTTTTGTTTATTTTTTTCTCCGTGGTATTACTAATTGATATTTCAAAGTTTGTTGAGACGAAATCGCTTGCATTGATTCGTGCACGCAGCTTCATAAACAACAATAAAATCCATAAACAATCCATACAGGTACGTTAAAAACTGGTGAATACGTATATGTCATGATTACATCGCCTTCACGAGATAGATAGATAGATAGATAGATTGATTGATTGATTGATTGATTGATAGGTTCCTGAGCACACTTTTTCGCACACAGTTAAATGGTTTCAAGTATTGTTATATAGCAGTCACAATTTTGCATCAGTCATTTCTTTGAACACAGTTTGTTGTTAATTTCATTATTAAAATAGAAGTAATTTGCTTGCACTCGAGCGTTTTAATGATTTCACTCATTGTAGTAATTCTATCGAATATTAATCATTTGTTTGAAGAAGTGGTTACAAGTATTACTATTCAACCCTAATTATTCTATTCAACATTCATTTGCACACAGTCAAATGGTTCCAAGTATTGCTATATATCACTAACAATTCAATTAAACATCAGTTATTTGTTTGCATAGTTAAATGCAAAAACAGTTCTATTTCTAACAATTCAGTTCAGCACAGAGTTTAAATGTCAAACAATTCTCTTTGACCCATAGAGAGGACCCTTTCTGGTGTAACCACTACTGGTGAAAGTGACCCTAGGAGCAATGACAATGAAATGATACTACGCATTCCACAAAGCTTCAGCGTTACTGGAGCCTCACCATCAGATGGTTTAATGTCATATCCAGGACACTCGTTGAGTGGGGGTCTTACCGCACTGCAGAGATGCAGTCGGTGTATTCTATAGCCACAGCCGACTAGGCTACCATAGCTGGGAGAGAAGAGATGGATTCATGCCTTTCGCAAGAGTATTAGCGTGAAACGAAACGCAATTTCGTGCAGGATTTGAACTCGGGTCGCTGATTTCATTTCCTATAACGATAACAGTTAACACCAGTTCAAATCCTGGATTAGGTTAATTCCATTTCATATAGCACTAATACTCTTGGGAAAGGTATGAATCCAATTATTCTCCCTCCAGCTATGGGTAAATAGTAGGGTAGACTGTGTTCTTCAGCCTTGATGAGGCAACAAGTCTAAGAGAAGGAAAACTCTGAATTCAAACTTGTTAAACTCCACTTAAAAATTGACCTTGTGTCATATCCTGCCCGAGCGAAGCAGTTGGTAAATATGATAACGATAACAGTTCAGCTAAGTGCACCTTTCAGATGCTGCTCATACGCAATTAGATGCGGTGGGCTGGGGACCTTACCATGATGGTGGACGTTAGGCTTTTCTATGAAGGGTTGTATTATGGTAGATATCCAAGATATAAACCTAAAAAATGTTTTAAGGATATCATCAACAACAACCTCAAGGCACTCAGTTTAAACATAGGACTCTGAGAGCAAATGATGGTAAATCAATCAACTTCGAAGGAAGTAATCGATAAAAGTTGTAAAGTGTTTGAAGCACTGAGAATTGAACACTCCAGTCTGAAATGAGCACTTCAGAAGCAGAACTCGATCTCGGTCTCTGACGCTTTAAAGCCTGAATATGTTTGTAACATCTTTAGTAGGGTCTGATGGTCCAAAGCTCGAATTGCAAGTCCTGTAAGATCTCTTGACAACAAACACTTGAAAATTCACTTTACAAACATCTTTCAACCAGGAGCAACCGCCAGGTAACTTGAGTCAAATATGTGGGTCTGCTGCAGGTTTGAGAAGTCATATGATAGTACACGGGAACAATGTCAAAGGAAAAAATAGCCAGCTCATTTGTCACACATGCCATATGGCTTGCAAGGAAATACGTTTCCTAAGGAATCATATGCGCTCCCAAGGGTACTCTTAGAAACTTAAGACGGATTTCTTCTGTAAATAAGTGACAGTCGCTATATATATATATATATATATATATTTGTGTGTGTGTGCGTATGTGGAGAGAGAAACAGAGAGAGTGATAGGCGGGGAGGGAGTTTTCATTCAGTTTCTTCACCTTGTGCGACGCATAGCAAATCCAAAGAACGTCAGAACATCGGAAATAAATATGTTCATGTATATATATATATATATATATATATATACAAACATATCTATTTCCCATTTTGAATACTCATATTTACAACTGTGGGAAAGATAAGTAAATACATCTAGAGGTTTATATATATATATATATATATATATATATATATATATATATATATATATATATATATATATAGGGTTGAGTTCTCTAAGCGAATGAAGTAATCGCGTTGCCATTAGCGTTTATTGCAAGTCTCTTCATATATGAATTGAGGTCTCGGTAGCCATTGAGCAGATGTATGTAAACAATAGTAATTGTGATTCAAAACCGTTTAAAATTGACTTCGCCGCTACTAGTTCCTCGTGGCTGAGGGGTATAATCTTGTATTGACGTTTGTGTCAACCGGGTTTCGATCCCAGCTACGGGAAGCTAGTATATCTAGCCACACTAATGAGTTCTGATAGAACGAAACAGATCTGTCTGTGGATGACTATATATATATACGAATACTCTAGGGTCAGAGATGTTCTGAGGATTCGTTTATGTGAAACCGAGGTAGATTTTTTTCTCAGTCAGCAGGCATCCATATTTCGCTCTACTTAGTGTATTGAGCATTCTTACGTTTAACTTAACGAATTTTGTTGGTGATTATTTTTCTTTTGGTTAGGCAATAGGTTGATTACTTTTAAGTAGTACGTGTGCTTTTAGTCTTTTCTTTTTTTATGGAATTTTTCCCCCGGATTCCTGTTTGTGTAATATCTTTTATTTGCATATTGTACTACCTGTTTTTCTTTCACACCATCAGAAATATAGAATAGTTTATAAGAATTAATTACTTAATTAGATATGTATACATATATGTATATGTATGTGTGTGTGTGTGTGTGTGTGTGTGTGGACAGACAGACAGACAGACAGATAAAAACAGAGAGATGGAGAGACAGAGATAGATGGAGAAAAAGACTGATAGATAGATAGATAGATAGATAGATTAAAAGGTTTCAAATTCAAAACTTATTTCAAGATTCTATTTTACGGAAAAAAAACATCCTTCTGAAATTTGATTATAATTAATTTTTCTAAAGATAAAATGCTTCCTTTTTCGTAATGTCTAAATATTATCTCTAATATTTTACATTAATGAAGCCACTTGTTATATGCTTCTAAAATAGTCATTAATGAATGTTACAAGTGTTTTTTTTTTTTGTTTGTTTTATTTTTTAATTCTATCTATATCTTTTTTTAATTCAATTAATGGTAAAAGCGAATTTCGAATGTATTCAAGAACGGCGATTAATCAAGGATCCCATAGAAATAGCAGTTCATATTTCTTTCTTAATTACTCAGGCCAGCAATTCAAAGAGATTTCATCTTGTTTGACAAATTAAAATGATTCCCCAGAATCATATCGTGATAGGTTTAAGAGTTTTTTAAGTAAAAAGAAAAATAATTAATATAATTATTTTTTTAAAACTCATTTGAAAGTTTTTCATGACAGTATTAGCTGGTAGTTTTCTACTAGAGTCTGAGTGACAGCAAGCCTCCAGGATTCTTCTTAGAATTCTGGCCGTTCTCAGCAATGCTCTAGTTTGGAAGATCTCCACTCGTCCTCTCATTTCCAAGTCATCCAGTCCCTGTAAAATCACTTTGATGACTGTACTGAGCGCACCAATTACAATTGGTATCACCGTCATTTTCATGTTCTATAGTTTTTTTTCAATTTTCTTGCAAGGTCCAGGTTTTTATCTCTTTCTTTTTTTTTTTTTTTGCTTTTCTTCAGTTTTATCCCGTGGTCCGCCGGAACGGCAAAGTCCACAATTTGGTAGATTTCTTTTTCTTTTTCTTTCTTTTTTTTTTTTTTTTTTTTTTTGTTGTTGTTGTTGACTATCACAAGGTCTGGTTGTCTGGCTGAGATTAGATGATCTGTTTATATCTAAAAATCCTGTAGAATTTTATACGTCACATTTTTCAGGACGAATTCTGGGTTGTGTATATACCATTGTTCGTATGGTCAAAATTAGACTTCTTGGTGTGCTTTAATCAAAGAGGCGAAAGAAACGACATCTCCGCACAAAACTAGTTCTCTGAAACTAGTAGACAAGTTCACCTACCGAAGTCTCATCAACTGAGACTGACATCAACACGCGACTAGCAAAGGTATGGACAACTATCGAGAGACTATCGGTCATATGGAAATCAAACCTGGCCGATAAAATGAAACGCTGTTTTTTTTTTCAAGCAGCGGTCGTGTCAATACTGCTGTATGGATGCACTACATGTACGCTAGCTAAACTTATGGAGAAAAAGCTTAACGGCAACTACACAAGAATGCTGCGAGCAATATTGAACAAGTCCTGGGGGCAGCACCCCACAAAGCAGCAGCTGTACGGCTACCTTCCACCCATCATGAAAACTATCCAAGTTAGACAAACCAGACATGCGGGACACTGCTAGAGAAGTAGAGATAAACTCATAAGTGACGTACTCCAGTGGACCCCTTCACATGGACGAGCAAAGGCAGGACGTCCAGCTAGGACCTACATACAACAGCTCTGTGCCGATACAAGATTTAGCCTTGAAGACATCTCAGGTGCGATGGACGATCGAGAGGGAGGGTGGGAGAGGGTCAGAGAGATCCGTGCTGATGGCACAACAGGATGATGTTGGTGATGCACAATTCCCAGTGGATCACGTTGCCCATCCAGTCGTGTCAATCGTTATTATTATTATTTCTATTACAATTAACTGGTGGTCTTTCCCTGAGGTTAGAGGGACAGTCACTTCCCGGGGTTCAAAGACTTTTCTGAGTATTCTAGCTGATCTTAACAATGTTGTGGTCTACATAGTCTTGATTCTTCTGATTTCCAGTTTTCCAATCGTTCTTCCAAGCGCTTGGAGACCGCTCCAATGACTCCAAATATAATTGGTATCATTATCAGAATGTTCCACAGCTTTTTCAGCTCTCTAGCAAGGTCCAAGTATTTGTTTATCGTTTTGCTTTCTTTTATCTTTGCTTTCTTTTAGTTTCGCTCTTAGTCTGCTGAAGCTGCAAAATCCACATGATGACAAGTTCTTTTTATTTTGTTAATCCACAATTGGTCGTCTTCTGGCCGGAATTAAGTGAACCGTTTGTATCTCAAAATTCCAGGGAACTTTATGCATCTCATTCTCCAGGACGGATTTTGGTTTGTGCATATATATACCATTAGGTTGTACGGTCAAATTTGAATCTCTTGCATAGTTCACAATGGATCACTTTTCCAACCCTGTCATGTCCACTGTCAAACGCATGT
This sequence comes from Sepioteuthis lessoniana, assembly GCA_963585895.1. Lineage (NCBI taxonomy): Eukaryota > Metazoa > Mollusca > Cephalopoda > Myopsida > Loliginidae > Sepioteuthis > Sepioteuthis lessoniana. The sequence continues at coordinate 43,842,573 of OY757935.1, read as the reverse complement.
GATCAACCTTTTGATCATTATCCTTCATTATTATTTGATTATCTACTTTTTTACAGAACCAAAATAATACGGCTTTTACACAGATAGTTTAATTGAATTACTAATGATTTTACTGTAGAAATGCATCTTGAACAGAGACAAAAGGGATTGTCAGTGGTCAGGAATCAAATAGAATGTGATTGACAGTGGTGGGGAAGGTAAGAAAATGATACTGAGTAGATACCATACACACACACACTCACACACACACACATATATATATATATATATATATATATATATATAATTTTAATGAATGAATAATGATTTTACAACAGAAATGCATTTTAGATAGAGAATAAAAGTTTGTCAGTGGTCAGTAATCAAGGCAATTTTTTAATAAAATATGCCTATTACATTCATAATTACATTCATATAGAAATTCATTGTTGATTATTTTACTATAGAAATGCATACAAAAATGTGGGGAACATGATTTGCCAGGGGGTCAGGAATTAAAATAACTGTCACAGACGGATGTAATTGGTTAATTTTAACGTTATGTAAAATCCTCATGGTGTACTTTATGCCTAGTGGTTAGGGAATCGCGTTCACTGTACATTCATATTTGAATGCTTGTTTAGTTGTTTCATGAGACTTTTTAAATTCTTGTATGGTATCAAGTATTCCTGTCAAATACAGATAATATACTCGCAGTAACATAGTTTCAAGTATTTCTACCAAATATTAATGACTATATGATTTCAAGTAATTATTTCCATTTCATAACAGTCATTTGTTTGCACACAGTTATGTGATTCAAGAAACTAATGATTCTTCATAAACAATTCAAGCTTCAAATAACTATTCTTAATGCAAACGATTCCCTAATAATCCTTAGTAAACAATCATATTCTAATGTAATTTTTCTTAATGTAAACAGTTCATGAATAATCTTTAGTAAACAATTCTAACCTAAAGTAACTATTCTATATGTAAACAATTCCGTAATAATCCTTAGTAAACAATTCTAGCTTCAAATAACTGTTCTTCGTGCAAACAATTCACAGTTACATAGCACCAAGTAGAAATTTACTTAGCTTTTTCTTAAATGTGGCACAAGGCCATATCAATGGAGCACACAACGGCATCAAGTATTCCTATCGAAGACGAATAATTTTTAAACAAATCTATTTTACCAATTAATGAGATCCTAACAAGTAATACCACTCCGACTCAGAGTGTACCAGGGAGTAATGTCAATGAAGGGGTACTCATATTGCTCAGTTCTTCAGTGGTGTAATATCTAAATTGCTGGACTTCAGTCGCACTATTACGTTCTAATTCCTTTAAGAAAGGTATAAACTCCCTTATCCCCTAGCTATGGGTTGAGTAGTACAACTGCAGTCTTTCTACAAGGTTAGCTTTGACATTAAATAACCCACGAAGATTGATATGCCATTAAACAAAAGAAACCAACCCAGATATCTAGAACTGGAGCCTTATTATCAGATGAGAGATTAAGTTGAAAAATAATTATCTTTATATGATCACAACTACCGTTTTTTAAAAAGAAAATTAAATAAAGATCTTTTTAACAGTATTACGCAATAAGGAAAATACTACGGATTATATTTTGTGTTGATAAGACGTAATAAGAATTGATGATAATAATTAACTTTTAAACTAATTACAAATAAAACGAATAATCTGTTTAATTTTAAATGTTTGCCTACATATCGTACCAGGTATTAATTAAATTACAGTTGCCTGAATACGATGTTGACGTTTTTCTCGCTCTTAAAAATGTCCACAAATCGATAAATACACAAGTTGCAAAGAATCAACACTTCCCTTGTATTTACTTGCACCTACTTAAGTCTATTTTTGTCACTCTTAACAGACGCGCGAATACAAATTAGACGGTGAGGGCTATTTAATAAATAAAGTGAAATATTGCCAAAGGACTTGGCAATAAGGAACTGTTCTCAATTGCACTTTTTTACAAGTCCTTTTAGAGTTCAGAAGACTGTCAACATAAACTTCTTATTCACTGCTGAGTCTGGAACTATTTCTTTACTGGAGAGTCAGTGTGTTTCCACTTAATGAAATATCTTTCCTACTCAGGCTCGCAGTGGTAAACCACATCTTTTGTGAATTTTTTTCATCTTAAGTCTACTTATCCGTACACGTCACACATTCTTTAGGAAATTTCACATAGTTTGCCCTTCTCAGATACCAAAAACCTAATGACAGACCTCTGTTCAAGCCTGGATTAATCTGGATTAATTTGAATTGCCACATAATAAATAATTTTAATGACAGACCTCTTTTCGAGACGAGATCATTTTGTTTGATTTTAATTGCCTTAAAACAAACATTTTTGTGAGATTAGAATAACTTTTGCTATAAGCCAAACAACGTAAAAAAATTCAGGGAAAAATAAAACATTTTGTTTTTTTCCAAAAAAATTCTCCCAAATTTATTGATGGACCTTCGTATAATATCACCATTCGACAGTAAACCGACCCCCTTTTGCAGGGCTTAGAATACACTGACTGTAGGGGGGAGATATCCCTTACCCCGACTAAAAAAAGATGTGTCCTGAATATTTTACAGCTATATTGAGATATTTACTCTGCAATTTCGTGCCGTTTTTTTCCTTGTATCTCATCAACCACTTAAGGTTTTAACTAGCTTGCGAACTATATTGAACAAGTCCTGGCGGCAACATCCCACAAGGCACCAACTATACGGCCACCTGCTTCCCATCACGAAAACTATCAAGGTTAGACGAACCAGACACGCAAGACACTGCTGGAGAAGCAAGGACGAGCTCATAAGTGACGTACTCCTATGGACCCCCGCATATGGCCAAGCAAAAGCAGGACGACCAGCTCGAACATACATAGAGCAGCTATGTGAGGATACGGAATGTAGATCTGAAGACCTGCCAGAGGCGATGAATAATTGGGAGAAGTGGCGAGAGAGGGTCAGGGATATCCGTGCTAGCGGCATGACATGATGATGACTCGATAAGCCGAACTCAAAACTTGGATGAGGCTAAGAGTATTTTACTTCACGCTTACCCAATGAATAAATCCTTTTCTCCACCTACGACCTTAGTTATGGGCTCTTTGAGCTTGGTAAGGCAACCGGTCCAGGAGAATGAAAAAACGGAAATTATAAGCTAGCGTTTTCTAAACTTTACATCATCCTTAACCCTCGCCTTTCTTTATGCTAATTAGTATATATATATATATATATATATCATGCTGAATTTTTTACTCATTATATATTATCATATGACCAGACATTGGCATGATAGTTAGAGTGTTCGCCAATGGCCCAGAAGACCTGGGTTCAGTCCCAGGTCAAGTCATGCCAAATAATCAAAAAATGGTACTTGATGCCTCCTTACTTAACACTCAGCATTATAAGGTACGGGTCAAGGGTAAAGTGGAGCAACCCAGGGAAAGGAGTAGCGTCATCTCCTACACCTTGGTGTAGTAGCTATTAAAAAGGGAGTCTTCGAGTCACCCTGGACTACGGTCGCCAACTTAGTTTACTTTTATATATTATCATTGTTCTTGAATGATGACACCAGTGTAGATCATTTAATAATACAAATGAAAATTATCATAATCCAATGATATAACCTTTTTCTAATTCATTGAAATTTGGTTTGTTTTGGTTTGGTTTCCTTGTATAAAGGCATATCAACATTCGCAGGTTATTTAATGTCAAAACAATCCTTGTAAAAGAACACTAGTCGTACAATTTAAACAATAGCTGTGGGTAATAGAAAAGTGTTGCATATTGGCCTTTTGTCAGAACTGTCAATCAGGGATTTCTTAACACAGGATGCAAATGTGTAAACAAGCGGAAGCAGCTCACATGGCCTGACAACCGTTAGAAACCTTAGCGTTATGAAATTATATACAGAAAGGTACCTAGTCAGATACGGACAGTGTCGGAGTCATGCAGTTACACAGAGTCGCGGTTAGCCCGGAGTTGGGGGTCAGTGGCCCATAGCGGAAGCCGGTTGAGTACCTCTCATCAAGGAAGCAAAGACGTAAGGCCTTGAATATGGAATCACGCCGTGGGTTAAGAAAATGTATCCTGTCTGTCTCTCTCACTCTTATGTCAGTTTCAATGCTTACGAGAAATAAAGAGAGATGTATATTCTAGTAAAGAATGCGTTGTTGCGTGTTCCTTCATTAATTATATGGCTACACAACAAAAATTCATGACTTTCCCAAAGGTATTTGTCCGACAGTGAACGTAATGGCGTGACAGAAGATTGAACACTCTTACAACGATGTCGCAATCCAGCATGTTAGCCACAACACGATAAGCACTCCCCGTTGAAATTCGTTTTGTAAACACAAACACTCGAAGACATTCTGTTGACAAATTCATTAATTATTTTTAATTCTTCATGCAAGATCATGACACTGTTATTTGCACACCCAAGCATATATATATATATATTGCGTTTATTTAGGTAATAGTTTTTCTCGTTTGCATGATTTATCAAAAATGACTGACAAGAATTTTGAGTAATTATATTTACCTTTTCTGGTTTGTGATTGAGTCGTATCGAATGAGGATGACGGCTGGTTAATGATTGTCCGAAATCTCTGATGTGACGACTCGAGTACTCGTATTTTCGACCTCCGTTAGTCATTGTCGAAGATGTGGGTGATCAATGAATATTGTGGGTAAAACCGCTTATGCCTGTCATATATATATATATATATATATATATATATACATGGTGCTTTCAATAAGCTTCCAGACTGTTTTTGTACAGGCATTTAACTCTTGAAAATTCAGTATGTTATTGCTATATATCTTTTGAGATGACTGACCAATTTTTATGATTTCAGCTTCAGATGAACAGCTACAGCCGGAATTGGAATACACCCAACTAAAGCCTGATTGTCACAGCTGGTGAATTTCAAAAATGCAATCTGGACGTGAGGACACTTTAGAAGAACGATATGCAATAAAATTCTGTTTTAATCTTGGAAAAATGCTACAGAAAAGCATGGAATGCTTCAGACTGCTTTTGGACTATCTTGCATGAATCGAGCATCAGTTTTTGAGTGGCATAAGAGATTCAAGGAAGGCAGGGAGTCTCTGAGGGATGATGAGAGGTGTGGGAGGAGTAAGGAAGTCAATACACCAGAGTTGATTGGCCAAAGGGTTAGGGTTAGGGTTACTATGTTGAGGTTTTAAGGGAGTTCAGGAAGAGATTCCGTCGGAAGAGGCCAGCACTCTTCAAATCGGGTCAGTGGCATTTCCCCCAGGACAATACACCAGTCCACTACTCCATCCTTGTCACAGACTATTTGACCAAGATGGGCATCAAGACAGTTCCTCACCCTCCTTATAGTCCAGACCTTGCTCAATGTGACTTTTGGTTATTCCCTAACCTCAGAGGCTGTCGTTATGAGAGAATTGAGGAGATGAAAGAGGCTGTGACAAAGGCCATTGACATACTCACACAAGAGGACTTCCATGGAGCCTTCCAGAAGTTGCTGGAACAGTACAAGTGCATTGCAGCCGGAGGAGATTACTTCGAAGGGGACTAGAGTTTCATGTATGTACTATCAATAAAAGGTCTCATCCGAAAAAAGTCTGGAAACTTATTTAATGATCCTATATATATATATATATATATATATATATATACTGGGTACAAATAGGCAATTAATCTTATTTTCGACAGCATATTATTATCATTATTATTTTCACTTTTTGCGAGTTTTTCTCACCATTTTTAACTGGTGTCTTTTACTGAAGTTTGAGTGACAGTAAGACGCCTCAGATTTCCTGGACTTTTCTCAGTATTCAGGCTGATTTTAACAGTGCTGTGGCCCAGTTGGTCACAACTCTTCCTCTGAGTCCTCGTTCCCACAGTCTCTTTTCAGGCCTTTGGGGACCATTCCAGAGGCTCCAACTACAATTGGTATCACCATCACCTTCATATTCCACTGCTTTTTCATCTCTCTGACAAGATCCAGGTATTTTCTCTCCTTCCGCTTCCTTTTATTTTCCCTTTGTGGTCCACTGAAATGGCAAAATCCACGAGAGGACAAGTTTTGTTTTTCATGTCAATTAACACTAAATCCGGTCGTCTGGCCGGGATTAGGTGATCCGTTGGTATCTCAAAATCCCACCAGAATTTTATGCGTCTCATTTTCTCGAACAAATTTTCATTTGTGCATCTACTATTTGTCAGAAAGGTCAACCTTTTAATCTCTGTCACCAAATAACCTACATTTACAATTTTGCCGCACATTATCCGTTTTGCTATTATGCAATCAGTTCTGGTTGTATTATTTAATGCTATTAAAAGAAATTTGAAAAATAGTAATAATGACCGAATGCAGCAAATTAGCACAAAGAGAAAATCAGATGAAGGTGGAACACAAGAAATCAAAATTTGACCAAACGAAGAAGTGGTATATGCACAACCTAGAATCCGTCCTGGAGAATGAGACGCACAAAGTTCTCTTGAATTTTGAGGCACAAACAGATCAGTTAATCCCGGCCAGACGACCATACCAAGTGATAATTAACAAAAAAAAGAAGAAAAGGACCCTTCTCAGTATTCTGGCTGATTTTAATAAAATTGTTGTTTGGATGGTCTCTATTCGTCTTCTTATTTCTAAGTCCTCCAGTCCCTGTACAAATCCTTTGGTAACTGTACTAAGAGCATCAATTACAATTGGCATTGCCGTCACTTTCCTGTTCCACAATTTCTTTCTTTTTTTTTTTTTTTTTTTTTGTTCTGTAGCAAGGCCCAGGTATTTAACTTTCTTTTCGCTTTCTTTCAATTTTACTCTCTAGTCTGCCTGGAGAACAAAGTCCACCATTCAGAAGGTTTTCTTTTTGTTGTTGGCTATCACTAGGTCTGGTCATATGGTCGAGATTAGATGATCTGCTTGTATCTCAAAATCCCAGAGAACTGATTTTTGGTTGTGCATATACCATTTGTTCGTGTGGTCAAATTAAAACTTTTTGCACAATTCCCAGTGGGTCACCCTGCCCACCTAGTCGTGTCTGATCTTATACTTTCTTTGCACTAATTTACTGCATTCGCTTATGATGGAAATTTACTAAGCTTTTTGCTTAGATGTGGCACAAGGCCATATGAAAGGGGCACCCAATGACACTCGAACTCACTCGTGTAGGTTTGCTAGTCGAGCTTGCTAACCATTACACCACCAGAGGCGCCTGCATTCGCTTATGATGTGATTTATTCTTTCATCATTATTATTTTACTCAAGAGAGTTTCTCATATCAACGTTAGCCGATGGTCTTTCATTGGAGTTTGAGTGACAACAAGTCTCTTCAAGAGACTTGGACTCTTCTCAGTATTCTGGAAGATCTCAACAATTCTGTAGCTTGGATTGTCTCCACTCGACCTCTTATTTCCTAGTCCTCTAGTCCTTTTACCAAACCTTTGGTGAGTGTACCAAAAGCACCTACAACAATTGGTATAAACGTCTTTTTAATGTTCCTCAGTTTTTTCAATTCCCTTGCAAGGTTGAGGTACTAATCCTTCTTTTCGCTTTTTTTCAATTTTAATCTGTGGTCAGCCGGGACAGCAAAGTCACAATCCTGCAAGTTCTCTGTTTTTGTCGCTTAGAACATCTATTGAACGGTTTCAAACTAACAAAGGAAAGAAACAGAAGGTAACACACAAAAACAATAACTGACGCCGACTACGCCGATGATATAGCGCTTCTGGCGAATGCACCCGCCAAAGCCAAAACTCTGCTACATAGTCTGGAACGAGCCGCTGCAGGCATAGGCCTCGATGTCAATGCACACAAGACGGAATATATGTGATTTAATCAAACAGGCGACATCTCCACACTAAACGGTAGCTCTCTGAAACTAGTAGACAAGTTCACCTACCTAGGAAGCAGTGTCTCATCAACCGAGACAGAAATCATTACGCGACTAGCAAAGGTATTGATAGCTATCGAGAGGCTCTCGGTCAGACCTGACCAATGAAATAAAACGTAGTTTCTTCCAAGCAGCGGTCGTGTTGATACTGCAATATGGATGCACTACATGGACGCTAGCTAAACGTATGGAGAAAAAAGCTTGACGGCAACTACACGAGAAATACTGAACAAGTTCTGGAGGCAGCACCCCACAAAGCAGCAGCTGTACGGCCACCTACCAACCATCAGGAAAATTATAAAAGTTAGACGAACTAGACATACAGGATACTGTTGGAAAAGTAGGGACGAGCTCATAAGTGATGTACTCCTGTTGACCCCTTCACATGGACGAGCAAAAGCAGGACGACCAGCTCGAACCTACATACAGCAGCTCTGTGCCGATATGGAATGTAACCCTGAAGATCTGCCGGAAGCAATGGACGATAGGGACGGGTGGCGAGAGAGGGTCAGGCATATCCGTGCTGATAGCGTGACATGATGATGATGATGATGATAAAGTCTGGTCGTCTGGCCGAGAAGAGGTGATCTGTTTGTATCTCAAAATTCCGGAGGACTTTGTGCGTGTAATTCCCCAGGACAGATGTTAGGTTGTGCATATACCATTTGTTCGTACGGTCAAATTTAAATTTCTTGCACAGTTCACAATGGATCACCTTGCCCACCCAGTTGTGTCTAGCCTCATACTCTTTCTGTGCTAGTCGACTGTATTCGCTTATTAACTGATTGATCGTTTCGTCTCTATCACCACATACCCTACATCTACTGTTTTGTTGCGTCTTATCAATTCTTGCTTTGATATAGTTGGTCCTTACGGCGTTGTTTTGTGCTGCCATCAGAAGGGATTCAATTTCCCTCTTAAAGTTTCCCCTATCTACGTTTGCCCAATCGGCTAGGGCTGTAGAATATACCGACTGTACCTCTGCAGAGGGGTAAGACCCCCTCCTCCAATGAGTGTCCTGGATATGACACTAAACAGTCTGATGGTGAGGTCCCAGCAATGCTGGGGCTTTGGGGAATACAGAGCACCCCTTCATTGCCATTGCTCCCAGGTCCACTCTGGCCGAGCGTGGTAGCACCAGATAGGGCTCTATCTATGGGTTAAATAGAACTAACAGCATACTTATGCTAAACTGAACTGTTTGATTAAACTGAATAACTTGAAATAGAAATGTTTTTGACAAACCGTACTTACATTTAAACTGCGTGCTTATGCTAAACTGAATTATTTGAAATTGAACTGTTTTTGACATTTGAGCTGTGTACTCATGCTGATTATTTACATAAAAATGGATTTGCCGTTAAATAACCTATAAAGGTTGATATACTATAAAACCCAAACAACCAACCAACTTATCTACGTTTTCTTGTCAGAGATGTCGCTTATTAGTCGCTTAAAACGTCCATGCAGTTATTATTATTTTTATTATTATTATTATTATTATTTTCAGCTATACTTTTAGTTTCTTACAACCCTTCACCGAGACTGTACTGAAGACCTAAGATGAGTGAATGTTGTGATTCTATGTATTTTACGTGTTTATGGTTTTTGCTGTCTCTTTTGGGTGATGTTTTTCAGTGATGAGCAGTTCCGCAAAGTGCAATTTTTTTGTATTTGATCTAGACTGAGACGGTATCTTGTTAATATGTTTATTCGTCCCTTTCTTTATCATATCCTGGCTAATGGAACTGGCGCGGAGATAGTTTTACGGTACCATATTTTTTCCGTTTCTTTTTGTGAGTGTTTGTATTTACTTACTGTATTCTTCGACTGATATGTTATTATCTGTTGGTACAGACATATTAGAAAGCATGTTTTTTTTTCTTTTATAATCCTTAACGACTATACCTAGTTTATTGCTCTTTATTTTTCTCTCAGTTTGGATAGTAAAGTTCTACAGAAGAGTTGCTTCTTTTACTTCTGTTAATAGGCCTAGTTGGTGTTTATACAATTATACATAGTCCAATATTCCATAATATTTACATTATTATTATTAATAGAGTGGAACCTTGACTTCTGAAAACTCCATTATACGAAAAATTCTGAATACGAAACGGGCTTCCAAGAAATGTCGTCCCATTTAACGAAAAAATATTCAACATACAAAAAGGAAAATTGAAAGTGCCACTCGAAAACGATCCTCCCAGAATTCATTTCGTCGCATCGCGTGAATGCTTTGTTGTGCTCTTATCTTTTTAACATTTATGTAAATGACTATGTTGTCATGAACGAACATATTCCTTTGGGTAGGTATAATATTTACACTTTATGCGACTGCTTTAGGGGACTGGAGCGAATTACGCTATTTATAGGATAAATCTCGTCCTATAAAATTCCAAGATACGAAATCCACTCCGGAACGAATTAATTTCGTATCTCTCGGTATCACTGTATTTTTATTATTGGGTGATGGTGATAGTTACAGAGAGAAATCGGACGTTAAGTGATATCAACTGATCATGTAACTCACCAGTTTACCAGGACGTGGAGATGCGAGATCATGCAACGATTGGCCACTTACCTGAAAAATACAAAGACAAAAAAAGTTTATTTACAAGTATTCTGCTAATGGAACTGGCGACTCAGTACAACAAACCACTTTGTTTTGTGTTTTGTTTTGTTTTGTTTTGTTTTTGTTTGTTTTTCTCTTTAGAATTATAGACGCCACTTATAAAGAATTAGCAATGGCAGATTTCAATTTTGTTTACAGCAACGAAGAATTCAGCCAGCTTTAATGGAATTTCGAGTTTGTATTTTTCACAACTTTGAAAATTGGAAGAAAAAAAAACGAAGTTTCTTCTATCGAAATTGCTTTTTTTTTTCAAATCCATGTATACAAATATGGTCATATCTATCTTTATCAACTATCTATCTATCTCCCAATATATAATTTGTCCAACCGTAGTCGAGGACGAATCGAAAGCGCCCTTTTCAATGGCTACTACACTGAAGTGTAAGGGAGGGCACTACCCCTTTCCCTGGACTGTTGTACTTTACCCTTAATACGTAACTTATAATACCGAGTGTTAAGCAAGGCAGCATCAAGTACTACTTTCTGAGTCTTTGACATGATCAGACCTGTGATTGAACCTCGGTCTCCCGGGTCATTGGCAAACACTCTATCCACTTGACCAAGATATAAATCGATATTTTCTTATCTATCTATCTATCTATCTATCTAATTCTGTTTATCGATATAGTCTCAATCCATTAATGGGGGTTTCCTCTGGGGTAATGGCTAATGTGCTGAACTGCGACATCGTAGTAAGCGAGTTCGAACTCTAGATTTGCTTTTAGGTTCACTTTCTGATTAATATCATTGGGAAAAGTCTGAAAACTCTTATTCCCTCAGCTGTGAATTGGACATGATCACTACTGTTCTTCTACAATAACGTTTTCGGCATTAAATAACCCATGAAGGTTGATATACCATTAAAACAAAGAAACCAAACCAAAGCAAACTTATGATCTTTCCAAATTTCTCTTTCTATCTCTCTCTCTATATATATATATGTGTGTGTGTGTGTGTGTGTGTGTGTGTGATTAAAGAGGTTTATGGCTTTTACAAGATTCCTTATGGAGCTAATGGTCGATCAAATGTTGCAGTGTTATTAAATAGTGCTCAGTATCAATGATAGGGCTTTTACACACACACACACACACACACACACACACACACACACACATATATATATATATATATATATATATATATATATATATATATATACTGTATTACGTGGTTGTATCTGTGACCCTGGGTTTCATGTTTACAGCATTCCTCAGACAGAGTGAAGGTTTTCAAAAAAAGACCGATTAATATAGTTAATTTTTGTTCGAAAATGTGGGGGTATTTGTCTATATATATATATATATATATATATTCTGCATACACACACATATGTGTGCGCATATACATACATACACTCATATATGGAGAAATATATATATATATATATATAATCAGAAATTCTTTATAAAAGCAAATTCAAAGTGAGTCATGTTTTAAGGGAAGAGCTCGTTTCAAACCTAATATTTTAAAATCACATTCTCAGAGTGCTCTTCTCGTTAGTCACTATATCCCATGTAATCATATATATATATATATATATATATGAAAACTCTGTGTATGTGGCAGCTAAATTTCTTTCGAATCAATATTCTAATGCCTCTTTCTTGATAAAATCATTCTATTGCCGCCATGATTCATTTCCATGTCCCTTGAAAGAGAAATAAAACATTATTTCACGAAAAAGAAAAAGCCAGAAGTCGTTTATTGCCTTTTTGTCGAAATTTAATAATGGTATTTCCTATTTTTGATGGGAAAACTGAAACAGAGCGAGTCTCATTTTACACTTTTCATCACAAAGGGTCATTGGATTTCGATTTATTTGTTCTGCTCTTCAGTTTCCATCACTGATAAACTTCAATACTCTCAAGGCCTCTTTCAATCTTCGCATATCAGAGAGATTTCCCTGAGTCAGAAGAACATATCACTCGACGCCATTTTATGGAAGATCTTGGAATTAAAAAAAAAAATAGAATAGAATAAAGATAAAAAGAAAAAAATAGGAATTTTTTTTCTGATGTAAATGCGAAGAGCTTTGAATAGCGTTTCTCTTATGGAAAAAAGATTCCTAAAGAAATCTCCCCACCTCTCTCTCTCTCTCCCTCTCTCTCTCTCTCTCTCTCCCTCCCTCTCTCTCTCTCTCTATATATATATATATATATATATATATGCGTGTGTCTGTGTCTGTGTCAGCGTCTCTGTGTGTATGTGTGAGTGTATGCGTGTATCTATGTGGATTGTATGTGTGTGTGAGTGTGTCTGTGTCTGCGTCTGTGTGTGTGCGTGCGCGCGTGCATCTGCGTCTGTGTGTGTGTGTGTGTGTGCGTGTGTGCATGTATGTGCGTCTGTGTCTGCATCTGTGTGAGTGTGTAAGTGTGTGAGTGAGTGCGTGTGTGTGCGTACAAATATGAAAAAACAAAGTATTTATTGTTGAATTATTTGCCAACGTTTCGGGTTACATAAAACTGTCATCAGGGCATTTAAATATGTGGTGTTGTATCTTTTTAACTATATTTAATCTAATCTTTTAGTTAATTGGTTGGTTGGTTGGTTTTTAGGGTGTATCAACCCTCTTCGAATCATTAAGTCATTTTAATAAAAGTTTCAAACATTTCAATTTTGTGTAAGTACAGTTTTGTTTACACACAGTTAAATGCCATAACAGTTCTATTTCAAACAATTGAGTTTAGTATAAGTACGCAGTTTAAACACAGTTTAATGTAAAAACAGTTAATTTCAAACAATACAGTTTAGCGTAATTACACAGTTTAGTTCTATTTGAACCATAGATATGACCCTATCAGGTGCTACCACTCCGACACAGAGTGGACATAGGAACGATGTCAATAAAGGGGTACTCCACATTCCCCAAAGCTCCAGCATTACTGGAATCTGACTATCAGATTGTTTAGTGTCATATCCAGCACACTCGTTAGAGGTGTTTTATCTCTCGATAGAGATGCAGTCAGTGAATTCTGCAGCTACAATTGATTGTAGCTGATAATATTGTTGATAATATTGTTTATTTTTTAAATGAAACAAAAAAAAAAAATCAGACAGTATTTAAAATTTCTATTTCCGTTTGTGACTTTCTGTTTCAAAACTGTGTAATGTACGTAATTACTTTAACTTTGTCTAATGGCATATCAACCTACGTGGATATAGTTAGAGCTTGAATTTAAAAAAAAACTTTACGTATTTCCTTAAAAAACGTTACAATGTTATGGACTGTTGATACATCTATCTATGTATATATATAGGGAGAGAGAGATACACAGAGAGATACACACACACAGAGAGAGAGAGAGAGAGAGAGAGAGAGAGAGAAATAAATGGCAAATTTCGGTAAATCTGACAAGATGAGAAAACTAAGTGGAAAAGTGGATAAACCAGACACATTATTTTAAATAAAGACGAAATATCATTGCTTAATCTATTGTCAGTGTCTGTTCTATCCACTTTTCCACTTACTTTTGTTATATATATATATATATATATATATATATATATATATTGTTGGTCCAATGAGAGAAAAAAGTAAATACTTTAAAAGGAATAGGCCCACAAGAGAATTTGCTTTTAGGTAATGTATTCTTCTCCAACACGTGTTACTGTCATCTTCAGGAAGTAAATGTTCCCTTTAGTTTTTGTAGTTGCAACTGTTTTGATAAGGCTGTGGTTCTTCATAATTCTAAGATTTAAATATGTAAATGTCCAATTTGAGTTAATTGTCCGTGACAAATTTTTCGTCTTCGCAGACGTTCTTTCTTTCTTTTTCTTTTTTCTCTTTTACAAGGAGGTATTCTATGTGTTTGTGTGTCTGCGTGGGTGTTTGTATCCATGTAAGCGTATATACTTTCGTTTGTTTTTTTGTTTTTGTTTTTGTTTTTGTTTTTTGTCCCTTTTCTCCTTTCTCTCTTCCCCCCTAAATAATCTACGACAGTTGATATGCTATAAAGTTCAACTGGCAACTAATCTTCCCCGCTGAGTGATCGTGTGTGTGTTTATGCGTATGTATATGTGTGTCTCAGTGGGGGGTCTCCTTTATTTCTCTTTCCTCCTAAATATTCTATGATAGTTTTATATATATATAGCAGTTAAATAACATGTCTAGCGTAAAGTTAGACGGGTTTCAATCCCAGCTGAAGCGTACTGCGTGTTTAGCCACGACGAACAGTTGTGATACAACGAAGCAGTCTGTGGATGACAACATATACGCTCCTCTCCCGGGAGTTGAGCACTCTGTCGAACGAATTAACAGCTGTCGCCCACGTAATGCAAAGCTCTTCTAACGAATTGAGCACGCTGGTATCCGATTGCGCAAAAATGTAAACAAACGAAAGCTGATATATATGCGTTATAATTCCTGAGCTGACGCATGTCACCGAAATGGCAGAGCGGTTAGATACCAAGTCTAGCGTAAAGTTAGGCGGGTTTCGATCCCAGCTTGAAGCGTCCTGCGAGTCTAGCCACACTGAAGAGTTGTGATACAACGAAACAGTCTGTCTGTGGATGACAATATATATATATATATATATATATATATATATATATATATATATATATCATGGTCGTGGTGGGTGCTACTCATGTAGCGTGTCTTTGCAAAAGAATTACCGGGCGGAGTCTATCCTTCTCCAGGTCTACAACTGGTTTGAATTCTGTGATTCATTCCTCGAAGACCGTTTGCCAGTCTGCTCCATTATTTAGTAGGAAGGAGAATAGCGTGATTCATACTTTTCCATGGGGGATTACTGCCGTAACCATTGTCCCGAGCGCCTCTCTCTCATAATTACATGAAAAGTTCATATGATGACGTCATATCTGCTCTTGATGACTTTTTTGACCAATGGAATCCAAGCACTGCAACACTGATGGAAAAATATTTGAACTGCAATGGAGACTATGTTGAAAAAGTATACCCCATTTAGTCCCGTTCTACAAGAGTATCTTGATCAGCCGATGAACTTTTCTACACCTTTTTTTTTTTAGATAAAATGCTATTTTTCTTTTGAACTAAAGGCTACCAGGATTTTATAACTCAGAATGAAACATCATTCAATCAAAGCAGATATTTTTAGGCATTATTTAATGCCAAACTCTACAGCATTGAACCTCTGTAACCAAAAAAAAATTAAAACGTAACAGTCTAAAAAATAAGTACTCCACTTATATATGTATTTAAGCAGTGTATAAATAGTTTACAATCATTTCAAGCGTTAATGAATTAATAATGTTCCCAATTATTCTAAACAGCTAAACACTTCACACTTAGTTGTAATATCAATGTTTTAAGAGTGAAAATATTAATAAAGTTCCTAATCATTTTAAACGGGTAAACACTTTATCCTTACCCTTAATATCAATGTTTCAAGAGCCAATGTATTAATAAATTTCGCAGTCATTTTGAATTGGTAAATGAGTGGTACTTGGTTTTTAGCTCATCGAAATATGTGATTGATTCTAAATAAAATTTCACTCACTTTGTCCTACTTCAGCGTTCAATACAAACAGATTACCAATGGAAGCAATTTTGGGATTGACATCTTTTACTGCCTTGTGTGCGTGACAGAAAACCTCTTTTCATAGGAGAGAAGAAAGGAAACATGCATATATATATATATATATATATATATATATATATATATATATATAGAGAGAGAGAGAGAGAGAGAGGGGGAGATGAATATACTTTGATAGATAGATAGATTTGTTCATCAAAGCACATGCAAGTGCAATTTTGTTTACAGTCAATATTAAACCTATCAAGCAGTTCAAATCAATAGCAATCTATATTTGGTGAGAATGAGATTATCTTTGGGATCTAATTAAGCCAATATCGATTTCTTACTGATAAGATGGTTCTGGCGTCGTGCCCCTGAGACTGTCTTCAATAACTATTATGAATTGATCTCTCGAATAAAATATTGATCTTTGTCATAAGAAAAAGAATCTATTGCCCCGCTTTCCCGAACGAAGGATCAATTTTGTCTATTTTGCCGCACAAAATCTCAACAGTGGCGGTTCTTGCGTGGTTTTCGTTACAGATCGTCACCAAGAAAAGACGGGACTGCAAATTGGATGGTCAGACATCAAGTGGGATAATTTGAGTGAATGCCGCAGTTATTTTCAGAAGAAGAGAAACGAAACTGTTACTCGCGCTGAGTACAACTGCTTTCAATGTATATATCAATGCATGTGTGTATGCGTGTGTGTTTGGTACCTCAAGTCTTTTTAGAAAAAAAAATGCATATCTTAAAGCCATTTTTCGGAGAAGATATTTATAGGAATAGAAAGAAGAAGAAGAAGAAGAAGAAGAAGAAGAAGAAGAAGAAGAATTACATAACACGAACCTGTCTAAAGAAAAGCAAAAAAACGCCGTTTTAAATAACAGTTTCTTTTTCTTCTCTTTTTCTTCTTTTTTTTGTGAAAGAAAAGAATATAAACGTCTTTTATTCAAGATTTATTCTTTTTATTTTGTGGGATGGGATGTGGTGATCGGACGTCATGACGTGAATTGTCACAATAAGGAAATGTAATTAGTCGACAAAAACTGATTTTTTTTTTAATTATTAAGCCTCCCACGGCAAAGACGTCAAATCAAATATTTCTTCTTAATTTTTTATCATGAACTAACAAAAGAACTATCACACATAAAACATTAGAAGACTTTTTAGTATGATAAAGCAATGTATTTCAACATAATGCAGCGCCCCCTAGTTGAGTTGAATTAGGTTTTATTCATATCAACCATTGGAGGTTATTTAATGCCAAATCCAAAATATATATGATTTGGTTTTGTTTTGTTTTATGTTATATCAACCATTGTAGGATATTTAATTATACCAAAAGCCTAAAAAAAGTACTTTATACCTCATTACTTAACACTCGCCATTTTAAGGTATGGAATAAGGGGAAGAAGGACAATCTAGGGAAAAGAATATCAATGTCCCCTATACCTCGGTGTAGTAGCTATTGAAAAGGGGGTCTTCTGGTCACCCTCGACAACAGTCGTTTAACTTATATGCGGAAAAGAAATATTTCATATATATATATATATATATGTGTATGTGTGTGTGTGTGTGTGTGTAATGCATTCAATAAGTTTCCAGACTTTTTTGTATAGGCATTTAAAATTGTCGTAGACTCTTGAAAATTCAGTATGTTATTGTTATATATCTTATGAGATGACTGATTGATTTTTATGATTTCAGCTTCAAATGAACAGGTACAGCAGGAATTAGAATAAACCCTACTAAAGCCTGATTGTCACCGCCGGTGAATTTCAAAAATACAATCTGGACGTGAGGACACTTTGGAAATTTTAACATTACAAGTCGACATTATGATTCAAACCAAAAGACCTTGCCCAGACACAGCCGGCCATAAATGAAAGAAGACTTAATTCTATTTTACGTGGTATGTGCCAAATTCTAACGTCCTTATATCTCTTTTAGACACACTAAGATCAATGATATAGCAACTTCCAGTCTGTTGGGGAAAAATTGAAAATCTGCCGACAAATCTGGATGATAAGATGTTTTGTTGATAAATAAATGAATAAATAAATATGGTAGAAAAACGCGATGAAGCAGCTGATATCAATTTCGAAAGAGGACTGTTTTGATTGTTTTGAAAAATGGAAATCTTAAAAGACACTAAGACTATTTCTTAAATTTCTTCATATCAAATATTGACTGGACATTTTGTTGGATTATTGTCTTGATATAAGGCACACATAACTTACTGTCAGAAATAAATAACTATCTGTTGTATAGTGGTTCGTACCACGTTACTTCCGGTATCGCAGAAGTATATAAGACGCTGTGTCTCTTAAGACAAGCGATACAGAAAGTGAAGCAACGACAGAAGAGCTCTGAAAGACGTCGGTCAGTAGAAGACCAACTTCGGAGGTAACACCTACAGCGAGAGACTTATAATACTAGTCGACATGTACCACTAGAGTTAAGTAATTAACTCTGTTTCACTGTGTATTGATTCCTTACCACGATATAACACTATCGATGCTGCATTCTGGGAAAAAATAATTTCATTACAATGTAAAATTATATGTAATGCATTTATAGAACCCCTTGGCACAAGCAGAATGCAACACAAGGTCAATTTTTAAGCGGAATTCAATAGGTTTGAATTCATAGTTTTCCTTCTCCTACACTGGTTGCTATGCCAAGGTTAAAGAGCCCAGTCTGTCCTACTAGGGATCTCTTGCTGGAGAGAGAACAATTGGAATCATCGTTTCCCAAGATATGTGAAATGCCAAGAGCCTCGTGCAGGATTTGAACTCGTATCGCTGTGTCCATATCCTACTACGATAGCGATTACCCACTTAGCACCTCCTAAACTAAAGTAAGCTATTTAATGGGACGTTTCCTGTTAGGAAAGAATATCTTGCCTATGTTAGTTTTAATATTTGTATTTAACTATTTCTAACTTTACGGGACATTGGCATTATGATTCGAGTTTTCGCCAATGACCCGGGAGACCTGGGTTCAATTCCAGGTCGATTCATACCAAAGTCTCAAAAAATGGTACTTGATGCCTCCTTGCCTAACACTCAGCAATATAAGGTAGGGATCAAGGGTAAATTGAAGCAATCCAGAGAAAGGAGTTGCGCCCTCTTCTACAATTCTGTGTAGTAGCTATCGAAAAGGAACCCTTCGGGTCACTCTCGACTAAGGTTAATTTCTAACTTTGCTATTTGTAAGCTGTTTAATGGGACGTTTCCCGTAAGGAAAGTATATCTTGCCTACGTTAGTTTTGATTTTTGTCTTTGACTATTTCTAACTTTGCTATTCCTGAATTTAATATTGAATTTAATTGTGTAATCCTTATTGATTCAGGGCTTGATACCAATTATTTGTGAGGTAAATAGATCGAAGCCTTCTTTCATAAGTTTGTCTCTGTATAACCATTTAATATGTCACATCTTCCAACACATTCAGGATAGACCTCGTAAATTTGTACAACTGTCAGTCACTATTAATGAGACTGATGACGGTCATCACAAAAGAGGAATTGATGGCAAACTCTCCCAACTGATCTGCTTGGTAATGACGCCACCCCCGAGGAAACTTATCAACCAAACATTACTTTTTGAAAAGTGACACTCGGATAAATATGAGATCCAAGGAAGAGAATACTTTGAAGGGGACAGGAGCGAGCACTTCCTGTTGTAGTTAATTTTTCCCTTAAAATTGTGTTTCATAATTGGCAGGATACTTTTCCAATAGTCTTACAGAGAAGATAAAGCGCCTGTTTAACCGGAAGCTATATAAAATGGGTAATATATTGCTTTTGTCATTCAAATAATTCCCGACATTCTCCAAATCTTGATATATATATATATATATATATATATATATATATATATATATATATATATATATATCCGGTTATTGTCCAGAAACTATGACTTTGGAATTATTTATATGTGGAGTATATGCAAAATTTCATGTGAATTTACAGCCGTGCTCGATGTATGGTTATTAGTATATAGATCTATCAGGATATATATATATATATATATATATATATATATATATATATATATATATATATTGCGAGCAATGCATGGATCTTAACAACTACCGTCTACTCATGTTCCCTTAATGTTACAGATAAAAAAATCAGGAAACTCGAAAGGATCTTAATCAAATTATACATACAAAACGTGTCTTTACTATTTAATGAAACATGCTTGGATAAAAAAAGTATCAATACATCCGTCTCTTCATATCTATCTATCTATCTACGCGTGCATCTTAACAACTCCGGTCTACTCATGGCCATTTAATGTTATCCGTGATAAAATCAAACTTGATAGTTTGTCCTGTTGTATTAGTGTGACGTTTCCGGCAGATGGCACTGATAAGCAATAGAAAATCGATTAGGGTCGGGTAAACGTCATTATAATCTAGAACCCAGAACATAACTTAGAAATAATACGAATCTGGTTGATTCAAGGGGAATGTTGATGAAGTTCTGACATTGTTGAGGCCTCTTTTTTTTAAATGAATAGGTTATCTTTGTCGGATGAATTTTTAACATCATAAGCGGACATGAATATTCAAACGTTTTCACCCTACAAAACCTTGCCCACATATAGGGGGTTGTAAATAGAGGAAGACTTAATTAAACATCACTCATTTTTTTACACATAGTTAAATGATTAAACAGCTCTATTTCAAGCAATTCAGTTCAGCATAAATCATTTGTCTGCACAATGTTTAGATGTCAAAGTACACATTTCAAATGTCAAACAGTTCTATTTAACCCATAGAAAAGGCCCTATCAGGTGCGTCCACTCCAGGCCAGAGTGGAACTGGGAGCGATTTCAATGAAGGGGTACTCCTGCATCCCCCAAAGCTCCAACATGGCTAGAATCTCACCTTCCGATTGTTTAGTGTCGTATCTAAGACACTCGATGAGTGGGGGGAGTCTTACCCCTCAGCAGAGATGCAGTCGTTATATTCTACAGCCCAAACCAACTAGGTCACCTAATTCTTGAAAGGAGTCTGTTCTTTCCTATTCAGATTCAAGTGACCACTGATGTTGATTTGTCTCTCGTTAATGAGAGCAGTCTCCGCGGAGCTCATTTGACTAAGTCAAACGCGTGATACACAACTGTACGACTTTATGCCGTCGGGGCTTAGAATACGCTGACTGCAAGACTCCTTGCCCGCAAAAGAAGTGACCTAGGTATAACACTAAACTGCATCTCATGGTGAGGCTCCAGTTCTGGAGATCTAAGTAATGAGGAGTGCCTCTTAATTGTTATTACCCTCAGGTCCATTCTTACTCGGAGGGATAATATCTGTTAGGTCTCCATCTTGGGGTCCAATAGAACTATTGGCAAATTATTCATATTAGATACGAATACTTGATACCGTATAATTGTATACAAGAAACTCTTTAACTATACCAAAAATGTTGATATAAACGTATAATATACGTAGTTAGAATAACCGAAAATATGTTGATATGCCGTTAGAATAAATCAATCCAGCAAGCAAGGAAGGTCAATACAATCCCTGCGTGCAAATTAGAGGTCAGTTCATTACAACATTACCGGATAGAATTGTAGGGTCTGATAGAAGTGATTACACGCACTACCAATTTCCCTGATTCAAATCTACTATGTCTGGGCCATCGACTATACGGAAACCGAGCAGATATCTACGACTTATTGAAAACTCTTATTGCAGTCGTGATAGCCGATCCTAACGAAATCAGGGATGCAGTCGTTTATTGAATAAGCTTTCTCTGTTAATCAGATTTAAATCCTTTGGACTACTACGTCAGGGACTTCATCTAAAGGAAAGTCAACCAGATCTCGAAGACTTGTTGAACACTGTCATTGTAGACATAATGGCCTACACGAACGAGAATCATCGGAGCCAGAGTTGCAGTCGTTTATTAAATAATCTTTATCTATTTATCAGATTTAAATCCACTGGACTACTACATCTGAGATGTCGTCTAAAGATATACCAACCAGCTATCTCGTGATTGCTGTGCTGTGTTGGTGGATGCAATTTAAATATTTCTAAAGGAAATAAATTCATTTTACTATTGAAATTTATATCAAATTTTTTTTTCATATTTTCCTTGGGAATCATGTCAATTGGTTGTTTGGTTGGGTGGTTGGTTGGTTATATTTTACGGCATATCAATCCTTGAAGGTTATTTACTACCTAATTCTGTTTTTACATATATATCAAATATATATGAATTATGAACGAACAGTTTGTTGGTAACAACTTTTAAATGAGCCATTTGTTTGCACACTATTAAATGGTTTCAAGGATAACTATTTAAGACTAGTAATTTTATATAATATATATTGTTTTAAGCAAAGTAAATATTAAAACGTTTGTATTTGACCCAGTTGTAAGCTAACAAAGGTTACTGGGATGAGAAATAACCAAAACGGAAATAGGGAATGAAGTGGAAATCTTTATAACATTAACAACATACAATACTCGACAGCGGCATGAAAAAGGTAAACCACTGCTTGCAGTGTACGACTTAATCAGCATATTACCCCACCTCATAATAGTGTCCAAAGTATTTATGAGGAATGGGACATACCCATTAATGGTCATAGGTACGGTATATAACGGACCAATTGATGGGAACCTAATAGGTATTATCATTCTGGGGCAGAGTGGACCTAGGAGAAATGCAATGAAATAGTACTCCACATTCCTCAAAGCTATTTGACTGGGCCCTCATCATTAGATGGTTTAGTGTTATATCCAGGACACTAGTTTCGTAGGGGGTCTTACCCCTTTGCAGAGATGCAATCAGCGTATTCTACAGCCTTCCATCCCTGGCCGACAAAGCTGCATCCTGTCGAGTCAAAATAGTAATAAATTAATGGCTGTAATGAAGAGTGTATCGACCCAGAGTTTTGTGAAAGAAAGGAAAATAAGATTCAGTAAAACTAGCCATAAAATAATTAAGAATGCTAAACCGTCGTGTGGTCCAAATAATTATATCTTTCCTGCCAATGTCTCAAGCCGAGGTTAAATAACAATCAAGAGGTCGAATGCTGATTTTCAAGTCAGACAGAAAACCTTCACTTGAAAATTTAAAACAAAAAACCTTCCACATTTTTTGGTCTTGTGCCGTACTAAGGTAAACTGAGTAAAGATCATAAACTACAACAAATCAAAAAACGGGAGCCTTTGACCAAAAAAGAGTTTGGGTTCAATCCTAGTAGATGGGTGCCTGGATTACTTATAATACAAGGGTGAGTCAAAAGTTTTGCAATATTTTGGTAGTACCTGAGGCACGATTCTGCCGCTCTGAATGCTTTTGCGGAGCTTGTGAAGATAACAAATCCACACTGGATTGTGAGATGCTAAGCTCACATGATGCTCTTCGAGTACTACTCACTGGACTTAGCAAGGAGCACAACTCCGGAATACCCCGTTTTAGGCCTACCAGACATTGCCTGATGGTCAGGTTCTTGTTGTCCAAGAGAAATTTCTTGAACCATCAGGTTACAATACCGTGATCAACCGTACTTTCACCTTTCGCACAACAAATGTTTCTACTTGCTTCCGCGGCAGCGTAATGTATCAGTTCGAACTCGTAAAGAAGCTCCCGAAGTAGACTATGATGCACGTTCGTCTGTACGGCTTTCAAATCACACACAGAGTGAAGCAATGCACAGTGTGTCAGCGCACCCACTAGCATGATACTAGCAACGACAGCCGGTAGCTTTTCCATAGCTTAAACTACAACAGTCACGTAATATACGCGCCCCTAACTAGTACGTACTGAAGTATGGCAAAACATTTGGCACAGCCGAGTAATACAAGACTCGATCATATTTTCCGAAAGGATCTCCGATGAGCTGATCTATATCTCCAAGTGACAGTTAATGGCGTCTTCTTCCCTAGTCGATACTTAAAAACAGTTTTATTATAATTGTTGCCGTCCGTGTGGGACTTGAGAATCTTCTTCTTCTTCTTCTTCTTCTTCTTCTTCTTCTTCTTCTTCTTCTTCTTCTTCTTCTTCTTCTTCTTCTTCTTCTCTCTGCTGCTGCTGCTTATTATTATATTTGCATCTTTACAAAATCGCGCTCAAGCAGAACAAGACTTAAAAGGGGCAGACAATACACTTGATTGCGCCCTTGACAGGTCAACTAATTGCATTACTGTCTCAAAACGATATAACAATAAGCGATTGATGACTCCACAGTCTGTGATGCTGATGGACATATAGACACGCAAGGTAAGAGAACTCAACGTAGTGTCTACTTGTTATCATTTTCGAAAAATCACTTCATTGGACTGTCTTGAGTATTTACCTGCATACAAACAAATACTTGTAAAATCCGACTAATTATTCAACACTTGCGGTTAGGGAGTTAAACTAGAGAAGATACGAATTTCAGTTCTGGAGTACTGAACAACACGATCTTCGAAGAAGAAAAAAAAAGCCGGAATACTGAACAGTTCTATTTCAATCAGTTCAGTTCAGAAAGAATACTGGCTGACTATGTACATTTTTGAAATGACGCATTATCTTTCTATTCGAAATCTGAGCGAATATCTGGGATCCTAAAGTACTCGTAAAACTCAGATTGATTGGTTGATTGGTTGGTTGTATTTTTTTATGGCATATCAACCTTTGTAGGTTATTCAATGCCAAATCCATTCTTATACAAATGATCAGTTCTATTTCAAACAATTCAGTTTAGCATAAGTACACAGTTTAATTATCAAAAATATTTCTATTTCAAGATATTCAATTCAGACAAACGATTCTATTTCAAATAATTAAGTTTAGCAGTCAAAAACATTTCTATTCAGTTTAGTCAAACAGTTCTAATTCAAAAAAATCACTTTAGCGTAAGTACAGTTTCAATGTCAAAAACAGTTCTATTTCAAACAATTCGGCGTTGCACAAGTATGCAGTTTAAATATCAAAACAGTTCTATTTCAATGAGTTCAGTTTAGTATAAGTACGCTGATTAGATATCAAAACAGTTCTATTTCGAGCAATTCAGTTTAGCATAAGAACGCAGTTTACTTCTGTTTGACTCAGAGATAGGACCCAACCAGGTGTTCCCAATCTGGGCCACAGTGGACTTGGGGACGATGGCAATGAAAGTGTACTCCACATGCCCCAAAGCTCCAGCATTGCTGGGAACTGGCCATCAAATTGTTTAGTGTCATATCCAGGACGCTTGTCTTACCTCTCTGCGGAGCTGCAATCGGTGTATTCTACAGCCCCAGCCGACTGGCAAGATATAAAAATAGATTTAAGCATACATATACACGACTATATATATATATATATATACATACATGTGTGTGGGGGTGTATGCGAGAGAGAGAGAGAGAGAGAGAGTAATAGAGCAGCAGTCCTTCATTTAAGCACGTTTGATTAAATAATAAAGACACGTTTTGTCTATATAATTTTATTAGGATCGTTTTAAGTTTCCTAACAAGTGTCTTGATTTTCGGTTGGAGTTGATAGATGAATTTACCGAAATTGTTCCGAGCGCATTCGGACCTTTCCTAAGGCCATCTGCAGAGGTTGTTTGCAGATGTAAAGATCGTTTTTTAAGGTTTTTTAATTTTTTTTATTGCAAAAATTACGTGACAGTATTTTTGGATTAAATTGAGATGCTAATAACATCGAACGAATTTAAAACAAAATGCTATCAACGGAAATAAAATATTTATCGAGAGAAATATAATATTTGAAAATTTTCTAACTTTTTCACTTCGTTGATAACTCATAATATATACTTTGTGTTTGTGTGTGCTTGTGTGTGTGTGTGTGTGTGTGTGTGTGCTATGATAGCACATTCTTAGGGTCAATGATGTTTATTGACAGTCAGTTTATCACCTATACAATCATCGGACCAATTATTGGTCTCCCAAACCATTACCGAACACTTTAACCATTAGGTTAAAGTGTTCGCTAATGGTCTGGGAGACCTGGGTTCAATCTCAGGTCGAGTCATAACAAAGACACAAAAAATGCCCCTTGATACCTTCTTGTTTAACTCTCAGCATTATAAGGTACGGATCAAGGGTAAGTGGAGTAATGCAAGGAAAGGAGTAGCCCCTTCCTTTACACCTCGGTGTTATAGCCACTGTAAAGAGAGCCTACGGGTTGCCTTCGTGTTTGTAGTTAGAATGGTTTTCAGTTGGTTATGGGTTTTTTATACGAAGGTCACTCATCTCTTTTTCTTAGCCTACTTTACCCCACATTTACTTTTGATATTTGATACGTTGTGCGGGCTTATATATATACATATATATATATATA
The DNA here is from genome assembly GCA_963585895.1 of Sepioteuthis lessoniana. Lineage (NCBI taxonomy): Eukaryota > Metazoa > Mollusca > Cephalopoda > Myopsida > Loliginidae > Sepioteuthis > Sepioteuthis lessoniana. The sequence continues at coordinate 43,816,223 of OY757935.1, read as the reverse complement.
TATATATATATATATATATATATATATGTATTGTGTATTATTCATTGGTGTTTTTCACCTGTCAACAGGGGTTAGAATACACCTACTGCATCTTCGGCTGAGGGGTAAGACCCTACTTAAAAGTGGAGGTTCTGGATAAGCCACTAAATTGTGTGTAGAATACCCGTTCATTGCCATTACTCCCAGGTCCACTCAAACCCGGAGCGATAGTACATGTTAATGGGTCAAATAGATCTGTTTGCCAATCATTTCTATTAGATAGGAATATCTTATACAATATGACTGAATGTTAATTATTTGTAGTAAGAATGATTATTAGCCCAGGCGGCTGGGGCTGTAGAATACACCGACTGCATCTCTGAAGCTTTGGGGAATGCGGAGTAATTGCTATCACTCCCAGGTCTACTCTAGTTCGGAGTGGTAAGACCGGATATGATCCTATCTATGGGTCAAATAGAACTAAACAGTGTGCTTATGCTAAACTGAATTGTTTGAAAAAGAACTGTCTATATGTAAAAAAATGGATTTGGCATTAAATAACTTACAATGGTTGATATGCCATAAAAACAAACTAAACCAAACGAAAACTTAGAATAATTACCTGAAGTTACCATATTTACCAACCCCTCCGCTCGGGCAGGATATGACACAAGGTCAATTTTTAAGCGGAGTTTAACAGGTTTGAATTCAGAGTTTTCCTTCTCCTAAACTAGTTGCCTCCCCAAAGCTGAAGAATCAGTCTGCCCTACTATTTACCCATAGCTGGAGGGAGAATAATTGAATTCATACCTTTCCCAAGAGTATTAGTACTATGTGAAATGCAATCAGCCTCGTCGAGGATTTGAACTCGTGTCGCCGTATCCATTTCCTACGACGATAACCATTACACCACGGGCACCTCCCAAAGTTACTATTCTTTACTAAGGATTATTATTATTATTATTATTCACTTAATGTGTTGTTGATAAAATAAACCAACCAAACCAAACCAGCATATATCTTTGGTATCTTTGACTTATTTGTTTAATGTCATATCAACGTTCGTGGGTTATTTAATGCTAAAATCATTCTTGTAGAAGAACATTATTAACCCAAATCTGGGGAAATAAGGGACGTCCATACCCTTCCCAAGGATATTAGTCCTAAAGTGAACGTAATTGTGTCACTGGAGTCGGAACCTGCTTACTATGATGTTACTGTCCCGCACGTTAACCACAACATCATTAAGACTCCCCCTCCATATATATTAATTTGGAGGGAGGTTGCTAAATGGTCTTACTAATGTAAACAAAGCTGTCCTTAATATTAATAAATATCGACATCGGTTTGAAATGAGATAATTGCCCAAGAGTTTTCTCCAAGCAGTCTGATAGAATTGAAAATCTCACTTGTGGATGCTTTTCTTTTGTGAGATTGCCGCATTCTTTTTCCCCCTGGCGTCTGCAGTGAAATTTGCACGGTCGGCACCGCCCCAACCATTACACAACTGCAACGACGACGCTGTACGCAGCAGCTGTTTAGAAACTCACCTCATTATCACGTCTTTTATGCAGTGCCTTCAGCATCCTCTTCATGACCAACACTAACTGACCGCGATCTCTTATTATTATTAACACACGAGAACATGGCGTTGAGTCGACGTACTTAAGCTTTAACTCCTCCAACACCCACCCAATCTTTCACACTCGGGCGATTGCAGAGTGAGACAATGAATTACCGGCGCATTAAACTGGAAACAGCGGTCTCAGGTTCAAGCTCTTGAGCCATTTACTTCGTATGTAAATATCTTTAGCTGTCTGTGGTCATTAAAGCCGGACGTTTTATGGGCGGACTGTCGGACTTTATAAGCTGCTACTCACAGCGAAAGAGTATTAAGATAATTGCCATGTTTTTGCATACTGCTTTCAGCGCTTTGTTACGATATTTTCAATTACGTGGTGCAAGGTGGCATAACTGTTATCGGCGCGGAAAATGGAATTGACGAGCCGAGCTTAAAATCTGATCAAGACTGCGTTTCATTTGGCATTCATGCCCTACGGGGTAGATATGGATCAATTTATTCTCTCCAACTGGAGTGGGTTAGATTGTTGAGCAGACTCGGCTGTCTCGCCCAGGTGAAACAACTAGAATAGAATAATCCTTACATCAAAGTCAGAAGGGCAAAACTCTGATACAGGATCATATTCACCTAAGTTAGAGTCCCTAAAAGAGACCCCTTTTTAACTCCCATACCAAGCGTGGTGGGAACGGCGAGTGACACCAGTAGACTTTTTGTGTCGCTTAGGACCACAGCTCCGCTATTTTAAATCTGTTGGTTGGATTTAGAATACACTGACTGTACCCGCTTGCAGAGTGGGTGTTCTGTGTGCAGTGTGGGGGTACCTCTTCATTGTCATTATTCCCAGGTAATCTCTGACTCGGAGTGATAGTGCCTATTGGATTGGTTTGGGTTGGTTTTATGGCATATCAACCAGTGTAGGTTATTTAATGCCAAATCCTCTTTATGCATATATATTAGATATATTTGATTTGTAAACATAAGTCAACAAAGTCAAATGGTTCTAAGTATTGCTATGTATCACTACCAATTCAATTAAACATAAATCATTTGTTGACAGACATTTAAATGATCAAGCAGTTCTATTTCTAACAATTCAATTTTTCATAAGTCATTTGTTTGTCCTCAGTTTAAACGTCAATTGATCCATAGATAGAACCGTATCAGGTGCTTCCTCTTAAGGTCAGAATGGACCAGGGAGCGATGGCAAAGGAGGGTCACTCCTATTCCCCAAAGCTCCAGATTTACTGGAGCATCACCATCAGATTTTTAGGGTCATATCTAGGACACTCGCAAAAGGAGAGGTCTTACCCCTCCGCAGAGCTGCAGTCAGTATATTCTACACCCCCAGCCGACTGGACTGAACTTTTTAGAGTCCTATCTATGGGTTAGATAGATCGGCTGAAAATATTCATATCCTTCAAAAACAACTACAAAAACGTATAAATAAACGTCACCCATCGCGCATCTGCAGAGGGTCTCCAACGAGTGTTGTAGGTATGACACAAATTCATCTGATGATGAGGCCTAAGTTCAGGAATTTTGAGAATGTAGTGTACTCCTTTATTGTCTTTACTCCCTGGTCCATAATGAGCTGGAGGTGCAGTACCTGTTAGGGTATTATCTATAGGTAAAAAATAAACAATTCACTCATTTACGATACTTGAAATCGTTTTACTATGCGTACAAATGACCTCTGTCTCCTTTTTAAAATAATGTTATATATAAGTTATATATACATATATATAGGATTTGGCAGGGGATTATATGTCATAAAACAGGACCAAACAAAACCAAGTATAAATGTACAATAAACACAAATTCATAGCATCTCCGCATAAGATAATCCTAGACGGGTTGACATGCTATTAAACTCACTATATCAATCAACAGCCACACTATATCAATGACGGGGCCATGGCCTCAGAAGCAAGTGGGTTGAATGTGGTAACGTAGCCAGCCTTGCAACACCTGGTTTTGAATAGCGAATTTTTCCTTCTCCTGGATAAGTGTCCCACCTGTAATAAGGCGCGCTTAGCGTAACGTAGAACATAAAATCGGCAACCCATACTCCTTTTGGATAGGCATGAACCCATTTCCACACAGCTATGGCTAAACAGTTGGGTAGACTGGGCTCTTTAACCTTGGCAAGTCAAGAAAAGCAAAAAAAAAACAAAAAAAAACAGTGAATTTGGACCAACTGGACCTTCCTTAAAACTGACTTGGGGTTGGGTATATGCATACAAGAAGACTTAGTTTTTTCTACTATAGCAAGAAGAAATAGATTCCTACCTTTTTCAAGGATATTACCGAAAAGTAAAACGTTGATAACTTTGTCCAGGCCTTGAACTAGGCTCGCAGAGTTTATTCTATATCATTACGCTACGCAAACAATCTATTATTAATTGATTAAGAAAGGAGAAAAAATCCTTTGGAACCTGTCACATCGACCATCGCCGATGGTCTGCCCTCGCTGAGAATCGCAATGCCTGGTCTCTCACCACAAACCATGTTGCCTCCTCCTGCCAGGGCAAAAAGCACAGGAAGCACAAGAGGAGGAACTGCAACACTATGCCATACAGGAAGAGATTAGTTGGTAGAGAGTTTACCAATGGCCTGGGAAACCGGGATTTAATCCAAGATAGAGTCATGCCAAATACTTAAAAACGGTACTTGGTGCCTCCTTCTTTTACACTCAGCATTATAAGCTATAGATCAAGGATGAATGGAAAAATCAAGGGAAATGATTAGCCCCCTTCTATACTCCGTGGTGTTGCGGTTATTGAAAAGGAAGCCTTCGGGTCGCTCTCGAGGACGGTCGGCTAACTTGCGACTTACTTTACTAGGAAGAAGAATGAAAAGTGATCTAATTGAAACTTTCACAATACTTTAGGGAATCTCGACTTATGGTAGACGTTTTTTCAATATTTCTTTTAGAATTGGAAATTTTCAGTTGTGATAGATTTCAAAAACTAAGTTTACTAATTAATTGTTTTATTGTTTTTTATTTTTTGTTTGTTTTTGATTTTGTTTTTGCTTTTATTTTAAGTAATATATTTAGTATTAATTAAGTAATATATATTTTAGAACAAGTTGTCTAATCAGATCTTGATCAAATGTAAAAAAATAAATTAAGAACAAATTGGATTTAAAGAAAAAATAGTAAGAGAAAGAATTTAAGATGATATATTTCGGAACGCTCGGAGGAATAAGTTTATAGAATTTGATCGGCATACAGATATTGTATGAAAAGTATATATGTTCTGTGCGAAGATATCTATTAAGGTTCTTTGAGAAGATAGTAAAAAAAGAAAATGTCTAAGGAGGCATAACAAACAAAATAATAATGATAATAATGATAGTCCAGATCGAACCTTCAGCTTCAGCTGCAGCAACTGCAACAGTGCCTGTCAGTCTCAAATCGGCCTCAACAGACACAAACATGCCTGCAGTCGGCGTGGACGGTCCGTTTCTTGATTTTTGTTCACGAGGCCAAGCTATGATGATAATCATCTTAGTGATATGTACGTTATCATTAAAATCTACTTTCAGATTTGAGATTGTGTACGAAGGGTTTTGGCTTTTTCATCGAATAATGAACCGGAGATCAAGACCTGTATTTATAACGACCATCAATTTGACAGTCATCTACAATATAAATCTTTTATCAGTTGTCTAAATTTCTGAGACGAAGCTAGATGATTTTTATCATTAAGGGTTTTCGGACTATTATCTTTATCTTTATTGTTATTTCCACAATGTTTCGGCCGATATGTCCTTCGGGTGTTTGTCGAACTCGGGAACCTACACGGAACTTCGAACTACGTCCTTTATTGAATCCACGGGGGTCGCCTGTTCTGATTCCGTTCGCTATAACTGGGTACAAGTGCTGAGTATTCCTATGTCCAGCAGGACACATAGCGTAACAGTTATAGGCGTTGGTTCTTAGAGAATAAAGCAATTTCTGTCCTAATTTTCAGTAAATTGATTACTTTGTCGGGTCTGTTTCCTTTGAACAGCATTTCCTACACACACACACACACACACACACACACACACACATATATATATATATATATATATATATAAATAATTCTGTGGGTCTGCATCAGGTCTAAAAAGCTAAATGAGAGTGTTCGGAGTTAGTGCCAATGCAAAAGACTTTTTTTTCACATCAAATATGCGGCAAGGTTTGCAAGGTTGACGGTAGGGATTAGTCTGATGAGCTAAATGCGTTCCCATTGGCGTTCTTTATGGGTTTGTGAAGATGGCCTTCTTCCGTAAAGAAGTGGCAGACACAACAATATATATATATATATATTTAGAGAGAGAGAGAGAGAGAGAGGGAGAGAGAGAGAGAAGTTGCCCATTTACAAAAAGAATTGAACAAAATGAATTCTTATACTTTTTAATTTTTAGTTGTAGTAAGAGTTTTCCACTGAGAATAGATACAGCCCTATTCGAAAATTTCTTGCACATTGAAACGGTTCCTAACTCAAGCGTTTCACTAAATCTAAAAATTGAAAAAGACCAACGTGTATCATGGTTTATGAAAATATCTTTGGCTATTTTGTTGCAAAGAGATGGTTGAGTTTAACACTAGCTATTCTCCGCGAGTCGGTTGCAGTCCGGCATTCGAGGAGTACAAACGTTAGGTTCTTCGCACGGCAACAAAAGTATGACCCAAAATTTCACAACGGTAACTAAGTCATATCCTCTAAGGAATTCGGCACACGGAAATATGCCAGCCAGGTTGCCAGGTTGGGTTTTATATCATATCAACCCTTGTAGGTTATTTAATACCAAATCTATTTTTATCCAAATAATCAGTTCTATTTCAAAGAATTCAGTTTAGCATGAGTACACACTTTAATTGTCAAAAATATTTCTATTTCAAGCTATATGGTTTTGTCAAACAGTTCTAATTTAAACAATTCAGTTTAGCATAAATACAGTTTCAATGTCAAAACCGGTTCATTGGCCTTGTGGGTAAAGTGTTTGGCAATGAGCCGGGAGAACGAGGTTCAATCCTAGGTCGAGTCATACCAAAGACTAAAAAATGGTACTTGATGCCTCCTTGCTTAACACTCAGCATTATAAGGTACGTATCGAGGGTAAAATGGAGCAATCCAGGAAATGGAGTTGCGCCTTTCCCTTCACCTCGGTGTAGTACCTAATAAAAAGGGAGCCTTCGAGTCACCCTCAACTATGGTCGGCAACTTTACTTACATACGCAGCTTAGTTCTATTTAACCCATACACAGGGCCCTATCAGGTGCTACCACTCCAGGCCTGAGTGGACCTGGGAGCGATGGCAATGAAGGGATACTCTGCATTTCCCAAAGCTTCTGTATAACTGGAGCCTCAGCATTAGATTGTTTAGTGTCACATCAGGATATCAGGACACTCGTTAGGGGAGGGTCTTACCCTCTGCAGAGATGCGGTCGGTGTATTTTATAATCCCAGCCGACTGGGCGAGGATGTACACATTTTTTTAAATATATATCTATGTACACGGTATACATACACACAAAAATAATACATACTCAACATATATTTTTTAACAATTGTTCATTGCCAAAATCTTTGTAAAATGCAGCTAATTCTATCATGTGAAATGTTGTAACTTTTTTCTCTAAATGGCCAAGTCATCTACAGTGAATGGATGAATAAAACTGTCAAAAGGTAAAAAGGAGATTTGCAAAAAGTTTTAGATACAAGGTAAAATATACCAGATATCCGGTAAAAGATACTACCAGGTACCCAGTAAAAGAAGGTTAGATTTCGGTTCCATTTTTTCATGGCATATCAACCTTCGTGGGTTATTTTATGCCGAAGCCATTCTTGTCGAAGAACAGCTGTGGTATTATTTAGTCCATAACTTAAGGCATAAGGGAATTCATATCTTTGTAGCGGAAAAAAGTAAATTATTGAATAAAAATCCGATCAACATATTTATAAGATTAATTTCTATAAATTATGTGAAAATTTTGCTGAAAAACAAAAGTAAAAAACCTTCTTTTGCAAGCCAAGATGATATTGGTCAGAGCGTAAATATTTCCAAAAGAGATTGTTAAGATTCATGAATGAAATATAACAGTAAACGTTATCTTAAAACAAAGAGACATGTTTTGTGTTTGTAAAAGATATTTATGTAAGTATCTCACTATGTGAGAGAGAAAATGTATTTATGCCTTAACGTATATATGGATGCAGCTGATATTTTCATCAGCATCAGGCTGTTATATCAGTTTAAATAAATCTTATGCTGCGAGCAATATTGAACAAGTCATGGAGGCAGCACCCCACAAAGCAGCAGCTGTACAACCACCTACCACCTATCACGAAAACTATCCAAGTTGGACGAACAAGACATGCAGGAGAAGTAGGGACGAGCTCATAAGTGATGTACTCCTATGGACCCCTTCACGTAAACGAGCAAAGGCAGGACGACCAGCTAGAACGTACATTCAGCAGCTCTGTACCGATACGGGATGTAAGCCTGAAGACCTGCCGGAAGCCATGGACGATAGAGAGGGGTCACGAGAGAGGGTCAGAAATATCCGTGCTGATAGCGCGACATGATGATGATGATGATGATGATGATGTAAACACTAAAAGATTCTCTCAATAAATAAGTGATGTTGAAATAAAATGCATCCTTGAAAGAAAAGAATGTAGATCTTCACTCAAAAGAAATAAGAAAGGTTGAATAATAATTCATACTTATTAAAGAAATACTTATTTCTTAGCTTATTTATACAATTTAGGTAGACTTTGAATTAAATATAAAAGTTAATGATCTGTCTATGATTCTAATTGTAATAGTAATTTTACCATTCTTGGAGAAAAAAGGTTTCTTTAATTATTTTGAGTTTTGATCCTTCAAATTTTTCGCTGCAAGTCGAATATTGTCATAAACGAAGTATCTCAAAGAAATTCTAAAATTTGCACTTTATTTTATACTTCATTTCAGAATTACCCGTTTATCAGAATTATACGAAAGACTCCTCCGGCTAAAATATTAAACTATATCTTTTTTCGAACTGCATCATTCGCTACAAAATTAATGTAACCCTCATAACAACATTTTGCATACATCATCTGGCCAACAATAACAAAATCTACGAACAGCCCAGTCGGATGGGGCTGTAGAATACGCCAACTGCATTTCAGCGAAGGGATAAAACCTCCACCCCTCAATTATTGTCCTGGATAAATGACACTAAAATATCCGATTGTGAGGCCCGGGTCTGGAGTTTGGGAGAATGTGGATTATTCATTCATTTTCATTGCTCCCTGGTCCACTCTGACCCGGAGAGGTAGAAGCTGTTAGAGTCACATCTATGTATGAAATAGAAATATGAAATCATTTTCTAAACGTTAAACCATTTAACAGTGTGCAAGTAAAACTATTAGTGTCAGATAGCAATACTCGAAACCCTTTAATAACAAATGAGTCCTCGCGTTATTACGTTCACTTTCGGACAAATTCCCTTTGGAAAGGTATGAACCCTTTTACTCTCCTAGCTATGGATTAAATAGTGCCACTGCTGTTCTTTTTGGAGGGCTTTAGCATTAAATACTTTAGAAGGTTGATATGCCATTAAGCAAAGAAACCAAACTAAACCAAACAAATGAGCTCTGCCTCTTTTAAAGATAATAACTACAAACTACTTGTTTACAAATCATATATATATATATATATATATATATATATATATATATATATATATATATATCATCATTTTGTCGTGCTGCTAGCACAGATTTCCCTGACTCTCTCTCTCTCTCTCTCTCTCTCTCTCTCTCTCTCGCTCTCTTTCACCATTCGTCTCTATCATCCATCGCTTTCGACTGGTCCTCTAGACTATACCCTGTGTCCGCACAGAGCTGTTGTAGATCGGTTTTAGTTGATTTTCCAATACTTGCACTTCAGTGTGAAAGGATCCATTGGAGAACGTCACTAATGAATTCATTCTAACTTCTCCAGCAGTGTCCCGCATGTCTTGTCCGTCATATTTTGGATGGATTTTGAGACGGGAGGTAGGTGGCCACACAGCTGCTGCTTTGTGAGTTGCTGCTTTTAGGATTTGTTATATATATATATATATATATATATATATATATATATATATATATATATATAAAGATGATTTGACATCAAATAACGTATGAGGTCTGATATGCCATGAAATACAACCATCAAACCAAACAAAATCTACAAAGGTTTTCTCATTTTTTCTTTCTTTACAAGTCAGCAACTTCTTCATTATTCTCATATCTTATAAGGAGCATACGTGGGATTTCCATACTAATACATTGACTAAATCTAATAGAAATAGTCAATTACTATTGACACAGAAAAAAATATCCAATGCTAAAATGTCAGGAAAATTGGAAACCGTATTGTGTCTCGACTTGTGCTTTGTGCGAGAATCGTAAACGCGCTTTTCATGTCCCAGAATGCAATAGTTTGTTCTACTCTATTCCGTTTTAGTCTTGTCTTTCTTTTATTCTCTTATTTCCTCCACCCTGGTTCATTTTCCATCATTACAACCACCAACCCGCCTCCTCGTGCTGAATTTTATATTACTGCAACCCAAAAGAATGAATAAGGCATAAAAGTAATTTTGCCGACTAGACTCTTGACGCAGATCTCCGAACATAAGGAGAAACGTGTTCTATCTATCTATCTATCTATCTATCTATCTAATTACTTTACGAATGAATGGATAAAAATAGACGAGCGATTGTGACATTCTGTTTGCGTCTTCATTCATCTTTTATGAACTCATTCATTAGTTTCATTCTCTTTTGGGAGATATTTTTATTTCATTGTTTTTTCTGTCTTCTTTTTTTTGTTTGTTTTTTGCGGGTGAGGTGATATTATTTTTTGTTTTTTCGATAAACAGTATATGGATAGTTATTTTTCTTCAAAATTAAATTTGTTGTTTTTTTTTATTTTATTGAATTTTTTCTTTTCTTCTTTTTCTTATTCTTTTTTTTTTTTAGATTTCTTTCTCTCCTTTTTCTTTCTTCAGTCTAATCTATTTCTTTTTACTTCCTTTCTTTTCTTTTCTTTCTTTCTTACTTTCTTTTTCTTTCTTTCTTTCTTTCTTTCATTTTTCTTTCTTTCTTTTTTCTTTCTTAATGTGATGCATCTTGTCTATTTCCCTTTAAGTTTCTTTCTTTCTTTCGTCTTTTTCGTTCTTTCATTTCTTTTTTCTTTCTTTAACCAACTTGACTATTTCTTTTTACCTTTATTTCTTCTATTTTATTTCTTCCTTTTTTCTTTTCTTTTCTTTCTTTCTTTCTTTCTTTCTTTCTTTCTGTTTCCTCAACTTTTTCATTTGTTTATGTTTCGTTCTTTGGTTGTCGTATCCTTTGCCTTTTACCCTTTCTTCTATCTTTCTTTTTTCCTTTATTTATCTTCATCTTTTCCTTACTTTCTTCCTTTTTTCATTCTTTTCATTTCGTTTGTTAAAACGGAAATTTCTTCTTCTTTCGCTATTTCATACGTTTTCACAGCCATACACTTTCTTTTTTCTTTCTTTCTTTCTTTCTTTCTTTCTTTCTTTATTTATTTATTTATTTATTTATCTATTTATTTAAAAAGAAGTGCTTTTTTTGCATTCTGACTAATTTCTTTCTTTCTTTCTTTCTTTCTTTCTTTCTTTCTTTCTTTCTTTCTTTCTTTCTTTCGCTGTCTGATTACAGTATTATTTCATTATTTTTTAAACCTCAAACTTTTATTTATATTTTATTTCATTCAAACCATTTTTTTATTTATTCTTTTTTCCTTTTTCTTTTTTCTTTATTATTCAAATACTTTAATTTCTTATACTACCTCTCTCTCTCTCTCTCTATCTCTCTCTCTCTCTCTCTCTCTCTCTCTCTCTCTCCTTTTCTTTTTTCGTCTGACATTCTCTTTTCTTTTCATTTTTTAAAATTTACTCCTTCACTTTCTTTCGCTCTCTTTCCATTATCCCCCCTCCCTTTTTGTTTTCATTCACTCGCTTCCATTTCTACCTCTTTCGTTCCCAACCACTTCCTTCTTGATAATCAATTTTTTTCCATTTTCTTTCTCGCACACAAAATCTTTTTTTTTCCCCCATTTTCTTCTCTCATTTTTTTCTTCTGATTAAATTCAAAATTTCGCATTGTGCAATCACAATTCCAAGTGCCAGATATCATTTTTGTTATCTTTTTTTTTTTTTTACCTCCAGTCACGTCCCGACTTTAGCAGACGATCGAACATCGAGTAGCGTGTTCTTCGTAACAAAATTTACAGCGATCTATTGATTTTCAGAACCAACCAAATAACTCCTTTTAAAAACATCACAGCAACTTCTACGACAACCAATCAAAATGCAACCCCCCACCCCTTTTCAGTGACTTAGCTATAACGAAAAGTAACAATTACTGATACTAGAAGAGTCGATTCTCACTATGTACTGGGCGCTTCTGGTCTTGTGCCAAACCAGGTTCAGACAACTACAAAAACTGAACGAGTCGATTCCCGCAAGATGCTACACGTTTCTGGTCTTGTGCCAAACTAGGCTCAGACAACAACTAATATTCAACGAGTTTATTCTCGCTAGATGCTACACACTTCTGGCCTAAAGTCAAACTTTCCTTGGCTTTGTAATTCTCTTCTCATATTAAAAGAATTGACTTACTTGATACTTCAAACTTTTGACCTTAGGCCAAACTTGTATCAGCTTTGAAAACTATAACTACTAATATTGAAAGAATAGTCTCATACTAGGCACTTTATATAACTGACCTTTCGTCAAACAAGCTGACCTAATAAATGAAAGATTACTCAAGTGGTGTTATGGTCAGAGAGCCAGACTAACAAATCATTGCAAGTGAGTTCGATTCTCACTGCGTGCCTCATTCTTCTGGTCTTGTGCCTAAATTAAATCATCTTAGTAAATGTGATTCAATTTGCATATTACAATGGTTAGCTAGACTAGCAAGCAGACTAGTGTTCATGAGTTTGATTCTGACTGGGTGCTTCATACTAATGATATTGGGTTAAAATAAGGTAAGCCGAATAAATGAAGGCTGCCTGGTACTGTGTCATGGTTAGCAAGCTAGACGATTAAACCATTTTTCCAGAGTTCAGTGCTCATGCAGTACTCCGTACTCCAGGCCCTATACCAAAGAAAGATAATCTTAGCAAATGACTACTAATTCTACTTGTCATTACTATTAGTGATGAGTGATGTTGGAAACAGCTAGTAAAACGTTTAGGGATACAATCACTATATCCGAATAAGGGCATCTCATGTAGTGCAACGATGTATTTTATGGCATATCAACCTTCACGGCTTATTTAATGCCAAATCCCTCCTTGTGGAACAATAGCAGTGATACTATTTAACCCAGAGGTGGGGGATAAGCGAGTTCATGTTAGTCCGAATGTGAACGTAATAGCGCAACTGAAGTTTGAACTAGCTTTCTTCGAGGTCGCAGTTCAACACTTTAACCATTTGATTAGCTGTAAAGATTAGCAGGCCATTGCTAGTGAGCTTTGTTATCACTGGGTACCCCATACTTATGACCTATTTCCGAACATTTTGAAGAGCTTTGAATATTTTAAATTTCAACTTTATGGCTTTCTTCATTATACAACCCCTTTATATATATATATATATATTGTGGTATGAACAGAATATTAGAATGGCTTTAAATAGAGCGTACATCATAAGTTCAGAAAAGAAACCTTTTTTCCGATCACGTCTCGTCAGAGAACACCGTGAGAAGATGCAATCAATAAAGAGGAATAAGAAGAGCTGATCAATAATAAACAAAAAAAAAAAAAAAGGAAAAGAAAAAAAGCAAAAGCAGGACAGAAAAGAAAAAAATACTTATCTAGTTTTTGTTTGTTTGTTTGTTTGTTTGTTTGTTGCTTTTTTCAGCATTAGTCTGGTTTGATTGACGTAGGGTCAACAGATATAAATAAAAGGAGATTATAAAAATATTTCTGTTTTTAAAGAGCTGGCAGTTATGTAGTAATATAAATTGCTTTTAACAGGGACAGTTGGTTTGGTTTGGTTTTATGGTATGTCAACCATTGTTGGTTATTTAAATACCAAATCCTCTTTATACGTATATATAAAATGTATATGATTTGATATGGTTGCGTTTTATGGCATATCAGCCATTATGGTTATTTAATACCAAATCCTATTTATACATATCTTTAAAAAAAGTTGGGGACTTTAGTCGAGGTCGATCCGAAGGCTCCCTTTTCAATAGCTACTACACCGAGGCGTAGGGGAAGGAGCTACTCTTTTCCCTGGATTGCTGCACTTTACCCTTGATCATTACCTTATAGTGCTGAGTGTTAAGTAAGGCGGCATTAAGTACCATTTTTTGAGTCTTTAGTATGAATCGATCTAGAATTAAACCCCAGTTTTCCGGACCATTGGCGAACACTCTACTCATTAGACCATTGGCCCGGTATACATATATACTAAATATAAAAGATTTGGTTTGGTTGGGTTTTATGGCATATCAATCATTGTAGGTTATTCAATGTCACATCCTCTTTATACATATATATTAAATATATATGATTTGGTTTGGTTGGATTTTATGATATATCAGCTATTGTCGATTATTTAATGCCAAATCCTCTTTATATATTAAATATGTATGATTTGGTTTGGTTGGGCTTAAGAGCATATAAACCATTATAGGTTATTTAATGCTAAATCCAGTTTATTCACATATGTTATATATATTTGATTTATAGACATAAGTCAATAAAGTTAGATAGTTCCATGTTCACGGAAAATTCAATTAAAAATCAAAGATTTGTTTACACACAGTTAAATGATCAAAACATTCTATTTCTAACAATTCAATTTAGAATAAATCAACAAAATTAAATTGTTCCAAGTATTGCTATGTACCACTAACATCAGTCATTTGTTTACACACAATTAAATGATCAAACAGTTCTACTTCTAACAATTCAATTTAGAATAAATCAACAAAATTAAATTGTTCCAAGTATTGCTATGTACCACTAACATCAGCCATTTGTTTACACACAGTTAAATGATCAAACAGTTCTATTTCAAACAATTCAATTTAGTATCAGTCAAAGCTAAGTGATTTTAAATATTGCTATCTATAACTTACAACTCAATTAAGCATCAGACATTTATTTACACACAGTTAAATGATCAGTTTTATTTCTAACAATTCAGTTTAGAGTGGGTCATTTGTTTGCACTCAGTTTGAATGTTAAACAATTCTATTTGACCCATAGATAGGACCCTATCAGGTGATAACACTCCGGGTGAAAGGGAACTTAGGAGCAATGGCATGAAAGGTTACTCCACATTCCCCGAAGCTCCAGCATTACTGGAGTCTCACAATCAGATTGTTTTCTGTCATATTCAGGACACTCTAAGGGGAGGTCTTACCCTTCTGCAGTGATGCAGTTATTGTATTATACTGCCCTAGGCAACTGGAGTAGGGGGCAATTGAAGATCGGGGCTGGCAGTATCAAATATACAAAACATACTGGTTTTATAAGAGCGGGCGCATCGAAGATTGGCTTGTAAGTGTTGAGTTAGGGTAGGAGAAGTATTCTGGTTGTGCAAAATAATTGGAAGGGTTAAACTATTTGATCAGATAGCGGGAGGCATACATGTTGCTTTATTCTGTTCTCAAATATTTGAACTGTGCGTCCAAAATAACAAACATCACATTTGCATTGAAATGTGTAAATTAAGAAGCTTTTATGATGAAGGGACACCCGGTCTTTGAGATTGAATCTTATCACGGTGTTCTCTGACGAGACATAATCGAAAGAAATTCCTTTCCAGAATTCATGATGTACGCTCTATCTAAAGCAATACTACTGCTACAAATAATATATATATATATATATATATATATATATATATATATATATATATATGTGTGTGTGTGTGTGTGTGTGTGTGTGTGTGTGTCGGAAGAAATGAGTTGAATCTAGCAGAATGTACGTATAAAAGATAAAACGGAAGAAAAATAATTGAATTATGCAATAACCAATGCTTCTTCTAATATGATAATACGTACTACCAACAAAAGTGTGGCCTCTCCATTGGATCTCGTTTAAGTGGCGTTCTAGCTTGCCTTTACCTTGAATTTTTGGAACCTCAACCTTTCAAACACATCCTACCTAATGAAATCTAATATTTTAGATACATTGACAACATTCTAATCATTTATCCCAAAGAACATAATATTCCTCAAATAGTACAAAATCTCAACCAAGTTGAACCAAGCATTAATTTCGCATACGAACTTGAGAAAAATAATTCCTTACCTTTTTTGGACATCTTACTAATAAACAACAAAAAAGAATTGGAATTCAAGGTTTATCACAAGATAAACAACAAAAATGACTAAATACATTTTTCTTCAAACCACAGCGATAAAATAAAAAGTGTTTTTTCCTGGAAGCTCTTTGAATCTGCTCCCCCAAATTTCTAAACGAAGAAGTTGAAGATATCCATAAGTCTTTTTCCAAACTACAATATCCCTAATATTTCATTCACCGTGCCTAATCAAAAGTCATTTATATCCACCAACGTACATCCCACAAATAAGTAAAAATAAACCTAGCTTTAAATACCAACCCAATAAAAAGACACATATTACCTCAAAATCCCACTATCACCCTCATTGAAAAAAACTTAAATTACTTTGGCATAAAAACCACTACCCCCACAACAAAAACAATAAAACCAATAGTAAACAGCTCCAAAAACACAGATTCCTTATCCAACGCAGGTGTTTACAAAATCCGTTGCCAAAATTGCAATAAATTTTACGTTGGAGAAACAGGCAGAAATTTAAACAAAAAAATCTATGAACATAAAAAAAGACTTTAAAACTGGTACACCACAGACTCTTTAGTTTCTCTTAACATTTTAACAAACCACATTTTTGACTTTCAAAATTCTGCCATATTTTCTTTCATTCATGACAAAAATAAAAGAAGAATAATTGAAGCATTTTCCATAGCACACCACTACACAGTACCACAACAAGTTTTTTTTTAATTTCACCATCTATAGGGAAAATAATGTAAAAGGAATTCAAAATTCTTACTTAAGATTATCTCCCCTTTCAGTAGATATTCAAAGCAATAAAACGTCACAAATCCGTTCCTCAAACCACAAAATACCATCTACTTTTTTTTTTAAATCCATCTCATCACATGACGCGATTTGAACGTATCAACCAGTATAAATCCATTTTTTTTTTCACATAGCAAGACCTACAAGTCCAGATGAAGACTTGTAATTGAAACAATCATTGTTCATACAAGAATAATTCTGATAAAACTGTTTTGATTGAAGTCGAAACGCGTTGGAAAATAAACTAACCATCAAACATTTTTCTTCCGTTACCTTTTCTACGTACATATATATATATATATATATATATAACAAAACAGTCAGTCTGTGGGTGACAATATATACGCCCCTACCACCGGGGGTTGAGCATTTTAGCGAAGAAATTATTGGTTACCACTCGTGTAAGGCAAAGCTCTTCTAATGAATTGAGCACTTCGATATCCGATCGCAAAATGTAAACAAATGAAAGTTAATGAATATGCGTTAATTTGCGAACTGAAGTTGAGTCGCAGGTTTGGCTTAGGTATGTCATCAGTCTGACGTAAAGTTAGGCAGGTTTCGATCTCGGCTTGTAGCCTCTCGCATACCTAGCCACACTAAAGTGTTGTAATACATCGAAAAAATCTGTATGTGGATGACGATATATATATATATATATATATATATATATATATTACCCTGAGGTTGTCGATAACTCTGTGTTAAGATATCCAGTTTCGATCCCAGCTTGAAACATATCGCGTATATTGCCACACTGATGAGTTTGTCTATGGATGACAATATATATGTATATGTGTGTGTGTGTGCGTGTGTGACAATATAAAATTTAGTGCAACTATGTAAAGCGTATAGTACCGGAGTGAGAGCACCTCGGGTGGTGTATTGGTGAGCAAACTAGACTGGCAAACCTACAAGAGTGTGTTCGAGTCTCATTGGGAACCCCATTCATATGGTCTTGTACCACATCTAAGCAAAAAGCTAAGTAAATTACTACCTGAGTGCGAACGGAAAAGCCAGCAGGCAGAAGAGAGACGAGTGGACAAAGTTCAACATCTCGTCCAGTGGGCTAGGTTTAACATGATACGCTTCATCTGCTACACTGGTCACCAGTAAACAGCCGTCTAAGTGGTGACGAGGGTTGGCCAGACGCTGTCACCCACCCGAGTTGGAATGAAGTGTTCGGCAGCTAAAAAGTCCATAGGTTGATTGGATGACATTATATCTGCTGTTGACCCAAGCAATGCGACAACAATGGAAGAAGTGTGTGGATCGCAATTTTAAAGAGAGTTTCTTTGTCGGTCTCTGAACTTTTCAGCTTAATCTGAAAGACGACAGATTTTTTGTCACATTTTTGGTGGCTAAGGTGACAGGAGACAAACGTTTATGTGAACGGATGATGCTGGACTTGTCGGTTTCCAAAGAGAACGAAAGGCTAGCTCGCACGTTGTGTCCGATACCCATTTTTCTGGCTTCCAGCTTCCACGGCTACAGAAACTAAAATGAGGAAATTAAGTAACGAAGGTCCTAACACTCGACTGATGAATTGATTTTAACAGCATGTCAACCTGTCTAGGGTTATTTTATACACAAGGCGAATTGTATTTTTTGTTTCTCCCGCGTAATCCAACGATTAGCAGTCACTGATATAGAAGTCATCGATGACTACGCTATACCATGTACGCTCCGAATGATATATATATATATATATATATATATATACTCAGAAATTCGCAGCATTTCATATCATGATAGATAGATATGGAGAGATTTAGACAGAGGGGTGAACAGACTAAGATAGATAGATAGATAGTAATAAATAAATAAATTAGCAGACATAGATAGATAGATAGATAGATTGTCTCTATTATATACCATTATCTAATTTAACATCGTCGTTATACTTGATAAGACGAAAGACGGTACTTTTTAAAACTATTATCTTTTACAAAACTTTTTACAAGACTACAGCCGAAATACACAATACTTAATGAATGAAACATGTTTTTACTTATACGAGAAGAGCTTTTTAACGTTGCCTGGTGGAGAGAACATCGCATATGACAGTAAAATAATGAATGTGTTCAATAATATGTTTCTTCTGAATTTATTTATTTATTTATTCAATAATTTATTTTATAGATAAATTAATTTGATTCATTCATTCTTTTTTATATTCTATGAGGGAGATAAATTCAGTGGTGTGTGAAAGATCTGGAAGTTTTTAATGTTGGGACACCCAAAGAGGACCCATAACGGAATCAATTTCACTTTCATCAGCTGATAAATGTAGAGGTAACTCTTTATACATATAATCCAAGGAGAAAATCCAGGGGGTAAGAGTATCCAACTTGAGTGTTCAATACTAACGGCTATCGACGTATAATTAATTTGGAACCCTACTCATATGGTCTTGTGCCACATCTAAGCAAAAAGCTAAGTAAATTACTACCTGAGTGCGAACGGAAAAGCCAGCAGGCAGAAGAGAGACGAGTGGACAAAGTTCAACATCTCGTCCAGTGGGCTAGGTTTAACATGATACGCTTCATCTGCTACACTGGTCACCAGTAAACAGCCGTCTAAGTGGTGACGAGGGTTGGCCAGACGATGTCACCCACCCGAGTTGGAGTGAAGTGTTCGGCAGCTAATACATCAAAATTCAACGTGCTGAGCCGAAATATTTTTTATATGAAAATAAAAAGAAAAAAAATCAATTCTTTAGTGTCATTATGAATTTATTTCAGGTCTATGATGACCCTAACTTAAAAATCGATAAGTTAATTTCTTCCTAATATAAATAACATGGATTTTTTAAGATATGTTTCATAATGAGGAATAGATTTTTTGTAAATTAATATTAGCGTTGAATTATTATATCCTAACAACACAGGGTATATTATGAAATATTCATAATACATATTAGTTTCAACGGAATTATGAATTCAAATTTTATATATAAGTTTAATTGAGTCGCAAGGCACTATTAAATTTTTTCGTATTTACTGGGGTTTTTTTTAGATTTCAGTAATATTTAAATTAGGGGTAATGGTTTTTTGTTCTCTTTTTTTTTTTTAGAGAAATATATAAACATTTTATCAAATAATAATATATTATGATATTTCCACCGTGAAAAAAATTAATAAAAATATATATAAAGAAATTATTTTAATAAAAAGATTTTTACAAATTTCTTTTAGATTCTCTTCCTGCCAAAAGCAATATAAACACATCCTAATAATATCTTAATTTAATATCTGAAGAGGATCATCATAGACCTGAAATAAATTTATAATGACACCTAAGAATTTAATTTTTTTCTATAATATATATATATATTTTTTTTTTTTCATCATACAACGTGTGAAAGCACGTGCGATACCCTGCCCTCATCAGCCGCCAACCAGGGGTGATAACACAGTTTGGTAGCTCAAAGTGGTACTGCCATTCCTGGCGCTACCAAGCAGCTTTTGCCACCGGACAGGGTATTTTAAAAGAATTATAAATATATATATATATATATACGCCAGATCAATTAAGAACAGAGATTACATTGAACGTTCATCTTCATTTGTAGTGTGCAGTTTGTGATTTTAAAAAATGCGTTTACTTTCGGCCGTTGATGTTATTATGCGTTTACAGTAACCGTTTCTTGACGTTATGTAATCACACGGGAATGGTGATTCCGCGTGCATTTCATTCATGCTGAAAACTTCTATATATACGATTTATAAGCGAAGAGTTTGTAGGTAACTCTATTTTAAAACGAGTTGTTAGAGCTCATTTGTTTTCAAACCGTTAAATGCTTTCAAGAATTCCTATCTCACACTAATAAGTCTATTTATGAAGTATTCCTATCTCACACCTATAATTCTATTTATCAAGTATTCCTAATACAAATAATCTGCACACATCTGTATGTTTTCAAATAAATAATTATTGTAATCTTTAATGAATGATTGAACAGTTCTATCACCCAGAGATGTGACCCTAACAGGTTCTTGTACTCTGGGTCACAGTGGATCTGACAATAATCGTAACGAATGGGATATTCCACTGGAGGCACACCATCAATTGCATTTGACCTTTGAATTGGATATATATATATATATGTGTGTGTGTGTGTGTGAGTGTGTGTGTGTGTCTGTGTCTGTGTGTGTCTGTGTGTGTGCATTTAAACACTGATCAAAATGACAACACTGACAAGATAAGGACAAAGAGAACACCAAGCACTAGAAAACAAAGATGGGAATAAGGACAACTGTACGGATATTTCAAACTACAAACTGGCAAAACCTCACACGAGAAGACCTAGACATGACAACGAAAGGGAAACTTTAAGCGAGAAACTGAATCTCTTCTACTAGCAAAACAAAACAACGTTATAAGGACCAACTATGTTTAAGCAAAAATAGTTAAGATGCAACAGAATAGCAAGGGTAAGTTATGAGGTGATAGAGATAAGATCATTAATCATATAATAAGTGAATGTTGCAAACTAGCGCAAAAGAAGTACATTACTAGATACGATTGGGTAGGGAAGGGAATCCACTGGGAATTATGCAAGCCATTGAAATTTAACCATACTAACAAATAAAAAATGCACAAACCAGAATCCTTCTCAAAAATGAAACGCATAAAATCTTCTGGGATTTTGATATACAAACGGATCACCTAATCCCGGCCAGATGACCAGATCTTAAAATTGCAAAAGATATCGAGACAACTTACCGTATAGTGGACTTTGTCGTCTCAGCAGACCACAGTAAAATCAAAGAAAGCGAAAAGAGAGACAAGTACTTGAACCTTGTCAAATAACTAAAAAAGTTGTGGTACATGAGGGTAAAAGTGATACCAGTTGTAATAGGCGCACTTGGAACAGTTCAAAAGGCTTGGAAAGGGGGCTGGAAGAGTTTAAAATCGGAGGACGAATCGAGCCCTGACAAGATAAGGACAACCAGAACAACAAGTAGTAGAAAACAAAAATAGGACTAAGGACAACTGTACGGATATTTCAAGCAACAAACTGGCAAAACTACAGCATCTTTAAGATCGGCCAGAATACTAAGAAGAGGAGAATTACTGTCACTCAGATTCCAGTGAACGACCATCAGCCAACGCTGGTGTGAAAAACATGTAAGAACTAACATAAAAAAGAATAAGGAAATAAGGAAATAAATAAAAAGTTTGAAAATAATAAATTAAGTATAAGAGTAAATTGATTAATAAATCACTAGATCACCCTTCCCATCATTCTCCACACAATATTGATCTGATGATTACAAAGGCGAGAATCTGATAGTTATCAAAATCCACTGACTTTGTCTTCACTATTCCAACTTGGACTAACATATGGTCTTTCATCAATATTGACCACTAACTATATATATATATAAGGTACAGTTTTTAATTCATTTAGAGACACGTTAGAGTAATATAGTGTTTATTTTTCTAAGGTGATTCTCTAAAAGTTTAATACCTTTATCAAGATTAGTATACAGGGATTCACTTGATGATAATTACACTTATAAACAGATCTTCACACAAACTATTTTTAAAATTTTGAATGATTGTAATAAGTCTTACAAAAAATTAGTCGTAAAAGAAGACAAATTTTGGTCTTCGTTGATTAATTACCAATTCACCATCCCTAAAATTTACGGTCTTCCTAAAACCTATAAATCTGATATTCCCTTGATACCAATCAACTCTGGTATAGGATCTGCTCCCTCATGACATCGCAAAACTTATAGCTAAAACATTATCCCCATTGTTCGGTACTATCGATAATTCTGGCTCCTTAATAAAATAATTAACATAAATATGACAAACAAGTCCTTAGCTAGTCTTGAAATCAAATCCCTATATACTAACATACCGGTTGATGAGTGTATTGAACATTTCGAGAATCACCTTCGAAAAACAAACACTATATATATATATATATATATATATATATATATATACGTGTGTGTAATGCATTCAATCAGTTTCCAGACTTTTTTTGTACAGGCATTTAAAATTGTCGTAGACTCTTGAAAATTCAATACGTTATTGCTATATATCTTATGACCAATTTTTATGATTTCAGGTTCAAATGAACAGCTACAGCAGCAATTGGAAATACCCTACTAAAGCCTGATTGTCACAGCTGGTGAATTTCAAAAATGCAATCTGGACGTGAGGACACTTTAGAAGAACTATATGCAATAAAATTCTTGGAAAAAACGCCACAGAAGCGTATGGAATGCTTAAGACTGCTTTTCGACCATCTTGCATGAATCGAGCATCAGTTTTTGAGTAGCATAAGAGATTCAAGGAAGGCAGAGAGTCTGTGAGGGATGATGAGAGATGTGGGGGGATTAAGGAAGTCAATAGACCAGAGTTGATTGGCCAAAGGGTTAGGGCTAGGGTTACTATGTTTTAAAGGAGTTCAGGAAGAGATTCCTAGGGAAGAGGCCAGCACTCTTCAAATCGGGTCAGTGGCATTTCCACCAGGACAATGCACCAGGCCACAACTCCATCCTTGTCACAGACTATTTAACCAAGATGGGCATCAAGACAGTTCCTCAGTCTCCCTATAGTCCAGACCTTGCTCGCTGTGACTTTTGGTTATTCCCTCAGCTGAGAGGCTGTCGTTATGAGACAATGGAGGAGATGAATGAGGCTACGACGAAGGTCATTGACACGCTCACACAAGAGAACTTCCATAGGGCCTTCCAGAAGTTGTTGGAACGGTACAACAAGTGCATTGCAGCCGGAGGAGATTACTTCGAAGGGGACTGGAGTTTCATGTGTGTACTATCAATAAAAGTGCCCATCTGAAAAAAGTCTGGAAACTTATTTAATGATCTCGTATATATATATATATATATATATATATATATATGTATATTTAGGCAGCATTTCTTCGTTAATGCAAATTTCATTAAACATAATAGACATTTTATGCCTACATATTCTCTTTTGGATCCGTTCGAATTCCCGTATTACTTTTATCGTATTCGGGGGGAACTGATTAAGGTATTGTCCATAGTTGTATGTATCCCAAGTACTTTCTGCCCGACTTTGGGCCATCATCAGGGGAGAATCTGTTACAAAAGTGATGTAACTTTTGTTTTAGCAAATTACTACTGTGTAAGGACGTCTTTGCTGTTGGAGATTATGGCACTTGCTTTTAAATGTAATTCTGTAAATAGTGCCAGTAGCTAAAGACATTTAAGTACGTTAGCACTGGTTTGAAAATTAATTCTATTAAGTTACATCACTTTTGTAACCGATTCTCCCCTGATGATGGCCCAAAGTCGGGCAGAAAGTACTAGGGATACATACAACTATGGACAATACCTAAATCAGTTCCCCCCGAATACGATAAAAGTAACACGGGAATTCGAACGGATCCAAAAGAGAATATGTAGGCATA
Source organism: Sepioteuthis lessoniana (assembly GCA_963585895.1). Taxonomy (NCBI): domain Eukaryota; kingdom Metazoa; phylum Mollusca; class Cephalopoda; order Myopsida; family Loliginidae; genus Sepioteuthis; species Sepioteuthis lessoniana. The sequence continues at coordinate 43,792,091 of OY757935.1, read as the reverse complement.
AAATGTCTATTATGTTTAATGAAATTTGCATATATATATATATATATATATATATATATATATATATATATATATATAGTTGGTTAATCTGTTCATATCTATCTGCACAATCTTATTGTTCATAAATACATATATAATGATATTTTGGGGCGTACAAAATTTAATGATGGCCACAAACAGACCCAAAGTCTTAGTTATAATGGACTAAAAATGTAAAACGCAAAGAAAAGGGATAAGGTCGGACGAAATCCGGTCAGCTAGTTTATCACTTTATTTTTTCTAATTTATTTATTTATTTATGTTTTTTGTTTGCGTTTAATGTTTTTAGTCCATCTTGACTAAGACTTAAGGTCTGTCTGCATTCCCCAAAACTCTAGTATTACTGAAACCTCACCATCAGATTGATTAATGTCATATCAGAACACACGTTGGAGGAGTCTTACCCGTTTGCAGATATGCAGTTATTATATTCTGATGCCCCAGCCAACTGAGCTACGCTTTTAGGAGTGATACTATTTAAGTCATACCTCGGGAAATATGTGGGTTCATAGCTTTCTTTTTAGCTATTAGTCCGAAAGTGATGGTAACGTCAGGACTGGATTTCGAACTCGCTTACAGCATGTCGACTTAGTATATTTTTCTGAGTGATATTTATTAGATAAAGTTTTTTGGGGGGTTTTGTTTTGTTTTGTTTTGTTTTTTTTAATTATTTTGCTATTTTGTTTTACAATTCAGGATGAATATTTGGAATTTCTTTCTACTTGACAAATTTGGAAGTGGCTCGTTTCATTACTTGGGACGCGAAATACGTTTTGATTAATATTGTCTAATATTCCCTTCTATTCTTGGTTTCATATTTACGAAAGCCAGGAAACATTTTTTCCCATTATTATTCCCGTTGACTATTTTAGCATCAGAGTGAGAAGAAAAGTAGAAAACAACAACGACAACCCAAGTCAGAAACATTAATTACATTACTATCTATCTATCTTTCTTTCTATCTATGCCTGCTCATTTATTTATTTCTTACTATGTATCAATCTCTATCCATCTATCTATCTTTCTATCGATCTTAGCCAGTTCACCCCTCTCTGTCCAAGTCTCTTCATATCTATCTATCTATCTATGTTCACGTGTATATTTCTCCCTATCTATCTATCTTCCGTTTACCAATTTATTTATTACTATCTATGAGGAAAAGTGCGTGATATACACGAATAAATACAGGGTGGAACGATAAAATTGTCGCCCTAGAAAAGACGACATGATTCCATTTCCGTTTAATGAAAACCGGTTTTCTTTTTTGTTGCAGACCATCAACTAGTTTGCCAATTGTGTACAAATCCCAAGAGCGATAGGAGCCTTCTATCATGTCTGAAAGTGACACAATGTTCAACGAGCGAAATCGGAGATACGCCGCTGTACAATTCATGCTCTCTACCAATCCAAGTTATGACAACAGGACCATAGCCAGCACCCTCAAAATGCAAATCCTGGCGGTTCAACGTGCCCAGGGTGATGAAAACAAAATTTCCCGCTACGGTTATGGTCTTTGGTGTGGTTTCAAGTGAGGGCCACATCATGCTACCTCACATCTTCGAAGTCGGCTTGAAAGTCAACACCAAAGTGTACCTGGATGTGCTGAAAAGTGTGGTGATCCCCTGGTGCAATCAGATGGCCGGTGGCAGACCCTGGCTGTGGCAGCAGAAATCGGCGCCGGCCCACAAGTCCAAAGAGACCCAGGCTCGGCTTCAGAAGGATTGCTACGACTTTGTACCCTTCTCTCACTGGCCCCCTCCTCCCTCGACCTGAACCCGCTGGACTACTTCGTTTGGTCATACGTCGAGAACATCACCAACATGACCTCCCACAACACCAAAGACAGCCTGATCGCCGCCATCCGCCGAGTATTCGCCGAGCTCCTGCCGGCGCTTGTGGAAAAGGTATGCTCCCAGTTTCGGATCCGTATGAAGGCGGTGATTGAGGCTGAAGGCGGCTACATTGAATAGATTTCAGCTCTACATCATAATCAAGTTACCTGAGTTGATTTTTTCTATAAAAGTTTTAAGATAAAGCTGCGGTGTTGTTTTCTTTAGGACGAGAATTTTATTGTTTCACCCTGTATGGTAGTCCTGTAAATCAACAAAAACTGTTCTTGCTGTATTATTTATGCCGATAGATATACAACCCTGTCGGAGGAGCCTGAGATACGTTGGTTGTATCCCCTGTAGAGGATTAAGGCCCACCTCTAAAAAAAGTAGGCGTCCTAGGAATGAGACTCAACAGCATCTGATGGGGCTCCAATCTGGAAATATAAGGAATGTGGAGTATTCTTACATTGTCATTACTCCCAGGTCCACTCTGATCTGTTAGGGTCCAATCTATAGGTCAAATAGATCTATCTAAAAATCATTTGTATTAAATAGGAATACCTGGTATCATATAACTGTGCAAAGTATTTATATTTGAAATAATTACATGAAATGAAGCTATATTGTTTACTTCGGATTAAGAAATGATTATCGTTGAATAGAAATAGTTTCTTAAAACCATTTAACTGAGTATAAATTGCTATTATTTCATAGAAATACTTGAAACCCAACAACCGTGTGAAAACTATTCATTTCAGATCGAAATACTCAATATCCTATCACTGTCTGCTAAGAAATATTCATCTTTGAATAATTGTTGGTTGGTTTGTTGGGTTTCATGGCATATCAACCTTTTGTAGGTTATTTAACGCCAAATCCATTTTTATGGAAATAGTTCCATTTCAAACAATTCAGTTCTATTTAAAACAATTCAATTTAGCGTAAATACGCAGTTTAAATGCAAAAAACAGTAAAGTCCAGAAACCATGGTTTAGTTCTATTTAACCCATAGATAGGACCCTTATCAGGTGCAACCACTCTGGGCCACACTTGGTGACCTTAGACGAGGGTGACCCGAAAGCTTCCTTTTCAATAGCTACCATACCGAGGTTTAGGGGAGTGCGCTACTCAATTCCCTGGATTGCTCCACTTTACCCTTGATACTTACCTTATAAAGTTGTGTTAAGCAAGGTGGCATCAAGTACCACTTTTCGAGTCTTTGGTATAACTCGACCTGGGATTGACCCCGGTCTTCCTGACCATTGGTGAACACTCTACTCATTAGGCCAATACATGAGTATAAACTCACTCAATATCCTATAACTGTGTGCAAAAACTACATAAGTAAAATAAATATAAAAGTAAACTGTACGCGATTCCTTAACATCTAGGCATAAAATAACCCCAGATGGGTTGACATGCCATTAAAATCCAACAGTTAGATAGATAAAAGAGTAACCCACGTTTTTACACTGTCACTATTTCGACGTATCGTCACTCGGATACATGGGCGCTTCATTGTATACTAATCTTTAACAAAATAGTCTTGTTCATTTCTGCTGAGTAATTAGTTCGATTCTCACTGAGTAGTGTATATCTCTAGCCTTTAGCCAAAGCTAATCTGATGCAATGGGTTGATCTGTGTAAAAAATTATACGAAAATTATAACGTATTTGAACCTGAAGGACAACGGACGCCGTGAACAAGAGTAGAGGTCATGGGTCAGTCTTCTAGGAATGGGAAGGAAAAGGATATTGGAAATGGAAGGTTGGACATTGGTCGGCAGAAAAGTGCCACATGATTGGAAAAGATGGTAACAGTAACTTCGGGTTGGTGTCCAGACCCAGAAAAAAAGGCTTTTTTAGAGGCTTTGAATATAGAATCCCTCAAGAACCTTGAGTACTTGTTGGTGATGATGGTGGTGGGAGCCTTTAGGGGATTACGATAATTTTAACGAAGAAACTTTTTCCTTCCAAGTGTGATAGTAGAAACCAAACCCACTTTTTAGAGCCGGCCTATAAAAGGAAACATCATAATAAAGTGGGAAAATAGAACATAAATTCTTCATAGTCTGCTTTTTTCAACGCCTTTGCTCAGTAGGCTGGCGGAGAGTGCTGTAGAATACACCGACTGCGTCTCTGCAGAGGGGTAAGACCCCTCCCAAACGCGTATCCAGAATTAAGACACGAAACAATCTGATGGTGAAGTTCCAGTATTGCTGGAGCTTTAGGGAATGCATATTTATATATATATATATATATATATATATATATATATATATATATATGAACTACTGACCTAAAAATGTTTAAGGACTTAACACAAAGGCTGCATCTTAATCTGGCATTCCTCGTGTGACGGAAAACTGACACAATCTGGGGATGCTCTGAATGAACGGTAAATGATGCTTGTGCCCTCAACAATGACCCAGATTCCTCATCTGATGAACGCTTTTTAGTCTTCTTTTCGGCATTATATATATATATATATATATATATATATATATCGTACAGGTTCGGTGTTTGTTTTTTTATTGCCAACAATGATTGAAAAGTCAACCGGCTTTTCTAGAACAAGTTCCCGCCAGATCACCGTAGTTAAGCAGTGATGGCCCGAATCAGTATTTACACGGGTGACCATTGAGTTCCTTCAGGCCCTATAAGCAGCCCGAGGTGTGCACTACCAGATAAAATAAAACTTAGTATATCACTAGAACTGACCAGCATTGTCGAGTACGTCAGCTAATAGATAAATAACGTCCGACCTCATAAAAAAGCTAGCTTTGCCTATCTTCTTGATTCTCAGTTCAGTGAGGAAGTCAGACGCCTTAGAAGTGTTAATATCTTTTAAAATATACCAAAAGGAGAATAAGCAAAATCAATATCTTAGTCGTGCAAGCTTACTCCTAATCATAGGTAAAACATTTCAAGGTGCGAAGCTTTGGAAAAAAAATCAATAATCGTAACAGTTTCCGGGCTTCTGCAATATAAGAATCATTTCAAAATCTTTACGATTCGATAAGCATGGTTACACAACGTTGCCCGGAACAATTAAGCGTGTGTTTAAATCGAAAACTTGGGCAGTTGAATTTCTTTTATCTTTTTTTTCTCACGATTTATTGACCGGTACATTTTCTGGTCTTCTTCGTGTGTAAAATGCCCTTGCTAAGAAAGGTTGCTCATCTTCTAGTCTTTTTCTTTGACTGTCTTGTCAGTGATGTATGGAATACGTCACCAGCTGAAGAGTAAAGCCCAACCAATAAAAAGAGTGTCCAGAGTTGTTTGTATGAGTGGGTTAGAAGTTGGTTGCTTTTACATTATGTCAAGCCTTGTTGGGTTATTTATTATTAATCATTTTTATGCACACAGATGTTTTCAAATATTGCTCTGTAACAGTAATAATGTAACATCATGTAACATCGGTAACAATACAACATCGTGGACAAGTCGGTTGGGGCTGTAGAATATACTGACTGTTTATACATATATGGGTTGCTCTTGTATCTATCGAGATTCCTATTACTCTAAGGCCCGTGAAAAAAAACAGGTGATGCAATTTGTAGATAAAGACATATTAGACAAACCGATATTTGGGAAAAAATTAATAAAAAAGAAAAGACAAAAACATCCGTACTGTTTGAAAATAATCAACAAGCACCGCAATGTCTTGCCCCAAACGGAAGTTGTTACGTATTATATATATATATATATATATATATATATATATATTATGTAACAACTTCCTTGACCTGTTCCTCTTTATCAGAGACATATTTACCTTTCCTAATGTCAGCAAGTTTTCATCAAGTGATATTGCAGAGTAGTAATATAATGACGAAACTAATGGCTCTTACGTTACAAACGCAGCCTTTTCGTCTTCCGGTATATGAAGATTGATTGATATGCTCACTTGTCCCTGTTCAGCTTCTTCTTGCCGTAGTCGTTTGCACAGGTAGAATTGACTGAAAATCTCTTTATACTTTTCTAAAGTTGTTGGCTGACTTCTTTTCTCTTCTTTTGGCCCTGTAGAAAAAGTGAAACGGGCACTTTCAGAAGTTCAACAAACTGGTTTATTGTCTCTAGAGTACACAAGTGATTCAGTTCTGGTTGATGTGGTTTGGATTGATTTCTTTGTTTAATGGCATATCAACTTTTCTGGCTTATTTAATGCCAAAGCTATCCTTGTGGAAGAACAGTAGTTGTACTATATAAGGTTTGGTTTAGTTTCTCTGTTTAACGGTACATCAAACTTCGTGGGTTATTTAATGCCAAAGCTTTCTTTGCAGAAGAACAGCAGTGGTACTATATAAGGTTTGGTTTGATTCCTTTTTTAGTGATATATCAACATTCATGGGCTATTTAATACCAAAGCTTTCCTTGTCGAAGAACAATAGTGCTACTATATAAGTTTCTTTGTTTAATGGTATATCAACTTTCGTGGGTTATTTAATGCCAAAGTTTTCCTTGTGGAAGAACAAGAGGAGTACTATTTACCCCACGGGTATAAGTGGGTTCATACTTTTCCCAGGGGTATTAGAAAGTGTAACTTGAGGGGTGTGCTTATCAGCATGCATCTTGCCTGGAATTCGTGTCGGGTGGGTGTTGTTAGACGGAATCACCTGGTCCCAATGGGCAGTCCCCACCCCTCGAGCAATAATTGCTTTGCAGGGCTGAGTTTATAACTTCGCGTTTGAGGAGCCTTAAAATGGGGAATATCGAAGGGGCCATGTATTTTTTGCGACGGTCATGCATGAGTCTTGATTCGTGCATACTCGCCACTTTAAAGTGTCCTAGTATCGCATCTGGACTTGGTGCGAAATCAGTTAAATACAGTAATAGCTTGAAAGTGAGCGGAATAGCGGGAACTCATTTTACTACGATGTCGTTTGCTTGTATGTTAACCACTTCGCCACGGGAAATTTACACAAATAATGACACAAGTCGAGTTTTCATCAGCAGAAAACTAATGCTGAAACTGCAGAAATAAATTAAGAACGAAGTTCTTCGGTAAGGCACAAATATATATTCTCATTTCATAAATGATTTATTGTTGTTGCAAGACCAACTACGATCCGGCATATCTTCAACAAGCAGAAAGAATGAAAATCTCGAAAAAAAATGTGGATATAAAAATGTGCAATTAGAATTTTAGCATCCAACTACTTTTTTTCCTAATACAGTTTATCTAATCACTGTGTCTGTGTGCACATTTGCACAGCTGATTCTTGACAATTGACCATTTGACGAAAGCCAAGACTATTTTTCTCTTTATACATCGCATTTATCAAAAATATCTTTGCTCCAGATTATGATAAGATTATTTGATGTTGATTTTCACAGTTTCAATATCAAAACAGTTCTATTTCAAAAAAATTCGTTTAGCATAAGTACCCAGTTGAAGCATTAAAGCATTTCTACTTCAAGCAATTCAGTTTAGCATAAGTATGCATTTTACTTCTATTTGACCCGGAGATAGGACCCTTTCAGGTGCTACCACACCGGGCCAGAGTGGACCTGGGAGCAATGGCAATGAAGGGATGCTCTGCATTCCTCACCATCAGATTGTTTAGTGTCATATCCAGGGCATGCGTTGGAGGTGGGGGTCTGCAGAGGTGTAGTCGGTGTATTCTACAGTCCCAGTCGACTGGGCAATAAATTGAGATTAGTTTTATCATTTCAGATAGAATTTCGTTTGGATCATTTTATGATAAGGGTTTGGTTTGTTTTTAGGGTTAATTTTCATGCGCCTGAAATAACTATCCACGTTTTTTGTCTTCATCTAGCATTATCATTAATATTTTTAGGAAAATTTATCGAAATTAACTTTTTGGGGAATGAAAAAGAAATAAAATTAAGCCATAAAAGTTATTGAGTTAAAGTAATTATTCATCATATTTCTCATCAGGACGTTAAATTCAAAGTGAAGGACAAATGACTTGTTCTGAGATAATTTTTATTGTTTGCTCCTTCCCGGGGGTGGGGTGGGGGTGATCACTCTGGCGAAGGAATAAAACGGTTGCCTCCCGCGTAATGCAAAGCTCTTCTAACGAATTTACCACTCTGGCATCAGATAGCGCAAAAAGTAAACAGACGAAACTTGATACATATGTGATAATTCCCAAGCAGACGATGAGTCACAGGCTTGTCTAGGGGTATGTCATCAGCCTGACGTAAAGCTAGGCAGGTTTCGATCCCGGTTTGGACCGTCTCGCGTGTCTAGGCATACTGAAGAGTTGTGAAACAACAAAACAGTCTGTATGTCCATAACTATGTATATATATATATATATATATATATATATATATATAAGGAATCTTATAATATTGAAGTTTAGTACCAAGTGAACTATATAGAGTGAGCCAATCATATATGTAGCAGTTGGAATTGATGTCTATCATTTTCCAAAACAGACTATTTTATCTACAGTAGTAATTCAGTGTATAAATGTACGCGGTAAAAATATCAATAAAAATATTTAAAAAAACATATGTTATGAATTTCGGGTCTTCTTGGGTGAGAAAGGATATTTGATTGATTAAGACATAGCACTTGGGGGTGGGTGATATATGCCGGTAGTTTCACGTGCATACAATAATAGATAAATCAGTACAAATTTTAGATTATCTGGAAAGTAGGGCGATCTCGCTCTCCCTCTTTCTCTGTCTGTCTGCCTGCCTGTCTCTCTATCTCTATCTCCCTTTCGCTCTCTCTCTCTCTCTCTCTCATTCTTTGTCTCTTCCACTATCTGTCTGTCTCTCTCTCCCTGTTTTTTTTTCTATCTCTCTTTCTTGGTCTGTCTGTCCGCCCATCTCTCTCTGTTTTTCTCTCTGTCTCTCTTTCTCTGTCCGTCTCTCTCTCTCTCTCTCTCTGTCGTGCTCTCTCTCTCTCTGTGTCGTGCTCTCTCTCTCTCTCTCTGTCGTGCTCTCTCTCTCTCTCTCTTTCTCTGACTGTGTGTCTGTCTGTCTGTATCTCTATATCTTTCTCTTTCTCTGTTTTTTCTCTCTTTCTCTGTCTGTCTGTCTGTGTGTATGTGTCTCTCTCTCGCTAGTTAAAATGAAAAAAGATTTTATTAAAATGTCGTTAGTACTGATAATACTTATTGCCGAAAGATTGATACGAGCAGTTTAGCATTGATAGATGCATTCAGCTTGTGATAGATAGATAGATAGATAAACTTTTTATAGCGCTGATTCGATCAGAAAGATAAGATTAGAAAATGAAAACACAATGCCTTGAAAACTCCCCAAAGAACACAGTTCTCCCGCCGAAATACAAATATCAGTTTTGGAATAATTGGTAATTTTTCCCTCATATGGCGAATATCAAAGAACATTAATTCTTCTGTCATCATATTTGCACAACGAAAGCAAACAAGCATCTCGGATGTTATTTCTGATGGCAGCAATCCAAAGACATTAAATATCAGCTTACTAGCAAGCAAACAAATTGCGAACGAAATTATTATCCTTTCCGATGCGTCGAGGGAAATCGCTCGAGATCAGTGGTTTTTCAACCTTTCCGTGACTTCGTCAGCCATTCCTTCTTCTTCAGATACTACACTTTGATCTAAAAAAATGTGGTGAATAGGACCCCAAACATGGATAGGGCTTTAAAAGCAAAAGATGGATGGGACAGATTGGCATAGATACATGCATACATGCAAACGTTCAGGGTGTCTCAATATATATAGGACCTATGTAACTGCTAATAACTCTACGAATAATAATCTTGTGCTATTTTTCGCTTCAAATTTGTAAATTGTGTACTATAAAAACTATTAGGCTTTGATCTCAATGTCTTCGACAAGAGAGGATAAAAAATTTTGCGTCACAACTTATTTGGAGCAAAATCATTCAAAACTGCAAGCAAAATTTAGCAGTAAGTTTAACTTTACAAATATCTCCAGAAAAGACAAAATTATCGTTGGGTCCACAAATTTCAAGTCACTGGTTCAGTAAGCAAACTCAAAAAAAAAAGGCAGAAAATCCCAGATCTGGCTGGAAGTTGGCTGCAAGATGTCCTGACAATGTGGATACGGTGAGAGATTATCTCCGAATGAGTCCGAAAAGGTCCCTCCAAAGACGTTCCTATGAACGCGTTTTTTCACGTGCACTGTAGGATAAAGTCAATCAATTTCTTCTCTTGTCGTCTGGTTTGATCTTTCTGAAGTGATACAATTGCTTTTTTAAGACACAGATGAAAGATGACTAGATGCAAAATGAATTATCATATTAATGGGTTGCATCGATTTTGAGACACCCTATTCATCACCATCTTCAAAAAAAAGATTGATTTTATGTCTCAAAGGATGCATTTTTTACGTGAGGACAAATGACAGCCATTGCGCTTGACTCAGTAATAAATCAATATCATAATAATAGGTTGCGCCTTTTTTTAGACACCCTGTACATATATAACCGATTTATAACGCTGATTTGATTTGGGAAAGACCACCAGTTACTGCTTGTACGAAAAACTCACAAGAAGTAAAATAATAACAACTGCAACTGTACCAATACTTCAAGCAAAAAACTGCCGAAATTGAGCACGAGAAGACGTGGTCAGGGCAAAGAAAGAGAAATCTCAAGCGAGAAACTGAATCTCTATCAGTAGCAGCACAGAATAATGCCATAAAGACCAATTATATCTATTACGCTACAAGTGTACGTTAAGTGGAGATAAAACTGTTAAACACTGTTTTATACTCTACCTATGAACATTAATGGGTATGTCCCATTCCTCATAATTACGTTGGACACAATTGTGAGAGGGTGAAAATCTCTCATCTACCTTTGTTGGTGGCGTTTCATTCGGTCGAGGTGGTTTGACGTGGGTCTGGAGAAGCCAAGCATTCTTGTCACGTGACTGACTCCCTTCGAGCCTCAGGAAGCCGACACCCCACCAAGCTCTAACCCTCGGAGGAGGAAGTTGGTTTATCACCTGGCGCACCTTTTTTTTTCAGAGCGTATTAGGGCTATGGCCCTGCGCCCGGACCCACCTTAAGAAGGCCTTGTGCCAAACTCGTCCGGTTGGTGGGGTGTGCGACAAATAGCGAAAATATACAAAGTAGTCACCGCAAGCAGAGGTTACTTTCTTCACGCCGCTGGCAAGTATTGTATTTTGTTTATGTTATCCAACTTCCGTTTTGGTTATTTCTCATTCAATAAACTTTTTATTTGGTTTCAACAAACACATGATAAATGAATGCAACAAAATGGCATAAAAGGAATACAAAAAGAGGCATAATTGAGTGGGAAAGGTAATCCACAGGGAATTGTTAAAAAGATGAAAAATGAACCATGTTAATAAGCCAACCAATCTAGGAGAAGGAAAAAACTCTAGATTTAAAACAAGAGGTAGGTTGTTTGGGTAATTTGTGGGGTATTAATGCACCGTTTATGTTCTAAGAAAATGAAACGCATAAATTCTCTGAAATTTTGAGTCAAAAACAGATCTTCAAATCCAGGCGAAAAAAAAAAATAGTTTTAATTAACACGAAAAAAAAAATTGCCACAGTGAATTTCTTAGCCCTGACCACGTCATCTCGTGTTCAATCTCGGCTGTTTGTTGCTTGAGGTATTAATACAGTTGCTGTTGTTATTATTTTACTTCTGGCGAGTTTTTCGTACCAGTAGCAGTGAAAGAAGTAAAAAAAGTTAGACAAATACCAGGACCTTACCAGAGAAATGTTACTTAGCCATAAAATGAATGAAATAATATAACACTCTCTTTACAAAAATATACATGTCGCTTTCTTCTTCGAAAGGGTCGAATTCTGTAAGTGTGATAAAAAGACAAAGACAGGGAGACGAAGAGACAGACGGAGGACTACTATATTGTCCGTTTCGTAACCTACGTTGTGATTCTACATTCAGGGTCTTACATCACTAGAGGCGGCACCCGACGCAGCTGACTGTTTGACTTTGTGACTAACTGACTTTCAGTTCCTGTGTAGATATAATTTCCGAAAGCCCATGCATTCCGGTTGTAAACCCACATGAGCTTCTTACATCCACGCATCGCTTGTTTTCCAGTAATCACTTTGTTTACACTGCTGGAACATCCTGCTCTATCAAAGGTTAATATGCAACAGAATTTTAAAAAAAAACTGTCGAACATGAAAGTTACAGTGCTAGCAATCGTTGTCGGGGTCCTTGGAACAATCCCCGAGTAACTGGAACAGAAACTTGATAAATCAGAAAATAGAGAAAGAATCGATATTATCAAGACCACAGGACTCCTGAAATCGACCGCGATGTGTAAAAGAGTCTTGGAGAGCTGAGGTCACTTAGACTTTAGTGGCTCCTGAACAACTCACCAGGGATGACTCAATAAGAGAGATACATATACATATATTGGTAGTATTCGTAACGTAATGGTTAGCGTTGCAGGAAATGAATACGGCAGCTCGAGTTCAAACCCTTGACAAAACTGTTTGCATTTCATATAGCGTTAATACTTTTGAGAAAGTTATGAATCCAAATATTCTCGCCCTCTCCAGCTAAGGGGGGGGGGGTAATGGTAAAACTGACTGAGATCTTTAACATGGTATTAAGATATTGAGGTCCAGTGATGCTGGAGCTTTGGGGAATACGGAGTACCCCTTCATTGCTATCACTTCCAGGTTCACTTTGTCCCGTAGTAGTAGCACTTCATCGGGTCCTATCTATGCAATATAACTAAACTGTGTACTTATGCTAGACTGAATTGTCTGAAATAGAACTGTTTATTTGTATGAAATGAATTTGGCATTGAATAACCTACAATGGTTGATGTGCCATAAAACCAAACCAAACAAACAAGCATCCACACACACACACACATAAACACATACACACATATATATGTATATATATATATGACCAACATACGGGTTTGACGAGAAACCATCGTCTGCTGCTTTTTCATTTCTACCGGAAAATTTTAAGACGTTCTATGATAAAATGAATCATACTTCAAGGAGCTCCCCTAGGGGGAGCAATAAGATTGACTTTTCTTATCCACAAATGAGTAAAATGCTTTGATAATTGCAGTCAAAGAACACCTGGTGTAAAACAGACCAGTAATGTTGGACAACCAGTAAAAATCGACCTCACAATCAATAGTCAACTCGTCTAATTCGTTTAAGATTATACTATTAGAGGAGGCCACCGGGCATAGAAGAGTGAAAAGCAAGTTTCGAGGTGTCTCTATTTACAAACCCCTCCGCCCGGGCAGGATGTGATACAGGGTCAATTTTTAAGCGGAGGTTTGAATTCAGAGTTTTCCTTTTTCTAGACCGGCTGCCTAACCAAGGCTGAAGAAACCAGTTTGCCCTGCTGTTTACCAATAGCTGTAGGGAGAATAGGAGAATTAATACCTTTCCCAAGGGTATTAGTGCTATGTGAAATGTAATCAGCTTCGTCCAGGATTTGAACTCGTGTTGCCGTCTCTATTTCTTACGACGATAACCATTACAGCCACGGGTACCTCCAATGGTGTTGATGTGTCGAGGCCATCTGACACAAAATTAATACAACAGTAGATATGATTGGGTAGGGAACGTTATCTACTGGGAATTATGTAAGAGATTAAAATTTGATCATGCTGACAAATTACATATCTACAAAACAGAATCTGTCAAAGAAAATTAAACGCATAAAATTCATGGGAATTATGATACAAACGAATCACCCAAATCCGGCTATAAGAGCACACCTCGTCTCCATTAACAAGAAAAAAAAGAACTTGTATTCTTGCGATTTTTTCCATTCCAGTGGACTATAGAATGGTAATCAAAGACAGCAAAAAGTTTGACGAATAACTGGATCTTACCAAAGAACTTTAAATTAAAAAAAAACTGTGGAACATTAAAATCACTGTGGTATCAATTGTAGTTGGAGCCCTTGAAAACGGCCTTTAAAGGTCTGGGAAAAAGACTTGAGATCAGATGAAAAAAAAAAACTATACAGATCACATCACAGTTAAAATCAGCTAGAATACTGAGACGAGTCCTGGCCACCTTAAAAGTTTTGCTGTCACTCATAGAACAGTAAAAATCCATCAGTTAAAACTTCAGTAAAAAAGACTCGGAAGGAGTAAAATAATAATAACACTTTGGAACACACGTTTGATCCCTGAATATTTTGTGATATTTCTTAATTTATCGTGTCGTGAAAATATAGAAAATGATCATTATTCCTTCCAAAATTTACTTTTGTTGTTGGTTGGTTGGTTGGGTGGGTTTTATGGCATATCAATCTTTGCAGGTTATTTAACGCCAAATCCATTTTTATGAAAATAGTTCTATTTCAAGAATTCAGTTTAGGATAAGTACACAGTTTAAATGTAAGTACAATTTAATTGTGAAAAACATTTCTATTGCAAGCTATTCAGCTAAGTCAAGTAGTTCTAATCCAGCTAATTCAGTTTACTATAAGTACAGATTTTATTAAAATGTCAAAACGGTTCTTTATTAAACAAATCAGTTTAGCGTAAGTACAGTTTCAATGTCAAAAACAGTTCTATTTCAAATAATTTAGTTTAGCATAAGCCCGCAGTTTAAATGTAAGTACGGTTTAATTATCAAAAACATTTCTATATAGTCAAACAATTCGGTTTAGCGTAAGCATGCCGTTAGTTCTATTTAACCCATAGATAGGGCCCTATCAGGTGCTACCACGCCGGGCCAGAGTGGACCTGGGAACAATGGCAATGAAGGGGTGCTCCGCACCCACCAAAGCCCCTGCAGCACTGGAACCTCACTATCAGATTATTTAGAGTCATATCTAGGACACTCATGGGGGGGGGTCTTACTCCTCCGCAAAGGTACAGTCGGTGAATTCTATAGACCCAGCCGACTAGGCGATTACCTTTGTATCCTGGATAATGCTATGTAAGACAAATTTTGTTCCTGGATAGTATGTAATGTTTCTTAATGTCTTACGTATGGAAAATATAGAAAATGGTCATTATTTCTTCCAAACTTTGCTTTTGTATACTGGATAATGCTATGTGAGACAAATATTGTATCTGGATAGTATATGTTATTTCTTAGTTACATCTGTTGTAAAAGTATAGAAAATAGGCATAATTCCCTTCAAAATTTGCTTTAATGGTTGGTTGGTTGTTTGGTTGTTTGGTTGGTTGTTTGGTTTTACGTTATATCAAGCTTTTCGGGTGATTTAACGCCGAATTAAATTTTAAACAATTCAGTTTAGTATAAGTATACTTTTTGTTTACAATCAGTTAAATATCAAGACAGTTCTATTTAAAACACTCCAGTTTAACGTAAGTACAGTTTTAATGTCAAAAACAGTTCCATTTGAAGCAAATCAATTTAGCATACAAAAGCAGTTTTATTTCAAGCAATTCAGTTTAGTATAAGTACGCAGTTTAGCTGTCAAAACAGTTCTATTCTAAGCAGTTACTTTTAGAATAAGTATGCATTTTAGTTCTATTTACCCATTGATAGGACCCTATCAGGTGCTACCACTTCGGGCCAAAGTAGACCTGGAAGCAATAGCAATGAAGGGATACTCCACATTCCCCAAAGCACCAGTATTACTGAAGCCTCACCATCAGATTGTTTAGTGTCATATATGGGAC
This sequence comes from Sepioteuthis lessoniana, assembly GCA_963585895.1. Classification (NCBI taxonomy): domain Eukaryota; kingdom Metazoa; phylum Mollusca; class Cephalopoda; order Myopsida; family Loliginidae; genus Sepioteuthis; species Sepioteuthis lessoniana. The sequence goes on along the minus strand of OY757935.1, from coordinate 43,776,634 downwards.
ACTTGTTGGGGAGGGGGGTCTTGCTATGAAAGAGAAGTTTTGTTCCAAGATAGTATGTGTTATTTCTTAATTTCTAATGTTGTCAAAGTATAGAAAATTGCTATTATTTTTTCCAAACATTGCTTTTGTGCTCTGGATAACACTATATAACCCTTTTTGGTGCTGTATGACTTAATTGCTTCTGTTGCAAAAATAACGAATTATATTAATCTCTTTGCTTTTTTATATTTAATAGTCAAATTTAGAAATTAGCCTATTTTCTTTGTAGACAGCAAATTTGCACATTTTTATTTACTTATAGTCTGAAAACAAACAATGCTTACATTAAAATTTACATGTATTCATATTAAAGTTATTACAAAAATACAAAGAAAATGTTTCGAAGAGAGTTTTTCGAGATTTGTGAATGTAATTAAAATCCCTTTCATGAATCGGATCTAAAGTTCAGTTTTGAATCAGGTGTTAAAAATTTTATTACCCAGGTAAAAAAAAAAAAAATTGAAGAAAAAAATGTTCTTTTACAATTTCTTTAAGTATGAAGAATCGGGAAATAACACTATCTGCTTAAGAACAAGAACAGATACACATTTTGTTTTATAATGTACTAAATCGAGAAAAAATGGGAAGAACTCTAAAAAAGACCAAGAGGATCTAATTTTTAAAAAATAATACTTCAAGGAGTACCCTCGGAGGGAAGCGCTACGTTTGAAACCCCCGCGGTAAAATAGTGCAGGCAAATGTAATCAGTGTTTTTGTTGCTTTTCGCAGCCACCATATTAAATTGAACGCTTTACGACCAGCAAGAGATTCTCCGCCAAGGATTAAACAAAAAAAGCGTATCTCTTCACAGTGTGGAAAAGGATACCATCCCAACTAGTAGAGACTATCACTGCTAGGAGAAAGGCTGCTGACCTGATAGGAGAAGTTTTAGGTTAATTAAAAGAACATGTTACGAAATGAACAATTTAGTGTAGGCCTGTCGGTGTAAAGAGAGAAATGAAAATTCAAACGGAAGAAAAAGAAAAGACAAAAATATAAATCCGTGTGGATTTTGGTTGAATATATAGATTTACGAATATAACGTAACATTTCAGAACCTTCATGAAAAAAATAACTTTTAGCAAAAATAAAAAGTCTCGAACTATCTGCGACGAGAGTGGCAGACGGACAAACAAACAGACAGAAAAGTATATATATATATATATATATATATATATATTTGTTTTGTGGGAGTGTTGCCTCCAGGATTTGTTCAATACAGCTCGCAGCATTCTTGTGTAATTACCGTCAAGATTTTTCTCCATCATCATCCTCATCATCTTGTCGTGCCATCAGCGTGGATATCCCTGACCCTCTCTCGCCACCTCTCCCCTTCGTTCATTGCATCCAGCAGGTCTTCAGGGCTGCACCCCGTATCCTCACAGAGCTGCTGTATATAGGTTCGAGCTGGTCGCCCTGCTTTTGCTCAGCCATGTGAAGGGATCCATAGGAGTACATCACTTATGAGCTCGTTCCTACTTCTCCAGCAGTGTCTTGCATGTCTGGTTCGTCTAACTTGGATAGTTTTCGTGATGAGTGGTAGGTGGCTTTACAGCTGCTACTTTGAGGGGTGTTGCCTCCAGGACCTGTCCAATATTGCTCGCAGCATTCTTGTGTAGTTGCTATCAAGCTTTTTCTCTATACGTTTCGTTAGCGTCCATGTAGTGCATCTATATAGCAGTATCGACACGACTGCTGCTTGGAAAAAACTGCGTTTTATTTTATCAGTCTGGTCTGACTTCCATATGACCGATAGCCTGACGACAGCTGTCCATGCATTTGCTAGTCGCATGTTAATGCCTTTCTCGGTTGATGTGACTCTGCTTCCGAGGTAGGTGAACGGGTCAACAAGTTTGAAAGGACCACCCCTTAGCGTATAAATGTCAACTCTTTGATTAAAGCACATGTATTCCGTCTTGTCTGCGTTGACATGGAGGCCTATGCCATCAGCTGCTCGTTCCAGACTATGTAGCAGGGATATTTGGCTTGGGCGGGTGCATTTGCCAAAAGCGCTATGTCATCAGCGTAGTCCACGTCCGTAATTGTTTGTGCATGGTAACTTCTGCTTGTTTCCTTTGCCAGCTTGAAACCGTTTCTTTCATTAAATCTATAGACGTTCAGCTGTACAGCCACCTACTACCCATCACAAAAACTATCCAAGTTAGACGATCAAGACATGCAGGACACTACTGGAAAAGTAAGGACGAACTCATAAGCGATATGCCACAGTGGACCCCTTCACATGGATGAACAAAGGCAGGACGAGTAGCGAGAACCGATATACAACAGCTTGGTGCCGATACAGTATATAGCCTGGAAGACCTCCCGAGGGCGAATGGACGATAGAGAGGGGTGGGGAGAGAGATATCCGTGCAGGGAGCGAAACATGATGATATAAATAGATATATATGTTCTTTCTATCAGTCTCTCTCTCTCTCTCTCTCTCTCTTTCTTTATATAATTATAAATACTGAGGGAGAGACAGACAGACAGACAGACAAGTATATATATATATATATATATACACTTGTCTGTCTGTCTGTCTGTCTGTCTCTCTCTCTCTCTCTCTCTCTATGTATATATGTATATATATGGAAAGAGAGATAGAGACTGACAGAAAGTACACACACACACATATATACATATATAGAGAAGAAGAAGAAGAAGAAGAAGAAGAAGAAGAAGAAGAAGAAGAAGAAGAAGATCCAATCGGAACATTTTATTTCTGTGAAATAATTATTACAGGTATCTGTTATATGTTCTTGGGAGTCGAAAACTTCATATCCGTCGCACTTGACGACCTGATTGCTATTAGCATCCTACAGCGAGGTGGGTGGGATTGATATCGTCTCTCTTTTACCTGGGTAGCTCGTTTGCTTTCAATCAATTCACCAGCATTTTCTCCTGCAATCCTCTAACGTCTGCTAAATTAGCGAATTTTCTATTACCAATAACAAAGATCTATTCTTAAGTTAATTTCGAATTGTTTTGTTTGTTTGCTTTGTTTGTTTGGTTGGTTGTTTTTTCTTCATTAATCTGCCGTCTTTTTTGTTTATTTATAATTTTGTTGTCATTCTCCTTACCGCTTCCTTTTAGAATCTAATTTTTCTAACGTTCCCCCACTTTGTTGTTTCGTTTGCTCAAGAAATATATATAAAGCAATCGATAAGATTAAATCTAATTAAAAATGCTTTTCAAACTTATTTTTTAAATTTCAGACTCAATCGTCTCTTGTAAACAAAAACAAAAATAGACCCTGGGAACCTTCCCACGTCGGTGTCCCCTACCCACAACTCCTGGTATCTGGTTGAAAAATGCTGTAATCTGTGATTTTGTAATTACCACAACTGAAAGGCGAAAATCGACTGACTTTGTGATATTTATAGTAAATTTAACATGTTGAGATTGTTGTCGTTTCTTATAGAATTCGAAGCGTAGATAAAAATGGCACCAATTAAAATGGCGAAATTCGAAGAATTGGCAGAGAAATGATGCTTCAAATCACCGCTGACTTTATGCTATTTATAGTAAATTTAACATGTTGAGATTATTGTCGTTTCGTGTAGAATTTGAAACGTAGATAATAATTGCACCAATGAAAGTGGCGAAATTCGAAGAATTAGCAGAAAAATGAGGCTTTAAATCACCGCTGACTTTTTGCTATGTATAGAAAAATTCATGAGTAAATTTTGCATATTGAGATTATTGTCGTTTCTTGTAGTATTCGAGGCGTAAATTAAAGAATTGAAATTTGAAAAGTGCACTTTAGACTAAATTGAATGAGCTTATTCCAAATCCATACATAGTATTGTCAGTATTTTATAAAATACACATCATATGTTACTGCTTTACCTGTAAATGACCCTCTTTCCACCTCTTTAGATCGAATTCGGTCACATTAAGAAACTTCAAGAAAGCAATTTCTAATGGTTGTAGATTCTCACTAAAAGTGTTAGAAAACTGAAAACTAGTGGACCCGTAATTACAGAATTGATATCTGTCCTCGAGTTCAACTGAATCTACTTAAGCTGGTAGCAATGGATTCATTCTCACTGATTATACGGACCTTTCTTGGGTCTCATAGAGCTGAAAACGATGCTGATTTAATTAACAACAAGCTAACAGTGCAACGAAGAATGGGATGGAATTGTATTCTCATCTCGATTTTTTTACCTCGTCTGGGCGAGACAAGGGCATGGCGAAAGATTACGCCAAGATATTTCAGTGACGGAAAGTAGATACGAAACATAAAGGGTGGTTACTGCAGATTTCTGCTCTTAAGAAAGGTATGAATCCAACCTTTAGCCTTGGTATAGCCACCAGTCTAGGAGAAGGTAAACTCTGAATTCAAACCTGCAAAACTCCACTTATAAAATTGACCTTAAAAAAAATTCACATTAAAAAAAACCCTCAAAATCTCATTATCCAATCGTTTGTAGCATTATAAAAGTTAGCGGCCGTAGTCGAGGGCGACCCGAAGGCTCCCTTTTCAATAGCTACAAAACCAAAGTATAAGGGAGAGCGCTACTCCTTTCCCTGGATTGTTCCATTTTACCTTTTATACGTACTTTGGAATGCTAAGTGTTAAACAAGGAGGTAACAAGTCCCATTTTTTAGTCTTTGGTATGAACTCATCTGGGTTTGAACCCCTACCTCCCGCACTATTAACGAACACTCTATTCACTAGGCCAATATTATGATACCATATAGTTTTTTTTGTTTTTGTTTTTTTTTTTAATATTTAGGAATATATGTGTTAATACTGTGAAATTCTTACTATTAAGGCGTGGTCTGGTATCAGTAAAGGTTTTTGTGTCGATGAAGAGTTCTCCTTATATGTATTTCCTTGTTTAATAAACAAAATTTGAATTAAAAAAAAGTTAAAACGTTCTTTATCCGTCACATTTATTAAGAGCTTGGCTATTTAACCTTGGTATGGCAACCAGTCTGGGAGAAATAAAACTCTGAATTTAAACCTGTTAAGCTCCGTTAAAAAACTGACCTGTTTGTGGCGGTTGGTTTGGTTTCTTGATATACCAACCTTTGTCGGTTTTAAGCCATTCTCCTAGAAGAATTGAAGCGGTACTATTTAACCCATAGCTGGGAGGATAAAGGGGTTCATCGACTAAAGACATACTGCTGGTTTCTACCGCAGAAGACCAGTACTTTCCGAAAAATTACATCTATCAAACACTTTTTAACGCTATTGACCAATGATTAAGTTGAATATACCGAGAACACTGGTTCTATTGCTTTATAAGAAACTTCTTGATTAAATTCTAAATTTTTAAACAGATGTAATACGATGTAATAAAGTATTTACTAAGTCTGGTTGGTTCCTTTGTTTAATGGCATAAAAAACTTTATGGGTTATTTAGAGCCAAAGCCATATGTGTAGAGGAACAGTATTGGCACTATTTAACCCATAGCTGGTTAGGTACAAGGGGGTTCATGCTTTTCACCAGGATATTAATCCAAAAGTGAACGCAATAGCGCAACTCGAGTTCGCACCCGTTTACTTCGAGGCCGCAGCTCAGTATCTTAGCCATTACATCACAAGGACTCCCCCCCACTCATAGTTTATTTAATGCCAAAGTTATCTTTGCTTTTCCTCTGCAAGGATATTATTTAACACAAATCCGAGGGGACAAGATGTTTCATGCCTTTCCCAAGGGTAATAGTCCGAAAGGGAACGTAATAACGTGACTGGAGTAGGAACCCGCTTACTTTGAAACCACTGTCCAGCTCTTTAACCATTACGCCACTACCCAGCTGGATTATTTGTGCTTATTCCACATTACTAATCAGGATCATAGTGTAATATCTGCATTCGTAAAAATCTAATTAAACATATAATAACAAAAAAAGAAAAATCCATAAAGAGTATGCCTTATTCCAGGAGTATATTTCAAGAAGGTTGGTTTGGTTTCTTTGTTTAATGACATACCAACTCTTGTGGGTTATTTAATGACAAAGCCATCCTTGTAGAAGAACTGTAGTGGTACTATTTAACCCGTGGGTGAGTCGTAGAGGTTCATACTTTTCCCATGGGCATTAGTCCAAAAGTAAATGCAGTAGCGCGACTGGAGTTCGAACTCGCTTACTTTGAGGCAACAGTCAAGCACTTTAGCCATTACGCCCCCTACTAAATCTGGGTATTCAAGTTTACTTTCATATGCGACAATAGACCATATAATATTGCATGCTGGGTGACATGGTATAGATAACATTTATATATGTATCATTTAAAGAGACATGAGGGCTAAATTCTGATTTCAAATTTTAGTGTTGTGGTTGGTTCGAATTCAGTTAAGAAGAGAAAAAAATTCCATGAAAGTTTTTTTTTTCAGTGCAGTTAAAATCTCAACTACTAAAATATCTAACTTTTCCCAACTTACCTGGAGGGCTGCAAAGGTATGTGGACACGGTGGTAGTAAAGTTGTCCAAAAGTGTTGAGGTCCGAAGAACAGACACAGTGCTGGCCACTAGTGGTCCCAGTGTGGCGTTGGTGACCGATGCTACGGCCGCGGCCGCAGCCGCTGCTGCTGACGTCATTGTGGTCGCCGCCGCAGGCGTTGTTCTGGCAAGTGTCGTATTGGCATTTAGGGCAGTGTGTACCTCTGCCACCGCCGCTGCTGCAGCGGCCGCTGCTGCCGTCTCCCCCATAGCAACCCCAGCGAGGGGAAATGATGCTGTCACTGTGTGGTTTGACAAATGCAGTAGCTGCCGAAGTGTATCATTGGATGCCATCTTGAAAATGTCACGTTTGTTTTTGTTTGTTCTTTTTCTTTTGTTTTTGTTTATAAGTGTGTTTTGATGTTTTTTGGTTTTTTTTTAATTCTTGTGTTTTTCTCTTGTGAATTTTTAATCCAACCAAGGGTTATTCCACGGGGTAGTTCTTCTTGGGATGGGGTTGGGGGAGTGGCTCAGTCCGCACTTCTGAAAAACAAAAGAAAAATCATTAGTGATTACATACATACATATATATATATATATATACCTGGCCATTAGCCTAAGGAGTAAAGATCAAGGGTAAAGTAGAGCAATCCAGGGAATGGCGTAGCGCCCTCCTCCACAACTCGGTGTAGTAGCTATTGAAAAGGGAGCCTTCGAGTCATCCTTGACTAAGGTCGCCAACTTATATATAGAGACAAAAAAAAAAAAACAGAATGTATAAATCCATTGTTTAAAATAAAATATTTTAACTTACTTCATTTCTTTTCTTACCTATTTTTTTTAAAATCAGTTAACTTTATTTTTATTAAGTACTTTTATTTTGCAATATATTTTAGGGGAATTTGTAAATCTAGATTGTTTCTAAAGGTAAGATTTGTCAGTTTCTGGTATTCATTAATTAATCTTATTTCATATATATATATATATATATATATATATATATATATTGAAAATATGTGACGAAAGATTGTTATTACAGTATATAAATGTGCATTCAATAGCTGCTACACCGAGGTGCTTCTCCTTTCCTTGGATTGCTCCACTTTACCCTTGATCCATACCTTATAATCCTGAGTATTAAGCAAGGAGGCATCAAGTACCAGTTTTTGATCGACCAGAGATTGAACCCCGGTTTCCCGCTAGGCCAATGAAATCATAAAACAAATGTTTTGGAGCGGATTCTGAAATAAACATTTCTTTAAATGTGATAAAGATTTAGATTTATTGCAATTTACCGACAAAATAAAATGTAGAAAACGGAATAGATCAAAATGTTATTGCCTCATAATGAAGGAGTATACATGGATGAGGAATGTCCATAACACCTCTTTATGAAAATATATCTATCTTTATTTTTCTTGGGGTCAAAGGTTGTGGCGTGTGAGAAACAGAGGGAGAGAGGAAGACAAAGACAGATTGCTATATTGACCCCTAACTTCTTCTCCTGACCATAGCGCGCTGTTTTATTTCCAAGACCCCACTTAGCACTTCTGCTTCTCGGCAGGGGGTACTCAATCGGAGGCCGGCTTGGGCCGCCGTCCCAGTCGGCGCTCTAAGTGATTGCAAGTTAGTTCTGACTCACACTGCCTCCAACTGACTCGGGACCTCACGCGTTATCTGCATATATCATTTCATAACGCCCACGACTTCCGATAAACCACGTGACTGCTTCCACTTATTTTCCCCGGTGCGTCTCTGATTGACGGCACGATCAAGGTTCAATACGCGATAAAAATTGAAAACAGACAAAAAGGAATTTAACCCAAAGTAAAAATGGAATTAAGAAAAATTTGAAATGGAAATTTTGTCCCTCCACATTTCGTACTTATTTATATACACCACTTATTTGCAAATGTGTATTCGTTTGGATGAAAAATGTTCATTAGCAGCCAATCGGTTGTGTTGCAAATTAACAATACGAATAGAAAAAATCATGCCCCTCCTCTTTATCTCACTTTTGACCCATTATATCTCTCCTGCAAAACATAACGACCTTTTTTGATACGTTAGTGGTTTGAGTGTGGGTCATGGTTATCTTTCGATGGCTGTTTTATTCTCTTCTATAGAAGCCACTCTTATAGAGGAGCAGCAGTAGTTCCCCGATCGAACTGTCGAACTAAAAACGGCACAATATCAATTAGCAGGCATATATATAAAGGAACAGACAGAATACATTCAAAATCAGATAGATAAGATTAGAGACTCGGTAGAAGATAGACAATCTAGAATTGCCTGGCAAACAATAAACGAAGTGAGCAGAAGAAAGAACACAGCCAAAGCAAAACTTAAAGCAGCAAACCAACAAGAAAGAATAAAACTGTGGAAACAGCACTTCGAAAACTTACTTGGAAACCCACCAAAAATAACGCATGAACCAATCACCAGAATAATTAGCAAACAATTAGACATTAAACTTGGACCGTTCACACAAGGAGAACTCGACTCGGTTCTCAGAAAAATTAAAAATAGGAAAGCTGCAGGACTGGACGAAATTCCCCCGGAAGTATGGAAGACCAGACAATTCGACGACATACTGCTCCGACACTGCAACGCAGTATACAATTAAAATCCGATAGATAGATGGACGAAGGGATGCATACTCCCCTTCCCTAAAAAGGGGGACCTCGGATTAGCCAAAAACTACCGAGGCATAACACTTACATCCATAGCTGCCAAAATCTACAATGCCCTACTACGAAACCGAATAGAACCCAAAATCGACAACATACTTAGAAAAAACCAAAATGGCTTCCGAAGAAATAGATCTACGACCTCACAAATACTAACCATCCGCAGAATCCTTGAAGGTGTACGGGCAAAGAACTTACAAGCGACATTAATATTTGTCGACTTTACCAAGGCTTTCGACTCCATTCACAGAGGAAAGATGGAACAAATCCTACTAGCCTACGGCATACCTAAAGAAACCGTAGCGGCAATAACGATTCTCTATAGAAACACTAAAGTAAAAGTACGATCACCGGATGGAGACACAGAATACTTCGACATTGTAGCAGGAGTACTACAAGGGGACACGCTGGCTCTGTATCTCTTTATCATTTGTCTAGACTACGTACTTAGAACATCGATTGACAAAATCAAAGAGAATGGCTTCGAACTGACGAAGAAAAGAAGCAGAAGATACCCCGCAACAACAATTACCGACGCCGACTACGCCGATGACATAGCGATACTGGCAAATACACCTGACCAAGCCGAAACACTTCTGCATAGCTTGGAACGAGCAGCAGCAAGCATAGGCCTCCATGTTAATGCACACAAAACGGAATATATGTGCTATAACCAAACGGGGGACATCTCCACTCTAGAAGGAACCCCTCTTAAACTAGTAGACAAATTCACGTACCTAGGAAGCAGCGTCGAATCAACCGAAAAGGACATCGAAACGAGGTTAACGAAAGCATGGACAGCTATCAATAGGCTATCGACTATATGGAAATCAGACCTAACCGATAAAATGAAACGCAGTTTCTTCCAGGCAGCGGTCACATCGATACTGCTATATGGATGCACTACATGGACGCTAACAAAACGGCTGGAGAAGAAACTAGATGGCAATTACACAAGAATGCTGCGTGCAATCCTCAACAAGTCCTGGCAGCAACACCCCACAAGACACCAACTGTACGGCCACCTGCCCCCTATCACGAAAACTATTCAAGTTAGGCGAACCAGACATGCAGGACATTGCTGGAGAAGCAGAGATGAACTCATAAGAGATGTACTCTTATGGATCCCCACACACGGCCGCGCAAAAGCAGGACGACCAGCACGAACGTACATTCAGCAGCTATGTGAGGATACAGGTTGTTGTCCTGAAGACCTACCTAGGGCGATGAACGATAGGGAGGAGTGGCGAGAGAGGGTCAGGGATATCCGTGCTGCCAGCACGATATGATGATGATGATGATGATGATTGATACGTTAAGTTATTTGATTTTAATTACATATCAACCCTTGGAGGTTATTTAATACTAAATCATATTCATTCATATAACTTGTAAGTGAATAGTTTGTAGATAACATCTTTTTAAATGAGCCAGAGCTTATTTGCTTGCACACAGTTAAATAGTTTCAAGTATTCTTATCTAATACTAATTATTCAATTTAATATTAATAAAAAGTTCTAATTAACACTATCAGGTACTAAGAAAGAAAGAAAGAAAGAAAGAAAGAAAGAAAGAAAGAAAGGTGAATCAGAAGAAAGAAAGATAGAAAGAAAGAAAGGTGAATCAGAAGAAAGAAAGAAAGAAAGAAAGAAAGAAAGAAGTTGTAGTGCATCAGTTCGCTTGACGGGAAATTCAAAATGTATTGATCCATGTCTTTCGGAAACAGATGTCACAATCCGTTCAGGGATTGTTTCCTATGCATTCTGACTAGACGTCAGTAGAGGAGACTTTCGTGGGGAACACTCAGACATTTCTTGCTGAGAAAATGATAGATTCCATTTTAAAAAGAGGTGGGAAGAATATAAGATCAAGGTTCTGCATGGAAAAGAACGTGGGTTAGATGCCAGTAGGTTCTCTTGGCAAAAGTAGAAAACTTTATGTACCAAAAACATCCTTCTGTCTGTCAATATTCGGTGTAAATATCTAACTCAGTGTTTATATCAGAGGCCACGTTTCCTTTATTTGCTGTGAGTGGTCAAAGCAAGAATCGTGTACATAAAGCTACCTGAAACATCTAGAGTAAAATCTCAGCGAGTACAAATAATAACGATAAAAACTATGGAACATGAAAGTGACGGTGATACCAATTGTAATTGGTGCGCTCGGTACAGTCACCAAAAAAATGGTATAGGGACTGGAGGACTTGGAATTAAGAGGACAAGTGGAGACAATCGAAACTAAAGCTTTGTTGAGATCGGCTAGAATACTAAGAAGAGTCCTGGAGAATTGAGGAGACTTGCAGTCACTCAGACTCCATTGGAAAACCATCCGCTAACGCCGGAGTGAAAAACACACAAATGAGTTAAATAATAATAATAATAATAATAATAATAGGGAAAATGATGCATTGGGAATTATGCAAGAAATCTGAATCTGCACAAGTTATATCTGCACAACTCAGAATCCGTCCTGAAGAATGAGATGCACGAAGTTCCCTGGGATTTTGAAATGTAGACAGATTACCTATTCTCGGCCAGGCAACCAGACCGAGTTAAAACAAAAAAGAGAAACTGCCGAATAGTGAACTTTGCCGTCCCAACAGACCACAGGGTAAAATAAAAAGTAAGCGAACAGATAGGTATATTCCTAGACATTGCTAGAGAACTAAAAAAAAAATAATACACCGCGAATGTGACAGTGATACCAATTGTAACTGACGCACTTGGAACAATCACCAATGGATTGGTAAAGGGAGGTGAAGATTATCCAGACTGTAGCAGGTTTAAGATCGTCCAGAATATTAAGAAGAGTCCAGGAGACTTGAGTAGACTTGCTGTCGCTCAAACTTCTGTGAAAAACCATCAGCTAACGCTGGTGTGAAAAGCTCTCAAAAGAGTTAAATAATGATATTGCAATAGACTAAAATTTGGCCTCGCTGATAAACGGTATATGTACAAACCAGAGTCTTCCCTTGAAAATGAAAAGTATAAAATTCTCAGATACAAATGGATCACCTAATCAAGGCTAAAAGACCAAACCAAATCTTAACAAGAAGAAGAAATATCAAATCTGTCATCTGGTGGATTTCTTATGCCAGCAGACCACTGAGGGGATGTGAAAGAAGTTGAAAGGCTGGACAAATACCTGGACCTTGCCAGAGAACTAAAAAAAACGGTGTGGAAGATGAAAGTGACAGCGATACCAACAGACCCCAAGAAGACAAGAAAGACAATCGATGAACTGAAGATAAGAGGAAGCATCCAGACCACAACCCTACTAAAATCAATTAGGATACTGAGAAGAGTCCTGGAGATCTGAGGAGACTTGCTGTCACTCAGATTCCAGAGAATAATAATCAGTTAGAGTTAGTGTGAAAAACTCGGAATGGCTATAATAATAGTGATAATAATAATTAAACTACAACATTGTTGAGATCGGCCAGAATACTGAGAAGAGTCCGGGAGACTTGGAGAGACTTGCTGTCACTGAAACTCCTGTGAAAAACCATCAGCTAACGCTGGTGTGAAAAACACTCAAAAGTGTAAAATGATAACAATAGCAGGAGTAAACATCCAAAAAGGCATTTTCCCAGGAGATTCGTTTTCCCAACTGCTATTCATTATCAAAATGATACCAGTCGATAATGTAATAAGGAAATTCACGGGGTGCTACAAATTTGCTAAATCGCCAGAAAAGATTAACCACCTTTAGTAAAAGGATGATATAAAGATATTAGCAAAAAATGAAAAAGAACTGGAGAAACTGATACAAACAATAAGAATATACAGCCAGGATATAGGAATAGAATTTGACACTGAAAATGTGCCATGCTCTTCATGTATGGGTCAGAATGACAGTCTTCACTTGTCTCCAGGACTCTTCTCTATATTCTAGCCAATCTTAACGATGCTTTCGTTTGGATTGTCTTAATTCTTCCTCCAATATTTTTCTCAAGCCTTTGGAGACCGTTCAAAGAGTATCTACGGAAATTTATCATTATTATTATTATTGCATACAAGTTTTCATGCTAGCTTTTACTGCTTTTTTTATGTAGTCAAAATGATTCTTGGAAAGGTCGTAAAAGGCTTGAAAGAAAGACTGGAAGAAGTGGAAATCAAAGAAAGAATCGAGACATTCCAGACTACAGCATTGTTGACATTGGCCAGAATACTGAGAAGAGTCCTGGAGACCTGAGGAGACTTTCTGTCACTCCAGTGAAAGACCATCATATAATAATAACAATGAAACTGGAAATCAGAGGAAGAATCGAGACATTCCAGACCTCAGCATTTATTAAGTTCGATTAGAATACTGAGAAGAGTCCTGAAGATCTGAGGAGACTTGCTGTCACTCATACTCCAGTAAAAGAGTATCAGCTAATAATAATAATGAAACTGGAAATCAGAGGAAGAATCGTGACCATCCAGAGCTCAGCATTGGTGAGATCGGCCAGAATACTGAGAAGAATTCTGGACACGTGAGGAGGGTTGTTGTCACTCAGACTCCAGTGAAAGACCACCAGCTAATAGTTATAATAATGAAACTGTAAATCAGAGGAAGAATCGAGACCATCCAGACATCAGCATTGTTGAAATCAGCTAGCATATCAGAATATAACCATGTGGGTAATTTAATGCCGAACCCTGTTTACATATACTCAGAACACTTGATGAAAAACAAAGCTCCAAATGTGTGGAAATATTAGGAGCGAATACCATAAAAAACAGAGATGAAAGAAAAAGTATGAAAGCTGTACATCAGGAGAATAAGAAAACTTCTTGTAACCAAAATTTCCCGGAGAAATTTCATCAAAGTAATAAATATCTACACAGTCCTTCTTGTAAGATATTCTAGAATCTTCTTCAAATCAACAGGAAAGGAACCTTGACGAATAGACTTAAGAACAAGGAAAGTGATGATGATTCATTAGGCCTTACACCCGAGGAAGGGTATTTGACTGAATCTATGTGTCTAGAAAAGGAGAAGGAAAACTCGATATGTGTGTTGATGCAACAATTCAAAAACCCGAATATGCAAAAAATCGCAAAGTGAAGGCTACTAAGTTGCATTCGAGTGAAAATTCATAATAAATAAAATAACAGAAGAATTTGAACCTTGCTAGAGAATTAAGAAAGCTATGGACCATGAAGGTGACGGTGATACCAGTCGTAATTGGCACGCTGGGAACGGTCCTCAAGGGCTTGAAAAGGGAGGCTGGAAGAGTTGGAACTCAGAGGTTGAAAAGAGATCATCCAAACTACAGCATTGTTGAAGTCGGCCAGAATACTGAGAAGAGTCCTGGAAGCTTGAGGAGACTAGATGACTCCAGTGTAAGACCATCAGCTGACGCTAATGAGAAAAAACTCGCAAGAAATTTAATAATAACAATAATAATAATACCTAAAGTTCTGGAAAAGAGACTTGGGGAACTGGAAAACAGTGAAAGAATAAAATCTCAGAAGAGTACAATAATAATAATGATGATAATAATAATAATAATAATTCCGGCAGACCACAGAGTAAAATTGAAACAAAGCGAAAAGATAAGTACCTAGACCTTACTAGGAAATTGAAAAAACTGTGGAACATGAAAGTGACAGTGATACCAATCGTGATTGGTGCTTTTGGTACAGTCACCGAAGGATTAATAAAGGGTCTGGAGGACTTGGAAATAAGAGGACGATTGGAGACAATCCAAACTACAGCATTACGGAGATCGGCCAGAATACTGAGAAGAGTCTTGGAGACTTGAGAAGACTTGTCGTCACTCAACCTCCAGTGAAAGATCATCAGCTAACGCCGGTGTGAAAAACTCAAAAAAGAGTAAAACAATAACAGCAGAATTAGAAGAATTAAAACAACTTCGATAATAGCATTACTAAAATCAGTTGGAATACCGAGGAGAGTTCTGAAGTGCTATGTAGACCTGTTGCCACTTGATCTCAAATAATAATTATAGTAATGATAACAATAATCCATATTATGACGCTCACAAAAAATATCCTGTATTCATTTTGAAGGATATATATATATATTAACCCGAAAACTTTCTGTGGGTATTCGAAACTTATTTTATTTTATTTCCTTTTCTGTTAAACAAAACACAGCTTAAAAACAAAATTAGTCACATTGGTATTTCCTGACTTAAAACCCTGTCCGCAATTAACGATTAAAAATAAACAAATAGATAAAGTATACGATCCTCTCATGATTAGAGATGCAAGCTTTTCTTTAGGTGCTTTAGTTATCATTTTGTTGAAGGAAGAGAACGAAACAGTTAAACTCAGCACTTTTTCATTTCAATTTATTTTATTTTATCAATCTATTTATTTGTTTTCGTGTTTTGGAGAGTGATTGTCTAACAACGGTGAATGAAGAGAGACAACTCCTCATTATCGCATTCTTGATTGCCTCCGAGGCCCTCCTGCTTTGCCTTTCAAAGAACCATGTGTACATTATCTAAAACCAACTATTGTCATGGAAAACAGCCATTCAACGATCTATACGATTTGAAAAATGTATGCCATGGGCACAAGGAATAAGAATTATATCGTTTTTTTTGTTGGTTGGTTTGGTTTTTTTTTTATAATTTCGATTGTTAGACGAAGGTAGTTGACTACAGATTTCCTGAATTTGCCACAACAGACAATTCGAATCGGATGTCGCTGGTTTTTTCAATGGTCTATCAATTTATTTATATATCTATTTTGTGACACGATGGGTAGCATTCGTTTCTGTGGGTGTGGATTCCAGTCAGAGGATCCCTTTGTCTCTTTTGGCGTGAACCCCACACAAAGGGCTTGCGCGCGAGATCTTCCACAAGACCGGAAGAGGACGAGGGAAGGAAGGCCACAGAGACAGTCGACAGAAGAGAGCAGTCAAGAGAGGGTCAGTCAAGAGATGAGAGCAGGGCAGAGAGGAGACCTGTCAACAGAAGTCAGAAAGGCGACTGCTAAGACCTGTTAACCAACAAATGCCGGGTTGACCAACGCGAGAAGATAAGTCAGCATTGTTAGTGGCTTGTGGGAGTTTTGCTCAAGTACACGCTCGCTTAACCCACAGAAACACAGAATGCACAAAAGTGTCACCGACTTCTCCTTTCTTGTACTTGAAGTTAACCCAAGCCCATGATTGTTCTTCTTTTCTTCCACCCTCTCGGTTGTGTATTTTGTGTGTTGGTAAAGAAATGTGAAATACCCCTGGCCAGATATGAGAAAAACCACTAGACGATTCTAATGGTCATGAGTAGTTTAGATTGTTGAGATAGTGGGGGGGTCAGCCGGCGGTGTATTGTCACAGTTCACTTATTTATTAATCTATCGATTTGATTCAGAACATGAACTCAGAAAGAGGCGATAGAAAGAGACAAGAAATAGCTACGGCTTATCAGCATTGAAACCACCCAAAATGTTCCTAGAAAGCCCAACTCAGAAAATGCAAATATAAATATCCAATGAATACAATTCTCAAACATTTTGGCAGAATAATAACCCTGACAAGTCGACAAACCGTTAAAATCAGTCAGTTAATCGGTCAATCAAAATGGCATGTTCATCTGCTTGCTTGATGGTCTGTCTGTTAACGCAATTCGAATAATTTTTCCAGTTTTTCGAAAAATACACTAAAGTTTAACAGACGGGTTTTATGATAGAGTGTATCTTCATATCTTTGTCCTTAAAATTAGGAGAACGTAACGCCAAGGAAGGGTTAAATGTACTGCAGGAATGGCTCATTTTGTATTAAAAGGTCATATTGAAATTTATCGCAAATAACTTATAGAATCGCTCATAAATACGTGACCTAGTCCTAAATTAGCTTTGCCCTGTCGGCTGGGGCTGTAGAATACACCGACTGCACATCTGCAGAGGGGTTAAACCCCTCCAATGAGTGTCCTGATATGACACTAAACAATCTGATAGTGAGGTTCCAGTGATGCTGGATCTTTAGGGAATGCGGAGCACCCGTTCATTGCCATTGCTCCCAGGTCCACCTTGGCCAGGAATGGTAGCACCTGATTGGGCCCTATCTATGGGTTAAATAGAACTAACAGCATACTTATGCAAAACTGAATTCTTTGAATTAGAACTACTTGACTAAACTGAATTGCTTAAAATAGAAATGTTTTTTGATATTGAAACTGTACTTACACAAAACTGAATTGTTTAATATAGAACTGTTTCGACATTTAACTGTGTGTAAGCAAAATCTGTACTTAGCTGAATTGGAACTGTTTGAATAAACTGAATAGCTTGAAATAGAAATGTTTTTGACTATTAAACTGTGTACTTATGCTAAAATGAATTGTTTGAAAGAGAACTATTTGCATAAAAATGAATGTGGCACTAAATAACCTACAAAGGCTGATATGCCATAAAACCCAAAAAGCCAACCAACCTAAACTAGCTGCTATTTACAGTCTCTTCCATAAATAAGTACGCCCGAAACAATCATCTTAAAAGGTTACTTTTCATCTAAACCAAAGATATCATGATTTTATTATTTCTGGTGGAACATTGGAGAAGTAAAACGGATATCATTAGGTGTTATTTAGGATTGATAATAAGATTTTGACGAGTACGATCCTGTCTTCCTACTTCTAATTGCTCTTTATAGCCTCTATGTCAAACATTTCTGTGACCAAACAGGGAGTCTTCGTGGCGTAGCGGATAACATATTGGACCGTGACATTGTCATAAGCGAGTTCGAACTCCACGCACACAATTATGTTCCCTTTCGGACTAATAACCTCAGGAAAGGCATAAACCCTCTTATACCCACAAACTATGGGTTAATGAGTAGAGTGTTCCCCAGTAGTCCGGGAGACCGAGATTCAATCCCACGTCGAGTCATAACAAAGACTCAAAACTGGTACTTGATGCCGCCATGATTAATACTCACCATTATAAGGTACGGATCAAGGGTAAAGTGGAGCAATCCCGGGAATGGAGTGGCACCCTCCTTTACACCTCGGCGTAGTAGCTATAAAAAAAGGAGCCTTCGGGTCACCCTCGACCTTGGTCGCCAACTTTACCTACTTACCTACTATGGGTTAAATAGTTCAACAACTGTTCTACAGGAATGGATTTAGCATTAAATAACCCATGAAGGTTGATATCAACCTTATTAAACAATTTTAATGGCATATCAACTTTATTAATAAAGAAACTAGCACAACCATCTACATTTTGGTTTTGTTCCAATTAACTTACTTCATCTTATCTACAATAAGAAACATATGTTAGCCGCTACGTCACCCTGACTTCAAACCAGCTGTACATAAAGAGTAAAGCTGGTTTGAAGTCAGGGTTTTCCTTCTTAAGGCTAAAGAACCCAGTCTGCCATATCATTTACCCTTTATACCTTTCCCAAGGGCATTAGCACAAAGTGAACCGTAAACAGCCTCGTACAAAATTTTATAACCATTTCACCACTCTTAGTGGCTTCAAAATGAGGGAAGTAGGATTCCATTTACGACCATGATAAGCGTTACACAAACGTTAGTCCAGTCGGCTGGGTCTGTAGAATACACTGACTGTATCCTTACAGAGGGGTAAGACCTCACCTAACGAGTGTCCTGGATATGAGATTAAACAATCTAATGGGCAAGTTCCAGTAATACTGGAGCTTTAGGGAATGTGGAGTACCCCTTCATTGCCATAGCTCCCAGATCCACTCTGACCCGGAGTGGTAGTACCATTTACCAATAGATTAGAGGAGAACTGATAGATTCATGGCTTTCTTAAGAGTATTTATACAAAGTGAAATGCAAATAGCCCCATCCTGGATTTGAACTTGGGTAGCTGATCTATTGGTAAAAAAGAACTGTTTGATATATAAAAACTGAGTGCAAACAAATGACTTATGATGAATTGAATTGTTTGAAATATATCTGATCATTTAACTGAGTGTAAACAAGTGACTGATGTTTAATTGAATTGTTAGTGGCACATAACAATACTTGAAACCATTCTATTTTGACTTATGCTAAATTGAATTGTTAGAAATAGAACTGTTTGATGATTTACCTGTGTGTATCAACAAGATGTATTTATAAATCATATATTCAACATATATGTAAAAACAGGACTTGACATTAAATAACCAACAATAGTTCGTATACTATAAAACCCAACCAAACCATATATATTTAATATATATGAATAAAGAAGATTTGGCATTAAATAACCCACAATGGTTGATATGCCATTAAATCAAACCAAACAAGCCATATTAATGTATGGCTAATGAGTAACTAAAAGAATTCATGAAAATGAATAAAGAAAATGAAATTCATGTTAACCAAAAGTGACTTGCCAAGACAAAACAGTTTGCAATCAGAGCGGATCTGGGAGTAATGACAACGATGGAGTGCGTCACACTCTCCAGATCTCTAGAACTACCACTTTCATCAGTGGCAATCATCATTATCTGTTTCCAGTATGCATAGAAAGCTACTGTCGATGTCCCATCAGAAATAGAATTAATTGAGTGATCGATTTCAACGGCTAGTGAACCCGTTTAGGGTTATTTTCTATCTAAAGGTTAGGTAACACATTCATTGTACGTTCATATTTACATTTTTGTGCTGTTATTTTAAAGAGTTTTTTTAAGGGGATAGGGGCTCACAGCCCTTTTGAATACAATTTCGTTTACTTTGTTTAATGTTATATTGACGTTGGCAGGTAATTTAATGCCAAAGCCATCCTTGTAGAAGAACAGTTGCTGAACAATTTAACCCATAGCTAAGGGTATAAGGGAGTTCATGCCTTTCCCACGGATATTTGTCCGAAAGTAAATGTCATAACGTGAGTGGAGTTCAAGCTCTCTTACTATGATGTTATAGTCCAGTGTGTTAGCCACTATGCTACGGAGACTCTCCGACTCCCATCGAATAAGAATAATTTTTAAACAGATCCATTTGACACACAGATAGGACCCTAATAAGTAAGACAATTCTTGACCAGAGTGGATCTGAGTGTAATAATGAGGAATAGGCTCAGTCAGCGGTAGGGGGAGAGGGCTCTAAAATACACTGACAGTACCTCTGAAGAGGAGTAAGACCCCCCCCCTCCACAACGAGGCTGGCCAAATCGGCTGGGCTGCAGAATACACTGACTGCATCTCTGCAGACGGGTAAGCGCCCACCTAACGAGCGACCTGATATGACACTAAACAATCTCATCGCGAGGCTTCAGTAATGCTGGAGCATTGGGAAATGCGGAGCAACCCTTCATTGCCATCGCTCCCATGTCCACTCTGGCCCGGAGTGGTAGCACCTAATAGGATCCAATCTATAGGTCAAATAGAACAGTTTGATATTTAAACTGTGTACTTTAACATTTAAACTGAGTGCAGACAAATGACTTATGCTAAACTGATTTGTTTGAAATTGAACTGTTTAATAATGTAACTGTGTTTAGACAAATGACAGATGTTTGATCGAATTGTTAGTGATACATAACAATACTTGCTACTATTTAACTTTGTTGACATACTAAACTGAATTGTTTGAAATGGAACTGTTTGGTCATTTAACTGTGTGTAAACAAATCACTGATGTTAAGCTGAATTGTTGGTTATGTATAACATTGCTTTAAAAAATTGTGTGCAAACAAATGATTGATAGGAAATAAAAATATTCAAATAAAATAAAAATAAGTCAAACTATTTAACTGTGTGAAAAAAATTGAAAAATTTAAAGATGTTATCTAGAAAAATCTTATATTTAATCTATATGTATAAAAAGGATTTGGCATTAAATAAACTACAATATTTGATATGCCATAAAAAAAAAAACCAACCAACCAACTAACCATAACAAGGAACGGGGGGCTCCGCACTCCCCATATCTTCAGAATATGAGCAATTGACACATAACAACGATATATTTTTTAAAGGGGAGTCTTGCCCTCTGCGAGGGAGTACAGTCAACGTATTTTAAGCCCCAGCAGCTAAGGAAGATGCGGACTGAAAAGAACGCAACCGTTAGGAAGAAAACTGATAACATGATGAAGTTTACAATACTCTGTTGCTAAATGCGGTAATTACATTAGAAAACCTTTTTTGCTAAACGGCCACTGTACTAAAATAAACACTTATCTAAGCAACGGTAAAGCGTGGTAGTCTGCAGAGAGCAGGAAGACTTGGTTTGGAGGTGTTTACTCAATGACGTCATTGCTGACGTCAGGGAATAGTGGAAGAAGTGTCAACGAAGTTGACTCTTGAAGACAAGAAAGAATTGGCTTAATTAGAATATATTGGCAGCAAACGAAACGAACTCAACTGCGAAATTACACGAAAAGAAGGGAAAAGGAAAATGGAAAATAGAGGAAAAGAAGAAAGACAAGATTTTAAATAATAAAAGAAAAATACGAGATGAATTTAAAATCCGTCTAAATAATAATAGTCGGATCTTTTTTCTGTTGTTTTCTTTGTCCGGGATGACAATGAAGTATTAATCTTGTTTCTTTGTTTTAAAGGCATATCAACCTTCATTGACTATTTGATGCCAAAGCCATCCTTGTAGAAGAACAGTATTATTTAACCCTTAATTTGATGATAAAGGACTTCATATTTTCCTCCAGATTAGTTATAGAAGAACAGTCGTGGTATTATTCAATACATAGCTAGAAGGATAAGGGGGTTCATACTTTCCAAAAAGACATGTCCGAGAGTGAAGTTCGAACTCGCTTCTTTATCGCCGTAGTGAGAGCAATTAAAAAGCTTTCTTTTTTTTTTTTTTCGTTCAATCCTCCACTCTCCCTTTTTCTTAAAAAGTTCTTTTTCTATAAAAACTGTTTTTCTTTATTTTGTAGACATGGAAACTTCGGCTTAGTTTTGGGGTTAAGTTCTTTGTTGTTACTTTTCTTGCACATTCATATTGGGCTGAATTCTAATTTTAAAAAGTGCTTGAATCACAAAGCTAATCATGAAAATTTAGATTCATCGTGTTTTGTTTTTTTTTTGTTTTTTTTTTTTCAAAAAATTGGACTAATCAAGAAAAAAGAAAATGTACATTTAGACTAAAAAGAGTTTTAAAAACTATTCCATATTTTGCTTCTACACCCCGTACTTTAGATTTTATTTCATATAATTATGCTCAACACGTGTTTTAAACTTTATAGTCGTCTTCAGAAGTCGTCTTTTTCAGTCTTTTATAGTGAACATTGTTTTCATAGAGTTGTGAAAAATACGTTTGTGTACAAGGGTACAAACACTCACACACACACACACATACACACACATACATACATACATACATACATACATACATACATAAGAGTACACTCTTGTAATAAATTTGTACAAAAGAACATCTGTAGAGGCCAAAGGTTTCCGCGGACACAAATCACACAGACATAAATCCTGGAATTAAAAAGAATCATAAGCCTATCAAAACAATTTTCACTATAAAGTAAAGTTGGCGACCTTAGTCGAGAGTGACCCGAAAGCTCCCTTTTCAATAGCTACAATACCGTGGTGTAAGAGAGGGCACTACACCATTCCCTAGATTGCTCCACTTTACCCAAGAACCTAACCTTATAATGCTGAGTGCTAAGCAAAGCGGCATGAAGTACCATTTTTGAGTCTTTGGTATGACTCGACCTGGAATAGAACCCCGGTCTTCCGGACCATTGGCGAACACTCTACTCATTAGGCTAATGGCCCGGTTTTCCTAAAAAAACGAAAAATGATAGACTGCCCAAACTATCATTAGCCTCCTGAAGTCATGTCGAGCATATTTATACATCATATAATCCAAAGTACCGCATTCAAATTCTTTTACGGACCTATTCATTTTAAAATATTTACTTTTCAATCGTTGAACCAACAAAAAAAAAAAAAAAAAATATATATATATATATATATATATATATATAATGCAAGTAGAAGGAAACTCAAACTTGGCTAAATTATCATTATAAATTTATTTCGGCAAAGAATATCATTATACTCTCGGTCTCATCAGATGATTGCATATGTTTAAATTGAGGTTGAAAACAGCAAATATGGATTACAGTCTATACGTGTATGAAAAAATGAGAGGGAAAAAGAACAACGAGTTTTGATATATAAACATGGATAGAAAAATATATAACAATAGCCATACTTCGAGCACTCCCATAGATTTATATGAAATTCCTTATATATTGTGTACGTGAATAATCCACACCCACTGTCTTCAGACGCAGACAAATATATATATATATATATATATATATACATTAGTTTATATGTATAGTTAATAGCATGGATGCTTATCTACTTGATGATTGCCATGTAAAGACGACATGAAACCAGAAGTCGCAGATAAGCATTCCTGCAATAAAATATCCCCGACCGGGGATTGAGTATTCTGGTGAAGGAATTAATGGCTGCCCCCCCCCCGCGTAATGCAAGGTTTTTCAAACAAATTGAGCATTCTGCTATCCGATAGCGCAAAATGTAAACAAACGAAAGCTAATACATTTGCGTTATAATTCCTGAACTGCCATATGTCACCGAAATGACTGAGCGTAAAGTTAGGTGGGTTTCGATCCCAGGTTGAGGCGTCCTCAGTGTCTAGCCACACTGAATAGTTGTAATACAACGAAACATTCTGTTTATGGATGATAATCATAAACCTCGACAATATATATATGTCTGTGCATTTTTTTTTTTTATTTGCTTGTATTTTTTCGGTAGGAATTCATTTTAAACAAAATAATGTTTTTATCTTCATTTTGTCTCTTATGGCTTTCAAAATAACCGAGGGATTTCAACGTGTCCCAAGCGAAAGTACCAATTTGTTCGTAAATAACAGCACCATTTTTGACGGGCACTGTGCAAGTTTTGAAAGGAGGAAGGAAAGTAGAAAAAGAAGGTGTAAAACATGAAAAGAAGAAAAAGGAATGAAAAAAAAAAAAGAACTTGGACAAGGAAGTAAAAAAAGAGAAGGAAAAGAGAGAAAATTAAGAACGTTAAAAGAAAGGCGAAAAAGGTCGGATGAAAAGGCATGAGAAAAAAGTCAATAAAAGAAAAAGAAAAAAGGAATGAACGAAAAAGAAAAATAGAAATGAAACAAGAAAATAAAAGAAAGAATAAGAAAAAAGAAACATATGAAAAGGAAGATAAAAATAAAAAAGGTATAGAATTACAAAAAGGAAGAAAAGAAAAAGAAAAAATTATGAAGAAAGAAAGAAAGAAAAAAAGAAGAAAATAATGACGAAGAAAATGAAAGAAAGAAGAATGAAAAAGTAAAAAAGAAAAATAGAAAAAGGAGAAAAGAAAAAAGAACCAAAAAGAAAAAAACACAACGAAATGAACTTAAGAAATTTCAAGGATAGTATAGAAGAAGAAGAAGAAGAAGAAGAAGAAGAAGAAGAAGAGTGTTGAAGAAGGAGATACAGGAGAGTGTAGAAGAAAAAATGCAGGAGAATTTGGAAGAAGAAGAAGAAGAAGAAGAAGAAGAAGAAGAAGAAGAAGAAGAAGAAGAAGAAGGAAATACAGGAGAGAGTTGAAGAAGAAAGAGGTGGAGATGTAGGAGAGTATAGAAGAAGACGAAGCAGATACAGGAGAGTGAAGAAGAAGAAGAAGAAGAAGAAGAAGAAGAAGAAGGAGGGGGAGTTGGAGGAGGAGGAGAGGGTAGATAAAGAAGTGCAGAAGAGTGTTGGAGAAGAAGACACAAAAGAGTGTAGAAGAAGAAGAAGAAGAAGAAGAAGAAGAAGAAGAAGAAGAAGAAGAAGAAGAAGAAGAAGGCTATAATCGTAAATAACTACCATTTTCTTCTTCTTCTTTTAAGCTTGCCCAAGTGTTAGAGGCGCACATTGAAAATTACTCACATGTAGAACAGTCCGGAAAATATAGCGGTATTTTTTGTTTATTTGTTTAAAGCGAGCTGATGAAATCGTGCTGTGTCTTTTCCATAAGTGAGTCCAGAAAAAGGAAAGATTTCACTGTTTTTTCTAATCATTTCTGCATGGCGTGTATAAAACAAAAAGCGTCTTCCTGTTGTTCAATTAAGAATGAAAGACAAAACTCACAGACACGTTTCACAGAGCAGTGACTAATGCAGAAGTCCGCAGAGAATTTCAGCAATAAATAATTCCCCAATTACTTCGTGACGGCTTGATACTATCCCAGCATGCATCTTTTCATTAAAGAGATAAACAAATGCACAGTTAAGTTCGACACCAATGGGATTTTGGTGGACCTGGCCGTATGAGCTTGCATCCGTTTTGACGGCCTCGCAAGTCACAAAGGGGGAAAATGGCTAACTGTTAAGGTGTGAATAATAGAGTCCAGGACTCCAAGGTCAAATCCCAATGGTGATGTATTACTCAGCTTTACGACGATCAGAAAGTGTGAAATATTTTTATTGGCAAATTCAATGGTATACAATACGTCTAAGAAAAATTTATATCATTTCATAATCTAATAAATTGACCAATTCCCGTTAAAATGATCTCAAATCTTAACAGCTTATAAAGAAATAACTGTAAATTCTCGATTCAATGTTTTATATTTTTCTTTTCCTGAATAGAAAAGCCGTTCACTGAAAAAGAAAAGGCATTTTAATATAAAACAGAATTTTGAATTGTTTCTAAATATGCCGATAAAATTTGAATTCATTAGAACGAGAATTGGCCAAGTTATTAGATTATAAGATGATATCATTTTTTTAAACTTCCTGTGTTATGATATCGATGAATTATAAGTTACGTGTATATGAGCAGATCTATACATCTGACGTGGAGTGGTGGCACCTGATAGGTTCCTGTGTATGGGTCAAATTGAACTGTTGACATTTTAACTGTGCGCAAATAAAAGACGTATGCTAAATTAAATTGTTAGAAATAGAACTGTTTATTCATTAACTGTGTGTAAAACCATTTAATTGTGTGCAAAAAAAAAAGAGCTCAGGTTTGTTTAAATATGTTATCGACAAAATGTGTTTACAAATCATATATTTAATGTATAAGTATAAAGAGGATTTAGCATTAAATAACCTACAATGGTTGATATGCCATAAAAGCCATCCAAACTAAACCATACCAAACCATAAATACTGGGTTTCTCAAAAAAATATAACCCTCTAATAGGATAATGATTTATTACTGAGACAAGCGCTATGGCGATCATTTGGATCACATCCTGTAAAAAATGAATCCTTTCACATAGAGACACCAAATCAATGTTTTTTTAATTGTTATTATATCAGCTTCATGGACATCTTTTTTCGCGTTTCTTACCTCCGTAATAAATCACTATCATATTAATGAGTTGCATCTATTTTGAGACAGTTTTGAATGATTTTGTCACCAAATAAGTAATGACGCAAAATATTTTTCCTGTCTTGTCCAAGGCATTGTGATTGAGGATTAATAGTTGTTATAGTATACTATTTTTAAATCTGAAACAAAACAAAAAAACACAACATTATCATTAGAAGAGTTATTAGCAGTCACATGAATGCCATCTATATTGAGACACCCTATATATACTATTATTTTTATTATTACTATTATTATGAGAGCCCTGACGCAGATGCTTGGGATCGGTTGACTGTATTCCTTGCTAAGAAGTAAGATCTCAGTAAAAAAAAAAGTGGGGGTGGAGGGTCTGAGTATGACATTAAATCGCAATTGATGGTGAGATTCCAGTTCTGGGAATCAGTGGAGTGATAGTACTGGTTAAGATTTTCTGTATGAGTTAAAAGTTTATTGGTTGGTTTGTCGGTTTTACGGCGTATTACGGTCATTTAATGCAGAATTAAGTCAATTTGATCAAGTTTCAAACAATTCAGTTTAGTATCAGTATAGTTTTTTCTTTACACAGTTAAATGACAAAACAGTTATTTTTCATACAATTCAGTTTAGTCTAAGTATGCAGTTTAAACACACATTTAAATATAAAATATTTAATTTCAAACAATTCACTTTATTGTAATTAAACAGTTTAGTTCTATTTGACCCATAGATAGCTACCACTCCGGGCCAGAGTGATCCTGGAAGCGATAGCAATGAAGTGGTTGTCAACTTTCCCCAAAGCTCCAGCATTACTAGAGCCTCACCATCAGATTGTTAGGTGTCATACATCAGGACAATCGTTGGGGAAGTCTTAACCCTCTGCAAAGATGCTGTCGGTGTATTCTATAGTCCCAGCCGACGTGGCCATCAGTTATGTTTAAATGTAAAGACACCCTTATTTCAAACAATTTAGTTTAGCATAAGTAAAGTTTGTTTATTTGTTTACACATAGTTAAACGTAAAAATAGTTAATTTAAAACAATCCAGTTTATCGTAATTACAGTTTAGTTCTATTTGACCTATAGATAGGACCCTATCAGGTGCTACCACTCCAGGTTAGAGAGGACCTGGGAGCGATTGCAATGAAGGGGTACTCCGCATTCCCCAAAGCTCCAGCATTACTGGAATCTCACTATCAGATTTTTAGTGTCATATCTTGGACACTCGTTGAGGGAGTCTTACCCTTCTGCAGAGATGCAGTCGGTGTATTCTACAGCCCCAGCCGACTTGGCAACCTAAATGATGGTCCAGAGTTAAATAGATCTGTTATACAATCATTCGTTTTTGATAGGACTGTATGCAAAAAAAACTTTTAAGAAACAACGTATGGTAGTGGAAGAATATTATTTGGGACGTTTCGATGAAGTAACACCGCCGGCTTATGAGTATGCATATTTGCACGCACACACACACGTGCTATGCAAATATGGCTATACATTACACATAAAGAAGATACATTAGCAGCGACCAATTGTAATATAACAGTCGCACTTGTCGCCCAGAGTCCAGTCGTCAAGTGGACACCACGCTGTACGCAGCACCAACGCTCCAGTCCGACCTTAACCAACACTGCCGACCTCAGTCAACCCAACACTACTCAAAATGTAAATATAGACGAACGATACATGTGATTCCCTAACCTCTTGTCGTAAAATAGCCATAGATGGGTTGACATGACATTAAAATCAATCAATCATTTTATGATTTAAATTTAACATTAAAATAGTCTTTAATCCGTAATTTTTATAGAGCTCTAAGCAATATCGCAATATATTTCAAGCATAAAACAAGACAAATTAAACAAGATAAAATCTCACGATTCACAGTTTCACGTAGTTGATCCTGAGGATCATCAACGTAAAACTCTGAATCGATTTTCTAAAATTTTGTTTCTTATGTTTTGTTTTGTTTGTTTTGTTTTTTTGTTGTTGTTGTTGTTGTTGTTGTTGTTTTATACTTGAAATATACGAGGTGCCTTCAATAAGTTTCCAGACTTTTTTCGTATGGACACTTTTATTGATAGTACACACATGAAACTCTAGTCCCCTTCAAAGTAATCTCCCCCGGCTGCAATGCACTTGTTGTACTGTTCCAACAACTTCTGGAAGGCCCCATGGAAGTCCTCTTGTGTGGCCGTGTCAATGACCTACGTCACAGCCTCTTTCATCTCCTCAATTCTCTCATAACAGTTTTCCTTGAGCTTAGGGAATAAGCAAAAGTCACAGGGAGCAAGGTCTGGACTATAAGGACGGTGAGGAACTGTCTTGATGCCCATCTTGGTCAAATAGTCTGTGACAAGGATGGAGTTGTGGCCTGGTGCATTGTCCGGGTGGAAATGCCACTGAGCCGATTTGAAGAGTGCTGGCCTCTTCCGACGGAGTTCATCCCTTAAAACTTCAACATAGGCACCTCGAATATCGTGTGTCTGTATATATATATATATATATATATAATATTAGTAAATATAAAGTGCAACTGTTATCTAGCAGTTTCTCTCCTATCGATGATTAATATCGAAGAAAGAGCTACTTGTGAATATTTCTTGTAATATTAATCGCAACTGATAGTTTCACGTTTTCACGATCATTGGGCATCAGATAATAATTTTTTTTTTTTTACTCTCAAAGAAGATTTTTTTAAAATAATTTAGGGAACGATATCATCTATATTTATATATATATATATATATATAAAGATGGATAGTTCAACAAAGAGATTTATATTCTTTTAATTATTTATTTTACAATACTCTAACATTGGACGGTTGTGATCTTTCTTTGTATATATTTTTTCTCTTTCCTCCAGTTATCTTATTTAAACATTCACCGTTGTTCTAGCAATATTTTTCACCATCTCAAAATTCTGATGAGGGTTTATTAAAACCGAAACTTTATAACGCTGACTTTCCATCATAATAAATTAATCGCTTTTGGATTACTTTGTTTTTCTATTTTCTTAATACTTTCAGATTTATCTTCATTATTAACTACTATATATATATATATATATACTGAAATTGTTTGTGTAATAGGATAATTCATCTGCTGTATGAATGGGCCTTTCGCGTGGAAAATGATTAATGCCCTTACAACTGTAGTACAAGAATTTATTAGTTGTTTCTCTGGCACGGTCACTACGAAGACGTTTCCAATGCACAAATTAGTATTTTTTTTCGGTAAGACAACCGAGAGAATATTTACTGCACACGCTTAAGTGAATTCTGTGTGTCTTATACATGATCTACGGTATTATATTGCGAATGAAAAATCAATGTTTTGTATGCACAGCCTTCTAACGCATCTACATTGCAGCAGAATAGGATGTTGATGTTAAATAGCATCGATATGCATAAGCATATATATATATATATATAATTTTTTGAACGACAGACAGAGAAAAAGAAAGGCAGTGTAAAACATAAACTAAAACCATATTAGCCATTTTCATGGATCAGGCTAAGAACATTTTGAACAATCGTAGTTTAGTTTGGTTTTATGGCATATCAACCATTGTAGGTTATTTAAAGCCAAATCCATACAAACAGTGCTATTTATGACACGACCTGGGATTAAACCCAGGCCTCCAGGACCATTAGGCGAACACTCTAACCATTATGCCAAGGCGAGAAAAAATACTTTGGCTTTAATATTATAGATATATAATAATTTGAATTACTGTGACCAGAAAATCCAGCAAACACTGCATGCGAACTAAGGAATCACTGTACAGCAGGTTCTACCTCATTAGGTCTCATCTGTATACCGTGATCTCCCTAACTGGAAATTGAGCCAGCGACCACAGAGCTGTAACTCTACCGCTGAGCTACTGGTTCACATCGCGCAGAAGTGATACCAAATTAACTAGTCATGGCAATGGTGGGGCCAATTAACCTGATGTGTCTTATAAGTTACATCCGTACTCTTACAGAGGACGCGGAACCTCCAGAGCTAAGTCTTCCCAAAAGAACTTGAAATTCGCGTCCGCGTGATTATAACCTCATGGGTAAGGAAATAGATGTATATTTTCTTTAACTTGGGGAATTACTAAAAAAGAAAATAGACACATACACACACACACATATATATATATATATACTTAAAGAAGTAAGGCCTACAGAGACCAATATACCTGGGTTTCACCGACTAGATCATCTGGAAAAATCTGACTGATTTTTCCTGATGATTCAGTGTACAAAGTCCTGTCTATACAAAGTTTTTTTTTGGTCCTTAACAAAATAAATTAAAGTTTGAAACGCAATCATATAATTCACAAATTATAACAGATTATGATAGCATTTACTAGGAACAAAAAAAAAAAGAAACATGGGACTTTGTTAATCAAAATGTAATAATCAGATATTCTTGATAACAAGGTACTTCGCATAATAAACCGGACATTACTCCAAAAAGGGACGTTCAAGATAAGGGTATAAAAAAAATGCAGCGAAATTGTCTTACGGCAAAATCCTACACGGCGAAGTTTCCTACGGCGAAAAATTCTTGAGGCGAGTTTTTCTACGACAAAAAATGTTTACGGTGAATGTTCCGGATATGTGATTAAACAATATTGAACCTATCATAGATTTTACTTATATACAAGAGAAATACAACATCTTACTTTGCAGGGAATTTTTCCTAATGAATGATTACAATAAATCAGAATTTAAAGTCATCACCGGCCTATTAGCCTAGCAGACAGAGTGTTCGCCAGCGACCCACAAAATCAGGGTTCAATCCCAGCTCGTGTCAAACTAAAGATTCAAAAAATGTACCTAATACCGTCTTGCTTAACACTCAATATTATAAGGTATATATCAAGGGTAAAGTGGCGCAATCCAGGAAAAGGAGTAACAACCTCTGTGTTTTAGCTATCATTCTCTCTTTCTCTTTTTTTTCTCTCACTCTCTCACTATATATATTTACATACCATTTCAGTCTGTTGATATCTACCTATCTATCTCAATTAGTTGGTATTTATCTATTTATCAATCTATTTTCTCTCCCATACTGTTGATATCAATATTTCTTTCCTCTGTCTCTGTCTGTCTGTCTGTCTGTGTGTCTCTCTCTCTCTATCAGTTTATATCTATCTTATTCTTAATCTCCTCTATCTATTTATCAATCTCAAACTACATATATATGTAAATATATACCATTCTGTCTATCTATCTGAATTTATTTATCTATCTATCTATCTATCTATCTATCTATCTATCTATCTATCTCTCTCTATATATATTATTCTGTTAATATATCTATCAATCTATCTATCAATTACGTAAGCTATTCACAATGCTAATTAATAGCAACCTATCTATCTCAATCTATCTGATTCTTAATCTCCTCTATCTACTTATTTATCCCAAACTATATATATATATATATATACTATTCTATCTATCTATCTATCTATCTATTTATTAAGTAAGCTATTCACAATGCTAATTAATTTCGACTACACTGTCGTATTCA
>OY757935.1:43674750-43742250 GCA_963585895.1 Sepioteuthis lessoniana | reverse complement strand
AACCAGACAAGACAGAACAAAACAAAACAAAAAAATGAAAAAAGAAAAAAAACTGCTTGCTATGTGTCAATGAAAAAACTGTCTCTCATCTAATCCTCAATCAGAGATTTGTCACCCCTTATGAATGTTCATCCGCATGTCTGAACATTTTTTAGCGAGTTATGGAAATGTTGAATTCTTGAGTCTGATCATCTAAGCATCAACACGAGCTGATACTGAAGATTGCCTGCGTAAATCTCTGAGTCGTGAGTTTTTATCCTGTTTTTATTCTATTTCATATATATAAATGTGTTTGGTTTAGTTTGGTTTTATGGTACATCAGCCATTGTGGGTTATCAATGTCAAATCCATTTTTATACATATTATCAGTTCTATTTCAAATAATTCAGTTTAGCTTAAGTACGCAGTTTAAATGTCAAAACAGTCCTATTTAAAGCAATTCAGTTTAACATAAGTACACAGTTTAGTTCTATTAACCTATTGATAGGACCCTATCAGGTTCTACCACTCGGGGTAGAACTATTTACCCATAGATGAGAGTAGAAGTGATGTATTCATACCTTTCCCCAAGGACATTAGCGCAAAGGGAAATGCAAACAATCAGGATTCAGACTCAGGTCAGAGATTCCATTTCTTACGACGACAGACAGACACACACACACACACACACACACACATATAATGACACATTGACAATAAATCTTTTACACAGTTGACAAACCTATTCATCTGTCATTTTTACCTACATAAATACCTACGTATTTATCATTATTCTGTTTACTGTCTCTGCGACGATGAATAAGTTAGTGTTGATAGAATTGCGTAAATCGCGACTGGTAGAAGGGGTGAGAAAAAAAAAGAAGCCGTTTCGCACGATATATTGACCCGTCTTTAGCGAACAAGCGGCTCCGCGGCTGCCTCTCTCTAGCTGCAGTGTACAAGCATTCTACCATCAGCTGGGGTACATCTGTCTATTATAAATATATGACAGCTAGTCTGATAGTTGCCAAGAGAGTGTTCATTGATCGGGGAACAATTTAGCGAACGAAGGGAAGTTCACGAAGCCCAATAAACAGGCTGATATTCGTTCATCCTTTCGCTCTGAGACAGAGAGTAAAGTATTCCCACTTATTACTGATGTAATGTGCGACAGTTTTAGTTTTTCGGATTCTTTGTTGACTGTTCGTTTTGGGGAGGGGGTATTTTTTGGTGGGGGGTCAACAGTTTTGGTACTGCGGCTGGTTTTATTGGATCAAGAGTAGGATCAAGAGTAGGATTTCTTTTTTTTTTCTTTAACCCATAGATATAAACCAAAATCGTTATTTGAAATTGGATTTATAAAAATCTGAAAAAAAATGAAAACTACAAAATTATTTTCTAATGCTAATTTTTTACAGTTATATATTACAAAAATTTATTTTGTTTGTATACCAACCCTTCCACAAGAGCAGGATGTGACACAAGGTCAATTTTTAAGAGGACTAGATATTTACCAACCCCACTACACAAGTAGGATGTGACACAAGGCCAATTTTTAAGCGTAGTTTAATAGGTTTGAATTCAGAGTTTTCCTTTTCTTAGACTAATAGCCTAACCAAGGTTAAAGAGCACAGTCTGTTCTACTATTTACCTATAACTGGAGGGAGAATAGTTGGATTCATGCCATTCCGAAAGATATTTGTGCTATGTGAAATGCAATCAGCCTCGTCTAGGATTTGAACTCGTGTCGCCGTGTCCATTTCCTTCGACGATAACTATTACACCACAGGTCCCACCATATTTGTGTACTTAATTGTGGAAGCTCTCGTGGGGTAACCCAAGTTCATATCCTGAACGGGGATGTCGGCCTTTCACATAGCGCTAATACCCTTGAAAAGGTATGAAACTATCAACAATTCTCTCTCTAGCTATGTGGCCTAATTGGCTGGGGCAGTAGAATACTGACTGCATCTCAGCAGAGGGTTAAGACTCCCCCATCAACTGCCCTGGATACGAAAAAGAACTGTTCTTACATTTAACTGTGTGTAAACACAAAATTGCACTTATACTAAACTGAATTGTTTGAAATAGAACTGTTTTCGACATCTAAACTGTGTACTTATGCTAAACTCAATTGTTTGAAATAGAACTGTTTTTACATTTAAGTCTGTGTAAACAAAAATCGTACTTATGCTAAACTGAATTGCTGTGCGTAAACAAAAATTGTACTTGTTGTACTTGCTGAACTGAATTGTTTGAAATAGAACTGTTTTTATATTTAAGAGTGTGTACACAAAAACTGTACTTATGCTAAATTGATTTTTTTTTAATAGAACGGTTTTTAACATTTAAACTGTATACTTATGCTAAACTGAATTGTTTGACATAGAACTGTTTTTACATTTGAATGTGTGTAAACAAAATCTCTACTTGTGCTAACCTGAATTGTTTGAAATAGAACTGTTTTACGTTTAACTGTGTAAACAAAAACTGTACTTATGTTAAAGGGAATTGTTAGAAATAGTACTGTCTATATGTATAAAGATTGATTTGGGGGTGTTACCCCTCTACAGAGATACAGTCAGTCCATTCTACTGCCTCAACTTATTGGGCATTTACTGCTTTTAGGGGTTCATCTAATTTACATATGATACTACAGGGGGTTCATAGCCCGCCTAAGGGTATTAGTCCAAAAGTGAACGTAACAGCACGATAGAAGATCGAACTCGCATACAACTATATCACCGCCCATCACGTTAGCCAGTACACCACGGGGACTCCCACCGAGAATTGTTTACATAATAATGGTTAACTAATATATTAACTATTTCAATGTACCAGCTGTGCTTTAAATTTCAAAGGATTTTAGCTATAACGTGCACAAAATAAAGCAGTGAAATACATAACTACTTCCCAACACACTGATATATATATATATATATATATATATTTATATATATATATATATATATATGATCCTGCAGCTTACCAATATGACAACACTTTGATATGCAGACGTGATCTTGTAAGGAGACAAATTGCACTGTATATTCACACCCCTGATGATGGCCCAAGATCGGACAGAAAGAAAGTAAAGTTAGCGACTGTAGTACCATTTTTAAAGTTTTTGGTATGGCTCGACCAGGGATTGAATCCAGATCTCCCGGGTCATTAGTGAACACTCTATGGAAGATCTATAAACCAATTCTAGCCAGATATCATAACATCGATACAGCAACTTGAAAGGAAAAATACAAAAATATGAAGACAAAAAATATCTATATTGTTTAGTCAATATATATATATTATAACAGTGTTGGTTGTCATTATATCATTTCGTGAGTTTGTGGCTGACCAAAAGCGGTATAATTTGGAGAGTGCTCAATATCTATGTTCTCCAGTATCTTTTTTTCTCTGCATGATGATTGTCGTTTATAAGACGGGCATGAAACCTTGGGTCACCAACGACAAGGTTCCATGCTACTGAATATATATAAAAACTAATATATATTTACTTATTATATATATATATATATATGTGTGTGTGTGTGTGTGTGTGTGTGTGTGTGGGTGTGTTTTATTTGTGTCTATGTGTACATGTGTGCGTATTTGTGCGTCCTTGTGTGTTTGTCCTTATTTGTGTGTGTGTGTGTGTATATATATAGATATGTACATATATACGTATATATGAGTATGTATATATGTGTATATGTATAAATGCATATACATGTAAATGTATATATATGTATATATATATATATAGGTATTAAAGTAATCCAAATGTGATAAATTTATTAATGATGTTAAAGTGAAAAATGTGGAAAGCTTCACGATTTCGCGTGTCATATATTTTGATTTAACCATCATGAATAAATTTATCACATTTGAATTACTTTCTTTTCCTATTTTCTTCTTACTTCCATATATAGGTATGTGATATATATATACTGTATATATATATATATATATATATATATATATATATATATATATTGATTTATTGTATACTTACGCTGCAAGTCGTTATCTAAACGTGTTCGCTAATGACCACGGATAGTTTCCTTTTCAAAATCTTCAAGTTAAGACTTTCAAGTCTTCTTGCTATTTTTTCAAAAATTGTGAAGAAAATACCCCAAAGTAGCCCAAGCTCTTTCGACCATTTCGCTGGTCATCTTCGGGTGTTGAGTCAGGATGTTTGTTGCTGTGAGTTGCATTTATATTTATTTGGAGTAATTTTTTTATTGATGGGGTTTTAATAGAATGAGCAAACCCCATCTATTAAAAAATCACTCCAAATGAATATAGATAAAACTCATAGCAACAAACAACCTATTGGCCTAATGAGTAGAGTGTTCACCAATGGTCTGGGAGACCGGGGTCAATCCCAAGTCGAGTCATACCAAACACTTAAAAAATGGTACTTGATGCCGCCTTGCTTGATAATCAGAATTATATGGTAAGGATCAAGCGTAAGTTAGAGCAATCCACCTCGGTGTAGTAGCTATTGAAAAGGGAGCCTTCGGGTCACCCTCGACTAAAGTCGCCAACTTTACTTATATATATATATATATATATATATAGGGAAGCTAGGAAAGAGAGTAATAAGAATAGTTTTATTATACACATTAAGCCTTGCAGGTAACCTCGTATCGTCGAAATCCAAGAGGATTCATATTTATTACCAAGAGAGAAAATGGACAAGAAATTGTAAGTGCGAAAGTGTGCTTACTTGTGTGTGAGAGAACGAGACAGACAGAGAGAGAGAGACAGACAGACAGACAGACGAAGAGAGAGAGAGAGAGAGAGAGAGAGAGAGAGAGAGATTCAAGCATGAGTGCTAATCTCGCAGCGTACCAAATCTCTTTTAGGTGAATGCATTCATGGAACGAAGCCAGCGATTCCTGATTTTCTATTTTCCCATTGTGAAAAAGTACCCAGTGCTTTTTACTTTGTTTTTATAAACCGATGATAGTTTTTTTTAGTCTCCTCAGTGATTCTCTCTCTCTCTCTCTCTCCCTCTCTCTCTCTCTCTCTCTCTTTCTCCCCTCCCCCCCCCACTCTCTCAGTTATTTTATATCTGTCTTCCTAATTGTTTTTTTTTTCTGACGTCAGAACGATTTTTTTTTAACATTATACAGTCACCGAATTTTCCAAACGATATCTTCCTCTGTTTATATAATCGAAATTAGAAATTGTCATTACTAGCCGAAGGCTCCCTCCCCAATAGCTACAACTCCGATGCGTTGGGGAGGGCGCTACTCCATTCCCTGGATTGCTCCACTTTACTCTTGATTTTTACTTTATAATGCTAAGAGTTTGGCAAGGTGGAATCAAGTACCATTGTTTTACATCTTTGGTATGACTCAACCTGGGATTAAACTCCGGTCTCCCGGATCATTAGCGAACACTCTACTCATTATGTATATACTACTCATTAGGCTAATATATATATATATATATATATATATATATATATAATATATATATATATATATATATATATTTATATATATATATAGTGGCGGCCATAGGTTAAGGAACGGAACGACAAATATATTTAAATGATTTTTACTTGAAAAAATTTGCAAGTATGTTTACGAAATTTTCCCAAAATATACTTGGAACATCTATGTATTTATTACATATAAAGTTTTCTAAACATTTTTTACAGTAAATCAGTAGTGAAGTAAAAAAAAAACAAAGATATTTTGTAATGGTCAAACGTTAAGGGACACCGTTGAATTATAATAATTTAGGTAATTTTTAAACAACTTGATAACTAATTTTGATTTATAGTCAACTGTCATAGATCGTTGAAACTATTTTTAAGCAAGATGGAGGCAAAAGCACGTAATTGTTGAACTCGAGAAGAAAAAAACTCATTTTAGCGAATCATTAAGAAAGCAAATCATATTCTGAAATTCCTGGCATCATACGAAGGTCAAAAAGCATTGTTTATCGTGTAATCAGTAGATAAGATATAAGATATAAGGCTGACAAAACACTTGAACCAAAACTGAGAACTAGCAGGCCTTTTATGACTACCAAACGGGAAGATCGAATGATTGTTAAAATGTTTTTAAAAGACCATCTATTTTTGTGCTGTTTGTAAGCAAGCAGGAAAGCCAATCTGTAGAAAAACTGTTTCTCGTAGGTTAAATAAGGAAAAATTAGTGGCTCGGATTCCATGACGCAAAACTTTGATTTCAAAGAAAAATCAAAAGGTTCGTCTTAATTTCGCCACTGAGCATATCCTGTGGACAAAGGAACAATGGAATATGGTTCACTTTAGTGATGAATCTAAATTCAACTTGTTTGGATCTGATGGTAAGAGGTTTGTAAGATGTAAAAATGTGGAACACTTATCTCCTCAATATGTTAAGAAAACTGTGAAATTTGGAGGGAGAGTGTAATGGTGTGGGGGATGATTTCTTCAGCAGGAGTAGACTCCAATATTTGTGGAAGACAACGTGCTTTGCCACTAAGCTAAAACTGTGTAAAGTTTTCTTGAAGAGAAGTGAATAGCTGTTATGAAGTGGCCACCACAAAACCCAGATATGAATCCTATAGAGAATATATGGAAAATCATAGGAGAGAAAGCTCAGAATAGAAATCCTCAAAATATTGATGATTTATGGGGTTTTCTGAAAGAAGAATGAGAAAGTATCACTACCACCTTTTGTAAGAAGTTAATTGGCTCATGTGATCAAAGATACAATGAGGTAATTCAATGCAAAGGAAAATTCACCAAATATTGAATTTTACTTTATTGATCTTACAAGGATTTATGATGTGTTCCTTAATTTTTGACCAGGGCAAAATGTATATTTTTGTTTTTCAGTTGACTAATTATTTACTGTAAGAAAAAATGTAGAAAACTTTGTGAAAATTTCATAAACGTACATGCAAATTTTTTCAAGAAAAAATCATTTAAATATTTGTTGTCGTTCTGTTCCTTAACTTCTGGCCGCTACTATATATATATATATATATATATATATACATAATTTCCCATCTTTTCGTTTTGTCCGTTTCTTTCTATGCTTCTTTCTACTTCTCTTGCATGGGCCACACGTTTTACAAACATGAGACCTCCGGAAGAAATTATTCTTTTGATCTTAAAATGCCATGTTCAACTAAAACTGTGCTTGCCTCTGAAGTCTGGCATCTCAATAATCAATCAAATCGATATATTTCCAGACACTTTATTCATACGGTTTGGATGAAAGAAAAAGATAAAAAGAAAAAGAAAGATTTTTTTTATGTTATCGAACGAATACAGATCTTTCGAATCAAACAGTATTATTCTTTACTTCTTAAACGCACCGAATAACAAACATTTTAATTTTGAAATTTCATTTTCTCTTCTCCAATCTTATCAAGATAGTCTATCCCTAGGCTTCTCAAGCTTTTAACTTGATTCACTCCTTCTAACCAAATTCAATTTCCATTCACGTACTAAAGTCACCAACTTTAATTTTGTGAGTCTCCTTCTCAGGAAGCAGGCCTCTGTGGCTTACGTGCTGGACTGTGACATTGGAGCAAGCGAGTTCGAACTTCAGTCACGCTATTTGGTTCACTTTCGGACAAATACCCTAGGTAAAAGTACGAACTCCTTTATCACCGCCCACTGCTGTTGTTCTCCAAGGATGGCCCGGCATTAAATAAACCACTAAGGTTGATGTTCCATTAAGACCAAGAAACCAAAACGTAGTCTCAGTTTTTTATTAGACTTCGAATACATACATAGACCAGTCGGCTGGGGCTGTAGAATAGATCGACTGTATCTCTGCAGAGTGGTAAGAACCCCCACCACCACCAATGAGTGTCCTGGTTATGACATTAAACAATCTGAGAGTGAAGTTCCAGTAATACTTGAGCTTTGGGGAATGCGCAGTACCCTTTCATTACAATTGCGCCTGGGTCCACTCCTGGCCGGTGTGGTAGCACCTGGTAAGGTCTGATCTATAGGTTAAATACTACGTACTTATGCTAAACTGATTTTTTAAAGTTTAACTGTTTTCGCATGCTAAACTAAATTGTTTGAAATAGAACTGTTCTGACAAAATCTATACTTATACTAAACTGGTTTGTTTGAATTAAAACTGTTTGACTAAACTGAGTAGCTTGAAATAGAAACGCTTTTGACAATCAAACTGCATTCTGATGCTAAACTGAATTGTTTGAAATAGAACTTTATTTGCATAAAAATGGATTTGGCATTAAATAACTAATAAAGGTTGATATGCCTTAAAACGCAAACAAACAAACACATACACATACACACACACTCTTTTCTCTCTCTCTATATATATATATATATACATATATATATATATATAGGTATTATTCGGTCCAGTTAAACCAGAGTTGAGAGTAATTCCTTCAGGACAAGAAAATCATTCAAGAGCAGAACATTTAAATTTTCCTGGTAGAGAGATCAATGAAATTAATTTTACAGAGCAATACTTTCTTTAAAGAAAAAACCAAAGACCGGTTATTTTAGGATTATAAATTTATTTCCATCCTGCTTTTCGTTTCTGGTGTGAACCAAAAACACGAAGAAAAATATAACAGGACTTTTCAGATCTATCGGATAAATAAAACAGAATAGACACGGGGGGAAGGGGAAGGAAGAGAGTTGAAGAGTTACCTCCTCGTTTTATTGAGTTTCCGTTTTTTTATTTACCTATTTATTTTATTTTCAAAATTCTTCCGTCAGTTATAATTACGGTAATTTAACTTTTTTATTTATTTTATTTTATTTATTTTCTTTTCTTGTTAAGTTCGATAAATAACTTTTATGTTCTATGTCAATGTAATGAATTTTTGTAAGGGAAATATTAATGCTTATATTAATTTCGATACTATTTATTTAGCTACCTATTTTTTCCACGTGTGTATATTGGATACGTTTTTTGTCTTGTTTCACTATTTATTTCTATGTTTTTTAAAATTTATAGTCTATAGTTTAAATTTTGTCCTACGTCTACATCTAGCTTTTAATTCACTTCTCTTATTTAATAACTTTCCTGGCAATTTATATGTCATTATATGTATTTTCTCTTCTAAGCTCAAATTGCATCTACCGTCAAAACTATTTGGAGTATTTGATTTTTTCAAAATAGACCATTCAATCTCAGGGGTTAACCCTTTGTTTTTCAAACACCAGAATTGATTTGATAGTGCCATATGGTGTTTTAGGTGTTCGTGGGAGAAGGTAAATTTGTGGTTTTGAAAATGAAATAAATAGGTAAATAAAAAAACGGAAGCTCAATAAAACGAGGAAGTAACTCTTCAACTCTCTTCCTCCGCCCCCCCCCGTGTCTATTCTGTTTTATTTATCCATTAGATCTGAAGAAGTCCTGTTATATTTTTCTTCGTGTTTTTGGTTCACACCAGAAATGAAAAACAGGATGGAAATAAATTCATAATCGTAAAATAACCGGTCTTTGTTTTTTTCTTTAAAGAAAGTATATATATATATA
Source organism: Sepioteuthis lessoniana (assembly GCA_963585895.1). Lineage (NCBI taxonomy): Eukaryota > Metazoa > Mollusca > Cephalopoda > Myopsida > Loliginidae > Sepioteuthis > Sepioteuthis lessoniana. Next base: position 43,732,783 of record OY757935.1, on the reverse strand, counting down.
TATTAATTGTATACCAATACTATAACTCTGGGTGAAAAAAAAACAGATGATACAATTTGTAAATAAAGAAATATTACACAAACTAGTTGACCAATGTCAAATAGTTTTATTAGACCCATAGATAGGACACTATCAGGTGCTACAACTCCGGGCCAGAATGGACCTAGGAGCTATGACAATGAAAGGGTACTCTGCATTCCCCAAAGCTCCATCATTACTGGAGCCTTACCATCAGATAGTTTTGTGTTATATCCAGGACATTCATGGGGGGGGAGTCTTATTCCTCTGCAGAGATGCAGTCGTTGTATTCAACAGCCCCAGCCGAGAGGGCTGTTAGCTAGCTAACTTGATAGCTAGATAGATATATAGATAAATCATTATCTGACATATATATATATATATATATATATATATATATATATATATATATATTACTAGAGAAACTCAAGAAAAAAAATGAAATAGAATAGTGCCATGTGAACAGGGTTTGAACTCGCGCCATCGTTTCCTGTTTCTAACCCTTACCTCTTAGCGTGTCTTCTTTAGTTTTGAAAATTTAGTGCTCCGAGAGACCAGCTTATTCAATAACTTACATGATTTTCCCTTCAGTTTTAATCGATTTTTTTATTTGAGATAGTGCTAAAAAAAAAAAACTAAAAAAAAAATATGCAATATTAACGACGAAAAAACAAAAACAAAGAAGTGTAATATATTTCGACGAAGAGAAGTTCAGATTGAACAACAAATAAGAGGAAATATATTTAGATATACTTTTCGTTAATGATACAGACATATTCTGTAAAACTACGATTTAACAAACATTATAAACCTCCGTTATAACGATTGTTATAAAACCCTGTTATAACGACGTTATAAAACCTCGTTATAACAAACGTGCACGTATCCCCCCACCTACTGTATTCATCGTTTCTTATGTTCCAATCAAAATAACTATCCATATATATATATATATATATATAAGTTGGCCGACCGTAGTCGAGAATGGTCCGAAGGCTCCTTTTTCAATTGCTACTACATGGAGGTGTTGGGGAAGGTGCCACCCCTTTTCGTGGATAGTTCCACTTTACCCTTGGTACGTACCTTAAAATACTCAGTGTTAGGCAAGGAAGCATCAAGTACCATTTTTGAGTCTGTGGTATGACTTGACGTGGGACTGAACCCCGATTTCCTGGGCCATTGGCGAACACAAAACATTATTCCAATGCTAACGAGCTAACTTGCTAGACAGATAAATAGATAGGACGGGGTTCCTTAACTCCCTCGTCCCTATCTTTCATCGCTCCAGACATGTCCTCTAGAGTGCCTCCGTGGTTTGCTCAAAGCTGATGAATAAAAGTCTTTTCCTGGTCGACCAACATTGGTATGTCCATGTGTGGTAGTCCATTAGAGAACATCGCTTTTGAGTTCATCTTTACATCTACAACAGTGCCCAGCATAGATTGTTCATCTTACACGGATGGCTTGTGAGTTGAGAAGTAAGTGGCCGTACAACAGCTGCTTTGTAGTGCTCTCCTTCCTGGAATTTTTCAAAACATCACGCAACATTCATACGTAGTTACTGTTTAGCTTTTTCTCTTGACATTTCGTTATTTGGCACAACCACACAGTAGTTCTGACACGACCACAGCTTTATGATCGAGAACCTGTAAATTGTAGTCAACGTCTTCTCTATGTTGACATCGCTTTCTGAAGATGAAATATTCCTGCCGAGGTACGACTCTAATATATATATATATATATATATATATATATATATATATAATGTAACCTTGAGACTTAGCGCTTGTGAATGAGAAAAGAGAAAAATAAAAAGAATATAATTTAGTTTACAGGCTTAAGCTATACAAAAATTCCACCTGCCACAAGGTACTTAGTATCTTTATATCTTTATTGTTTTGACTCTCTTTCCTCTTCGCCTGAACAATAATTAATATATATATTGTAATCCATATTTGCTTATTTCACCCTCAAATTAAGCGTGTATTTCATCTAAATAGACGAAGATTATATTCTTCACCAAAATAAATTTATAATGACAATTTAACCTCGTTTGAGTTTTCTTCCAGTTTCATTATATACATTTAGTATATGAGTTTTCTTATATAAACCTGAAAAGGAGTACACAACTCCCATAGATTTATATGATATCCATCATATATTCTATATACGAATAGTCCACACCCATAGTCTTCGGACACCGACTGGATATATATATATATATATATATATATATATATATATATATATATATATATATCAATTAAGAATTAAAAATTAAGATATACCTACGAATTTATGTCCGGTTAAAGCAGCTCGCTGTGTTTGTGCCTTCACTTAAACAAACCCATATATACACACATTGATACGCAACTATAATCCACACAAGCATACGTACACACACCTACACACGCTCGCACACTCACACACTTACTACCACACGTAAAGATTCCCACAAAATCCCAACGGTTTTTTGACAGTATTTTTTCGATTTTCGATTCATTTCATTTTCTTAACTGTCTGATGATTGTTGCTTTGCAAAAAACTCCATGAAACCCAGGGGTCACAGTCTAAATTCTATGAATTAAATATATATATCTAATATATATTTATTCATTATATATATATATATATATATATATATATATATTTGATTGAATATAATATACATTTTTGTCGACATATTTTTTTGTTAATGCTTTCCATTTGCCGTATTGATGTTAAGATATTTGGCGGGAATTGGTTGATAAATCTTCCATGATTAGTTATTTCCCAATTACTTTCTGCCCAACTTTGGGCCATCATCAGCGGAGGATGTATTACAAAAGTGATGTAACTTTTGTACGTACATTACTACTTTGTAAGAATGAGTGTTTGTACAGTTGTTTTGTGTAGCGTTTACTTTTCGAATTTGCTTCTATAAATAGCGTTAGTAGCTAAAGACATTTAAGTACGTTAGCACTTGTTTCAAAATTAATTCTGTTAAGTTTGGGTTGTATGTTCCTAATATGTAGTGCCTAGTTGGAGGTTTTAAATTCATAATAATATATAATAAGTTTTATTTTTTTATTAGGGTCAGTGAGGAGTATGTTTCTATGAATCAATGTTTTTAACATTTTTTCATCTGATTTATTATTGTAGTGTGTTTGGTTACGGTAAAAAAGTTTGATATGTTTGTTGACTGGGTGGAGCAGTACAGTGTTTATTTTGTTGGTTAATCATACATTTTATTTGTTCATCAACAATATAGTTAGGAAACCCATTATTGATGAGAGCCTGTTTTATGTTTGCTACGTTTTTATAAAATATTGTTTTGGAGGAGGAGATCAGTTTGGCATGGGATATCAGATTATTAATAATTGCTTTTTCATATCTGAAGGGGCATTTACTTTTACGTTGAGGGTACAGGAGTTATTATTTGAGGGTTTTTGTAAGTAGAGGTAGTGAAATTATTATTATTGTTAGTATCAATGAGAACATCTAAAAAGGAAATTTTATTGCTTTTGTTTAGTTCATGATTAAAGTTAAGAACTGAATTGTTTTGGAAGGTGTCTTGTAGTATGTTGATTTCGTTAATATTACTAGCAAGAATAAGGATATCATCAACATATCTTAGGTATATTGGAGGTTTTTTAATGCTATTAAAAATTCTATTTTCGAGGTCGGACATGTAGAAATTACTGAAGATCGAGCCCAGGACAGACTCCATAGACACCCCAGCTGTCTGAACGTAAATATTACCAAGATGGTCATGAAATGGAACTTCAGTAGTGTATGTTAGGAGTAGTTTCCGAAGTATATTAGGATTTATTTTAAGAGGAGGAAGAGATGGGTTATTGTAAATATTATTTACGATAATATCAACTGTTTCATTAACAGCTACATTTGAATTCAGCACCTTCAAATTAGGTAAAAACGGGTATTTTTGTGCTTGCCTCAATTTCTTTGTAAACCAGTGTTATTATATCAACACGCCTTTGAAACAATTTGAATGCCTTCAAAGTTTTTATTCCATTCTTTCTCAATAGCAATCTTAAGCGAACCAATATTTGGATGGCAAGTTGTATTTATTTTGTTTTCGAAGGCGCCCCATTGGGCGTTATCAAGGGGGCTAAGGTTTGGGCTTTAGGGAGGTAATAAAAAATTCCAATTACTTCGGAAATTTTTTTGGTCGGGTGAGGTTTCGGCGTAAAGCAAATCATAGATTCTTTGTCGTTTCTTTTCTTGATCACTCATTTTGTGCTGAATTTTAATGAAAAACTGCTTGACTAAAAGAGGTAATCATGAAAATTCAGATTGATTGCTTTTTTCAAAAATTGGACCAATCAGACTAAAAAAACGTTTGAAAGTTATTCCATATTTTGCTTACGTACCTTATTTGTATATATGCATGCACACAAACACAAACACACGCATATATACACACATATTACACACCGATTACCAAAACACATATAAATAAAGATAATTACGTCCACTGGATTCCCTCCTTCTCTCTCTCTCTCTCTCTCTCTCTCTCTCTCATACATACACACACACACACACAAATTCCTAGTTTTCCGAGGTCTAACAGGCATTCCTGCTTGCTGGGTGCTATAGTGCTAACGGTCTGGTCCCAGGAGGCCTTCTCTACAGGCAATACCTGCTTGCCAAAGCAGAGTTCATCGCTTGGCGCTTGAGGCACCCAAAAATGGAGAATGTTGAGGAGATCAAGCATTTGTAGGGGCTACGGATCAGTCTCGATTCGTGCAGGATCCCCCATTATAAAAAGAACTGAGAGTCAAATCTGACCAGGTGAGAAGTCAGATAAATCTCTCCCCCCTCTCACTCTCTTGCCTAATAGGCTCGGGCTGCAGAACACACTGACTGATTGCATCACTACATAGGGGTAAGACTCCCCAAATGAGTGTCCTATATATGACACAAAATAATCTGATGGCGAGGCTCCAGTAATAGTGGAGCTTTGGGAAAGCGGAGTACCCCTTTATTGCCACCGCTCCAATGTCCGTTCTGGCCTGGAGTTGTCGCACCTGATAGGGTCGTATCTATGAGTTAAATAGAACTAAACTGTGTGCTTGTGCTAAACTGAATTGTTTTAAGTAGAACTGTTTTGACATTTAACTACGTGTCAACGAAAAAACTATATTTAGATTAAACTATATTGTTTGAAATAGAATTGATTATATGAATAAAAATGGATTTGGCATTAATAAACTACAATGGTTGATGTGCCATAAAACCAAATAAAACTAAACTCTCTCCCTCTCTCTCTCTCTCTCTCTCTCTCTCTCTTACACACACACATACGGAGAAAATATATATGCATATATATATATATATATATACTCAAACACATTACTTACAAAAGACACTTATATATATATATATATATATATATATATATATATATATATATATATATATATATATATATATATATATATATATTATACTAAATATAAGAAAAGGAAAAGCAGAAACCAAAGACGAAATAACAAGGAATATCACAAAGAAAACGACCAAAAATTGTCTTACACAATTAACTCCAATGGAACAGTCACAGACTAGAGTTGACTAGATTTAACCTTCACCCTCTATTATAGAAATATTCAATACGACAAACAACTCAATCGCTTGAAGAGGAGTGAGACGTCCGAAACATATGTAGCAAATATATATATATATATATATATATATATATATATATATATACACGAAATAAAACACAAATCAATACAAAAAGTAGTATCACGAGAAGACTTTTTCAATTAATATACAGGGTGTCTCAAAATAAATGCAACCCGTTACTAAGATAAGAGTTTATTACTGAGATAAATGCAATGGCGGTCATTTGGAAAAACTCCTGTAAAAAATGGATCCCTTCCGCTAGAGACATCAAACCAATGTTTGTTTTTTTATGGTTACTATATCAACTTTCAGGATACGCAATCTTTTTTTGACTATCTTGTCTCAGTAATAATCATTATCATTTTATGATTGCATGATTTTGTCTCTATATAAGTAGTGACGCAAAATATTTTTCCCTCTCTTGTCCAAGATATTGTAATCAAGGATTAATAGTTGTTATAGTGTACAATTTTCAAATCTGAAACAAAAAAGAACACGGCATTATTAGTAGTAGAGTTATTAGCAGTCACATGGTTCCTGCGTATAACTGAGACACCCTATATATTGTCTATATGATTAAGTGCCCACATTTTCGTTACCATCTACAACAATCTTCTATTTTTCTACCATCTTTCTACCACTCTATTTTTGAGACACTCACAATATATCTGGGTTTTTTTTCCTTTTTTCGTAATGATCTCTGATACCTATAAAACTTTGCCAATACTTTAATATTTGGCAATACATTCTGATTTTCTGATACTATTTCCGTCGCACTGCGAACGTTTTCATAAAAAAAAAGATACGCGATATTATCAGTTACGGTAAAAAGCTGTTCCAAATTAGCCAGATATTTCTAAAAATAGTTCTCTATTTACTCCACTAATTTTCTGAATCATTAACCACATCTGTATGTTACACTCAACTAAATCTGGTGGTGAAGTTCCTGTTTTGAAACTCTGCGTAATATTGAGTCATTCTTTCGCTAATTCCAGATCTACCCTAATCCGGAGAGGGAGTACCGGTTGGGATCCTATCTATGGGTCAAGAAGATCTTTTGGAAAATTATTGGTGTTGGAAAGGAATACTTGAAACCATATGAATGTTTGCACACATTTTCATTTAGAATAATTACTTGAACTTATAATTATTTACAAAGAATTAATATTTCAAGTCACTTAAGACATTTATAATCGAGGCTATAATTGGTTTCATGGTTATTCTCATAGGAAATGGACACAGCGGCAAGAGTTCAATCCTTGATGGAGATGTTTGCATTTCACAGAGCAATAATACTCTAGGGAAAGGTATTTTTCCTTCAGCTGAGCAGACTGGCTCTTTAACTTTGGTCAGGCAACCAGTCTAGGAGAAGTAAAAACCTGTTAAACTCCGATTAAAAATTACCTTATGTCATAACCTGATCGTGCAGAAGGGTGGGGTAAAAATATTTTATTCACTTGAAATTATATAATTGTTTGAAATAATGGAAACCATATAACTGTGCACTAATGAATGGTTATTGTTGTATCGTGGTAAGGAAGAGATACACCGTGAAATAGAGTTAATTATCTATTAACTGATGTGGTACCGTCCGACAAGTATTACAAGTCTCGCGCTGTTGGTGTTACGTCCGAAGTTGGTCTACTACTGACCGAGATCTTGCAGTGTTCTCCCTCTCTGCTTCTTCTCTCTGCTGACCCGTGCTTGAGAAATACGGCATCTTTTATACTTTCGCGATACCGGAAGTCACGTGGTACGAGCCACAATACGACAATTATTTAATAGGAATAATCATTTGAAGCTATATGGTTGAGTATGAATTATTGGCATTAGATTTGAATACTTGAAACAAATGATAATAAATTAGTTAGCTTCCTGTCATCCAAAACCTTTCGTATAATTATCAGTTTCAATACAGTGATATGGGTATCTTATACGTTTTTGAAAATTAATTGTTAACGTTTTTAAATGGTGATTTAAATCGTCGGCTTACATTCGACTTTAAAGTGGCTTTACCCCTAGTATGGAGAATTGTAAAATAAATTACGGAAGTTATATATATATATATATATATACAACAAACTAAAAACTGGAGACCTCCCTGGATTGTTTCTCTAAGTTCATAATAAAGGCTAATTTTGCAATTCATCGTAAAGTTTAAAGTAAACTGCTAATAAAAAAAGTAAGAATCGTTTCTATATTTACACACTGCTTAGAAATCCCTTCCACTAACATACTTTTACAAGTTAAGTGAAAGGATGCTAGGAATTTACTCTTGAGCAAAAAAATGCTTCATGTGGATTTTTGGATGAAAAGAAAATACAGATTTGCTTTAATTAAAAGCATAACCACTTTATATTCATTTTTTATTTAGATTCATTCATAATTGCATGAAAAAAAAATTTATTTCTTTGAAGACTTGAAACTTTACTAATTTTTTCAAGTTTAAAGAAAAAAAATCAATGTGGACATAAATTTTGGTCGGTAGTATACATACATATACATATATATATATATATACACACACACACATACAAATATATGTATATATATATATCGGCAAAAATCAGTCTGGTTCCAAATGTTAGATAGTTAGTGTACACACACACACACATACACACATATATATATATTTATATATATCTGCAAAAACTAATGTGGTCCGAAACTTTCGAACGGTAGTATATATATATATATATATATGTGTACACTGTTAAGTCATATTTAGTTAAAGACCTCGAAAATTTCCTTTTCTTATGATCTTATGTTTTTTCTCTTGCTTTCTTGACAGTTTTTTGTATCCGGGTCCAATTGATAGCGAAGTTACCCAAGGTTCTGCTCCTAAGCGCTTTCGATTATTTCAATTGACCGTCTTCAAGAAAATCTATTTGTAGGCATTTCTTTTGGCTTAGTTTGGTGCGAAATTTATTTTGTTCGAAGGATTTATTCATGGTGGGTTGCCTTGGTGAGCATATTAGTTGTAGAAGATGTTTAGAAAGTTAGTGCTTTCATTGAATGCAGTTTCATTTATATTTTGTCGTTTATTTTTAATACTAAAGTCTTTTAGGTTTTTAGGAGTTTTTTGTTGTCAATTCTATAAACGATTTTTGTGTTATTGGTGAGGACAGATATTTAGAAACTAAAGAGAAAGCTCAAGAGAAAACATATTATAAAACATATCCTAAAAAAGGGACGTTCTGTGTTCTTTAAGCAAACTTGCGTAAACATTAACTTGATCCCAATATATATATATATATATATATATATATATATATATAAATGAGATTTCAAAAATTACGGCAATAGGCTTTGTAGTTTTAGCATGAAAGAGGTACGGACAAACAGACTAAAAATCCTCGCGTTAATTAGTATATATATATATATATATACATATGGAAGTAAACAATTTGATGGATTTATTCAAAAAGTCAACGTTGAATGTTTCGGTTGTAAGGGATATAACGGAAAATGATTAAAACAATTATTGTTAGAATATATTATATAAACATTTTTCAATGATATATTCTATGATTGTTTTTATCCTCTTCCTTCGAACCCAACAAATTTTAAACGTCTGTCCACGTGACAACAACGTCATAATATATTCAAAAATAAGAACGCTGAGTATACTGTTATGAATCTGTATTATACACACTTCCTTTTCTTCTATTAATCAAACATCCATGGCTATTTTAAGAATATTTTTCATGAATTTAAAGTCCTGAAGAAGGTTATTACAACTGAAACGTTGAACGTCGACTTTCTTAGATTTATCAATTAATTCATTGTTTTTTCAACTTTTCTTCATATATATATATATATATAAAATTTAACGCTAAAAGCGTTTTGTTTTTACTCCGTACAATCTTAACACTGTTTTATGCATAAGAATGCAGAGAGATATCACAATATATTTCAATTAAGTATCGACAACGTAGAATTCTGAGTGGTAAGTTCTTATTATTTTTATCCTATTTTATATCTGAAATATATGATGTAATATATATATATATATATATAGAGAGAGAGAGAGATGATTTGCACAAAACCAGAGGGATGCAGAGAGAGAGAAAGTGTGTATGTGTGTGTGTGTGTGTGTGTGTGTGTGAGAGAGAGAGAGAGAGAGAGAGAGAGAGAGAGAGAGAGAGAGAGAGAGAGAGAACAGTTTCGAAAACAAGCTTCATCCATTATCGAAGTGGAATGAACAGACTGAGACAAAAATTCGCTCATTTAAAGTATGTGACTTGAGGGAGACAAGATGGCGGCTGCACACCCACCGTTGTTTTTGAACACGTGGGCAACGTGACGTCATTGCTTGGAACACGTGCCGTGACAACGCAGCTCCAGAGGAAAGGTGTAAAGGTAAATTGTATCAGCTGCTTTGAAATGAAATTAAGGAAATGGGGGAAAATAAAACGGGGTAAATTAGGGATTGGGGGGATGAGCCAATGGAACGCATGCAAAACATCACAAGAAGGTGACAAATTGTGGAAAATGGTGCTAGAAGAAAGAAAGAAAGAAAAAAGAAAGAAAGAAAGAAAGAGATTCAAGAAAAAAAGGATTAAGAAAAAATTCTTTTTTTCTTAATCCTTTTTTTCTTGAAAAAACAAACAATTTAAAGAAAGAAAGACAGAAAGAAAGACTGGAATAAAAAACATCAAGAAAAAAAGAATTAAGAAAAAAAGAAAGAAAAAAACGAACAATTTAAAGAAAGAAAGACAGAAAGAAAGACTGGAATAAAAAACATCAAGAAAAAAAGAATTAAGAAAAAAAGTAAGAAAAAACGATTAATTTCAAGAAAGAAAGAAAGAAAGAAAGAAATTGATTCAAACAAGGATGTAAAAAGTTAGAAAAAAAAAGAAAAATGAAAAAATGTTTTTAATTAAGGAAAATAATGATAAATGACAACGATTTGGGTTTCTTCCCACCATTTTTATCTTATTTGTTTACATGACAGTTAATTAAGCATTGGGACAAAGATCTTTTCATCGAAAACAATTCTTTTTAAATTTCCAAAGCATAACCACCCATTTTCCACCCACAGCAAATTGTTCCTTTCATTTCAAAATATCAAAATTCAGGTGTTTAGCAGCTCTTCTTACAATTGATGAGAGCTAAATTTCGTTTCAGAATCGATCATCTAATTCAGAAATTACCAAAGAAAATAAACTGGTTGTTTGCGCGGGAAAATGTTCCAACACGTTCAAGAAGTACCGCGTAAAAAGCGAATTTCGACAAGAAATCTAGTTTCCATTAAGTCTCTTCTAAAAGTCGATCTGGCCGTATCAAGATGACCTCCCATTAAAAGTCATGCCAAAAAGAAAAAATGTTTTATACTATCATATACGGTATTTTGATTTTTTTAGCCATTTCCTACTGTAATATAGTTAGGGATTCTAATTAATTATTTAAGTTAATTATTTCATTTAAGTGATAAATTGTTTGGTAGTTAAAAGCTTTGAGTTTAAAGTTTCAAAGTTCCAATAAACCTTGCTTACGTCAGCATGTCAGCCCGTCATTATAAACGTTTGTTTTGAAATCAGCTATGGGCAAGATATTAAAATAAACGTTTGGATACGATGTCAGCTGATTTTAGAATGACGAAGCACTGGAAAGGTTTATGATTACGGTTTATTATCGGGTTGATTAAGAAAAAGATTAGGAAAAGATATATAAAAAGTTTTAAGACGCAGAGGCAGGGATGGTCAGTCGGTGAGTTGGATTGGGTCAGTTGTAGTTCGAGTCAAAGTTGGGCAGTTGAAACAATCGGTCCCTTTCGGGTGAGGCTTGGTCGAGTTGAAGAAGAAATGAAGTCTGTGGTTGTCGTCTCGTCTGCCACGACCTCTGCTTCTCTAACGAGCTAACGCGTATTTTTTTTATTCTATCTCATTGTTTAGTGCGACGACTGGACTACTGTAAAAAGTGGAAGCAATTTTCTTTTCGAGAACAAACATAGATAGATAGATAGATAGATAGATGCCCGTGGTGTAATGGTTATCGTCGTAGGAAATGGACACGGCGACACGAGTTCAAATCCTAGACGAGGCTGATTGCATTTCACATAGCACAAATACCCTTGAGAAATGTATGAATCCAATCATTCTCCCTCCAGCTATAGGTAAATAGTAAGGCAGACTGGGTTCTTCAGCCTTGGTGAGGCAACTAGTCTAGGAGAAGGGAAACTCTGAATAAAAACCTGTTAAACTATGCTTAAAAATTGACCTTGGGTCATATCCTATCCGAGCAGAGGGGTTGGGATAGATAGATAGATAGATAGATATGAACAAACTGGGATAGATCAATGAGAATAGCCTGTAAGGTTAAGTTGTTTTTAAATGGCATATCAACCTTGATGGTTATTTAATGCCAAATCTTATTTATACATAATTTTTAAAGTGAGGAGTTAGTTGGTGATATTGTTTTCTAAATGAGTCCTAGCCCACTTGTCTGCACACAGTTAAATGGTTTCAAGTATTCCTATTCAACACTAATAGTTCAAGTTTCACACAATTAAATGTTTTCAAGGATTGCTCTTCAACGTTAATTATTCACGTCAACACTATTCATTCGTTCAACATAGTTAAATGGTTTCAAGCATTGCTATCAAATACCAATAATTCAATTTAATATCAACTATTTGTTTGCACACAGTTAAATAGTTTCAAGAATAGTAAACGATGAGATAGTTCTATTTGACTCATAGATGGGACCCTAACAAATATTACCCATCTTGGTCAGATTGAGCCAGGGAATAATGGCAAACAAGGGGTACTCCACATTTCCCAAAGCTCCAGAACTTGAGCCTCACCATCGGATTGTTTAGTATCATAGAGTTCACAGTTTTCCCAAGGATATTAGCGCTATATGAAATGCAAACAACCTAGTTGAGGATTTAAACTTACATTTCTTACAATGATAACCGTTAGGCCAGGAGCGGTTCTCTTCAGATCTAAAAATGTAAGTAAATTGCGTAGATGATATCTTTTTTTTTTCAAAACAGACAGTCTATTACCAGATAAATGGCTGCCGTGTTCTCTTGTACAATGTAAAAGCAAGACTGTCTAAAAAACGAATAATGATTTCTCTTAAGTCATGAGACATCTGATTGGAGGGTTTGTCACTCTCCTTGATGACACCTTCTGTCTCGTCGCAGTAGACACCTGTCGACTGCTGGTTTGAACAAGGGAAAATTAGTAATGAGTGTGTGCTTAGGTTAAAATTCAGCCATTTGAAGTCTATTACACGACAGTAAAAACAAATACGATTGTTTTGAAGTGGGCAAGATGTTATCAGCATTACCAAACGATAGAGAAATCCTCATTAGTGCCTGAGTTTCAGTGGAAGTTACCAATTTGTAATAAAGAGTTGCTATTTAATGTAAAGGCTGAATAAGATATCAAGTGAAAGTGAAAGTGTTGCGTTAACGATAAAAGAAATCAAAATGAAAATGAAAATAACAAAAAAGATAATGATTATGTTTGGAAAAATCTGAATTAAATTTGATTTATTACAATTTGAAAGATGATTTGGAGAAAGAAAGAAAGAAAGAAAGAAAGAAAGAAACCAAATATATTATGGATAATTAAGTGAAATAACAAACAAAGGAAGAAAGAATAAAAAAAGAAGATTGCATAATTTTCATGAAAGAAAGAAAGAAAACATATTAAGGATTATTAGGTAAAAATAACAAAACAAAGGAAGAAAGAATAAAAAATAAAGATTGCATAATTTTCATGAAAGAAAGAAAGAAAGAAACCAAAAATATTGATGATAATTTGAAGAAAGAAAGAAAGAAAGAAAGAAAGGAAGAAAATAAGAAGAAAATAAAGAAGATTATATCAATGATTTTTATGAAAGAAAGAAAGAAAGAAAGAAAGAAAGAAAGAAAGAAAGAAAGAATAAAAACGGTAAAGATGATACGAATAATCTTAAAGAAACAAACAAACAAACAAACCAAAAATATTAATGATAATTTAAAGAAAGAAAGAAAGGAAGAAAGAAGAAAATAAAGAAGGTTATATCAATGATTTTTATGAAAGAAAGAAACAAACAAACAAAAGATATTAATGATAATCTGAAAAATGAAAGAAATGATGAAAGAAAAGGTAATAACACAAATGACGACGCATAATTCAAATTCAGTTTTGGTGAACAATTAACTGACTGACCATGAAACAAGAGAAACGAATGCAATATTTCGTTCTAAATCTGACCCTATTTTATTCTGACTGCCTCTAACAATCATGACATCGAATAGAAAATATTCTGAATAAACAATCGAAGTTCGATTCTAATTCATCGAAATGTGTTTATTCATTGGATTAATTGGCCAGTTTAGGCTGACATAGTTCAGATCGTCTTTACTGTATGCGATGCCAATTTTTAAAAAATGTTAGACCATTGTTATTATGCAAAAGAAGCGAAATAGATTGCTTGCATATGTTAATATAATTTAGAGTGCATTGTATGGTTGACGGTAATGGGTCCTGTGTGCGTTTTGGTTATAAATATTGATGATTTAATAACAAAATATATTGGGAGATGAAGGAGGGAGGCTATTATGTCAAGAAGGGTTATTTGGAGAAAGAAAGAAAGAAAGAAAGAAAAAAAGATTATACGTAGAATTTTTATGAAAGAAATAAAGAAAGAAAGATTATACGTAGAATTATTTTATGAAAGAAAGAAAGGGAAAAATGAAAAAAAAGAAGAAAACAGCAAAGATTATGGGTGGAATTTTTTATGAAAAGAAAGAAAGAAAGAAAGAAAGAAAGAAAGAAAGAAAAAGTGAAAACCAATAAATAAAGAAAATTGAGATAAACAAAGAGATAATCGTTCTTTCCATATTTCTTCCGTTTTCATTTATTTATTTATTTATTCAGAAAATCGTGACTCTTTCCTCGCTTTTTCTTTGTTTCTTTCCACATTCTTTCTGTCATTTTTCAGAAATTGTTCAAATTTTTTCTTTTTTCTTTCCTTCTTCTCCTCATCTTTTTCTTTTCGTTTATTTTCTCTTTTCTGTTTTTCTTTTCTTTTTTCGTTCTTTTTTCTTTCCCCAATCTGTCTTCTTTTTTTCCTATGATTTTTATATCTTTCCTTCTAGATGTTATCCTTCTTCCAAATTCCTTCTCTATTATTTTTCTTTCTTTCTTTCTTTCTTTCTTTTCCTTGTCCCTACTCCTGTTTCCTTTATTTCTTCTTCTTCTTCTTCTTCTTCTTCTTCTTCTTCTTCTTCTTCTTCTTTAGATATTTCTTTCCTGATTTCTGTTATTTCACTCAGCCCCGTATCTTTTCTTCTCAATCTTAAAATTTCTAATTCTCTTTTGATTAAATTTAATTTTTTTTATTCTGCGTCAGTATATTTGTATTATCTTTTCTGCAATGTTTTCTCTTGCTTTCGAGTGACGTGCTGTGAATGACGTCAACACACTAAGCACGTGTCATAGCCATCTCTCAAAGATGGACAGTGAAATCACGATGAAAGAAAGAAAGAAAGAAAGAAAGGGATAAGAAATAAACAAATCAAAAGAAAGAAGAATGATGAAAAAATTCTAATTTCAGAAAAAATAAAAACTGGTAGATAGATAAATAGATTAATAGATAGATATGAACAAACTGAGATAATCAATGATAATAGCCTGTAAGGTTAAGTTATTTTTTAATGGCATATCAACCTGGATGGTTATTTAATGCCAAATCTTATTTATACATAATTTTTAAAGTGAGGAATTAGTTGGTAATATTGTTTTCTAAATGAGTCCTAGCTCACTTGTCTGCACACAGTTAAATGGTTTCAAGTATTCCTATTCAACACTAATAGTTCAAGTTTCACACAATTAAATGTTTTCAAGGATTGCTATTCAACGTTAATTATTCAAGTCAACACTATTCATTCGTTTAACATAGTTAAATGGTTTCAAGCTTTGCTATCAAATACCAATAATTCAATTTAATATCAACTATTTGTTTGCAAACAGTTAAATAGCTTCAAGAATAGTAAACGATGAGATAGTTCTATTTGACCCATAGATGGGACCCTAACAAATATTACCCATCTTGGTCAGATTGAGCCAGGGAATAATGGCAAACAAGGGGTACTCCACATTTCCCAAAGCTTCAGAACTTGAGCCTCACCATCGGATTGTTTAGTATCATATCTAAGACATTCTTTGTGAGCGTTTACTACAGCCCCATCCGACTGTGCTATGAATAGCCAGTGATAGATTTTTAAGAAAATGTATTTGATATGAACACGTGATTACAAATAAACTGTAAATAGATGACAATAATTTCTACACAGATGAAGATAGACGAAGCATGCTGTTAGATATAAATAAGTAATGTTATAAGCGGCAACTCACCGACGTAAATGGCAATTATTTTGATAATTTTACGTGATATGTACATTCACTGACAACCAAGTGTTGAGAGACAAACAGACAGACAGATAGGTAGAAGGAATAGACAGAGAGAGAGTGGGCGAAAGATGTGTCTGTGCGCGTCTGAAATAGGTTGGGTTATTTCTTGAAGCCAGAGGCACACCTCAAAGGAATGACTCTCGATGGGGCATTGCCCTCAACCGAGACAATATGTGTCATATCTTATGTCTCATCCTTTCCGCAACAGAGGGGACGGGTGGGTAAATATACCCGGAGAAATTTTTCATCTTGAATCTTACATGAAAAAAGAAATTCTTTTTTGAAAGATGGTTGGTTTATTTGCTTAATGGCATATCAAATGTTTGGTATTATCAACAAATATATATATATATATATATATATATATATATATATATATCATCATCTTCATAATCGAATCCCGCTGACAGCACAGAGTTCTTTGACTCTCTCTCTCTCTCTCTCTCTCTTTCTCTCTATCTCTTTCTCTCTCCATCTCTGTCTGTCTCTATCACACACTCCCTCTCTTTCTCTCTCTCTCTCTCTCTCGCAATCCTGACCTATCCGCCATCGCTCCTGGTAGGTCCTCTAGACTGCATCAAGTGTCCGCACAGAGCTAATGTATGTGTTTACCAACCTCTCTGCACGGACAGGATGTGATACAGGGTCTATCTTAAATCGGAGTTTAACAAATTTGAATTCAGAGTTTTCCTTCTCCTAGGCCGGTTGCCTAACCAAGGCTAAAGGACACAGTTTGTCTTAAGATTTAATTGCATCTAGAAGGAGAATAATTGGATTCATACCTTTCCCAAGGTTATTAAAGCCATGTGAAATGCAATCAACCTAGTCCGGGATTTGAACTCGTGTCGTCGTGACCGCTTCCTATGACGATAACCATTACCCCACGAACACCTTCACAAAGCTGAGGTATCTAAGTCTTTGCTAGTCGGCAAACACTAGTGTGTCCATACGTTGGCGTCAAGAGATCGCCGCTTATGAGTTCGTCCTTGCTTCTCTAGCAGTGCCCTGCATGTCTTGTTTGTCTTACTTGGATGACACTTGAGATGGGTGGCAAGTGGCTGTACAGTTATTTTTGGGGGTGTTAGTTCCAGAGTTTGTTCAAGACAGCACGTAGGATTCTTGTGCAGTTCCCATCGGGCTTTTTCTTTATGCATTTTGTTAGCGTCAATGTGGTGCATTCATATAGTAGTATGGACACAGCCATAGCATGAAAGAAAGCCCTTTTCATTTTATCAGATTGATTAGATTTCCTCATGATCGAGAACCTGTCGATAGTATTCCTCACCTTATATATATATATATATATATATACACGAGGTCTGTCTAAAAGGTAAAGGAACTGGGTGTGTTGAGTGAGCTATAGATGAAAGAGGGATAACCGGATTGTGTTATCATCTAATATAATATCTTAGGAGTTCACAAACTGTAAAAAGTCAAAGTCATGTTGCTCACTTCCTAAAATGAGAGAGGCATCGTCCACAGCAGGTTTTTACCACTGGACCAGCCGATCAATCAGATGGTTAACAAGAACATTCTGTGGTATATGCTTTGCTCAATGTGCTATAGAATAAAAAAATTTTTTTAACCTTTTATAAGAATTAGGAAATACAAAAATCTTATAAAAACGTTTGTGTGTCCAGTTTTGTAATTTAAAAGATTTTCTTTTCATTTTAAGAATTATCGTTTATATATATATATATAACTAAACGTATGGAGAAAAAGCTTGATGGCAACTACACAAGAATGCTGCGAGCAATATTGAACTAGTCCTAGAGACAGCACCCCACAAAGCAGCAGCAGTACGACCACTTACCACCCATCACGGAAACTAGCAAAATTAGGCGAACTATACATGTGTGACATTGTTGGAGAAGCAGGGACTTGCTCATAAGTGATTTATTCCTATGGACCCCTTCACATGGACGTGCAAAGGCTGGACGACCAGCTCGAACCTACACACCACAGCTCTGTGCCGATACGGGATGTAGCCCTGAAGACCTTCCAGAAGGATTGGACGATAGGGAGGGGTGGCGAAAAAGGGTCAGGGATATCCGTGCTGATAGAGTGACATCATAATGATGATGATGATTGCTATGTATCACTAATAATTCAACTAATCAGTTTGCACACATTTAAATGATCAATTAGTTCTATTTCAAACAATTCAGTTTAGCATAAGTCACTTGTTTGCACACAATTTAAATGTCTAACAGTTCTATTTTACCCATAGATTGGACTCTATCCGATGCTACCACTCTCCGGGCCAGAGTGGATCTGGAAGCGATGGCAATGAAGGGATACTCCCCATTCCCCAAAGCCCCGATATTACTGGAGCCTCACTATCAGAATGTTTTGAGTTATATCTAGGACACTTGTTGACGGAGGAGTCTTACCCATATGGGACTATAATAATTTTTGGTATCAACAATCTACATATATATTAGCATTGTGGGTAGAGTGTTCGCCAATGGCCCGAGTCATAACAAAGACTCAAAAATTGGTACTTGATGCCGTTTTACTTAACACTCAACAGTATAAGGTACGGATCAAGGGTAAGTTGGACAATCCAGGGAAAGGATTATTGTTCTTCCCTACACCACGGTGTAGAATCTATTGAAAAGGGAGCCTTCAGGTCGCCCCCGACTACAGTCACTAAATTTACTTAGAATATATATATATAATGACTACTTTATATAATTTTTGGCATCATCAATATATCATAACTATTTCTTGTAATTGTTGATATCATCGATATGTATATCAGGGTCAATCTTTAAATTTCGGGAAATTTTTGAAAGAAGCGAAATATTTTTTTCTTTTGTCAGAATTAATTTCTCATAGATGTAAACTCTGCATTGTTTGGAATTGGTTTATAACAAATAATATTTTCATCTCGTAGAAATATTTTTTGAGGCTATTCAAAATGGCGGCAAGTCAAACAAAGTGCTTATAAGTAAAACAGAGATCGGTCATAAAAAATTTTCTGAGAAGTACAAACGATATGAAATTTACAGAAAAATATGTGACGTTTCGGGGAAGCGTGTTTTGCCCCTTTGAACCTGTGTAAAAGACAGTCCGTGGAGTGGACACACATTGACTCACTGGTAAAGTTAAAAGTGCCATGTTCAGCGGTCAGTAAGAAATTCATACTGACAATTTTCTACGACATGAAAGGACACATCACTATTAATTTTCTTGAAAAAAAGTGAGGCTATAAACAGTGCTTCCTATTGCCAAATCCTTCAGCAAAATTCACCTTATCTATTGAATGACATTCATATGTATCGTACAAAAATGTATCTTTTGAGTTATTCTAAACAGATAACACCACATTCTTAATTGCAATATAAATGTTTTTTTATTGGTAATGCATGAATGAAATTCACTGTCATTTTGAACAGGTAAACAATTCATACTTAGTTGCAATATCAACTGGAGCTCTTGTGAATTTGAAATACCTCATCATTGCCATTACCCCCAAATCCACTCTCTTAGGGTCCCATCTATTAATCAAACAGAACTGTTCAATCATTGACTAAGGATTATTATTTTCATTTGTTGTTTTAAACTATACAGCAATATGAAAATTATTTGTTTTAGATAGGAATACTTGATAAATAGAATTAATAATGTTAAATAACAATACTTTAAATCTGTAAACAGTGTGCAAACAAATGATTAATATTAAATAGAATTCGATAGGAATATTTGAAACCATTTAACTGCAAACAAATAAGTAATAATAAATAGAATTATTAGTGCTAGATAGGAATACTTGAAACTATTTAACTGTGTCCACACAAATGAGCTCTAACAATCCATTTAAAAATAAAGTTTCCTACAAACAATTCACTGACTGATCACACACACACAAACACGCACACACACACAAACACATACACACACATGTGTGTGTATATATATATATATATATATATATATATATATATATATATAGAGAGAGAGAGAGAGAGAGAGAGAGTTTGGTATTAATTAACCCACAAGGTATATTGAATATTCAATAAAACAAAAAAATCATTATAATGGTTAACAAACAAATTATCATTATTATTAAATAAGAACAGTTATTTGAAACCATACAATTCCTTGCAAATTCAAATTTCGTCAGTTGATAACCCAGAAGAGGTTGATATGCCGTTAAACAAATAAACCTAACTCAACCACTCATTTAAAACTGCTAAACCCTTTATACTTAGTCATAGTATCAATGTTTTTTTACCCAATGTATTAATCTGGTTAAAAAGCATTTTAAAGATTATCTCCAAATGGTTTCACTTATAGATGGAATCTTAAAAGGCACTTCGACTGCAGGTCAGACTCGACCTGGGAGTAATGACAAAAAAGTGACACCACACTCCCCTTAGCTCAAGAACTAAAGTTTCACCACAGATTGTTGCTCAGCGTCATATTCAAGACTTGCATTTTTGCAGAGGTCACTCTCTGCAGAGGAGGGGTGTATTTAGTGTATTATACGAATGGTCCGGAAAACCTGGGTTCAATCCTAGGTCGCGTCATACCAAAGACTTTGAAAATGGTACTTAATACCTCCTTGCTTAACGCTCAGCAATACAATTAGTATTCAAAAACAAAAGCAATTGCAACAATTGTGACGCTGATAAATTGAGAAACAGAATCAAGGATGAGTTTATATGTTTGATTAATGTTTCTGCTGCAAACAAATGGCGCTTCCTTGCTTAGTTTAGAGATCAGTTGGTGCTTTTGAATATGTTTATGTAAGACAAAATAAGGGACGTGATTTCGATTCTTACCGAGAGCTTATATGATTTAAATGAATGATTAGTCAACCAGCCTGGAGTTATTCTACGCTTAGAGCCGAGCGAATCACGTAAATTGTAGGTTTATCTTTATAAGTATTGTCATTCCTTATCAGAACGGACCTGATAGTAATGGCAAGGAGGAACTGGCTGTATATCCATAGATCTCCTGAGCTGGAGCCTAAACATTCGATGCAGTTTACGATTATACCCAAAACAGAATTATCATTGTCAAACCCTAATGATATAACTACCTTATCACAGAATTTGTTGGTTGGTTGGTTGGTGGTAACAAGTCAACGTTTGAGTTATTTATTTGATTATTTTTGCAATTATATGGTTTGAAGTAATTATTTCAATTAAATAACTATCATAATGATAATAATAATAATAATAATAATAATAATACAAACAGATCTCCTAATCTCGGCCAGACAACCGGACCTAGCGATAGTCAATAACAACAAAAAAAAGATTGCCCAGTCGGCTAGGGCTGTAAAATACACCGACTGCCTCTCTGCAGAGGGATAAGACTCCTCTAACGAGTGTCCTAGATATGACACAAAAAAATCTGATGGGGGGCGGGACTCCAGTATTGCTGGTGTTTGGGGAAATGCGGAATACCCCTTCATTGCAATCGCTCTCAGGTCCACTCTGGCCCGAAGTAGTAGCATCTGATAGGGTCCTATCTAACGGCCAAATAGAACTAAACAGTGTACTTTTGCTGAACTGAATTGTTTGAAGTGGAACTGTTTTGACATTTGACTGTGTGTGAGCGGGAAATATACTTGTGCTAAACTGAATTGTTTGAATTAGAACTGTTTATTTGTTTGGTTTGGTTTGGTTTGGCTTTGTTTCTTTGTTTAATGGCATATCAACCTTTGTAGGTTATTTAATGCCAAAAGTATTCTCCGAGAAGAACAGTTGTAGTACTATTTAACTCATAGCTCGGAGGATAAGGGGAGTTCATACCTTTCCCAAGGGTATTTGCCCGAAAGTGAACGTAATAGCGCGACTGGAGTAGGAACTCGCTTACTACGATTCCGCAGTCCATCGCTTTAATCATTACACCACGAGGACACCCCCTGTTTATTTGTATAAAAATGAATTCGGCATTAATTAACCTACAAAGGTTGATATGCCATAAACTCAAACAAATAAAAAGAAGAACCTGCCTAATAGTGGACTTTGCCGTCCCGGCTGACCTCAAATTGAAAATAAAAGTAAGCGAAAAAAGGGGATAAGTACCAAGGCCTTGCAAGAGAACTAAGAAAATATAGAACATGAAGGTGACAGTGATACCAGATGTAATTAGTGCACTTGGAACAATTCCCAAAGGATTAATAAAGGGACTAAAAGGCATAGAAATCAGAGGAGAATGGTCAGAATATTGAGAAGAGTCCGGGTGACTTGAGGAGACTGGCTGCTATTTCGACTCCAGTTAGCAACTATCAGCTAGCGCTCGTGTGAAAAACTCTCAAAGGATTAAATAATAATAATAATAATAATAATAATAATAATAATAAGAAGAAGAAGAAGAAGAAGAAGAAGAAGAAGAAGAAGGATAAGTACCTCGACCTTGCTAGGGAATTGATAAAACTATGGAACATGGAGGTGACAATTATACCAATTGTAATTGGTGCGTTTGGAACAGTAACAAAAGTATTACTAAAAGGACTGGAGGACTTGGAAGTTGGTGGACGGGTGGAGACCATCCAAACGACAGCATTATTGAGAACGGCCAGATTACTGAGAAGAATCCTGGAGACTTGAGGAGACTTGTTGTCACTTAGACTCCAGTGAAAAACCATCGGCTAACGCATATGTGAAAAGCTCTAATGAGTGAATAATAATAATAATAATAACTTTGCCGTCCCAGCGAACCACACAGAGTAAAAATCAAAGAAAGCGAAAAGAGAGACAAGTTCTTGGATCTTGCCAGAGAACTAAGAAAGCTGTGGAACATGAAGATGACGGTGATACCAATTGTAATTGGCGCACTTGGAACGGTTCCCAAAGGCCTGAAAAGGGGTTTGAAAAAATTGGAAGTTGGAGAACGAATCGAGACCATCTAAACTATGGCATTGTTGAGATTGGCCAGAATACTAAGAAGAATCTTAGAGACCTGAGGAGACTTGCTGTCACTCAAGCTCCACTTAAAGATTATTATTTAACACTAGTGTGAAAAACTCGCAAGAAATATAATACTTTTTAAAGTATTCTTTTTTCATATCAAAGATTTTCATATACCGGCTCATTGGCCTAGTGGGTAGAGCGTTTGCCAATGGTCCGGAAGACCTGCTTTCAATCCCAGGTCGCGTCATATCAAAGACTAAAAATGGTATTTGATACCTCCTTGCTTAACACTCAGCAATATAAGATACTTATCAAGGGTAAAGTGGAGCAATCCAGGGAAAGAAGTAGCGCCTTGTCCTACAACTCGGTGTAGTAGCTATTGAAAAGGGAGCCTTCTGGTCACTCTCGACTACGGTCGCCAACTTTACTTTACTTTATATTTGACCCAGAGATGAGACCCTGACGGGTTCTACCACTTCAGATCTGAATGGACCTGGGAGTAACACCATATTCTCTAGAGATCCATAAATCTAAGCGGGTTTGACAGTAACAAATTGAAATTTACAAAGCCTTGCTTAGTCAGACACACAGGCCTCAGATTACCTACGGTAAAATAAGGAACATGAATTCAATTCTAACCGAGGTCTTGTCATTTGATTATTCCACCTAATACTGTTTCACCAGAGTAACTAGCCATAAACAAAAATTCAAGAAAAATAAAATAGAAATATTAATCCATTTAAACTCTGCGATTAAGTATTTTCATCTTTAGATTTTGTTTATTTGTTTTGTTGTTGTTGTTGTTGTTTTTATGCAGCTTTCTAGGTCAAATATCCCCCGACCTTAAAAGAAGTAGTATCATATATCCATCACTTTATGATGCGCTGCCAACAGAGAAACAATTTATTTGAAATATTGAAAATCAATAATCCAGAATATTATCATCATGTTATTTCTTTTTATTGCTATTCTATTCATATGTTATGCTTTTAATATTCTCAAATGACTTCCTTTAATATTTATTACATTATATAACAGAATTTTTATCTTTCTGTTGTAACTTGTCTATTCGAGTTAACAGAGAAAAAGAAAACACATCAAGTAGTTTGATAAGGAAATAGGTTTTACTACACAAGATAAAATGAACGAACTATCAGT
Source organism: Sepioteuthis lessoniana (assembly GCA_963585895.1). Taxonomy (NCBI): domain Eukaryota; kingdom Metazoa; phylum Mollusca; class Cephalopoda; order Myopsida; family Loliginidae; genus Sepioteuthis; species Sepioteuthis lessoniana. The sequence goes on along the minus strand of OY757935.1, from coordinate 43,708,692 downwards.
ACTTGATAGGTGGCATTCACAAATCTCCATCCCTTCTCTCGTCCGAGGGTTCGCTATTCATAGGAAATCGACCATTCCATCTATCTTACCTTTAGGTAGTATATGACGCTTTCCTAGTTCTTTGTTCTATGACAAAAATATTATTTCCTTGTTGTTTATACGTAAAGTAAATAGAAATAACCTAATTTCCTTAGCAAACATTGTTTTGTGGACTATTTTTCAAAATTACCTATTACGGTCATATTTACAACATTAGCAATTAAGAAATAACACATACTATCCAGGAACAAAGTAAAGTTAGCGACTGTAGCCAAGGGTCACCCGAAGGCTCCCTTTTCAATAGCTACTACACATTCCCCAAAACGCCACCATTACTAGTCATATAGTGAATCTTACAGTGCCGGCAGGTCACAGAGAGAAAGGGAAAAAAGCCGAAATTCTCAACAGAAGAAAATTGACTGATGAACTGGAGATGATATTAAACCACAGCACAACTAAGAAGGCCTGGGAGTGATGGCAATAAAGGAATACTCCACATTCCCCAAAACGCCAGCATTACGGGAGCCTCAGCATCAGATTGTTTAGTGGCATATTCAGGACACTTATTGGGCGAGTCTTACCCCTCTGCAGAGATGTAGTCGATGTATTCTACAGCCCCAGCCAACGAGGCCAGTTTAGTTATGTAAAATGGAAAAAATAATCTTGTTTGAAAGAAACTGCAATATTTCATTACATTATGTTAGAAAAATGTTGTTCCTGGATAAGTAAAGTAAAGTTGGCGACCTTAGTCGAGGGTGACCCGAAGGCTCCCTTTTCAATTGCTACTACACCGAGGTGTAGGGGAGGGCGATACTCCTTTCCCTGGATTGCTCCACTTTACCCTCGATACGTACCTTATATTGCTGAGTGTTAAGCAAGAAGGCATCAAGTACCATTTTTAAAGTCTTTGGTATGACGCCACCTGGGATTGAACCCAGGTCCTCGAACCATTGGCGAACACTTACCGGGCCGTTGGCCTAATGAGTAGAGTGTTCACCAATCGTCCGGGAGACCGAGGTTCAATCCCAAGTCGAGTCATACCAAAGTCTCAAAAAATGGTACTTGATGCCGCTTTGCTTTGCTTTGTGCCGGAAGCAATGGACGATAGGTAGGGGTGGCGAGAAAGGGTCAGGGATATCCGTGCTGAAGGCACGACATGATGATGATGATGATGATGATGAATAACATTATATCCCATGTTGTTTCCAACAGCTGACGAACTGACTGTTAACACTAACTGGAACATCATTAAGCCTTTTGTTTAGATGTAGCACAAAGCTGCATGAATTGGGGCACCCGATGAAACTCGAACTCACTCCTTCAGGTTTGCTAGTCTATAGAATTATACGTATTAAATAGAAATAAGCGAAACCATTTAACTGAATGCAAAAAATGAGGTCAAACTCTTTTTAAAGTGTTATGTACAAAACTTGTTTAGAAATTGTATATTTAATATACAAGTATAAAAAGGATTTGGCATTAAATAACCTACAATGGTTGATATACCATAAAACCAAACCAGACCAAACAACATTGCAATGAAGGGGTACTCTGCATTCCCCAAAGCTCTAATATTGCTGGAGCCTCGCCATCACATTTTGTGTCGTATCCAGGACACAGGGTCTTACTCCTCTACAGAGATGCAGCCGGTGTATTCTACAGCCCCAGACGACTGGGCCAAAAAGCTTTAGTGAAAGCAAAAAATGAAAGTGAAAAAAGATTTAATAGAAGACACTGTTATTTTTCTCTCTTTTTTAAATCTTAACTGGTATTAAATAATACCACGTATTATCACAAAGCAAATTCTTAGTAATCTAAATCAAAACAAAAAAGAAACAGAAAATTTTAGAAATATATGATTTTGAAAAGGAACATATAAAATTTTGATTACTTTAATGTATTTAACAATTATAGCTCCAAGTAACTATTCTTAATACAAAACACAGTTTTATGGTTTCAAGTATTCCTATATATCACTAATAATTTGTAAGCAATTATTTGATTTCAAATAACTCATAATAAAAATCCTTACTAAACAATTATAGCTCCAAATGACTATTCTTAATGCAAACAATTTGCACACAGCTATAAGGTTTCAAGTATTCCGATTTAACACAAATAATTTTTAAACAGATCTATAATGGTTTCTAGGGTTATGTAATGGGTCCTTCAACATGTTTACCCTTTCATGTCCATTGCTTTCATTTCGACCGCGAGTGTGGATATTTTGATGGACAGGAAGAGGCCAAAAGTTTACCTTCATTTCAAACGAGGTGAAAAAGTAAATGTAGAAGTTTTAACTGTTGATCTTCAGACCAATGAACGTTGTAGGCGTCTGAAATTTGAATTCTCAACGGATAAAGACCCTTTCGGAGGAGTTATATACTATTTTTAAATGCAAAAGCTCTCCCTTCCCTTCGGAACGGTGGAAGACCCACGAAAGGTCTGCCAAATTTGCAGAAATGATAAACGTCGTAACAAAACTTACTATGGGTATTTGTCCATTTCTTTCACCATAGAACCGAAGCATTTATGTCCAATACAAATTAGTTGAACCCCGGTATATGGTTTCAAGCATTCTTATCAAATGCAAATAATTTTCAAATAGATCTATCTAACCCACAGATGAGACCCTAACAGGTGACACCATTCCTGATTAGAGAGGACCTGGGAGTAATGCCTATGCAGGAGTGGTTCCACACTTCTCAGAGCTCCAGCAATGGATCCTCAACACTCGATTCAGTTTAACGGTGTGCAAACAAATTATTATTATCATTATTTACTCTTTGAAAGTTTTTCACATCAGCTAACGCTGATGGTCTTTCACTGAAGTTTGAGTGACAACAAGTCTCCTCAAGTCTCCAGGACTCTTCTCAATATTCTGGCCATTTTTAATAATGTAGTAGTTTGGTTTGTCTCCCCCGATCCTCTTATATACAAGTCCTCCAGTCCCTTTATAAATCCTTCGGTGACTGTACAACAACACCATTTACAATTAGTATAATCGTCATTTTCGGATTCCACAGTTTTTTGAAATCCCTAGCAAGGTCGACGTACTTATCTTTCTTTTCGCTTTCTTTCAATCTCATTTTGTGATCAGCCAGGACAAAAAAAGTCCCCAATTTGGTAAGTTTCCTTTTTTTCTTTTCTTTTTTTTTTTTTTTTTTTTCGATTATTCATTGTCTGGCCGAGATTAGGTGATCCGTTCGTATCTCAACATCCCAGAAACGAATATCATTATCACCATTATTGTGAAAATGGAATAGTCATTAGAAACCATATAATTGCTTGCAAATAATTAATCTCAGATAGGAATACTTGAAACCGTAATTCGATATTAAATAGCCCATAAGAGGTTGATATGCCGTTAAACAAATATAGTCAATTCAAACAATCATTTTAAACAGACAGACACTTCATATTTAGTTGCAAAATCAATGTTTTAAGAGCCAATGTATTGATAAAGTTTACAAGCATTTTAAACAGATAAAAAATTAAAACTTAATTGCAATATCAATGTTTAAGAGCCAATTTATTAATTAACTTCACAATTATTTTAAACGGGTAAACAGTCACACACTTAGTTGCAAAATTAATGTTTTAAAAGCCAATGTGTTAATAAAGTTTACAATCATTTAAAAAAAAAAACACTTCCTACTTAGCAGCAATAGCAAAATTTTAAGAACCAATATTCATACAGTTCACAATAATTTAAACGTTATCTCAAATAAAACTAACCCATGACCTATAGATGGGTCTGTAACAGGTACTACCACTTCAGGCTAGAGTGGACCTGGAAGTAATGGCAATGAAGGGGTACTCCACATTCCTCGGGGCTTCAGAGTTGTTGCCTCACTACCAGATGTTGCCTAGTATAATACCCAAGTAACCCCTTTTGTCGGGGGGTCTTACTCCTTTGCAGCGGATACAAACAGCAAATCATTAGCACCTCCGACAGGGGTATTGAATGGTTTAGAATACTTTAATCTAATCTTCATAATTTTCTAACTAATGCATCCATACATACTTAACAGATACTACTACTCCAAATTAGAGTTGGCCTGGGAGTAATGTCGACAGGGCGGTGAGTACATACTCCCCAGAGAACCATAAGTCTAAGCCAGTTCGGCTGTAAATATAATAAGGAAATTTACCGAGCCTCCCTAATGATTAACTGATTAGTTTTTTAAAGTATATCAACTGGTCTTGGGTTATTTTATGTCAACAGGTAAGGGAATAGCGTTCATTGTACGTTTATATCTATATTTTGCGTTGTTTTTTCTTAAGAGTTTGTTTGTTTGTTTGTTTTTCTATTTTTTTATTTTATTCATTTATTTATTTTTTTTTTTTTTTTTGCACGCAGCCCTAACGAATACGTTTGATATACCGGTAAAAATATTACCTAATTTAACCAATCATTTTAAAACGGAAGACACTTCAAACTTAGTTTAGCTCAGTCGGCTAGGACTGCAGAATACACCGACTACATATCTGCAGATGGGGTAAGACTCCTCCAACGAGTGTCCTGTTAATGACACTAAACAATCTAATGGTGAGGCTCCAGTAATACCAGAGGTATGTAGAATGTGGAGAGCCCCTTCATTGCCATCACGCCCGGGTCCACTTTTAGATGTGCTGTGGTCTAATCTCATCTCTAGTTCATCGAGTCAATTTTCCAACTTCTTGAGGATTGTTCCAATGGCTCCTACTATGACTAGTATTACTGTTCCAGTGACTTTTAGCTCTCTGGCAAGGTCCAGGTATTTGTTGTGTATTTCGGCTTTTTTCACTTTCTCTCTGTGACCTGCCGGAACGGTAAAAAAAAAAAATCGGGCCATGAGTGATAGCACCTGATAGGGTTTCTATCTATGGGTCAAATAGAACTGTTTGACGTTTAAACTGTGTGCAAACAAATGACTAAGGTTAAATCGAATTGGTAGAAACAGAACTGTCAGACTATTTAACTGTGTGCAAATTAATGGCTGATTTTTAATTGAATTGTTAGTGATACATATTTTTATAATGTTCAAAACGATTCCTCGTCACCACTTTTATAATGTTCGTGAGGTGGGGGAGTAATTTTGGCCGACATTTTATAATCTCTTCACTTTCGTAAAATGCAGAATACTGAGCATGCAATGTTACTCTACATTGCATACCCCTCTCGTCAAACTTCTTGTCTGACTGATTTAAATATCCGCCACTTTTAGTCACATAATCCGAGTAGCACAATGATTTCAACATTTGTGTTTGTTGGCTAGAGACCCACGTTCAAACCACACGGGTCGGTATCAGCATATTCTTCTACATAACACATAGCAATATTTGGAACAATTTAACTTTGTGTTAACAAATGAGTAATGTTGAATAGAATTATTAGTGTTGATCAGAAATACACAAAAACACTTTAACTGTGTGTCTAAATTGAATTGTTAGTATTACATTGTGATACTTGAAACGATTTAACTGTGTGCAAATAAAACTACTTATGCAAGGTAGCAATATTTGAAACCATTTAACTGTGTGCAAATAAAACTATATATACCACGTAGCAATATTTGAAACCATTTAACTGTGTGCAAATAACACTATATGCTAGGTAACAATATTTGAAACCATTTAACTGTGTGCAAACAAATGGTTGATACAAAATAGAACTATCTGTGTGAGAATATTTGGAACTATTTAACTGTGTGCAAACAATCATAATACTTGTGTGTAAACAAATTAACACAGACTCATTTAAAAATAAGATTACTAACAAACTATTGACTTACAAATCATATATATAACCATTTAACAGTATGCCAACAAATGAGCTCTGGCTCATTTAAAAATGTTATCTACAAACTATGCGTTTACTAATCATATTTAATACGTATTAAGAGGATTTGGCATTAAATAACCTACAAGGGTTGATATGCCATAAAACCCAACCAAACCTAGCCAAATCAAATATGCAATATGAATATTTTAAGAGCTAATATTATTTCACTTTATAACCATTTTAAGTGTTATCTAAGACAGATCTATTTGACCCATAGATGGGAATCTAACAGGTACTACCCCTCCACGTCAGAGTCGGTCTGAGAGTAATGGCAATGAAGGCGTGCTCCATACTCTTCAGAGCTCCAGAACTGTAGCCTTACCATCAGATATAGCATAGTGCCACACTCAGGACGTATCCTTCTTGGTTGGTTGAGGAGGACTTACCCATCCGCCGGGTAGTTCAGTCAGCTTATTCTAAGCCCCAATGAGAGGGCAGAAAACCTTCTTTAGTTTGGCACACAGGCACCAGATCGCTTACGGTGTCTGCTAGTCCTATTTCTGGTTGACCCACGAGCAAATCAATGTAGGGAGTCTCTGTGGCGCAGTAGCTAACGTGCTGGACTACAATATCATTGTAAGCGAGTTCGAACTCAAATCGTGCTATTGCGTTCACTTTCGGACGAATACCCTTGAGAAAGGCATGAACCTCATTAATCCTCCCACAGTGGGTTAAATAACACCACTCTTGTTCTTCTTCAAGAATGGCTTTGGCTTTAAATAACCCATGAAAGTTGATATACCATCAAAAGCAAACTAACAGATCACGATGAAGTATCCTCTCACAAAGTAAGCACATTTTTGGATTTAACAAGTTTGGATCCCTTAGTGAGGATCGAACTCACAACTCAGGCTGTGAGAGGAAGGCTTGCTAACCACTGCGCCACGTCGAGGTAGTAACGCAGACTTGGTTGCAGCTTTGCATGCAGTAGTAATTATTGATCTTTCAATGTGATCGTGGCCAGTCCTACTTCGATACTAACTGAAGCGAGTAACGCGACTTCTTCTAATGCAACTACTGTTACCGTTCCGTCGAGTTCTACTTTCACTGCTACTTCTCATTAGTTCACTTGCATGCTTCCTCAAATTTAGCTTCGCCCCCGCAACAAGTTTTCAGAAAACACATATCAATAATTTATTATGTGAAAAAAAAGGGTTGGCAGATGGAAGAAACTGACTCTTCTATGCAGATGTTTAAAGATGGGAATTGATACACGAAAAGAATGATTGCCTGTGCAAGAGAGAGAGAGAGAGAGAGAGAGAGAGAGAGAGAGAATAGAGAGAGAGATTAACATAGATAGATTGATGGGGGATTAGCAGACTGAAATAGATAGAGAAAGAGAGGGTAAAATAAAAGAGAATGAGAAATTAACATATTGAAATAGATAGATAGAGAGAGAGGGGGAGAGAGAGAGTAAAATGAAAAGAGAATAAGAGAGATAGAGAGATTAACAGACTAAGATAGATAGATAGATAGATAGATAGATAGATAAAAACTAACAGAAATAGAAATTAAGAGAGAGATTAACAGACTGAAATAGACAGACAGACAGACATGAACAAATTGAAATACATAGAGCGATAAAGTGAGTGAGAGAGACATTGATTAACTAAGATAAATACAGAGAGAGAGAGAGATATGAACAGACTAAAATAGATAGAGGAAGAGAGAATGATAGACACAAAGATTAACTGACTGAAATATGTATATTGAGAGACAGACAGACAGACAGACAGAGATATAAACAAACTGAAATAGATTGAGAGAGAGAGAAAGAGATGAACGCATTAAAACAGTGAAAAAAGACAGATGTGAGAAAAAGAGAGAGAGAGAGAAGAACAGACGAAGATACAAAGAGAAAGAGAGTGTGTGTGTGTGAGAGAGAGAGAGAGAGAGAGAGATTAAGTGGAGAGAGAGAGGATTTAACATTCTGAGATAGATAGATAGATAGATAGATATCATTTGTTCATAAGATGTTTGATACAAATTTTTAAAAAGGTGTTTATTTTAAAGTAGAAGGAAATCCAAGGGATTGTCTATTGAAAAGAAATGAACTCCACAAAGAGGGGTCCTAATCAAAAAAATATATTTGAGTTTATATATGCATTTGCCCAATCTCTCCGCCACAAGCAGGATGCGACACAAGGCCAATTTTAAGCGGGGTTTAACAGGTTTGAGTTTTCCTTCTCCTAGACCAGACCAAGGTTAAAGAGCCTAGTCAACCCTATTATTTACTCATAGTAGGAGCGAGAATAGTTGATGCATACTTTTCCCAGGGGCATGAGTACCACGTGAAATGCGAGCAGCTTTGTCTTGGATTTGAACTCGGGTTACCGTGTCCATTTATTTCGACGGTAACCGTTCAACTAAGAACTGGTGTTTATATATTGGAAGGGATTCTGAAAAAAAGCAAATGACTGATTTGAACGAGTACTTTTCTCCGACATTATTAATGATAAATGATGTCAGATTGCATTAGTTTTTACTTTAAAATTTCCATTTTTATTTGGTGAACCCCCAAAGAAAAAAATTGTCCTTACGGGGATATACTTGTAAGGTTGGCCAGGTAAAGTTGACGACCGTGGTCGAGGGTTCCAGAAGGCTACCTTTTCAGTAGCTACTTCACCGAGGTGTAGGGGAGGGCACTACTCCATTCCGTGGATTGTTCCACTCTACCCTTGATCCTTACCTTATAATGCTGAGTGTTAGGCAAGGCAGCATCAAGTACCAGTCTTTAGTATGACTCGACCCGGGATTGAACCCTGATGTCCCAGGCCATTGACGAACACTCTGCTCATTATCCGATTTTGGTTGTTTTATGAAGAATATTTCAGCCACTGTATTCTACAGCCTTCTTCAGGTGACTTTTGTCATAGTCAGTAACCTTCAGTGAATTTTGAAGCCAAGACTTTTATTTTGGGGAAGGGAATGAACTCATTTATCACCTCTCGCAACGAGTTAAATAGTAACTACAATTGTTCTTCTACAAGGGTGGGTTCCACATTACATAACCCACGAAGGTTTTTATGCCATTAAATAAAGAAACCAAACCTAATTCCTGTTGTTTGTTTTTCATCGCAACCGAGAGATCGTTCTTTCTTGTGTGCTGTTCCTTGCTGTCGTACAAGTGACCACCTGTGTGTGTTGCAATTAAAAACCACGTTAATTAAAATGAGGAACTCCATTAATCAGACTTGTTAACAATAATTAGCTAGTAGTTATATTGAATAATTATTGAAATTAAAATAGGTTTTTTGTTTGTTTGTTTGTTTGTTGTTGTTGTTTTTTGTTTTTTTGCTATATACATATAGTTATATACAAAAGATACTTACTAAAAGTTTAACGTAAAAAATTTCTTCTACAGGATTGGCACCGGTGAAACAAAATGTCATTCTGCTTGAATTTAATAGACACCATGATCCTTTTGCCCACTCTAATTTTGATCTGATTTCTGCGCATGCGTAGAATGAAATACAACAGATCTCCCAACCATTATTCAAACGTGATGTGATGGCTTAAGTGCAGAACTGCAGCTTCGAAGTAAGCGAGTTCGAATTCCAGTCGGGCTATTAGGTTTATTTTCAGACCAACACCTTCGGGAAAGACACGAACTCACTTATCCCCTCCCGCCATGGATTAAATAGTATCACTGTTGTTCTACAAGGATGGCTTTGGCATTAAATAACCCACAAAGGTTTATATGCTACAAAACATACCGTTTATTCAAATGAATCAAGTCGTGCAGATAGCACATAATCCCAGGACTCTCTCTCTCTATCTCTCTCTATATATATCTCCCCACTCTCTCTGTCCCTTTATTTCCCGCCCTTTTTTCTCCTTCCCTCTCTCCCTCTCTCTCTCTCTCTCTCTCTCTCTCCCTTCTCTCTTTTTCCCTCCCTCCCTCTTTCTTTCCTTCTCTCTCTTCCTCTCTTCCTCTCTCGCCGCTCACTGTCCCTATCAGCTATTACACCTGGAAGGTCCTCTAGACAACATCCAGTGTCTGCACAGAATTGATTTATGTGAGAGTCTATTATGGTGTTGTGACAAACGTATTGGACTGTGATATCGCAGATAGCAAGTTCGGTAAAGGTAAGAATCCCGTTACCCACCCCTCCGTGCAACTATAGATTTAATAGTATCATTGCTGTTCATCAACAAGGATGGATTTGACATTAAATAACTCATGAAGGTTGATATGCCATTAAACGAATATACCAAACCAAACCAAAAATCATGACCCATGGTAACATACTTTCTATTTATTTCCATGTTGAAATAATTTGCAAAACATTTCAATAAAAAATGATTTCGGTCACTGCATTCTACGGCCTTCTTCAATGATAAAATGATTTAGGGTGCATCTCCATGCTGAAATAATAATTTCCAATTCATTTCTTTTATAAAACATTTTCTAATGCACTTTTATAAACAAACAAATTGCATTCCACTTCTATAGTAAAAATTATGTCTAATGCATTTGCAATGTAAAATAACTTCCAATACACTTCTATTGTAACATACTTTCTATTTATTTCTATATCAAAATAATCTATATAATTCTAACCCGAGTTCTGAAGAGGACAATATGTGAGAGGCTTGTTCCATGATAATTCATTTGTTCTGTAACCATAGTGAAGTCTGTTGAACTTGACAAGGAGCTCCTAATGATGATAGTTGATACGTACAAGCAAAGGGATGGACATAAAGCACTTATCAATCGTTTGAATGTTTCAAAATCGACAATTCAAAGAATTATCAAGAAGTGCAGCGAAACTCATTGTATTAGAATGAGGAAAGAACTGACAGAAAACGGTAAATTTCTGAGAGAATGGAAAGGAAAATATCTCGAAGAATCTTCATTCAACAGCAGCATTGTCAATTGTATAAAGACGACAGGCTTGAATGTATCGACAAAAAGAGTCACTAAATGTCTTCATAGAGCAAATTTTCGAGTTTGTCATCAAAGGAAAACACTTTTGCATAAGTTTAAACAGCAAAAAGCAGGGGGGTATGCTAGAAGCCATCCAAAACATGAGAGTGGCAACTAGAAGGGATTTTGTTTTGTCAGCCGAGACCAAACTAGAATTATTTAGTCACATGAACTCCTGGTATGTATGGAAGAAATCTCACATTAAAAAAAAACAAAAAAAAAACGTTACCCACAATTAAGCAGGGTTTGGTGGCGGAAGTGTTATGCTTAAGAGTATTTCGCTACCTCTTGACGAGAACTCATGAGAGTTCAGGATATCATGGATAAAGTGCAGTGCTTGGTTTGTTTGTTTTTTGTTTAATGGCATATCAACCTTTGTAGGTTATTTACAGCCAAAGCCATCCTTCCAGAAGAACATTAGTGGTACTATTTAACCCAAGCACGTAGCTGGGAGAATAAGGGGTTTCATACCTTTCCCAAGAGTATTTGTTCGAAAGTGAACGTAATAGCATGACTGGAGATCCAACTCGCTTAGTACGATTCCTTAGTTCATCGCTTGAAACATTAACCCCAAAGTGTTTGGGTATTCTTAATAATAATACAAGACAAAGTGTACGAAAGATGTTTTCGGAATGTCAATGGACATTCCAACATGACAATAATCCGAAATATACGGTACTACTTGCTACGAAATACTTAGATGGCAGCAAAATTAAAATACTAGAGTACTCTGCACAAAGTTCTGACCAAAACCAAATTGAAAATCTATGGGTTAATTTAAAGAAAAATGTAAAAAACAGAAATCTTTTATAATTGGAGAAACTAGAAGCCATTGCCAGGGAAAAATAGAGCAAAATATCAATCAGTATGTGTAGTGATCGTGTAATGAAATATTTAAAACAAATGAAGGAAAAATAGATAATAAAATGTTTCACCATAGATTATTGAGGCAAAAGAGCCAATAATTTTATCCTATGCTGAATATTTGTTTAATGTTTTTCATATTATTTTTTGATATTAAAATAACATTTTTCTTGTGGGCATTTTCAAATCAATGATTTCATCATTTGAAAAAAAGGCACATGAAATTTCCGTGAAAATTAGGTTTTAAAACTTTATTCATAATTATAAGAGGAGTCAATAATTCAGGCACCAATTATATATATATATATATATATATATATATATATATAGTGTATCACAAAAGTGAGTACACCCCTCACATTTCTGCAGATATTTAAGTATATCTCTTTATGGGACAACACTGACAAAATGACACTTTGACACAATGAAAAGTAGTCTGTGCATAGCTTATATAACAGAGTTAATTTATTTTCCCCTTAAAATAACTCAAAATATAACCATTAAAAGCTAAACCCCCGCCAACAAAAGTAAGTACGCCCCTAAGAATCTACCCCCCTAAATGTCCAAATTGAGTACTGCTTGTCATTTTCCCTCCAAAATGTCATGTGACTCATTAGTGTTACTAGGCCCATGTGTTACTAGACCCATGTGCAAAGGAAGCAGGTGTGTTCAAATTTGTAATGCAGCGCTCACACTCTCTCATACTGGTCACTGAAAGTTCCAACATGGCACCACATGGCAAAGAACTCTCTGAGGATCTTAAAAAGGGTATTGTTGCGCTACATGAAGATTGCCAAGGCTACAAGAAGATTGCTAACACCCTGAAACTAAGCTGCAGCACAGTGTCTAAGATCATCCAGCGTTTTAAAAGAGCGGGGTCCACTTAGAACAGGCCAAGAATAGGCCGTCCAAAAAAGCTGAGCGCACGTGCTGAGCATCACATCCAAATGCTTTCTTTGAAAGATCGGCGTAGGGGTCCTGTCACCATTGTTGCAGAGATTGAAGAGACGGGGGTCAGCCTGTTAGTGCTCAGACCATACGCCGCAATCTACATCAAATTAGTGTGCATGGCTGTCACCCGAGGAGGAAGCTTCTTCTGAAGACGATACACAAGAAAGCCTCCAAACAGTTTGCTGAAGACATGTCAAAAAAGCACATGGATTACTGGAACCATGTCCTATGGTCTGATGAGATGAAGATTAATTTGTTTGGTTCTGATGGCTTCAAGCATGTGTGGCGGTGACTAGGTGGGGAGTACAAAGATAAGTGTGTCATGCCTACAGTCAAGCATGGTGGTGGGAATGTCATGGTCTAAGGCTGCATGAGTGCTGCAGGGGTTGGAGAGTTATATTTCATTGAGAGAAACATGAACTCCAACATGTACTGTGAAATACTGCAGCAGAGCATGATATCCTCCCTCCAGAAACTGGGTCGCAGAGCAACGTTCCAGCATAACAATGACTCCAAACACACCTCCAAGACGACCATTGCTTTACTGAAGAGGCTGTGGGTCGAGCTGGCCAAGCATGTCTACTGACTTGAACCTAATAGAACATCTTGGGGGATCCTCAAGCGAAAGGTGGAGGTGTTCAAAGTCTCAAATATCTGCCAGCTCTGCGACATCGTCATGGAGGAGTGGAAGAGCATTCCAATGGCTACCTGTGGAGCTCTGGTAAACTCCATGCCCTGGAGAGTAAACGTAGTTCTGTATAATGATGGAGGCCACACAAAATATTGACCATTGACGTGGTGTATGTTAATATTGACAACTTTCCCTAAGGGGTATACTCACTTTTGTTGGCAGGGGTTTAGCTTTTAATGGTTATATTAATAAATTAACTCTGTTATATAAGCTGCACACAGACTACTTTTCATTGTGTCAAAGTGTCATTTTATCAGTGTTGTCCCATGAAGAGATATAGCTGCAGAAATGTGAGGGGTGTACTCACTTTTGTGATACACTGTATATATATATATATATATATATATTTGTGTGTGTATGTATGTGTGTGTGTGTGTGTGTATCGTTTATACAGGTATTAGTTCTCAACTGTGTGTAAGAAACGAATTTTGGCGTGTATGTGGAAAAAATATGTGTATTATTCGAATGTACACATATGGCAATTCTTTAGTCAAACAGTGACCTTTAAAGGAACATAGATAGATAGATAGATAGATAGATAGATATGATGAGGGATGAATTAATAATGAGTAGGTTGAACAGACTAAGATAGATAGATGTTCGCCAATGGCCCTGGAGACCTGGTTCAATCCCCGGTTGAGTCATACCAAAGACTCAAAAAATGGTACTTGATGCCTCCGTGCTTAACACTCAACCTTATAAGGTAAGGATCAAGGGTAAAGTGGAACACTCCACCGAAAGGAGTAGTTCCCTCCCCTACACCTTGGTGTAGTAGCTATCGAAAAGGGAGCCTTCGGGTCACCCTTGACTATGGTCGCCAACTTAATAGATAGATAGATATGATGAGAAATGAATTAATAATGAGAAGGTTGAATAGACTAAGATAGATAGATAGATAGATTTGTTAGTTTATTTTTTTCTTCCCTGTTGCGCCAATTATTCCATAACGCCTTCATTATCAACACTGAAGGTGTGACTGGGGATGGAGGAATTTGTTACTTAAATCGACATTTCTCTGACGCTTTATTAAAAACAATCAAACAACAGCAACATATAAAAACCACCACCCACCGACATAAAACTCCGTTAAAAAATAATATTTTATCGATATTTAGCGTTCGATTATTAATGCGAACAATGCTTTGTTTTATTATTGTTTTTATAATAACAACAATATCTCCACAGAAAAAAACAATGACAACAACTTTCTCGTATAAAAAATGATAAGAGGACAATTGCAAAAATACAACTGTGTGTCAGTCTTGACGGTGGGGCGAAAAATACGCAAACTGAATTCTCTGCAGCTCAAAAGAAGTTGACCTGGGTATGTCACTAAATTACTTCCGGTATGGAGGCTCCACAGCTGGAGTGCAACCTTTTTGTTGCCACGACACCTGGGTCGAATCTGACACAGAGTAATAAAACCTTTTATGGTCCTATCTATGGGTCAAATTATTGGTGTTAGATTGGAATACTTGAAACCATATAACGGGGCGCAAATTGTCCGTATTAAGAAATTGTTTCCTAAGGATTAAGCCAACCAGGGTTGCATGCCGTAAAGCCCAGAATTATTATAAGTAGCAGTACTAGTAGTAATAGTAATAGTATTTACTTGAAATCATACAATTGCTGTCAAATTATTGTGCTTAGATCGGAATACTTGAAACCATATAAGTGTATGCAAATTATTAGTATTAAGAAATTGAATCATAAATATTACCCCAACAAGGGTGGAATGTCGTTATGTCCACAATTTTTATTGTCATTATTATTATTATCAGTAGTAGTATTAGTGGTAGTTGTAGTCGTAGAAGTAGTAGTATTTACTTGAAATTACTTGCAAATTATTGGGATAAGATTGGAATACTTGAAACCATATACCGGGGTGCAAATTATTTGTATTAAGAAACTGTTCTCAAACGATTAAGCCAACAAGGGGTGAAAACTGTAAAATCCAGAATTATTATCATTCGTATTAGTAGTAGTAATAGTAGTAGTATTTACTCGAAATTGCTTGCAAATTATTGTGCTTACATAGGAATACTTAAAACCATATAACTCTGTGCGAATTATTTGTATTAAGAAATTGTTTCCTAAGGATTAACCCAACAAGAGTTGAAAGCCGTAAAATCCAAAATTGTTATTATTAGTTGTAATTGCAATTATTATCATTATTATTATTAGTAGTAGTAGTAGTAGTCATTTGAAATTACATAACAGCTTGCAAATTATTGCGCTTAGATAGAAATAATTGAAACCATTTATCTGTGTTCAAATTGTTTTTATTAAGAAATTGCTTCCAAAGATTTAACCCAAGGATTGCATATCGTAAAGTACAGAATTATCATTATCATTAGTAGTAGTATTATTATTTACTTAAAATCATCTTATTGATTGAAAGCATATAACTGTGTACAAATTATTTGTATTATAATTAATTATTTGAAACTATATAATTGGTACATCTAGTCGATTAGGGCTGGAGAATATACCGGTTGCACCTCTGCAGAGGTGTAAAACCCCTCTTCTCCCACCAACGAGGCTACCGGTTGGCCGTGGGTGGCGACCCGTAATGTTCGACGTCAAGATCCTGGTGGTTTAACAGTTCGTGACCTGGCCGCCAAAGTGGCCAATATCACTCCACTTTTGCTAGACAGGTGATCCAAGAGGCCCGATGCGATCAATCGGCTGGTCATGTCAACACTTAACACCAATATGATTTTCCGACTGTATTCTTCAAATCTATTGCTCTTGTAGTAAACACTCAACCATTTTTATCTTAAAGGTGTCTGAAGCGGTGACTGAGTGTCGTTTACGTTGAGATAGTAATACATAAAACCATTAAACTGAGTGCAAACAAATAATTAATATTTGATAGAATTATCAGTGTTGAATAGCATTGCTAGAAACCATTTAACAGTGTGCAAACAAAAGAGGACGGGGTCGTTTAAAAATAAAGTTACCTTCAAACTATTCACTTGCAAATCACACACACACACACACACACACACACTCTCTGCTCGAGTAGGATGTGAAACAAAGTCAATTCTTAAGCGGAGTTTAACAAGTATGACTTCAGACTTTTCCTTCTCCAAAACGGTTTGCCAAGCCAAAGCTAAAGAACCCAGTCTGCTAAACTTTGTTGGAGGGAGAATAACTGGATTCATGCCTTTCCCAAGGGTATTAACGCTATGTGAAATGCAAACAGTCTCGTCGAGGATTTGAACTCATATCGCCGTGTCAATTTCCTCCGATGATAAAGATTACACCACGGCATATCCACGTATATGTAACTATCTATCTATATATATGTGTGTGTGTGTGTGTGTGTGTAAACGGGATTTGACATTAATTGACCTACAAGGGTTGATATGTTATTCCGCCTAATTGACAAACCATATAATTGGTAAGAGAGAAACCATATAATTGTATTCAAATTGTTTTTATTAAGGAGAGTTAGTTGAAGCTATAATTGTTTTCAAATGATTCTAGCTCTATACCTCTTTATCATTTGTCTAGACTACGTACTTAGAACATCGATTGACAAAATCAGAGAGAATGGCTTCGAGCTGACAAAGAAAAGAAGCAGAAGGTACCCCGCAAAAACAATTACCGACGCCGACTACGCCGATGACATAGCGATACTGGCAAATACACCCAACCAAGCCGAAACACTACTGCATAGTTTGGAACGACCAGCCGCAGGTATAGGACTCTATGTCAATGCACACAAAACGGAATATATGTGCTATGATCAAACGGGGGACATCTCCACTCTAGACGGAACCCCTCTTAAACTAGTAGACAAATTCACTTACCTATGAAGCAGCGTCGCAACAACCGAAAAGGACATCGACACGAGGTTAACGAAAGCATGGACAGCTATCAATAGGCTATCGATTATATGGAAATCAGACCTAACCGATAAAATGAAACGCAGTTTCTTCCAGGCAGAGGTCGCATCGATACTGCTATATGGATGCACTACATGGACTCTAACAAAACGGTTGGAGAAGAAGCTAGACGGCAATTACACAAGAATGCTGCGAGCAATCTTGAACAAGTCCTGGCGGCAACACCCCACAAGACACCAACTGTACGGCCACCTGCCTCCTATCACGAAAACTATTCAAGTTAGACTAACCAGACATGCAGGACACTGCTGGAGAAGCAGGGACGAACTCATAAGTGATGTACTCTTATGGACCCCCAAACATGGCCGTGCAAAAGCAGGACGACCAACACGAACATACATTCAGCAACTATGTGAGGATACAGGATGTTGTCCAGAAGACCTGCCTGAGGCGATGAACGATAGGGAAAAGTGGCGAGAGAGTGTCAGGGATATCCGTGCTTCCAGCACGACATGATGATGATGATGATGATGATGATATGTGACCATATAATTGATGTTAGGAATAATGAAAACCTTTTAATTGCGAACCGGCTCATTGATCAAGTAGGTAGAGTGTTCGTCAATGGTCCGGGAGACCTGGGTTCAATCCCAGGTCGCGTCATACCAAAGACTTTAAAAATGGTACTTGATACCTCCTTCTTTAACACTCAGCATTATAAGGTAAGGATCAAGGGTAAAGTGGAGCAATTCAGGGAAAGGAGTAGCGCCCTTCTCCACACCTCGGTGTAGTAGCTATTGAAAAGGGAGCCTTCTGGTCACCCTCGACTACGGTCGTCAACTTTTACTTTTAATTACGAACAAATTATTTGTATTAGGAAAAACCACTTCAAGGTATAATTGTTTAGTAAGGATTATTAGTAGCAGTTACTTGAGACTGATGCGAGAGAGTACATGTGCTTTAATCAAAGTGGCGATACGTCCACACTAAATGGTGTCCCTCTGAAACTAGTAGATAAGTTCACCTACCTCGGAAGCAGCGTCTCATCTACGGAAAATAACATCAATACGCGACTAGCAAAGGCATGGACAGCTATCGATAGGCTATAGGTCATATATGGAAGTCAGACCTATCCGATAAAATAAAACGCATTTTTTTCAAGCAGCGGTCGTGTCCATATTACGATATGGATGCACCACATGGACGCTGACATGGCACATGGAGAAAAAGCTTGACGGCAATTGTACAAGGATGCTACGAGCTATATTAAACAAATCCTGGAACCAACATCCCACAAAAGAGCAGCTGTACGGCCACTTACCACCTATCTCAAAGACCATCCAAATTAGACGAACAAAACAAGCGAGACACTGCTGGGGGGACAAGGACGAACTCATAAGCGACGTTCTCCTATGGAACCCTTCACACGGACGCGCAAGTGTAAGACGAACAGCTCGAACTTATCTACAACAGCTTTGTAAGGACACGGGATGTAGCCTGGAAGACCTGCCGGAAGCGATCGATGATAGAGACGGATAGCGAGAGAAAGTTAGGGAAATCCATGCGAGAAGCATGAAATGATGATAATAAGGAATACCTTTCCAATAAGAAAGCATTTTTATTATTGCTGGGAGGCTAGAGAAGTTTTTGAAGAAGAAAAAAATAAAAGAACCTCCAAATAGATTAGTATTGCTAACTGTAGAGTACGCTGACTGCATCTTTATAGAGGATAAAACTCTCCCAACTAGTGTCCTAGATATAACACTAAACAATCTGATGGTGGACTCCAGTAATGCTGAAGCTTTGGAGAATACAGTGTATCCTTCATTGCCATCACTCCTAGGTCCACTCTGGATCAAATAGAACAGTTTGACATTTAAACTGAGTACAAACAAATAACAAATGCTAAATTGAATTGTTTGAAAAGAACTGTTTGATCCTTTAACTGTGTGCAAACAAATGACTGATACTTAATCAAATTGTTAGTGATACATCGCAATACTAAACTGATTTGTTTTAAATAGAAGTTTTTGTTCATTTACTTGTGTGTAAACAAATATCTAATGTTTAATTAAATCGTTACTAAACTTGGAACTATTCAACTTCGCCGACTTATATTTACAAATCATATATATCTAATATCTATGAATAATCCAGATTTGAAATGAAATAACCCACAACAATTTCAATTTATTTAATGTTAAAGAAAAGGGGAGAAATAACTACCTTCTCTCATAAGTAAAAATGACATATTTTGGAAGAGCATATTTTCTTTCAAGAAAATCAGATTCGTCTTCTTCATCATCATCATCATATCGCGCTGGTAGCACGGATATCCCTGACCCTCTCTCGCCACTCCTCCCTATCGTTCATCGCCCTAGGTAGGTCTTCAGGACAACAGCCTGTATCCTCACATAGCTGCTGAATGTGCGTTCGAGATGGTCGTCCTGCTTTTGCGCGGCCATGTGTGGGGATCCATAAGAGTACATCTCTTATGAGTTCATCTCTGCTTCTCCAGCAGTGTCCTGCATGTCTGGTTCGTCTAACTTGAATAGTTTTCGTGATAGGGGGCAGGTGGCCGTACAGTTGGTGTCTTGTGGGGTGCTGCTGCCAGGACTTGTTCAGGATTGCACGCAGCATTCTTGTGTAATTGCCATCCAGTTTCTTCTCCAGCCGTTTTGTTAGCGTCCATGTAGTGCATCCATATAGCAGTATCGATGTGACCGCTGCCTGGAAGAAGCTGCGTTTCATTTTATCGGTTAGGTCTGATTTCCATATAATCGATAGCCTATTGATAGCTGTCCATGCTTTCGTTAGCCTCGTTTCGATGTCCTTTTCGGTTGATTCGACGCTGCTTCCTAGGTACGTGAATTTGTCTACTAGTTTAAGTGGGGTTCCTTCTAGAGTGGAGATGTCCCCCGTTTGGTTATAGCACATATATTCCGTTTTGTGTGCATTAACATAGAGGCCTATGCTTGCTGCTGCTCGTTCCAAACTATGCAGAAGAGTTTCGGCTTGGTCAGGTGTATTTGCCAGTATCGCTATGTCATCGGCGTAGTCGGCGTCGGTAATTGTTGTTGCGGGGTATCTTCTGCTTCTTTTCTTCGTCAGTTCGAAGCCATTCTCTTTGATTTTGTCAATCGATGTTCTAAGTACGTAGTCTAGACAAATGATAAAGAGGTACGGAGCCAGCGTGTCCCCTTGTAGTACTCCTGCTACAATGTCAAAGTATTCTGTGTCTCCATCCGGTGATCGTACTTTTACTTTAGTGTTTCTATAGAGAATCGTTATTACAAAAACGAAACTACTTGATATTTTGTTTTTAATTTGCTTATTTACATACAAACTGAAAGTGGAAGAGGTTGATACGTTTTTTGTAAACAAATTGGAAAAAAATTAAGAAAAAACATGTTTTTTTCAATTTCTCCAAGAAATAATTTGGTTTGTGTGTTATTCTTGTATTACTACTTGACGATAGATAGAATATAGATATATATAATATATATCCATCGCGATATAATATGCATATATAATACAGGTAGAAGACACATGGACAGGTGCGTTGACGGAATACAAGAGCAAGTTATTGTCTGGTGTTCCTTGCAGAAATAATTATAAATCGTACATGATAGAAACACGTTTTTCTCTTCAGGTGGACTAGGCAATAGTTTTGAAGTTTTCTTAAATGGCAAAAAGAGGGGAGAATTTAGTGTTAATGGCAGTGTGTTATGTTTTTTTCTTTTATATATATATATATATATATATAAGTTTATAAAAATAAAAATAAATCATTAAGCTGGTCTGGCAACGTATCTTGTTGGATAACATATCCCTTATTCAAGTGTAATCTAGACGCATCTCATCTATCAACAAAACGACTGAAAAAGACTCGATTCATAATGTTTTTCACAATTGACATTGACTTGTCTCGCTGAAATCTAGACATCGACGCAGATGAAGCATCGGGATTTTTATTTTATTTTTATTTCTTTATTTTTATTTATTATTTATTGCTATTTATTGCAAAGTTTGTGGATTTTGTTTGATTTTATTTTCAACGACAGTTAAGTCAGATCGAATAAAACATCTAAAAAAAGAACGATTTGGTTTTAAGATTCTAATGAATTTGAAAAAAGAAGTGTAGCCATAGTACGGAGTTCATTAATCTAATAAGAGGAATTTTACTTCAGGAGTTGACAATTGGAAGCATAATTTACAGCTGTACCTTTTTAAAAAATGACTTGTCATGGGTCTTTTCATGTCCCAGACGACGGACAGCCTGACCTTCTTTACTGACTGCTGCGCCCAGAACTTTTTTTACGGGGGAGTCAATGTGTTTTTAATACATCAACTGTCTTTAAATCCCACATCGTTTGCACTTCTTAGCCACCAAATATTAGATGAAAGACCTATGATGAAGCCTGGAGCACTGCATTTGATTTGCAGCTATCTTGAATACCTTGAAAACTAACATCTTTGCGCGATTAAAATAATTTTCGCTTTAAGCTAATTCAAGACAATGTAGACTTTACGTTTATAGGAGAAAAAAATTCTGAAAAAAAACATTTTGCTTTTTTTAAAAATCTCTTATTTACTGAATGACCGTCATATATCTGAGAAGTCGCTCACCTTTCAAAAACTCCTCATATGTATTAAATAATTCTCGTATATATAAAAGATCCCTCCCTAGTAAAAAAAAAATTCTTATTATTTATTGACTAAAAATTGTATATATAATAGATCACTCATCAGTCAAAAAAGTCCTTTTGTTTATTGACTACCCACGCATATATAATGAATCCCTCCTCAGTAAAAAGAAATTCTCATTTCTATTCAATGATTCTCATATATATATAAAAGGTCCGTCCTCAGTAAAAAAAAAAAAATCCACTTATTTATCGAAAGACTCTCTCATATATAATAGATCTCTCATCAATCAAAAAATTCTTATTTATTAAACAACCCTCGTATATACAACAGGTTCCACTTGAGTAAAAGATATTCCTCTAATTTATTAAATGAACACCGTCTATACAGCAGTTTCCTCTTGAGTAAAAAAAGAAACCCCTTATTTATGGAATAACTCTCGTATATATATTACGTCCCTCCTCAGTGAAAAAAAATATCTTATTATTGAATGACCCTCGCATATATAACAGATCCCTCATTAATCAACAAATTCTTCTTATTTATTTAATGTCCCTCGCATATATGATAGGTCCCTCACTAGTTAAAAAATTCTTATCTTGTGAATGACTATCGCATATGTAATAGTTCCTTCGCTAGTCAATAGATTCTTGTTATCTATTGAATGACCCAAGCATATGAAATAGTTCCCTCGTTAGTTAACAAATTCTTTGTTTTTTGAATGAACCGTGCGTATATAAATAGGTCCCTCATTAGTCAACAAATTCTTTATATATAATGAATGAACCTCGCATATGTATTAGGTCCCTCGTCAATCAACAAATTCTTTATATCAATTGAATGACCTTCGCATATGTAATAGTTCCTTCATTAGTCACCAAATTCTTCTTATCTATTGAATGACTCTTGCATATGTAATAAGTCCCTCATTAGTCAACGAATTCTTTTTGTTTATTAAATGACACTCGAATATGTAATAGGTCCCTCATTGGACAACAAATTCTTCTTATTTATTGACCCTTGCATATGTTATAGATCCCTCATTAGTCAATAGATTTTTGTTATCTATTGAATGACCCTCGCATAGTTCCCTCATTAGTTAACAATTTTTTAAATATTTTTTGAATAATCCGTGAATATATGAATAGGTCCATCATTAGTCGACATATTCTTCTTATCTATTGAATGACCCTCGCATATGTAATTGATCCCTCATTAGTCAGCAAATTCTTCTTATCAATTGAATAACTCCTGCATATTCCTTAGTCAACAAATTCTTCTTATTTATTGAATGACCCTTGGTATGTA
Organism: Sepioteuthis lessoniana; assembly: GCA_963585895.1. NCBI lineage: Eukaryota > Metazoa > Mollusca > Cephalopoda > Myopsida > Loliginidae > Sepioteuthis > Sepioteuthis lessoniana. The sequence continues at coordinate 43,685,581 of OY757935.1, read as the reverse complement.
ATAAGTCCCTCCTTAGTCAATAGATTTTTGTTACCTATTGAATGAACCTCGCATATGTAATAGTTCCCTCATTAATTAACAATTTTTTATATTTTATGAATGATCAGTGCATATATAAATAGGTCCATTATTAGTCGACAAATTCTTCTTATCTATTGAATGACCCCCGCATATGTAATTGGTCCCTCATTGGTCGACAAATTCTTCTTATCTATTGAATGACCCCCGCATATGTAATTGGTCCCTCATTGGTCAACAAATTCTTCTTATCTAGTGAATGACCCCCGCATATGTAATTGGTCCCTCATTGGTCAACAAATTCTTCTTATCTATTGAATGACTCTCGCATGTCATAGGATTCTTATTAGTCAACAAATTCTTTTTATCAATTGAATGACCCTTGCATATGTAATGGTGCCTTTTTTAGTCAACAAATTCTTATTTATTGAATAACCCTCGCATATGTAATAGGTCCCTCATTAGTCAACAAATTCTTCTTAATTATTGAATGACCCTCACTTATGCAAAAGTCCCCTCATTGGTCAAAAAATTCTTATTTATTAAATGACCCTCGCATCTGCAGATACATTGGAATCTGCTGGAATTAAGTTCAGTATTCATCCTTGCCAATCTTTTTACGAATGATTCTTTGGTGATGAATAATGTTATTGTTCCTTCATGCCCCAATATCCAACATATCAAACATTATAATATTTTTTCAACGATTTAATTATGCAGATTTATTGAAATTTCACTATAGAAAAAGAACATTTTCAATAAGCTGAACTCACATCTTCATCTAATTTCTGATATTCAAATTTAAAGCTCTAACCTTGATACTTTTTAGCACACCTCTTTGGAACTCCTGTAAATAATGACCCCTGTAGATTTCTATAGGTTTATTTTTACACAAGGAAATTTAATACCCTAACAATATGCTGACTGTATCTATTGCAAAGGAGTAAGATCCCTTGAACCCACCCAAAAAGTGTCTAGGATATGGTACTAAACTACATCTGATGGCGAGGCTCCAGTTCTAGAGTTTCTTAGAGTTTTCAGTGTCATTACTCCCAGGTCCACTTTGGCCCTAAGTGGTAGTACCTGTTAGGGTCCCATCCATGATTCAAATGCATCTGTTTGAAATTTATGGGTTTAGATAGGAATACTTGATGCCATATTACTGTCAATTATTTGTATTAACGGTTGGGGTGAACTCGTGGTGCAACGGTTAAAGTGATAGACTATGGGATCCTAATAAGCGAGTTCGAACTCCAGTCGTTCTATTACGTTCTTTTTCGGGCAAATATCCATTATCTATCTATTACAATATATTGTGTTTTATAATATGAATTACTTGTTGAAACAACCCCCCTCAAAAAAAATTTAATTACAAAACTCTCTCTCTCTCACTCTCTCTCTCTATATATATATGTATATATATTTGCAGTGTAAAATGAAATTAGAATTATGTTGTTGTTCAACAGATTCACTTAAGAGCAATTACGTGGTTTAATAGTTAGGAAGCTAAATTTACAAACCATTGTTTGTGTGTTCGATTCTCCCTGGATTCTTCATACTTTTAGTCTTGTGTCGTAATAAAGCTAAAGTTATAGACACGTTTTGTAATTAAATTTTGGGGGATTGTTTTAACAAATAATTCATATTATAAAACACAATATAATGTAATAATGAAATTTGAATAATCAATATTTGTGCAAGAATGCATATAAACTTATATATATATATATATATATATATATATATATATAAGTAAGTATGGATCTAAATCCGACAGTATGAAGAAAGCAGTTTGTATCTTTTCGTTGTATATATTTTATTTGCTCCTGTTATTTCGACAAACATCCATCGCTGTGTGAACAATTTTCCTGATATCAAAGTCCTGATGATGGTTATTGTAACCGAAACGTTTACCATCGACTTTACATCACAATAAATTCACCTATTTGGATTATTTTGTTTTTTCTTCTTTCCTTATATATATATATATATATATATGGGAAACTCGGTTACTACGATTCCGCAGTCCATCGCTTGAACCATTACCCCACGAGGACAACCCCCACCCACCCAGCATTTACATTGAATACGTTGATCCTATTGAGAGCAAACAGGGGTGCACAAATAATAAATTAGTTAACAAGCACGGTCTATATATAATTTTAAAAGAGTTATATCCAAAATATTGAACCCTGTAGCTTGGTTTATTGGTTTAATTGCATATGAACCTTCGTGGCTTATTTAAAGGCAAAAATGGATTTGGCATTAAATAACCTACAAAGATTGATATGCCATAAAACTTAAACAACTAACCAAACTTTTCTATCTCACTCACTGTTATTCATAAAATCCTTGCCGTCCGGACATGGGTTGAGTATTTTTACTAGTGTGTATATATATATATATATATATGTGTGTGTGTGTGTGTGTGTGTGTGTGTGTGTGTGTGTTAGATATTGGTAGGAATAATTTTCTTTGTTTCGCGTGTATTTATAAACTGGCAAAAACAAGAATATTTTTTAATAATTTTCAATCATAAATTAACTATTTCTTTCGTCTGCCCTCAAACATAGTTTGGGTGTTCGTTTGCTTAAAAGCAATTTGAAAAATACAGTCGCAATTTAATCATATAGGGTTGATCGTATCGGGCCTCTCCGACCACCGAGTACTATTGGAAAAAAAGAACATAATATATATGTTACGTGGTGGCAAATGATGAATGCGTAAAGCATGAAACCCAGACACCACCATGTAATATATATATATATATATATATATATATATATATATATATATATATATATATATATATATATATATATATATATATATATATATATATATATATATATATTAATTAGAGTTGGTAATCTTAATAATGCACTTCTTCAACACATTTCCAAGTCAGATCATAACTAAGATTTTAATGCTGTCATAATGCAACATCCACAACAAAAGATTAAGACGAATTTTTGAACCGGTGCAACCTTACCTTATCCCTCCTACAACAACTGATTCGACTTTTACAACATTATCCCGTATTTGGGGAAACTTATTTTGAATAGCTACAATATATTCCATCTTTAAGTAAATATTTTCCACTCATATTCACTTTCCCCATTTTCCCTTGCCCACTGCGTCTCTCATTCTTCTGTTTCTTTTCTTTTCTCTTCCTCCTTTCCTTCTTTTTCCTTCTTTCTCCTTCTGATTCAAAATCTTTCTTAGGGAACAAATAAAACAAATAAATTCTACAAAATATTCCAAAACAGTCATGTGACATATTTTTAAACACGAACGCTGATTTATTGATTAAACAGTTACCACCTTTCCCTGTATATATAGTATTTCCTCCTTGTTTTTGTATTTTATTGAACATCTATCGGTGATTTAACATCACAAGATTATCATCCTCCCTCGTCTTGATGATGGTTCATTAGAACCGAAACATTAGAACGTCAACTGACATTCTTTCATATTACATTTTTATTTCTGTTTATCAATTTTCTCTCTCTCTCTCTCTCTCTCTATATATATATATATATATATGCATATTTATATACATGTATATATATATATATATATATATATATATATATATATATATATATATGTGCGCGTGTATGTATATGGGTGTATAAAAGAACTATCATTGATACTGAGCACTGTTTAATAAGACCCCAAAATTTGGTTCACCATTAACTCACCAAATGAACTAGTGATAACCTCAAACCATTACAATATATATATATATATATATATATATATATATATATATATATATATATATATATAAAGGAGTCGTGTTTATTTTGGTATGTACGTATTAACTTTTAAATGAAAAAATGGACGTCATTGAGCATTAAAATAGTGCATACACTTTAATATGTTTATAATGAAGATAATAACATAATCTAGCTTGTTCCTTTTAACTGATCAAACAATATAATTCAATAATTAATTAGCGTAACTCTTCGCAGTTTTTCATAAGAACAAATATAAGGAACTCTTCAGTTCTTCTTAAGATCCACCATGATTAAATATCACAAGGATTCTATAGATAAAATTTGAATTGTTAATTTTTTCGATAATTTTTTTTTTATAATTTAGCACTAATTGTAAAAAAATTCTAAATTTTTTAAATGTTTCAAACCAAGAGGTACCTTTTTTTTTCAAATACTTATTTAAGAATATAAACCAAAAAATAAATTGTAAAACAAATAATGTCACATTCTTAATTTTTAGCTTTTTTTATTATTGTACCTTCCACTAATAATACATTTTCAGGGGGTAAGAAAAGAAAAAAATATCAAAAGTTTAATAAATGCCTGGTTTATTGATAACTCAAAAAACGTTTTTAAACGAATATTTTTCATATTTCTTAGAACAAAATGTAATAATTTTTAATAAATGTAATTCAAAAACTTTCTTTCGTTTTTTAAAGAAATAAACAATTCATAGAAAAAAAGAATGCTGTTTATATTTCTTAAATAAAATATATTAATTTTTGATAAGTGTAACCCAAAAACTTACTTTCGTTTGAATTAATACATAAAATGTGCATAAAAATAAAAAAGGACGGATTCTTAATTCTTAGATTCTTTTTACTGTTACATTTTTAACGGGTAAAAAAGAAAAGAAAAGAAACGAATATATTTTTATCACTGTAACTTAAAAGGCAATAAATGAATAAATAAACATTTTTATCATATTAAAAAAAAGTTTTTAGAAAAATGAATTTTAATAATGTTTCAAACCATTTACGAGTTAAGGGAAACATTTTTTTTAATATATTCAAAATTTAAAATTTTTAAATTCCCATGATTAAAGATATTTTATACAGGGTCAGAATTATCCTGATGATCTGGTAGGTAAAACCTTGGTAGATTACTTCTGGCTCTATAGGTATTCAAATTTCTTTTTACTTAGTGTATTGTGCACTCTTACGTTTCTGCTTAGATGATTCTCTCGGTGTTTTTTCTTTGGAAGTGGTTTTGCGATGGTTGATTATTTCGAATCTTTTTTTGATCAGATATCAGTTTGTGTAATATCTTATTTACAAATTGTATCATCTGGTATTTATTCACACCATCAGCATAATAAAATAGATATTAAAAAAATATGTGTGTGTGTGTGTGTGTGTGTGAATTAGTATTTTTTTTATCATAAGATTTTTAGAGGATAAATGAAAATTCAAATTACAACAATGCTACTTTTTTGAAAATTATTGACTAAAAATCCGAGATAACTGTAAAAAAATACAAATTTATTAAAAATATGGAAAAAAAAACAATTTTAAACTTTCACTAGTATAGGGTTACATATTTTTATTTATATTTTAAATGGAAACAAATAAGAATCAAAAAAAGAAAGAACAATTAATGAAATAATAATTTTAGTTGAATCAATAGGCGAAATCTTTTAACAACAAATAAGGACACTTTTTTTTTTATTCTTTGCCTACTCCTTTCTCCAACTTTTCCATCTTTGCCCAGTCGGCTGGAGCTGTAGAATATACCGACTGTACCTCTGCAGAGGGGTAATAATCTCCCAATGAGTATGCTGGATATGACACTAAACAATCAGATGGTGAGGTTACAGTAATATTGGAGCTTTGGGAAATGCGGAGCACCCTTTCATTACCATCTCTCCTAGGTCCACTCTGGCTCGGACTGGTAACACCTGATAGGGTCCTGTCTATCGGAACTAAAATGCGTACTTATGCTAAAGAGAACTAATTGAAATAGAACTGTTTAGATATTTAAACTGCGTACTTATGGTGAACGGAATTGTTTGAAATGGAACTGTTTTACTGTGTATGGACAAAAACTATACTTGCACTAAACTGAATTGTTTTGATTAGAGCTGTTTAACTGAATATCTTGAAATAGAAATGTTTTTGACAATTTAACTGTGTTCTCAGGCTAAACTGATTTGTTTGAAATTGAACTGATTAATTTTATAAAAATGGATTTGGCATTAAATAACCTACAAAGATTGATATGCCATAAAACCTAAACAACAAACCAACCTTTTCCATCTCACTCATTGTTATTCATAAAATCCTTTCCTTCCGGACATGAGCAGAGTATTTCTGCAAGTATATATTATATATATATATATATATATATATATATATAAGGTTTTCTGATTCCCCCTAACCTGTTATAATTTCTTATGTCAGATAACTATTAAATGCTAAGTACTTCTTCATTTTCAGTTATTATAATGAATAGGATGCCCAGGAAGGGTATGGTGTATAGTCTGTATTTAAAAGGGCCAGCCCTTTTCAATATAGACTATCCATTAACACTATATATCTAAGATATATTGATGATATACTTATTTTCCTACCCCAAACCATAAAAATTGAAGAGATTACTGAGAAATGAAACAATGTTGAACCCACCATCAATTTTACTTATGAAAAAGAATAAGTAACACCATACCCTGCCTTGACATCATAATCATTAAATCCCAAAACGTTTTAACTTTTAAAGTCTACCGCAAACCCACAATGATTATAATATAGATCGTCTAAATAGGAAGTGACTTCATATTGTGTGAATTGGAGACAGAAGACGGACTTTAAGCGATTATATACACTCTTCAGCATATATTCATAATCAATAAAAATTCCATTAACAAGATTAAAGCTAACGTCTTCATAATATATTCTTTTCTCTGCTTGTAGCTAAGTCATGATCAACATTTATAGATATAAAAAAACAAAGTAAAATTGAGAAAGCGTTTATACTACGTTAGCCCACTTTTGGTTGTAATCTGTTCATGTATCAAGATTACACACACACACACACACACACACACGCGTATATATATATATATATATATATATATATATATATATATATATATATATATATATATTTAGCAGGCAATAAACATGCTGAGTTTCTCACTGTTATTGCTTGGAACATAATCTAGAGAGAGAGAGTTTGAGCATGAGAGTCTTTCATTTTATGTTTTCGTTGCCGAAAACTTCAAGTCATTAAACCGAGGAAGGGAGAAAACAGTTTCTTTTATGATTTTATCTTGCTCCGCGGGCCAGGATTTGAGTACTCTCTTGATTTAAGAAAAACGTTTTTATAACGATTTGTTTACAAACATGCATAGATAGATAGATAGATAGATTCTATTCTAAAAAAAAGTTAGAGCCACCTCTTCATGGTATAATGATTCCCAAGCTAGTCTTGTGAATCAATTACTACTGAAGTAGCTTCTCACTGGGTTCTCGTATTTTTAGCCTTGTGCCAAATCTAAGTTATGCTTAGTTCTTTAGGGTAACATTGCATGGTGAAATTATAAGCAGACGATTACTTGCCAGTTTAATTTTAAAATGGGCGCCCCATACTCCTGGTCTTGTACTAAAAGAATGCAGTAAGTAAATTTTGGGTGCCTTACATAGAGCAATGACTATCGAGCTAGGCAAGCTAAATATTTCTAGTGAGTTCGATTCTCGTTGCATGCTCTGTATACCTGGCCTTGTGCTAAATTAAGCTTAGCTTTGTAAAAACGGTAGATAGGAACAATTACTTCCTTCCACTGATTTAAGTACACAGATAAAAATTAAGGGTTCTCTCTCTCTCTCTCTCTCTCTCTCTCTCTCTCTCTCTCTCTCTCTCTTTCCTCGGATCTTCATTTTACTCAGTAGACCTATCACAAATTGATAAGGTTATCGATTACTCATTGACGACAGAAACGTTAACTAACATTATTGAAGTTAGGTTTGTCTATGAGTTTTCAAAATAATCGATTTAATCAATTCAAGTTTAAAATTTGCACAGACAAGGTTTTTAATATATATATATATATATATATATATATATATATATATATATATATATATATATATATATAATTTACAATTTTCTTAGCATAAAATACTGAGGAAAAAAAGATGATTTCAAAGAAAGAAAGAAAGACGAAGGATTAGAAAATAAAGAACAAGTAGATAGAAAAATAATGAATTAAAAACAAAGAAACAAAGAAAGACAAACTGGCAAAGAAAGAGAAAAAAATCAAGAAACCAAAAGAAAGAAAATGCAAAAATTCTGTTTTTCAAAAACGGTACACGAATTCTTATGTATCATACACACATACACAAACACACACACACACATACACGCATACACACACATACATGCATATACACACACATCTCTACGCGCACGCACACACACACACACACACACACACACACATTCACACATCCACACATAGACACACATACAAATGTTTATAGAAAATAAAAACGAAACGAGGCTAAAAATAATCATTGTGTTTCGCGATATTTTTTCTTGCCTCCTTTATTATTGCTAATGCGTCCTTTTTAGAATATTTGTCAGTGGCAACATTAAAATCTTTAAAACCATTGTTGAATATTTGAAAATGCATTTATTATTTTGGTGTAAAGGAAATATGCATTGAGGCGATTGGTATATTTAAGCAAGTGACTTATTTGCCGTTAATTGGACTGAAATAATGTTGGAAAAATACAAATCAGTGTGTGATTTTCAACAATATTTTGACAATCATAGAAACGATATTTTGCATTCGAAAATGTTTATGAAGAGTTATACGAAGAAATTAAACATTTAAGTTAAGGAGTTTTTTCTAACAATGAGACTCGATAAAAAAAATAATGAAGGATGATATGGTTGTACGAGAGAACGAACAAGAGAAAGAGAGTGGGGGAGAGAGATAAAGAAAGGAAAAAAATAGAATTAAGAAAAGAAGGTACAAAGCAAGAAATGAAGGAAGAAAAAGGTGTCTTGAGAGAAAGAAAAAGAGAAATTTAAAGAGAAGTAAAAAAAACAAAAAACAAAGATGGAAAATTTGTTAAATAGAAGAAAGAAAGAAAGAAAGAAAGAAAGAAAGAAAGAAAGAAAGAAAGAAAGAAAGAAAGAAAGAAAGAAAAGGAATTTTATTTTAAAGAAAAAAGCAGAAGCAAAAAAGGAGAGGAAAAGAGTTGTATAGAAACATAAGAAAGGAAATAAAAAAATAAGAAAGAGAGAAGAAACAGAAAGAAAGAAAGAAAGAAAGAAAGAAAGAAAGAAAGAAAGAAAGAAAGAAAGAAAGAAATGGGAAAATTAGGAAAGAAAAAAATGAATGAATGAAATAATTAGATAAGAAGAGAAAAAAGGAAAAAATAATTGAAAATCGGCGAAGAAAAGAAAGAAAGAAAGAAAGATGGATGAATAAAAAGAAGAATGAAAGAAAGAGAGAAGGATAGATTAGAGAAAATGAAAGAGAGAAATAGGGATAAGGAGAGATGATTTTTAAAAAAGAGAGGAAGCAAGATAAAAAGAGAGAATGAAAGTGAGAGAGAAGTGGTTGCATAAGAAAGAAAGAAAGAAAGAAAGAAAGAAAGAAAGAAAGAAAGAAAGAAAGAAAGAAAGATGGATAAATAAAAACAGAGAACGAAAGAAAGCAGGAAGGATAGATAAGAATAGAGAATGAAAGAACGAGAGAGAGAGGAGATAAGAATAGAGAATAAAAGAAAGAGAGAACTATAAATCTGGAAATTCGTGTGTGTAACAGGAAATACGTAAAAAGATAGAAAACTAGAAGATATAGTTAGACTCCGCTTATCCGGAAACAAGCACTGTAATAGCTTCGATACTCCGGAATAACCAGTTTTAAAATGACCAAAATGAGAACCTATTCAAATTTGAAATATGTTGTCTCTGTGTGTGTGCATTTGTTTTGTCTTTCTCTAGGTTGGTTGGTTGGTTGGTTGGTTGGTTGGTTGGTTTTCGTCATTGTTTTTTGTTTGTTTGTTTTTTGTTTGTTTTTTCCTTTTTTGTTTTTGCTTTTTTTTGCGGGGTGGGTTGTTTTTTTAAGTTGTTTTTTAGGGATTTCTTTTGTTTTGTTTTGTTTTGTTGTCTTTTTAGCTTTCTTTTTCTTGGGGTATTTTGTTTGTTTGTTTGTTTGTTTGCAATTTTTTCATTATAGAAATAGAAATATTCAGAAATAAATAAATAAATAAAAATACGAGAATCAAACAAAGATCAAGTTAAATTACTTACATGGGGTTGTCTCTTCGCTTCAGAATTCAGCAGTTCCTCTTTCGTGTGACCTTTTCAGGTTTTACGAAGCTATGGGTGACGTTAGCACTGGACGTGTGCATTTACGACGCAGTAAATCATATTGATAGATATATATAAGATTACACCGCATGTTTAAGTGCGTGAGCGTAGAGGGTACTAATATATATATATATATATATATATATATATATATATATATATATATATATATACCTATATGTCTACCTACATCTGGGGGTCATATAAAAACACGAACGAAAAAAAAAAACAAAAGAACACAGACAAATTTCAAGCCTCAACTTCCCTAGACGTACGCTTAAAAACACGAATCTAACAACATACGCCCCAACATAACACTACAAGAAAAAGTGTCTATCATATATCTACAACTACGCTATTGACCTGAGCCGACACTCGGGGGGGGGGGTCCTCTCCACACCTCGCCTGTCCTCTCCTCTCCTCTCCTCTCCTCTCAGCCCCTCCCTTCCTCTGACTGTCTATCTGTCTCCCTCTATTCATAACTCTCTCTCTCTCTCTCTCTCTCTCTCTCTCTCAATCTGTCTCGTTCTCGCCCGTCTCTTTCCATCCTTTTTGCCTCAACCCGCAACTCATCCTTACTCTCCTTTTGAGCCTATTGGTTAAAAATACCTCCCCCTTTTCTCCCTGTCACCCTACCCCCTCTCTCTCTCTCTCTGTTCCTCCCTCCATTTTTCCTTTTATGCGGTCTCCCCGCTTGCTTTTTTTCT
>OY757935.1:43664750-43669750 GCA_963585895.1 Sepioteuthis lessoniana | reverse complement strand
GTATAAGTAGAGAGAGAAAGGAACTAACATAGATAGACACTGACACGAATAAATATTTACATTGTTCGGTCGGTTTTAAGGCATGTCAACACTTGATGGGTTATTTAATGCCAAAGTCAGTTTTTTTCTCTTTTTCTTTCAGTTTTCTGGCAAAGTTCTAGTATTTGTTTGTCTTTTCACTTTATTTTCAGTCTCCGAGATTAGAAGACAAATTCTTTTTTCTTTTTCTTTTATTTTTCCCTATTTATTGTTAATCAACGCTAAGTCTGGTCGTCTGGCCAGGATTAGGTGATCCGTTTGTATCTCAAAATCCCACAGAATTTCATGCGTCTCATTCATTAGCACGGATTCTGGTTTGTACATGAACCATTTGTATGGTCAAATTTCAATTTCTTGCACAATTCCCAATGGATCACCTATCTCACCCAGACGTGCCTCGTCTTTTGTTCTCGTTTGCGGCATTTGCTTAATATGCGATTAACTCTTTCATCTATGTCTCCTTATAACCTACATTAGCTATTCTGTTGCGTATTATTAACTTTCGCTTTAATATAATTGGTCCTTAAGGCTTAAGGCTTGTGTGGCTATTAAAAGTGAGTCATTATATCACTCTTTGAGAGTTTTTGACACTAGTGTTAGCTGATGGTCTTTCACTGGAGTTTGAGTGACAGCAAGTCAACTCAAATCTCCAGGACTCTTCTCAGTAGTCTGGCCGTTCTCAACAATGCTGTAGTTTGGATGGTCTCCACTCGTCCTCCAACTTCCAAGTCCTCCAGTCCCTTTAATAATCCTTTAGTTTCTGTACCGAATGAACCAATCACGATTGGTATAATCGTCACCTTCATGTTCCATAGTTGTTGTTTTTTAATTCCCTAGCTAGGTCGAGGTACTTATTCTTCTTTTCACTTTTTTTCAGTTTTATTCTGTAGTACAGCAAAGTCTATAATTTTGCAAGTTCTCTTTTTGGTTGATGACTATAAAGTCTGCTCTTCTGGCTGAAATTAGGTGATCTGTTAGGAGTTTCATTATTATTATTATTTGTGGGGAGTAATTCCATCAGGACAAGAAAACTATTCAAAAGCGAACATTTAAATTTTCCTGGTAAAGAGTTCAATGTAACAGACATTCAGGACAAGAAATGTCAATATATATATATATATATATATATATATATATATATATATATATATATATATATATATATCTTTATGTGAGCATATGTCTGAGGGGTGTAGAAACATGGACTTATATTCTGGGCACAGTAGGCAAACTCCTAACACCCATAAAAGATGATAAAGTTTTCTGAAGAAGGTTTACTAAAAAATTCTGCATCGTAAAGAGAAACTAATTTTTCTATCCCCTTGTAATAAAATATTTTGCTTATTGCTTTGAGATAGAACTGTACATCTTAACAGCTTCTATCATTATATACATTGTACCGGGTGGATGACTGGATAATTAAAGATCGATAAATATAAGGGCCGATGAGTGAGTGATATTCCACAAGCTCAAATCCCTTCAATATTTACTTTTGTATAATGGTGACTCTCCAGAGAAATTTTAAGTTATATTTGTACCAGGCATCATACCCAATGATATTAACCTCTTTAGTCACTTATATATATATATATATATATATATGTGTGTGTGTGTGTGTGTGTGTGTGTGTGTGTGTGTGTGTGAAGAAACTATTGAAAAACAATGTAATCCAAAGTGAAAAATTGATAAGTCGACGTTCAAACGTTTCGGTTTGAATAAACTATTATCAGGTCATAAAAAAGATGATATCGAGTGTCGTTAGATCACTGATGGATGTTTTATGAAATACAAAACAAAACATCCATCGGTGATCTAACGACACTTCATAACATCTTTTCTGTGACCTGACGATGGTTTATTGAAACCGAAACGTTACAACGTCGACTTTCTTTCTTATTAAATCCTTCACTTTGGATTGCTTTGTTCTTCAATAGTTTCTCCTCGTTATCGAAATTATTTTTCATTTTCGCCAATGTTCCGGGAGACCGAGGTTCAATTCCAGGTCGCGTCATACCAAAAACTTTTAAAATGGTACTTAATACCTCCTTGCTTAAACACTCAACGATATAAGGTACGCGTCAAGGGTAAAGTGGAGCAATCTATGGAAAGGAGTAGCGCTCTCCCCTACACCTCGGTGTAGTAGCTATTGAAAAGGGGGCCTTCTGGTCGCCCTCGACTATGGTCGCCAAGTTTACTTACTTCCATATATATATATATATATATAATCGTAATCAAATCGTGCTGATAGCAAGCAATTCCCTTACTCTTTCTCTCGCCATCCGTCCCTGTTGTCCATCTCTCTTGACAAGTCCTCTAGACTATAAGTGTATAAGTTCTTGCAAGTCTATCAATACTGGTGTGTCCATGTGTATGAATCTATAAGAGAACGTGGCCTATGAGTTTCTCTTATTTCAACAGTTGTGCCTGCCATGTCTAATTTATTTTATTTGCATGGTTTGAGAAATAAGAGGTAAGTATCTTCCCAGCTGCTAAACAAGAAGGAGTCATGTCTATATTAAGGGGCAAGCCTTTGATATCAGAAGACCAGTTCAGATATATCCCGGCAGCAATATCTTTTCTAATGAAAGCGATGTCAATATCCGACTAGCGAAGTTTGAACTGCTATTGGCAAATTATTGATCATATGGAAATCTTATCTCTCTAATAAGATAAAACGAGTTTTCTTCCAAGCAGTGGCCGTGCAAGTACTACTTTAAGGATGCACCACCTGGACGCTAACGAAACGTATGGAGAAGAATCTAGATGGGAACTACACAAAAATCTACGTTATGTTTTTAACAAATCCTAGAAGCAACACCCCAATATGTATATATGTGTGTGTGTGTATATATATATATATATATAAAGTTGAATTTATTGAATATTATCATCAAAAATGTAATCCCCTTCATATACAATGACTGCAACCCAACGAAAAGACAAATTTTTGATTCTACGTTTAAAGAAATCTGGGTTTTTCCCCGGATACAAAGTTTGAAAGACTGTTTGCAAATTCTTTTCTTTCTGATTGTTCTACAACTTATGAAATGTTATAAAAGGCATGAACTCTTCCGCTCTCTCTTCAACTATGGCTAAATAGCAGCAGAGACTGTGTCTTCTAGTCTTGGTTGGGTGACAAGTCCAGGAGAAGGAAAACTTTGAATTTAACCCAGTAGTACTCGGCTTGAAAATCGACTTTGTGTCACGCACTCCTCGTGACGGTGGGGTTCGGTAAATACATATTTATGAAATGGTCTTGTGATTGAAATAAATGAAATTATCTCGGTGCTAAATCTGGCGAGAATGGAAGATGTAGAAGAACCTTTCATCCAAATGATTTTATCTTTCTTGCGTTTGTTGGGTTGCAGTCGTTAAAAATGAAGGAGATTAAGTTTTTAATAAAACTTCAATAAATACAACTTAGATTATTTTTTATATCCTCTCTTGTATAATACAATTAATTTTTTTAATACCTAACCCAAATATAAATAATGCAAATATATATATATATATATATATATATATATATATATATATATATATGCGTGTGTGTGTGTGTTATGGTTATCATCGGAGAAAATCGAATCGGCAACCTCAGCTCAATTCCAGAACGTGGCTATTTGTGTTTCACTTCACGCTAGTACCCTTAGGAAAGGCATGAAGCCAGCAAAAGGTGGACTTTGGTATTGAAGAAAAGAACGGGAAATAATTGCGAGAAAAATAAAGGCGGGAATATTGTATTTTTCTAAGGTTACGGAAAACTGCTGTTGAATCCCTATTTTTGAGAAGGAGAAAATATCAACAGCAATAAATGGATGAATAAATAAATAAATGAAACAATGAATAAATAGACAACTCTAATTTACTCGAATGATTGCATATAAAGTGGTACAGTAACTATGACAAGCAAATATAGAATGTATCATCAATTATTTTACAATAGAAATGCGTCGAAAATTAGTTTTACTAAAGAAGTACGTATAGAATTGTTTTACTATGAAAGAGCATTACAAATTATTTTACTGTAGAAATGAACTGGACTTTTTTTACAGCAGAAGTGCATTTCGAATTGATTAACTATAGAAATGTATTGAAAATTACGATTGCGATGCAGTCCAAAACATTAGTGCTTAGATAACGGTAGGCACTCTAGATTACTTACAAAATTAAGGTTAGTCTGGCATAAGGCAATAACATAGATGGGACTCTAACAGATACGACCACTAAGGAACAATATGTAGCTGGGTATAATGGCAATGACGAGGTACTCCATACTCCCCAGATCTCCAAAACTGGATCCCCACTACCAAGAGGCTTCTTACCCCTCTATAGGAGACACCAATGACAGAAGGTACTCTAAATTACTTATAAAGCTATTGTTAGTCAGGCAAAAGGCCATAGCAATGTGACGCCTAGTACTTATCAAACTTCCAAATCAATGAAACTAAGTTGCTCGCTCCCGCTGCACGAGAGGCATTCCTATATGATTTTTCTTCAAGTCAGCCGAGCCGTTCACAACGCTGATCCTATAAAGGCACCTAGGGAGAGTCACGCTCACAATTCCGACGAGCTGTTAGGTAAAAACTAAGTATCACTCTACGACCTCCCTCTCCCATCCGATACAACAAATCCACCCAACCACCCACGCACACACACACTCACACACTTCTTCAGAGAGCAGGATAGTGTTTGAGAATATTGAAATCGAACGAGGGAATTGAGTACGACGCTAACGAAAAACAACTCACAGATGAAGCCCCTCTCTCTCTCTCTCTCTCTCTCTCTCTCTCTCTCTCTCTCTTTGGTTAGGAAAGCACGATGATGAGAAACATTGAGAGGGGAATCGATTTTCCAACAGTGGCCGTTAAGAGAGGAACACTGAAAGAATTAAACAGAGAAGAGTAGGTGAGGGTGGGGGCGAATTTGTGTATTGCAAATTGAAGCTGAAACTATCGCCTTTA
>OY757935.1:43572250-43659750 GCA_963585895.1 Sepioteuthis lessoniana | reverse complement strand
TTCTTATACAGACCTGCTGATTTGGCCCAGTTGGCTGGGGTTGCAGAATACACCGACTGCGTCTCTGCAGAGAGGTAAGACTCCCCCAACGATTGTCCTGGATACGACACTAAACAATCTGATGGTGAGGTTCCAGTAATGCAGGAGCTTTATAACGGTCCTATCTATGGGTCAAATAGAACTAAACAGAGTACTTATACTAAACTTATTTCTTTAAAATAGAACTATTCTTACATTTAAACTGTGTACTTATGTTAAACTGAATTGTTTGAAATAGAACTTTTCATATGTATAAAAAGGATTTGGTATTAAATAACCTACAGTGGTTGATATGCCATAAAAGCAAAACAAACCAAAGACCTTTTGATTATGTACTAACAAGGATGAAATAAACTTTTTTTCTCTACTCACTAATTTGCTTATCTGAAAATTAGTTCCCGTGGCTTTATGGCTAAAGTGCTGAACTTCGGTTTCAAAGTGATCACGTTCGAACTCCAGTTGCGCCATTATGTTCACTTTCGAACTGATATCCAAGGGAATGGTATAAAATCCCTTTATATTCTCAGCTATGGGTTAGAAAAGTATCACTGCTGTTTTTCTACAAGCATTAAATAATCTATGACGGTTGATGTGCCATTGAACAAAAGAAACCAAACAAAATCGGAACATTATTCAAATCGGATCCGCATAGAAATGGGTTTGTTTCAACATTTGTGAAGGTTGTTAACTTGAACTAGTCTAAACATTTGCCAAATGAATAACGTTTTGAGTTAACATGCTGAAGCCTGTCTTGGATCTGATCAGCATTTTCTTTCTCTTCTTTTTTTATATTTTTTTTTCTAAATTCTTGTAAAGATTACCAGTAACCTATTTACAATAAAAAAAATGCACAGTCATTCAAATTACTTTTCGTGGAGTTCTCCGTAGCGTAGGGGTAAACATGTTGGACAGCAACATCGTAGTTAATGAGTTTGAACTCCAGTCACGCTATAAAGTTCACTTTCGAAAGGTATGAATCCTCTTATCCTTCGTCTACTGGTTCAAGGGTTCTATCCAAGATCGAGTCATATCAAAGACTCAAAACATTGTACTTGATACCTTCTTGCTTAGCACAGCATTATAGGGTACGGATCATGGCTAAGATGGAGCAATCGAGGGAAAGGAGAGGCGCTCTCCCCTCCACCTCAGTGTAGTAGCTATTACAAAAGGGAGCCTTCAGGTTGCCCTCGATTACGGTTGCCAACTTTACATACTGTTCTTCTACGAGGATGGCTTCGGCATAAAATAACCTGCGAAGGTTTATGTGCCATTAAACAAAAGAAACGAAACCATATCATATGAATTCATAGTTTCCAAGTGTTCTTCGTCTCTTCTTGGAATATTTCCAAGGTGATTTCCATAATATCGGTTCTGAGTTTCTATTAAAAGAATTAACATCTTTTTAATCACTTGTACAAGATTCCAGGAATCTTTTGACAGAGATGATGAATAATTAGAGATGGTTTAAAATTATAATAGTAAAAAAGTAGGAAGTACTATTATGAAACTATTAGTTATGTGACATAACTAAGAAATTATTAATGCAGTTTTGTCGGCTTTTGGTACTGGTGGCGACTATGTGAATAATTAAAAAAGCCAGCAACTTTATAGGTTTCGTTTGGTTTGTTTTCACTTTGGGGTTTTTCTCTAGTTTTCTTTCTCTGTTTGGTTTGAGTTTTTCTCTAGTTTGGTTTCTCTGTTTGGTTTGGATTTTTCTCGAGTTTGATTCGGTTTCTCTGGTTTGTCTGTTTCTCAAGAAGAAGAACAAGTGACTGGAGAGATAACAGGTTTACATTTTTAAAAACAGAGCGCAACAAAAGCACAAGAAGGGAAGTTAAAAACTATACGAAGAAGAAAGGAAGGGAAGAAAATTGAAAGGGACAAAACAAGCATAATGATGAAAAAATGTTTGAAACAAGCTATTTGGCTAAACTAAATACCTTGAAATAGAAATGTTTTTTTGACAATTAAACTGTGTACTTATGCTAATCTAAATTGTTTGAAAAAAGAACTGTTTATTTGTATAAAAATGGATTTGGGATTAAATAACTTTCAAGGGTTGATATGCCGTAAAACCCAAACAAACAAACGAACAAGATCCCGGCATTTGTCTGTCTTTTCACTTTTTTTAAATGACCCCCTGGAATATCAGAATCTACCAAATGACAAACTGCTAGGATTGGTCTTCGAGCCAAGATTTGGTGATCTGTTCCTATCTCCAAGTGCCAGAGATTTCTTGGATAGATTCTGGTTAGGAAATATGCCATTTATCAGTTAGCTCAATCGGCTGGGGCTGTAGTATACTACGACTGAATCTCTGCAAATGGGTCAGACTCCTACAACGAATGTCCTCTTTATGACACTAAACAATCTGATGTGAGGCTCCAGACTTGGAGATTTAGGGAATGTGGAATACCCCTTCATTGCCATGGCTCTCAGGTCCACTCGGGCCTGTCGTGGTAGTACCTGATAGGGTCCTATCTATGGATCAAATGAAACTGCTTGACTTATCAAACTGAGTGCAAAAAAATGACTGATGTTTAATCGAATTGTTAGTAATACATAGCAATACTTGGAACCATTCAATTGGTTGACTTATGCTGAATTAAATTGTTTGAAATCGAACTGTTTGATCCTTTTACTGTGCGTAAACAAATGACTGATGTTTAATTGAATTGTTTGTTAAAAAGAGCTATACTTGGAACGATTTAACAGTAGGTGAAAAATAAAACCGGGCTCGTTTAAAAATGTTATCAACAAGATGTATTAACAAATCATATATATCTGAAATACGTGGGTTCTTCAATAAGTTTCCAGACTTTTTTGTAGCGGCATCTAAAATTGTTGTAGATTCTTGAAAATTCACTATGTTATTGCTATACATCTTATAAGATGACTGACCAATTTTTATAATTTCAGCTTCAAATGAACAGCTACAGCAGTAATTGGAATACACCCTTATAAAGCCTGATTGTCACTGCTGCCGAATTTCAAAAATGCAATCTGGACATGAGGAAGAACGATATGCTATAATATTCCGTTTTAAACTTGGAAAAAATGCCACAGAAACGTATGGAATGCTTCAGACTTCTTTTCGACCATCTTGCATGAATCGAGCATCAGTTTTTGAGTGGCATAAGAGATTCAAGGAAGCCAGGGAGTCTGTGAGGATGATGGGAGGATGATGAGAGGTGTGGGAGGATTAAGAAAGTTAATACTCCAGAGTTTATTGGCCAAACAGTTAGGGTTAGGGTTTAGGGTTACTATGTTGAGGTTTTATGGGAGTTCAGCAAGAGATTCTGTCGTAAGATGCCAGCACTCTTCAAATTGGGTCAGTGGCATTTCCACCAGGACAATGCATCAGTCCACAACTCCATCCTTGTCACAGACTATTTGACCAAGATGGGCATTAAGACAGTTCCTCACCCTCCTTATAGTCCAGACCTTGCTCCCTGTGACTTTTGGTTATTTCCTAAGCTCTGAGGCTGTCGTGATAAGACAATTGAGGAGATGAAAGAGGTGTGACGAAAGTCATTGACACGCTCACGCAAGAGGACTTCCATGGGGCCTTCCAGAAGTTGTTGGAACGGTTCAACGAGTACATTGCAGTCGGAGGAGATTACGTCGAAGGGGACTAGAGTTTCATGTATGTACTATCAATAAAAGTGCCCATACGAAAAAAGCCTGGAAACTTATTTAAAGATCCTCGTATATGTACAAACAGGATTTCGTATTAAATAACTTACAATGGTTGATATGCCATAAAACCAAACTAAAACCAACCATTTATCAGTGTGGCCAAATTTGAATCTCTTGCACAATCCCAGTGGATCTCTTTTTGTATCCAGTCGTGTTTCGTCTTGTATTCCTTTTGGGCCAATTTATGACATTTGCTTATTATGTGATCAACTGTTTCATCTTTATCACTACATTGCTTACACTTAATATCCCTCTGTGTATTGCCAGTTTTTGCTTTGACATAATTGTTTCTTATTGGATTAGTTTGTGCTGCTATTAAAAAATGAGTAGAGTGTTCACCAATTGTCCGGAAGACCGGGGTTCAATCACAGGTCGAGTCATACCAAAAACTCAAAAAATGGTACTTGATCCCACCTTGCTTAAAACTCAACATTATGAGGTAAGGATTAAGAGTAAAGTGGAGTAATCCAGAAAATAGATGAGAGACCTCCTCTACAGCGAGGTGTAGGGGAGGGCGCTATTGAAAAGGGAGCCTTCGGGTCGCACTCGTCTAAGGTCACCAACTTATATATATATATATATACTATGTGTGAGCGAAGAATCAAATGACAGTAATAAGTTCGATCTTGTGGCAGGCACTAAGCAAACACGGTCTTTCAAAGAGCCATGCAACTTATGAAAATTTCCCGTCAAATCAATCAATGCCAACTCACCATTATAAGGTAAGGATCAAGAGTAAAATTGAGTAATCCAGAAAATGGTGTAGCACCCTCCCTTACACCTCGGTGTAGTTACTATTGAAAAGGGAGCCTTCGGGTTGCACTCGACCGTGGTTGCCGACTTTACTTTTTTAAAATTGATTCAGATTATCTCTTGAGGTTTCCCCATCATAGGATTGAACCCCGGCCTCCCGGATCATAAATGAATACTATACTCATTAGGCCAATGGCCCACTAGTAGTAGTTGTAGTAGTAATAGTGGGTAGATTTTAAAGTCCATGGTTGAACACAGACAATCAAGATCTGTTTTTTTTTTCACCCCTGGATGTTACGGTGCCAAAATATTTCGAACTTCATCATTAAGATCATCACGTCATCTTATTTTCCGCCGGCTACATTTTTACAGATCATCCCAAGGGATCAGTATCGTAAGAGTTGGAATCCAGTCTGATCGTCTTACAAGATGACGTGCCCACTGCTATTTCATATTTTTAATGGCTTCTGGGATATCACGAACACTTATTTGCTCTCTGATATATTGCAACTTTTTGTTTTCTTTTCAGGGGATGCCCAACATGATACTTCTCAGTGCATATTACATGGTCCTTGGTTTTAGAGCCAATTACTTGGTAAAATTCCAAGTTTTATGCTCCTAAGTAGCCGTTAGTTGGTTGGTTGGTTGGTTGTTTTTACGGCACGTCAACTCTCGTTGGGATATTCAATGCCGGGGTCAGTTTCTTTTGTTTTGTTTGTTTTGTTTTGCTCTTTTTTGTTTTTTGTTGTTTTTTATTTATTTTTTTTGTTTTGTTTTGTTTTTTGTTGGTTTTTTTGCCGGCGATTTTATGGTTTCAAACAGGTAATCATCATAATCATTTATAAAAAGAAAATTACTGCTTCAAGTAACTATTCTTAAAAATATAATTTGCACTCAGTCATGGACCGTAGAATGGCTGTCTGAGACTCGCAATGAAAAGCGAGGGAAATTAAAACAAAAAAACAAAATGCTAAAAAAAAGATCGTAACTAGTTAAAGAAAAGGTATATTGGTTTGGTTGGGTTGGGTTTTAAAGCTGAAACTTGTTTATATATACATTGAATACTTATTGTTTGTAAATATACGTGGGTTCTTCAATAAGTTTCCAGACTTTTTTGTACAAGCATTTAGAATTGTCGTAGACACTTGAAAATTCACTATGTTATTGCTATACATCTTATGAGATGACTAACCAATTTTTATGATTTCAGGTTCAAATGAACAGCTACAGCAGGAATTGGAATACACCCTTATAAAGGCTGATTGTCACTGCTGCTGAATTTCAAAATGCAATCTGACACTTTAGAAGAAAGATATGCAATAAAACTCTGTTTTAAACTTAGAAAAAAAAGCCATAGAAACGTATGGGATGCTTCAGACTGCTTTTGGAGCATCTTGCATGAATCGAGCATCAGTTTTTGAGTGGCATAAGAGATTCAAGGAAGCCAGGGCGTCTGTGAGGGATGATGAGAGGTGTGGGAAGAGTAAGGAAGTTAATACACCAGAGTTGATTAACCAAACAGTTAGAGTTAGGGTTTATGGTTACTATGTTGAGGTTTTATGGGAGTTCAGCAAGAGATTCTGCCGTAAGAGGCCAGTACTCTTCAAATCGGATCAGTGGCATTTCCGCCAGGACAATGCACCAGTCCACAACTCCATCCTTGTCACAGACTATTTGACCAAGATGGGCATTAAGACAGTTCCTCACCCTCCCTATAGTCCAGACCTTACTCCCTGTGACTTTTGGTTATTTCTAAGCTCAGAGGCTGTCGTTATGAGACAATTGAGAAGATGAAAGAGGCTGTGACGAAGGTCATTGACACGCTCACACAAGAGGACTTCCATGCGGCCTACCAGAAGTTGCTGAAACGGTACAACGAGTACATTGCAGCCGGAGGAGAAAACTTCGATAGGGACCAGAGTTTCATGTGTGTACTATCAATAAAAGTGCCCATTCGAAAAAAGTCTGGAAACATATTTAATAATCCTCGTATTTTGTTGACAACATTTTAAAACGACCCTGTGCTCATTCTTTTGCACACAATTAAATAGTTTTAAGTATTGTTATGTATCACTAACAATTCAATTAAATATCAGTCATTACACAGTTAAATGATCAAGCAGTTCAATTTCTAACAATTCACTTTAGGATTGGTCATTTGTTTGGACTCAGTTTAAATGTCAAACAGTTCTATTGAAACCTATCGATAGGACTCTATTAGGTACGACCACCCCAGGTTAGAGTGGACTTAGGAGCAATGGCAATGAAGGGGTACTCCATAATCCCCAAAGCTACAATACTTGAGCTCACCATCAAATAGTTTTGTATCCAATCCAGGACACTCGTTGGGAGAAGGTTGGTAATATTTGTTCGAGTCCCATCTATGGATCAAATAGAACTATCTAATCGTTTACTATTCTTGAAGCCATTTAACTGTGTGCAAGCAAATAATTTATATTGAAATGAATCATTAGTATTTGATAGCAATGCTTGAAATCATTTAATTGTGTGGAAACAAATGAATAGTGTTGACTTGAATAATTAGCGTTGAATAAACAATCCTTGAACACATTTAATTGTGTGAAAATTGAACAATTAGTGTTGAATAGCAATACTTGAAACCATTTAACTGTGTGCAGACAAGTGAGCTCGGACTCGTTTAGAAAACAATGTAACTAACTCTTTACTTTAAAATCTTGTGAGAAAAATAAGTGGATAAAACAGACCCTGACAACGGATTTAGTACTGATATTTCGTCTTTCGTAATCAGCGTCTGTGTAATCCACTTTTCCACTTATTTTTCTCATCCTGTCAGATTGACCAAAATCTACCACTTTTCAAATTTTCTATGTATAAACAAGATTTGGCATTAAATAACCATCAAGGGTTGATATGCCATTAAACCAAATAACTTAACCTGACAGGCTGTTCCTATTGATCTCACCCAGTTTGTTCATATCTATCAATCTATCTATCTATTCTTCGCTATTTCGGGTGTTCTGCTCTTCTATTTCCCATGTAACTGCGTTGGCATATCAGCGAAAGGCAAGTTGAGTCTATAGCGCGAAAAGCTCAACGATTATTGACTCAGTCCGAGGATTGTGACGTTAAGTGAAGTATTTCCCGGTCGATCAACAGCGCACGTTCGACTTTTTCTGGCCACTTCTCTTCCTCTTCGATTTCGCCCCCTTCCACATCACTTTTTCTGTAGTTTGTGTTCCGCAGCGAACGGCCTAAAGTGGACGGCTGTCTTTTATGAAACCAGCCGGCATTTGCAGATTTTAAAAAAAAAAGTCGGCGTAGGGGATAAAAGAAGGGTGGGGAGAAAAAGAAAGAAAGAAAAAAGAAAAGAAAGAAAAGAAAAAGATGCCGAGCATCTATGTAAAATAGCTCAAGTCACATTGAGGAAACAATGTAGAGTGCTTTATGTCTTTTTCACTGTTCATATCTATCAATCTATCTATATATCTCAGTTTGCTCATCTCACTTCTCTGTCTGTCTGTCTGTAAGTCTCTCTCTCTCTCTCTCTCTCTCTCTCTCTCTCTCTCTCTCTCTCTGTACGCGTGCGTACGTGTATTTGTATATATATATATATATATATATCAGTCAGTTCATCCCTCTCTTCTCTCTGTCCCTGTCTGTCTGTCTGTCTCTCTCTCTCTCTCTGACCCCCTATTTTTCTCACTCACATACACACATAAGCTCGCTCTGTTTCTCACTCACTCACTCACTCACGCACTGTATCTCTCTATCTATCTATCTATCGATCGATCTATCAATCTCAGTCTGTTCATCTCAAATTATCTGTCTGTATGTCTGTCAGCCTATCTCTCTCTCTCTATATATATATATATATATATACATCTGTTCATCCCTCTCTTCATTCTGACTCTATCTCAGTCTTAGACTCACACACAGAGACACATACACACTCTCTCTCTCTCTCTCTCTCTATCTCTCTCTCTCTCTCAATCCTTCACTTACTCACTCTATCTATCTAAGAACACTTGTTCTCTTTTCTCTCAATCTCTGTCCCTTTCTATCAGTCTGACTGACTCTCTCTCTCTCTCTCTCTCTATATATATATATATATATATATATATATGTGTGTGTGTGTGTGTGTGTGTGTGTGTGTGTGATTAGGCAGCAATCTTTCCTTTAAGCATGTTTGATAAAATGAAAAAGACACATTTTGTCAATATAATTTTATGAAGATCCTTTCAATTTTCCTGATAATTGTCTTGGTTTCAGGTTGGAATTAGTGGGTGAATTTACCAAAATTGTCTCGAGCGCTTTCGGGCCTTTCATGGGCCATCATCAATGGTTGTTTGCACGTGTAAAGAGTGTTTTTTAAAGAGTTTTGAAAGTTTTTTGTTTTTTGTAACATAGCAAAACTACGCAAACGCCGAGTTGGATAAAACTGAATTGGTATCAACGGAAATAGAATACTATCTAGAAATATGGAATATTTTAAAAAAATCAAAAGCCATTTCAAACCATTGTCGCTATTTTCAAAGTTAATTCTATTGATTTTATTTTTTTTTGTCCTTATATGTAGGGCTTCAAGGATTTGCAGTCGCGTGCTATTATAGTGGTGTTTTCAACTAGAATTTTTCGAAATTTGAATTTGGGAATAGACTGGGTTTTAAGATGTAAGGCTATAGAGCTAGAATCATTAAGCCGTCTTTAAAGAGTTGTAGCAGTTAGACCAACATACACATTATTTTCTTTGGAGACACAGTCTCCCATGGGATATGTGAACATATATACGACGTTTTATAGAAGGAAAGGTCATTAGAAATTAAGTTGGAGGTTTTAAATGTATTGTAGTAAATGATAAGTCTTACTCTTTTGGTAGGATCGGTAGGGGGAACATTTTTGGATAAGGTTTTTTCGTATATGTTCATCTATCCTATAATTACAATGAAATTGTTTTTTGTAGTTAAGGTTTATTGATTGTTTATGGTTTAGGATATTGTCTGTTATGTTATTTAGTTTTATTAATGAAATGTTTAATTTCTGTATCAAAAATGTAGTTGGGAAACCCATTTTTCATAAGGGTTTCTTTTATATTTTTAAGCTCGTTAAGGAAGATAGTTCGAGAGGAGGATAGTTGCTTTGCTCTGGAAATAAGTGTTTTATGATTGTTCTTTTATAACGAAAGGGGCACTCAATTTGGAAATTGAGGGTGCAGGGATTATTGTTAGTAGGTTTTTTTTTATATGTGGAGGTTATAAATCGGTCAATATTGCTTGTGTTTATATATATATATATATATATAGAGAGAGAGAGAGAGATACTCCCCTACCCTCATAGGGTTGAGTTCTCTGGCGAAAAAGTAATCGGGTTGCCATTAGCTTTCATTGCAAGCCTCTTCGTATTTGAATTGAAGTCTCGGCAGCCGTTGAACGAATGCATGTAAACAATATTAATTGTGATTCATAACCGTTTTGGCTGCTCGTGGCTGAATGGTTAGAAGCTTCGGCTTGGCGTTTGAGTCAAACCGGGTTTCGATCCCAGCTATGGGTAGCTACTGTCTAGCTACACTGATGAGTTCTGATAGAACTAAACAGATCTGTCGGTGGATGACTATATATATATATATATTCGTCTGTTCATCTCTCGCCACTGTCCCTGTTCGTGTATATTTGTCTGACTCAATCTCTCTCTCTTTCTCTTTCCATATATCTATCTATCTCAATCTTTTCAACAATCTATCTATCTATCTCTGCCTGTCTCTTCACTCTGTCTCTGTCGCTGTCTCTCGGTCTATCTGTCTCTACTTATCTATCTATCTATCTATCTATCTCCTTCTCTTTCTTTCTCTTTCTCTCTCTCTCTCTCTCTGTATATATACATATATATAGAGAGAGAGAAAGAAAGAAAGAGGGATATCTGTTCATATGTTCATATCTATCTTAGTCTATTCATATGCCCCCTATCTATCTATCTATCTATCTATCTACCTCTTATTCTGAGTGGGATAACCATTAGCGTACTAGCCGAGCAGAACTTTAATACCGTGCAATGAATTCAATCCTCAGTGAGTGTACCCCACTCGCGGCTTCATGCAAAACGAAAGCTAAATTTAGCTAAATTATCAATCGATCAAGAAGATGAGGCAGAAGTAATAAGGCAGTCAATGATAATATTGGTACCGGACCCTGGCCTTCCTCGTCACAGCAGGTCTGCAATCGAACAAGTGGATTCGAAACGGCTAATGTTACTGGCTTCCCTTATCTCGTTTTTATCTACAGACAGGAGCGTTTATTTTTAAAAACGTCTGCATGTTTCAATTTTATTCGCTGTATTTTCAAAATGCTTTCACAAGAATTGAAAGAAAAGAAAAAAAGAAACGCTGTTCGTTGGATAAAAGGTTGCATCTGGTTTCTTCATGTGCATCTAATTTAACCGGAGGATAATCTAAACAAAAAAAAAAAATCAATGATCTATTGTTTTCGGGTCTATAAAAAGTGTTTTTGTTTATTTTCTTTCCATTTTTTAAAAGTTTTTCAATCGAAAAGAGAGTTCATAAGGAAAACCCTCGACATTTACAGTACGTTTTCGAAGTGTGTATTATTATTTTTTTTCATCATACAATGTGTGAAAGCCCTCATCAGCCGCCAACCTGGGGTGATAACAGTTTCGGTAGCCCAAAGCAGTACTGCCACTCCAGACCCTACCGAGCAATTTTTGCCACCGGACAGGGTATTTAAAAGAATTATATATATATATATATATATATATATGCGCCAGATCAATTAAGAGCAGAGATTACATTGGACGTTCATCTTCATTTTTAGTGTGCAGTTTGTGATTTTTAAAAAAACGCGTTTATTATATTCTAGATGAGGCGGCTTTCGATGATCCAGGTCCATTAATGTGTTATGGAGCCTATGGTTGAATTCATCTGTCCTTTTTTTTATTTGAAAGCATCATAATTGAATAAGCTGATGACAGTCTAATTCTTCTTCGTGTTTCAAAGGAAAAGTCAACACCTTTAAAACGCTTAAAACTGTTTTGGGACAGAAAGGATCAGACATCGTTGCTTTTCCCTCCACTTCTCGAATTCTACGAGCAACTTCAGCAGCTTCCATCATAACATTCAAAATTGTTGCATTACAAAAACGCACACATTCACAAAAATACACACAATAACATACACACACACAGTCTGTTTCATACGCACAGATGCACACACATATACACAGATACACACAGAGACAAACACACACACACACACACACATTGACCCACAAACAGACACGCATGTCAACATAAACATTGACACACAAACTCACATACACAGACACACACTCACTCACTCACAAACGCACACACAAATACACACACATACACAGATACACACAGAAATTTACACGCATATTTACATAAAGATACACGCAGACACACTGACACACAAGCAGATACACACACTCATTTACGCACACACACACATACAAATGCACACACATACCAACATAAACTCTGACAAACACACACACACACACACACACACACTGATACGCAGACTCACACACACACATCAACATACATACAATCACATAAACACACACACACTGAGAGAGAGACAGACAGACAGACACACACACACACACACACACACACATACACACACACTAATATACACATATCAGCCAGCCCAGTCGGCTGGGCTGTAGAATACACCGACTACATCTGTGTAAATAGGAAAGACTCCCCCCGAAAGAATGTCCTAGATATGACATTAAACTATCTGATGGTGAAGCTCCAGTCATGAAGCTTTGAGGTACTTAGAGTACCCCTTCATTGCTATTACTGCCATGTCCACTCTGGCCCGGAGAGGTAGCACCTAATTGGGTCCTATCTATGAGTCAAATAGAACTGCTTGACATTCAAACTGTGTGCAAACAAATGACTTGTGCTCAATTGAGTTGTTAGAAATATAACTGTTTGATCATTTAACTGTGTGTAAACACATAACTAATGTTTAACCGAATTGTAAGGAATACATAACAATTCTTGGAACCATATAATTGTGCGCAAACGAATGAGTAATTTTGACTAGAATAAAAAGTGTTAAATAGCAATATTTGTAACCACTTCACTGTCTTCAAATAAAGGATTAATATTGAATAGAATTATTAGTTTTAGATTGCAATAGTTGAAACCATTTAACTGTGTGCAAACAAATGATTAATAGTCAATGGAATTGTTCGTATTAGATAGCAGTACTTGAAACCATTTAACTGTGTCCTAAAAATTAACTCAGGATCGTCGACAAATGTTATCAAAAAATGTGTTTACAAATCCTATATATTTAATATATATATATAAAAAAAAGTTTGGCATTGAATAACTAACAAGGGTTTATATGCGATTAAACCCAAACAAAACAAACTCCCATCAACTCAAAAACACCAAAACACGCACTGACACACACAGACACACTGGCACACAAACACACATACACCAACACACAGGTACCCTTGGTGTATTGTTTACTGTCATAAGAAAATGGGCACGGGGACACGAGTTCAAATCCTGGACGAGGCTGTGTGGAGTAGACTGGGTTCTTCAGCCATCTGTAGGCAACCAGTCTCGAAGAAGTAAATATCAAAATTCAAACCTGTTAAACTCCGCTTGACATTGTGTCACATCCTGTTCATGCAGAGGGGTTGGGTAAACGCACACACACACACACACACTCGGCCAAAAGTATATAAACACACACAAGAACATAAACCAACACACACACTATGAAATGAACGTTATTCAGATAGCACAAGACTTTCCAAAAACATCTGCCAAGCAATGGGTTAAATAGTACCACTACTATTCCTCAACACGGATAGCTTCGGCTTGTAATAACCCACGAAGGTTGATATACCATTAAACAAAGAAACTAAAGAAGCCATATGTATTAGCTTTTTGGTTTCTTTATTAAATGGAATATCAACCTTCATGGTTTATCTTATACCGACCCCCCACCTTGTAGAAGAATAGTATTTAATACTATTTAACTTATGACTGAGAGGGTAAGGGGGTTCATGGCTTTCCCAAAGGTATTAGTCTGAAAGTGAACGTAATAGTGCGACTGGAGTTCGAACTCGCTTACTATGATGGCTTAATCTAGCTCGTTAGCCACTTGACCACAGTAAGTGACTCCCTAAATACATCTTGGAATATGAAATGACCAGAGGTTAAGTGATCTGTCCTAAAGAGAGACTACACTTGTAATGAGGGGCTGTAAATTGTAAATTGTGCGCGGAAAAATACCTTAAAATAGGTTTTCTGGATTCGAATAATTTGCTCAAATAAAAAAATCGGATTTGGAAGCTAAATGGCGCCATGAAAGTAAAAATTTTTTTTGCAATTTGATGGCCGTGACTTTATATGTCAACCAATGTAATCGCCACGTTACTTAAAAAGAAAAGAGCACGAAAAACAGTTATTATTATTATTATGTGTTTATTTATTCAAAAACAAAATCAGTCATGAGTTTTTATCCTGTTTTATTTTTTATTTCATATATATAGGGCTGGTTGGTTTGTTGGTTGGTTGGGTTTTATGGCATATCAACCTTTGCAGGTTATTTACCGCTAAATCGATTTTTATGAAAATAGTTCTATTTCAAACAATTCAGTTTAGCATAAGTACGCAGTTTAAATGTAAGTACAGTTTAATTGTGAAAAACATTACTATTTCAAGCTATTCAGTTTATTCAAACTGTTCTAATTCAGCAAATTCAGTTTAGAACAGATTTTGTTTACACACAGTTAAATGTCAAAACAGTTCTATATTAAACAAATCAGTTTAGTATAAGTACAGTTTCAATGTCAAAAACAGTTCCATTTCAAATAATTCAGTTTAGCATAAGAACGCAGTTTAAATGTAAGTACGGTTTGATGGTCAAAAACATTTCTATTTCAAGCTATTCGGTTTAGTCAAACAATTCAGTTTGGCATAAGTATGTCGTTAGTTCTATTTAACCCATAGATAGGGCCCTTATCAGGTGCTACCACGCTGGGCTATAGTGGACCTGAGAGCAGTGGCAATGAAGGGGTACTCTGCATTCCCCAAAACTTCAGCTTTTACTGGAACAGCAGCATCAAATTGTTTAGTGTCATTTCCAGGACACTCATTGGGGTGGGGGTCAACCCTCTGCAGATGTACAGTCTGTGTATTCTACAGCCCCAGCCGACTGGGCAAATATATAGTAACTTATTCCTATCCCACACAAATAGTATATACGCAATCATATAATTTAAAGTAACATTTTTATTAGTAAGAGTTTTTTGACTATTGCCTTCGTCTTTATTGTTTGTTTTTTTCACAACGTTTCGGCCGCTGTATCCTCCGGCCTTCCTCGGGTGTCCCCTGTTTATCTGGGTATAGAAATGAGTCAACCTGGGAAATCATTTTTAAAGTTTAACCGTTTATCAAACAAGGCGTTCAAATTCTTGAAACATTTCAATGCCCAGATAAACAGGAGACACCTGAGGAAGGCCAGTGGGTACAGCCACCGAAACGTTATGAAAAAAAAAAAAAAAAAAAAAAAGGACAATAATGCGAAAACTCTTACTAATAAAAATGTTACTCTTACTGATAAAAATCATCAAGCTTCGTCTCAGAAATTTTGACAATTTAAAGTAAAAGTTCCAATTTAATAATAATCATTTGTTTACTCAAGATCACATGGTTTCAAGTGATTTGTAACGTAATGTTTTCGATTTATAATTTTATTAGTAACTACCAACAAAGTCACAGGCCGCACTTTGAAAGTTGCCTCGAATCGTCTTCAGACCGTGGCGCGATATGCATCAAGTTAGATTTGGTCGAAAGCGAGAAGTTTTCAGCGTGAATGAAATACACGCGGAACCACCATTCCCGTGTGATTACGTAAGAAACGGTTACTGTAAACGCGTAATAACATCAACGGCCGAAAGTAAATGCGTTTTTTTTTAATCACAAACTGCACTCTAAAAATGAAGATTAACGTCCAATGTAGTTTCTGCTCTTAATTGATCTGGCATATATATATATATATATATATATATATATAATTCTCTTAATACTCTGTCCGGTGGCAAAAGCTGCTTCGTAGCGTCAGGAGTGGCAGTACCGAAACTGTGTTATCACCCCTGGTTGGCGGCTGATGAGGACAAGGTATCGCACGTGCTTTCACATGTTGTATGATGAAAAAAAGTAACTACCAAGAAAGTCAGTTGTGAATTCTCTTATATCGTGACTGTAGCTGAACTGAATCCCTACAAGGTTTCACCACTGACATATGTTCAGTGAATGTATTTCAAATGACTCATAATTTTTCTTTGGGAAAAAAAGTGGTAAGTTTCTTTGTATAAATATTCTATGTGTTGCTGTTTCATTGATTAAAAACAAACTGCATAAATGCACAGATAAATATGGTATGGTGTATACTATATGGCTGTTTATATGAATTCGATGATGCATAGCCAAACTTAAGACTATTAAATCGTATTTTGCTTTTATAATATATTTATATAATCCTTACAATTGTATATGAAAGAAAAAAAATGGTGCAGGTAAGCTTTTGATATTTTCAGCCATGTCGCAACTGAAATACTTGTGTGAGTTTTTTCACGGCATTTAATCTTTCAATTTTTCGGTGGTCTTTTATCTCTCACTTTGATACTTGATTAGATTTTATGAGTCAAGGGTTTTTCAAAACATGTTTTTTAGTTGCCAATTTAATAAGGATTGGTTTAAAGATTTGTTTCTTGTCATGTTTTCACTGGAATAATTTATTAATTATTACCCTTTGATTATTTACTTCTAATAGCCCATTTCTCTGTTGGCAGAGCTTAGAATACATTGATTGTATCCACTACAGAGGGTTAAAAACCATCCCCAAAGAAGGGGTGTCCTGGTTATGGCACTAAACTGCGTCTAATGGAGAGGCTCCAGTTCTGGGTAGTGTGGGGAGTAATTCTTTTTAAACAATTTTAGCTTCAAGTTAGTTTTAATCCAAATGAAGCAGTGTCTCATCAACCGAGACAGACATCAACACGCGACAAGCTAAGGCATGGATAGCTAACAATAGACTATCGGTCATATGGAAGTCAAACCTGACCGATAAAATAAAACGCAGTTTCTTCCAATCAGCGATCGTATCGATAGTGTTTTATGGATGCACCACATGGACGTTAACTGTAGAAGAGTAAAACACCCCTGGGATGATGACCCGTATTGCTTCAGGACAGGACACTGGTAGCTGACCAGTCTTTAACCCGGTAACCGAGTGGTCTAATGACTTTTAACACTCCACTTTCACTCTTACTAGGCTAAACTGGCGGTCGGAGAGGCCTGATCCAATCATTTGACTGGTCATGCGCCTAATATGATTATCCAGACTGTCGTTTTCAAATTGGCCTCGTGGCAAACAAGTACACAACCCTATTTTAACAGAAAGGTACGAGAAAGCAGTGGCTAAGGGTCAACTGTGTTGAGATAGCAATACTAGAAACAATTTAAATGCGTGCAAACAAATGATTAATATCAAATAAAGCTATAAGTATAAGATAGCAATATTTGAAACCATTTAATAAATTAAATAATGAGTTATGAATAGGAATAATTATAACCATTTAAATATGACCAATCAAATGATTACTATTAAATAAAATTATTGGTATAAGCAATACTTGAAGCCATTTAACTATATACAAACAAATAAGATCTAATTTGATTAAAAGTAAAAGTCCTTTCCCCGGATGGAGACAGACTACTTCGACATTGTAGCAGGTGTTATGCAAGGAGACACATTAGCCCCATACCTCTTTATCATCTGTCTAGACTACGTGCTTAGAACATTTATTGATAAAATCAAGCTAACAAAGGAAAGAAGCAGAAGGTACCTGCACAAACAATTACCGACGTCGACTACGCCGATGACATAACGATTCTGGCAAATGCACCCGCCCAAGTCGAAACCCTGCTACATAGTCTGGAACGAGCAGCTGCAGGCATAGGCCTTCATGTTGATGCACACAAGACGGAATATATATGCTTTAATCAAACTGGCGATATCCCCACACTAAACGTTAGCTCTCTGAAACTAGTTGACAAGTTCACCTACCTAGGGAGCAGTGTCTCGTCAACTGAGACAGACATCAACACGCGACTAGCAAAGGCATGGACAGCTATCGATAAGCTATCGGTCATATGAAAGTCAGACCTAACCGATGAAATAAAACGCAGTTTCTTCCAAGCAGCGGTCGTATTGATACTGCTATATGGGTGCACCACATGGACTCTAACTAAAAGAATGGAGAAAAAGCTTGACGGCAACTAAACAAGAATGCTGCTAGCAATATTGAACAAGTCATGGAAGCAGCTCACCACAAAGCAGCTATACGCCACCTACCACCCATCACGAAAACTGTCAAAATTAGATGAACCAGACATGCGAGACACTACTGGAGAAGTAAAGACGAGCGCATAAAGGATGTACTCCTGTGGACCCCTTCACAGGGACGAGCAAAGGCAGGACGACCAACTCGGACCTACATATAGCAGCTGTGTTGCCGATACGGGATGTAATCCTGAAGACCTACCGGAAGCAATGGACGGTAGGGAGGGGTGGCGAGAGAGGGTCAGGGAGATCTGTGCTGATGGCGTGACGTGATGATGATGAAAGTTACCCACAAACTATTCGCTTACAAATCATATATATGTATAATTTCTAAATTTTGGTACAACTTTATACAAAAATTCCCCAAAATGTTTTCCCACTATCATCACTGGTAATTTTTTTTTTTTGCGGGGGGGCTTAGTCAAAAATGTATTTACTAAAATCCGATAAAACTTTCAGTATTGTATGAGGTTCTACCTTCTCAAACTAAAGTGATCTTGAATATTTCCAATTGCTTTTTACGTCATTATGGGGGGGGGGTACCCAGTCCCTCCGCTAGATGTGACACAAGGTCAGTTTTAAGCGGATTACATTTGGTTTTGAATTCAGTTTTCGTTCTCCTAGATTGGTTGCCAAAACAAAGTTAAAGAGCTCAATCTTACCTACATTTACCAATAGCTGGAAGAGAAATATTTGTATTCATACCTTTCCCGAGGGCATTACCATGAAATAAAAGGCAATCAGTCTTGTCCAGGATTTGAACTTGAGTTAATGATTCTATTTCCTTTCCGTTACGATCAGCGCGCCCCCATAAAGTGAGTCATATGTTTTCGGGTTGTAAATAAGAGGAGTAAGAGACAAGGGAGCATGTTCATAATACGATTAGATTATAGAGATCACTCCACAAAAGCCATATTAAATTACTAGAAAATAGGAAAATAAATGTGTCCAAACACCTATACGAATGTAGCAACGACAAATTCAAAACAATGCCCATATACCAGATTAACGATTACACATTACTTTAAATTTAAAAAAATTACTGAAAAATTCAAGCCTACACTGAATAGAGCGTAAACTATACACAGAGAGGGAGAAGCAAACGCACACAAACATATATAAATATATATATGTATATACAGAAATAAGTAAAAAGTATTTGTCAATTAAATCTTATACCACATTACTTCAAAAGAAAAAAACTTTATTGAAAAATCAAAGCCCACTCTGAATAAAACATAAACTATACTCACACAGAGACAGAAACAAATACACACACAAACATACACGAGGTGCATACAATAAGTTTCCAGACTTTTTTCGTATGGCCACTTTTATTGATAGTACACACATGAAACTCTAGTCCCCTTCGAAGTAATCTCCTCCGGCTGCAATGCACTCGTTGCACCGTTCAAACAAGTTCTGGTAGGCCCCTTGGAAGTTCTCTTGTGTGAGCGTGTCAATGACTTTCGTCATAGCCTCTTTCATCGCCTCAATTCCCTCATAACGACAGCCTCTGAGCTTAGGGAATAACCAAAAGTCACAGAGAGCAAGGGCTATAGGGAGGGTGAGGAACTGTCTTGATGCCCATCTTGGTCAAATAGTCTGTGACAAGGATGGAGTTGCAGACTGGTGCATTGTCTTGGTGGAAATGCCACTGATCCGATTTGAAGAGTGCTGGCATCTTACGACAGAATCTCTTGCTGAACTCCCATAAAACCTCAACATAGTAACCCTAACCCTAACCGTTTGGCCAATCAACTCTGATGTATTGACTTCCTTACTCCTCCCACACCTCTCATCATCCCTCACAGACTCCCTGGCTTCCTTGAATCTCTTATGCCACTCAAAAACTGATGCTCGATTCAAGGTGGTCCAAAAGCTGTCTGAAGCATTCCATACGTTTCTGTGGCATTTTTCCAAGTTTAAAACGGAATTTTATTGCATATCATTCTTCTAAAGTGTCAGATTGCATTTTTGAAATTCAGCAGCTGTAACAATCAGGTTTTAGTAGGGTGTATTCCAATTGCTGCTGTAGCTGTTCATTTGAAGCTGAAATCATAAAAATTAGTTAGTCATCTCGTAAGATGTATAGCAATAACATTCTGAATTTTCAAGGGTCAACGACAATTTTAAATGCCCATACCTAAAATGTCTGGAAACTTATCGTATGCACCTTGAATATATATATATATATATATATATATATGTGTGTGTGTGTGTGTATGTACGGCCACTTATCACTCATCACAAAAACTACCAAAATTAGACGAACCAGACATGCAGGACACTGCTGGAGAAGTAGGGACGAGCTCATATGTGATGTACTCCTGTGAACCCCTTCACATGGCCGAGGAAAGGCAGGACACACCAGCTCGAACCTACATATAGCAACTCTGTGCCAATACGGGATGTAACCCTGAAGACCTGCCGGAAGCAATGTATGATAGGGAGGGTTGGCGAGAGATGATCAGGGATATCCGTGCTGATGGTGCGACATGATGATGATGATGATGATATATAGATTGATATATGCCCGGCAGACCGGGGTTCAATTTCCAGGTCGAGTCATATCAAAGACTTGATACCGTCTTGCCTAACACTCAGCATTATAAGGTGGGTATCAAGGGTAAAGTAGAGTAAGGACAAGGAGTAGTACCCTTCTCAACACCTTGGCACAGTAGATATTGAAAGGGGAGCCTTAGGGTCACCCTCGACTAGGGTCACCAACTTTTCTTACTTTACTTATATATACGAGGGTCATTTAATGAATAAGAAGCATTTGCTAGACTGAGAAGGGACATATTATATATACGAAGGTTATTCAATGAATAAGCAGAATTTGTTTGACTGAAGAGTGACATATAATCTAAACGAGGGTCATTCGATAAATAAGAGGAATCTTTTTAGAACCAGCAAAATACTTTTTTTTCAGAATTGTTTTCCTGCATTCGTAAACTCTGTTTAATTTAAAATTAGTTTTTGGCAAAAATTATTTTGATCCCTCAAAAATATTTGTTTTGAGGCTATTCAGAACAGTAATTTATCAAACAGACAGCAGCTGGTTTGAACAGAGGTCTGTCATTAAATTTTTGACGGCTGTTAGTACAAACCCTGTGAAATTCATAGACGAATGAGTGATGTGTACGGAGAAGCATGTCTTGATCAAGAAATCTTTACAAATGAACTAAACCTGGATTTGCAACAAAGACATTCCATAGAATGGAAACGCGCTGACTTTCAGGTAAAGAAAAAGTTCCTGGTGCAGTGGTCAGTAAAGAGAGTCATGTTGACAATCTTCTGGGACGTGAAAAGACCCATCAGAATTGATCTCCTTGGGGAAGGTGCCACTGTAAACAATGCTTTAGATTGTCAACCCCTTGGGCAAAATGCACCTTGTTTATTGAATAGTCCTTCTCTGTATATATATATATATATATATATTGATGAATATAATTTTTTTCCTTTTTTTTGTTGGTCCAAAGAAATTAAAAAGTGAATATTTTAAAATGAATTGGTCCACAAAGAGATTTATATTCTTCTAAAAATTATTCATTTAGCCTTTAGACGTTTCCAGCTTCTCGCTTTCTTCAGAGAACTTTTAATGACTTTTCCGGTGTGGAGTTTGGTTTATATTGTGGTCCCTATTTTGATGGTGTTGTTTCTTTTGATTTCGTGATAAACTCCTGGTCGAGGTTGGCTCTCTCTTTCTCTTCTTTTCCATTTCTCCTTTCTTTCTCTTTCTAAGGGTTTGTTTTGAGGCCTCCCTTGTGGGTACACATTCTTTTCCTCCGATTAGTTTTTGATATTTGATATACTATTAAGGTTTTCTTGTTGTTTCACTTTAGGTCATTGAGTGCGTGTGTGTGTGTGTGTGTGTGTGTGTGTATCCCATTGAGTTTGTTGGTGGTTTTTTCTGGGTGTTAAAGTGGTTTAAAATTCAACTGACAACTACGTTTGACTTTTTACTTTTTCCTTTGAGTGTGCACGCGCGCGAGCGCATGTGTGTGTCCATATATACGAGGTGCATATGATAAGTTTCCAGACTTTTTTTCATGTGGGCGTTTAACATTGTCGCTGAACCTTGAAAATTCAGTATGTTATTGCTATACATTTTATGAGATGACTGACCAATTTTTATGTTTTCAGCTTCAAATAAACTGCTACAGCCGGAATTGGAATACACCCTACTAAAGCCTGATTGTTACAGCTGCTGAATTTCAAAAATGCAATCTGGACGTGAGGAAGAAAGATATACAATAAAATTCTGTTTTAAACTTGGAAAAAATACCACAGAAACGTATGGAATGCTTCAGACAGCTTTTGGACCACCTTGCATGAATTGGACATCCGTTTTTGTGCGGCATAAGAGATTCAAGGAAAGCAGGTAGTCTGTGAGGGATGATGAGAGGTGTGGGAGGAGTAAGGAAGTCAATACACCAGAGTTGATTGGCCAAAGGGTTAGGGTTAGGATTACTATGTTGAGTTTTTTAAGGGAGTTCAGGAAAAGATTCCTAGGGAAGAGGCCAGCACTCTTCAATTCGGGTCAGTGGCATTTCCACCAGGACAATGCACCAGTCCTATCAATAAAAGTGCCCATATATATGTGATTATAATCTGCGTGAAATATTTTGTAGTTGTATGCACTATTACATATCGTATACATTAGTGTACATCATTGCACTCTTGAATTACATAGGAGCACTTGTTTACATGAGGGATACGTGCAAGTCCGAAATTTTGTTTTTGCAGCTTGGACGCTGCTCTTGAGACAGACGCACACACAGACACATGAGCCGAACTTGACTTGTACACATGAATTCCGGTCACGTGACATCTCGGTCATGCGCGCACTTGGGCACGTGCACAGCTGACTTTTCTTAGCAGACAATACGCAGATGTCAGTATATATATAGAGACATGTATATATATATATAGACATATATATATATATATATAGGTGTCTTGATAGGTTTTTGATAGAGTTCTAAATTTCAGTTGGTCTGCGAATGTATCCGGAAATGTTAAGAAAAAATAGCATGCCCGGTGATATAAACTTGAGATTAGTGTGGCAAAAGACCAATGAGATCGGGGGCACCCGTTAAAAAGATGATCGAAATTAAAATCTGCTTGAATGTGACAGAAAAGATTTTGATAATCATGGAGGAATGGTAGAGTGATATGAGCAATTCTGATACATAAGGAAAAAATTAAAGAATGATATATAAACAGATAGGTAGTCATAATTACAAATAAAGATATAGAGATATTGTGATAGATAGATAGATAGATAGATAGATTAGAATAACTTTTCGAAACTTTGACTTCAGCAGGGTAACATATAAGAATGATGACGTCTAGACTGCGATACCCTTCATAACAAGAATGGAATATCTTCGCATAACATTTTCTTAATTCCTACACTGAAAATTCATCTGAACGATGATATACGACAGTGTAGCTTCACAATATATCAAAAGAGGATATTCAGTGGTGCTTTGACCAATGAAAACTCGATGGAATAAGCCTGTTGAATGTTAAGAGCCCTTTTTTACATACCGTTTGATTTATTGTTCATTTTTGCATTGGTAAGCATAGACGAATCCGACTGGCGAAAATTAGCAGAGTTTCGATCCCAGCTTGAAGCATCTCGGTAGTCAAGCCACACTGAAGAGTTGTAATACACCAAAAAATCTGTCAGTGGATGAAATTATATAAATATATGCTAAAAATAGGTGGAAAAGTGTATAAATCAAACACTTACAACGAGCTTAGTAGTAATATTTCGTTCTTTATTCACAGAAGAACCTCTTCGCATTTTTTGCGTTTTTCTACATTTTAGCAAATGAGGAGAAAATATAGACTAATGGAGAATGTAAAAAGATATAAAGGGAGGGAAAGGGTCAAAGACAAAAGATAGATAAAGGAAGAAGAAGGAAGGGAATAGATAGAATTTTAAGTGATGGTGGTAGGGGTTAATTTGGTTTTTGACCGTGACCGTCAAATGTATCAAGTTTCACCAGAGATTTGACCAGACAAAGGCTGATCAATTTCGATGAGAAAGAGCGAAATATGAAGGGGGAGAGGTGTTTTAGAGAAAGAAGAAAGAGGAAATAAAGGGGGAAGGGGTCATGCGTATCCTTGCCAGATTCACCAAAATCTACCATTTACCTCTGTCACTTTCTCTCTCTCTCTCTCTCTATATATATATATATATATATACTCTCTCTCTCTCTCTATATATATATATATATATGACCTAAGATAGGTAGATAGAGAGTTAATCAGCTTTATCTAGTAGATGGGTCACTCTTCGACCGGCCGTGGTGTCAACGGCACGGATCTGGTCGGGTGTCTCTCGTCTTTGGATATACCTCGAACCTCAGGTGGCCGTCACCCCAGGTTTTAACCCTCCTCGGGGGGGGGGGTTTATCGCCGGGCGCTTGAGGCGCCGCTTTTTAGGGGAATGCTGACGGAGCCCGAGGCATTTTTGGGAATACCGGGCGCGTCTAGGCTACGGCCCAGCACCCGAACGCACCTTAAAAAAGGGCCTTGGGCCACACTCATCCGGTTGGTACCAAATCCATTTTTCTACAAATGAACAGTTCGATTTCAAACAATTCAGTTTAGCATAAATACAGAGTTTAATTTTTAAAAACATTTCTATTTCAAAATATTCAGTTTAGTCAACGAGTTCTAATTTAAACAATTCAGTTTAGTAAAAGTATCGTTTTTGTCCACACAAAGTTAAATGTCAGAACAGTTCTATTTCAAACAATTCAGTTTAGTATAAGTACGCAGTTTACATGTCAAAACAGTCACCAAAAAACAATTCAGTTTAGCACTATCACACAGTTCTAGTTGATCCATAGATAGGACTCTATCAGGTACTACTTACGCAGGGGCAGAGTAGCCGTAGAGGCGATGACAATGAAGGGGTATTCAGCATCCCCCAAAGCTCCTGCATTAGAGGAACATCACCATCAGATTGTTTAGTGTCATATCCAGGACACTTGTTGGGGCGGGTCTTACCTCTTTACAGAGATGCAGTCGGTGTATTCTATAGTCCCAGCCGATTAAGGAAAGATGTCACTATAAACAGCGCTTCATATTGCCGACTCCTAAGGCAATATATCACCATACTAAACTATTCGTATATATATTCAAGTTTTTCATATCAGTTTTAACTGGTGTTTTTTTTCACAGAAGTATAAGCGACAGCAAGTCTCCATTGTTCTACAATGGCCCAGTTGACTGGGCTGAAGAATACACCGACTGCATCTCAGCAGAAGGCTAAGACTTCCCCAAAGAGTGTCCTGATTATGACACCAAACAATCTGATGGTGAGACTCTAGTAATACTCGAGTTTTGAAGAATGTGGAGTACCTCTTCATTGCCATTAAGCTCCTGTATAAGCTCCTGATAAGGTCTTATCTATGGGTCAAGGTTCTGAGGGTTCTAGCAATTATTAGGTTTCTTGGTTTGGTTTCTTTGTTTAATGGCATATCAACCTTTGTAATTTATTTAATGCCAAAACTATTCTCCGACAAGAACAGTAGTAGTACTATTCAACCTATATCTGGGGGGATAAGGGGGTTCATACCTTTCCCAAGGGTATTTGCCCGAAAGTGAACGTAATAGCACGACTGGAGTACGAACTCGCTTACTACGATTCCGCAGTCCATCACTTTAACCATTATACCATGAGGACACCTCCTAGCATTTATTATTATTATTATTATTATTATAATCGCGTTTTTAATACCATCATTACGTGGTGGTCTTTTACTGGATTCCGAGTGACAGCAAGCCTCTTCAGGTCTCTAAGACTCTTCTGGTCGATCTGTAGTTCGTATTGTCTCGGCGCGTCCTCTGATTTCCCACTCATCCAGCCCTCTTATTAAGCTTTTGGGGACTGTTCCAAGCGCACCAGTTATAATGGGCATCATCTTACCCGTCATTCGCATCAGCTTTCTTTGTTCTCGAGCAAGGTTCAAGCACTTATCTCTCTGTTCGCTTTGTTTGATTTTCACTCTGTGGTCCGCCGGGACGGCAAAGTCCGCAAGTTACCAGGGGGGGTTGTGGGGGTGGGGAGGTTTTTGTCAATTATTACTTATTGTCTTCTAGCCTGGATAAGTTGATCTGTTTATACCTCAAAATCCCACAAAATCTAATGTGTCTCATTCTCCAAAACGGATTCTGGGTTGTGGATATACCATTTGATAGTATAGATGAATTTCAATTTCTGTCGTGTCTAGTCGTATACTCCTTTTGCGCCAATCAACTTATTATCGTTTCGTCCTCATCAACACATAACCGACACTTGTTATTTAGTTGCGTATTATCTATTTTCGTTTTAAAATAATTGGTCCTTATGGTATTACCATTACTAAAATTATTATACTTCTGGGGTGTTTTTCACACCAGCTTAATCTAGTGGTCTTTCACTAAAGGCTGACGGCAAGTCTCCTCAGGTTTCAGGGAATTTTCTATAATTATTTTACTCCTTTGAGAGTTTTTCATACCTGCGTTAGCTGATGGCTTTCCACTGGGGTCTGAGAGACAGTAAGTCCCTCAAGTCTGCAGGACTCGTCTTAGTATTCTGGCCGATCTCAACAATGCTGAAGTTTGGATGGTCTCCACTCGTTCTCTTATTTCCAAGTCCTCTAATCCCTGTACCAATCCTTTGGTGACTGTACCGAGTACACAAATTACAACTGGTATCACTATCATTTTCATGTTCCATGGGGTTTTTTCAGCTCTCTAGCAAGGTCTAGGTACTCATCTCTCTTTTTGTTTTCCTTCAGTTTTACAATGCGTTAGCTGGAACGGCAAAGTCGACTTTTCGGCCTGTTCTCTTTTTTTTCTTTCTTTTTTTTTTCTTAGGTCTGGTCGTCTGACCGAGATTAGGTAATCTGTTTATATCTCAAAATCCCAAAGAATTTTGTGCGTCACATTTTCTCGGACGGATTCTGAGTTGAACATATACCATTTGTTTGTATTGTCAAATTTAACTTCCCGCACAATTCCCAGTAGATCACTTGGCCCACCCAGTCGGGTCTAGTCTTACACTCTTGCTGTGCTAGTTTGTTGCGTTCGCTTATTATATGATTGGTTGTTTCGACTCTATCACCACAAAACCTACATTTGCTATTTTTTGCGTCTTATCTATTCTTGTTTTGATTAAGATTGGTCCTTATGGCGTTGTTTTGTGCTGCTTTTAGAAGAAAATTATTTTCAAGTTTTCTCGGGTGAGATGTAGTTTGTTTGTCGCTTGAATTATCCATACAGTTGTTTTTCTCTCGTTTTTTTCTAATTATATAGTCCAGTTAATCCTTGTGTTGTGTGCATTATTTCTGTTGGTTGTAATCAGTCTTCCTCTGCATTTTTTTATTTATTATGATAATTGTTATAATTTACTTGAAACCATATAATTCCTGACAAGTTGTTGGTATTGGATGGGTGTGCTTGGTATTGTATAGAAATTCTTTCTTTGAAACATAATTGTGTATGACTTATTCGTATTTGGTAGGAATACTTGAAACCAAAAAACCGAGTGCAAATTATTTGTATTTGATAAGAATACTTGAAACCAGAAAAATCTGTGCAAATTATTTATATTAGATAAATGCCATAAAACCCAACCAAATCAAAAGTTGCTTACTGTCACCCATCAATGTACTGAACAGGCAAATCTATGCCTTAACTTCCACAATCTTTTTTCTTGCTATTTACTAAGTTTTACTTAGTCTGGCACAAAGGACATAGGTTGTTTACTGTATCTGCTTTTCTAAAGTAGTCACCCATCTAAGTACTGGATAGGTTAATCCATGCCTTAACTTCTAACTTTCTTTTTCTTTATTCTAAAGAAAAGGTAAAAAGCCACTTATCGCTCCACCATTAATGGGTTAAATTGAATCATAGGATGTCTTTGAAAGTTGATATACCAGTAAACAAAGTAACCAAACCAAACCTTATAATATTACCACTGCTGTTCCTCTACAATGATGTTGCCCAGTCGGTTAAGGCTGTAGAAACACCGACTGATTCTCTGCAGAGGAATAAGACCCGCCCCCAATGAGTGTCCATATATGACACGTAACAATCTGATGATGAGATTCTAGTAATGCTGGAGCTTTGGAGAATGCGGAGTACCCTTTCATTGTTATCGCTCCCACGGCCACTATGGCCCGGAGTGGTGGCACCTGATAGGGTCCTATCTATGGGTCAAATAGAACTAAACGGTGTACTTATACTAAACTGAATTGTTTGAAATACAACTGTTTATATGTATAAAAATGGATGAATTAACTATTTTGACATTTAACTGTGTATAAAAAAAACTGTTCTCATACTAAACTGAATTGTTTGAAACTTTTATTAAAATGACTCAATTTGGCGTTAAATGACCTGAAAAGGGTTGATTTGCCGCAAAACAAAACAACCTACCAACAATCTAAAATTATGACTTTGACCTTGAATAACCCACAAAGGTTGATATGCCATTAGAAAAAGAAACTAAACTCAACCTTATATAGAACCACTCGTATTCTTCTACAAGGATGCATTTGGCATTAAATAACCCGCGAAAGTTGATATGCCATTAAACAGAGAAACCAAATCAAACAGAAGTTTTGTTTAGTCCGGCCTACAAGCAGCAGGTTACTTACACTACCTGTTATTACTAACTGGTCATCCAGCTAAGTTCTGATCAGGGTCATCGCTTCTTAACTTGGGTGATCGGGTGAAATGAAACTCTTTTTGAAATTACATAACTTCGTCTGGAACACAAACCTTATAGTATCTCGTTACTATGTGGTTACCCATCTAAAAAGTGAATAACTTCGGTGAATAAGCTGTTATCGATTCCTTTAATAGGACTTGACTATATGCCGAGAAGATAAATCCACGAAAAATCAGCAACTAGTTTAGTCTTATTACATATTGATTTATGAAGCAGTTTATATATGAACAAAGTAATTTGTGCTAAGATTTCTGGAAATAATGACTTTGCCGTCCCGGCTGACCACCGAATAAATCTGAAAGAATGTGAAAAGAAGGATAAGTACCTCGACCTTGCCCGAGAATTGAAAAAGCTATG
This sequence comes from Sepioteuthis lessoniana, assembly GCA_963585895.1. Taxonomy (NCBI): domain Eukaryota; kingdom Metazoa; phylum Mollusca; class Cephalopoda; order Myopsida; family Loliginidae; genus Sepioteuthis; species Sepioteuthis lessoniana. Next base: position 43,630,762 of record OY757935.1, on the reverse strand, counting down.
GAAGACAAAAGTGACGATTGTACCAATTGTGATTGGTGCTTTTGGCACAGCAACTAAAGGATTATTAAAGGGCCTGGAGGATTTGGAAGTTGGCGGACGAGTGGAGACTATCCAAATGACAGCATTATAGAGAACGGACAGAATACTGAGAAGAGTCCAGGAGATTTGAGGAGACTTGCTGTCACTAAAATTCCAGTGAAAGACCATCAGTTAACACTGACGTGAAAAACTCTAAAGGAGTAAATAATGATAATAGCAGCACAAAATAACGCCATAAGGACCAACTATATCAAAGCAAGAATAGATAAGACGCAACAAAATATAGAAATACAGGTGTTGTGACGACAGAGTGGAATCGATCAATCACATACTAAGCGAATGCAACAAACCAGCACAGAAAGAGTATAAGACTAGACACGACTGGGTGGGGAAGGTGATCCACTGGGAATTGTTCAAGAAGTTTAGATTTGACGACACAAACAAATGATAAATACACAACCCAGAATTCGTTCTAGAAAATGAGACGCACAAACTCCTCTGGAATTTCGAAATAATAACGGATCACCTATCCTCTGCCATAGTCAACGAAAAAAAGAGAATAGTGAACTTTGCTGTCCCGGCTGACAATAGAGTAAAATTGAAAGAAAGCGAAAAGAAGGATAAGTACCTGGACCTTGCTAGAGAGAGAATTGAAAAAACAGTGGAACATGAAAGTGACGTTGATACGAATTGTAATTGGTGCTCTTGGTACAATCACTAAAGGATTAAAGGATTACAGGGATTAAAGGACTTGGAAATAAGAGGACGAGTGGGGACTATCCAAACTACTGCATTATTGAGATCGGCCAGAATAGTAAGAAGAGTCCTGGAGACTTGAGTGGACTTGCTGTCATCCAGACTCCAGCGAGAAGCCATCAGCGAACGCTGGTGTGAAAAATTCTCAAAATAGAAAAATGATAATACAACCTAGTTATCCAAGCCTGTAAAATGTACAAACTTCTTCACTGCCTAGGGGTAAGACCCACTCACCCACACGAGTTTTCTCGATATGACATTAAGCAATTTGATGGTGAAGCTCGAATAATTCTGGAGTTTCGAGAATGCAGAGTATTCACTGCCATAATTCCCAGGTCCACTCTGACCTGAAGTGGTAGTACCGGATAGTGTCCCATCTATGGATCAAATAGAACTATTTGACCATTTAACTGTGTGCAAACAAATGAGTGATGTGAAATTAATTTGTTAGTCGTGAATTGAATTACCATGACCAGAAAATCCAGCGAAGACTTACGCACGACATACAGAAACACTGGACAGCTGTTTCGACCTTATTAGGTCTCATCAGCAGTGTATACCGTGATCTCCACCACCTGGAGTGGACCGTGTCCTCTGTAAAGAGTACGGATGTAACTTACAAGACACATTCAGTTTAGTCGGCCGTGCAATTACCATAACTAGTTAATTTAGCGTCACTTGTGTGCGATATGAACTGTTAGCTTAGTTGTAGAGTTTCGGCTCTGTGGTTGCTGGTTCGATTTCCAGTGGTGGAGATCTCGGTATACAATGCTGATGTAGACCTAATATGGTCGAAACAGCTGTGCAGTGATTCCGTATGTCGTGTGCAAGTGTTCGCCGGGTTTTCTGGTCATGGTAACTCAAGTGACAATATAATTCGTCTACTTAAAAAAGAAAAATTTCCATCAAATTTATTAGTGATGCTTTTTTTATTTTATTTTATTTTATTTTTTTGCTGTTGATAATCAGTAGGTCTAGTCGTCTAGCCGAGATTAGGTAGTCTATTTATATCTCAAAATTTCACAGAATTTCGCGCATCCCATTTCCTTGAAAGGATTCTGGGTTGTGTATATACCATTAGTTCGTATGGTCAAATTTGAACTTCTTGCACAGTTCCCAGTGGATTACCTTCCCCAGCCAGTCGTGTCTTGTCTTAAACTCTTTTTGCGCTAATTATCATCATTATTATTATTATTATTAGATTTGAAATTAACATATAACTGAACAGAGTTCAGCAGAAAGATGTCAAGTGTTTGGAACGTAAATATTTTTTTTTCAAGGCAACATAGATCCCATTCCGTTGTTTGTGAACAATATTTAACGACTTGAGTCTTCAGGTCTACCCAGAGGAAGAAATCACAAAGGGATAAATAAATTTCAGTCACAAACGCGTGATGTTCACCATTCCATGCTATGACTGAAATGGAACGCTGCTACCGCCGCTGCTGATGATGATGATTATGATGATGATGAAGAGGAGGAGGAGGAGGAGGAGAAGGATCAAAGAAAAGTCTTCTAATTATTCACCCTTTTTGCGCCTACGCGGCGGAATTTTTAAATCCGAAAGATCATAAAAGTGAGATTAAATAAAATGATTGCAATGGAACAAATTTTGGCATTAAATGACCCATGAGAGTTTGATATGCTCATAGATAAATTAAATCAATTCAAACTAACGATTTTTTTTACAAAGAACACAGGAACACTAAAAAAGTGTTAATTTTTTTTTTAAGTTTGGGCATTTATATCAAGTCTTGCTTTTTTTTTTTTAGGTGAGGTAGGTTATAGCGATGATGATGATGATTATTTTTTCTTTGTTTTTTTTAGATGCTGCTGCTGCTGCTGCTGCTGCTGATGATGATGATGATGATGATGATGATGATGATGATTTTCTTTTTCTCCTTTGTTTCTGGTGCTTTTGGGTTGTTGTTTTTTTTGTTTTGTTTTGTTAATTTTTTTTTTTTTTTTGCATGGGTGATTTTTTTGTTTTTGTTTTTGTTTTTTTTATGCCTTATTTGATGTTCTACAACTTTCTTAGTTCTTGGACAAGGTCCAATATTATTATCATTTTTTTCACCACTGCTTAGTTTTTCACACCAGCATTAGCTGATGGTCTTTAACTGGATTCTTAGTGACAGCAAGTCTCCTCAAGTCTCCAGGACTCTTCTCAGTATTTTTGCCGTTCTCAATAATGCTGTTATTTGGATGGTTTCCACTCGTCCGCCAACTTCCAAGCCCTCCAGTCTCTTTAATAATCCTTTATTTACTGTACCAAAAGCGCCAATCACAATTGGTATAATTGTCACCTTCATGTTCTATAGTTTTTTCAATTCCTAGCAAGGTCGAGGTATTTATCCTTCTTTTCGCATTCTTTCAGTTGTTTATCATTATCATCATCATCATCATTATTATTATTATTATTATTATTATTATTATAGGCATATGATAAGGTGTGTGATTAAATAAAATGAAGTTTTTGTTTTTTGTTGGCTTTTTTATGGTGATGGGTACGAAATGTCCGTGTAGATTTTAATACTTTTGTATTCTAATTTTTAATTCAACAATTTCAGATAATGGACGGATGTATCGGGAGGTTGTGCTCGGAGTGGAACCCAACGTTCGACTCTGATGTACGATCAGTGAAATAAACAGCGCAAAAATATGGAAACCTATGCACACCAGCTGAACCGAGATCACGTGTCTTCTCCACCCACACACGGAAGACAGGTAAAAGATCCGAGCAGGATATAGATTTTAGAAGGAGATGAATCCAGCTGAATCCCGCCATACTCATACCAACGCGGGCGAACGAAAAATGAACCAGACAAGCTGAAAATCCAATTTTTAGAAAACTTCCTCTTCCAGGACTCAAACAACGACAACTAAATCAGGATGGAAAAAGAAAACTTGATACCGCTGTGCCCACTACCAGTTAAATTCGCTGAAGGAGGGTTTATTGTTTGTGTAGAAGTTGATTCTATTTGTTTATTAATGTTTTCTTATATGCGCGTCTCCGCCGATAAAATATTCCTACATGAAAATGAAAAGTGAAACGCGAAACGTCTTCTTTTCTTGTTGACGGACATTTTTAAATATATTTTTATGTAAATACGCAACACCACCCCACCCCACCCCCCATACACTCGCCGAAAAGTGAATATAGACAAAAAGAATACATACCTGCTCATCAACCAAAATTGTATCTGGTTCACGAAAAGTAAACGTTCTTATCGAACGAGCCAAGAGAAACATCTCTTCGAAAAAGAATTCCTCCTCCATCCGAAATGCAAGTACCCCCACTCTCTCTCTCTCTCTCTCTCTCTCTCTCTCTAACTACACTGAGAAAGGTATGAACTCCCTTTTCCCACCCCCGCTTATAGCAATGGGTTAAATAGTACCACTACTGTTCTTCTACAAGGATGTGTTTGGCATTAAATAACCCAACAAAGTTGATATGCCATTAAAACAAAGAACCCTTAACTGCTCTCTCTCACACTCACACTCTCTCTCTCTCTCTCTCTCTCTCTCTCTCTCACACACGCACACACACACACACACATCTTTATCGCTCTTTGAGATATTACCTGTATCACTCGCATATGTAGGTGCGTGAATGTGATCATGTGTCGCACGCCTCAGCTTAGCCATACGGTAAGCAAAGAGATCTCGTCGGCCTTTACCTGTTATTCAGTTCGAAATCTGACTGGCCGCATTTATGCATCTCGTTTTATACATGGGCAGATTTTAAAAAGCGAACGTCTTCTTTTCTTACTTACAGACATTTTATACCCGTTACGTCAATATACAAAACATGCGCGTATGCATATAGATAGATCGATAGATACATACATAAATACAAACATAGATACATATATAATAAACTATCGTGATAAGAGTACTTTTTCTACCAATACTAATGATAACACGCTTTCTTGCAGTAGGTTATTATTATTATTATTATTATTAATAATAATGTCGGAGATTTATTTTCGGTAACTGCGCCTGAACTTTACAGCATATTATTAATTAAAAAATGAAAGTAATCTACCTTTAAAATAAAGAAACATATATAATTTTATACCGTTTCGTAATGGGATATCAACCTTCGTGGGTTATTTAATGCCAAAACCACACCTATAGAAGAACAGTGGTGGTACAAACTAACCTATGGCGGAGGCTGGGGATTAAGAAGTTCATGCCGTCCCCAAGGAGGAAAGTGAACATATTAGAGTGACAGAAGTCTGAACTCGCTCACTATGATATTGCAGTCCAGCGCATTACCCACAAGGCCACGGAGATTTAACCTCCCAAAAAATCTACACACATACGTATATACATGCATACATAGGTATAAACAGAATGAGATAGATAAATAAATCCATACATACATATACATATATATGAGCAGAGTGATAGATAGATAGATAGATAGATATGCCGATACATACATACATACATACATACATATATATGTGCGTGTGTGTGTGTGTGAAGAGATAGAGTAACAGTAATAGATAAAATCAACGGAAGAATATATTGAAAAAAGAAGTTTTATTAATGATTAAGTTAAAATAATTATAAATAAATTTCTTATAAAATCCGTCCATTTTAACGGCGCCGATGAATTCTAATGGTTTCCTTAAAAACGGAAGTCTGCCGTATATATTTAAAAAGTCGGCATTCGTTTTACACAATAATTTTCTTAAATTAATTTTTTACACAATAAACGTATTTTTCTACTTATTTTTCAACGAACTTCCCTTCCTTGTATGGGGGCGCGCTTAGAGTAATGGGTATCGTATTTCGAAATGGAATTGGTGACAAGGCTGTTTACATTTCACTTTCGTGCCAAAAACCTTAGAAAAGGCATAAATCCATCAGTTCTTCTTTCCCATTACCATCTGTGGGTAAATAGTAGGGCAGAATAGGTTCTTTGGCCTTGGATCGGCAACCAGTCTTGGAAAAGGAAAACTGTAAATTCAAACCAGCTTAGCCCGCTTAAAAACTGACCTTGAGCAACATCCTACTCATGGTGAAGGGGTTGGGTAAATACATCGTTCCTTTCCTTGTCAATGCACTTAATTCAGTAGCGGATATCAATCACGTAGATCAAATATCATACAGTGAAAATTTCAGATCAAAATTCGACTAATAATTACATGTCAAAATTATTCGTGTAACTTCACACACACACACACACACACACACACACCATGCACACACACACATATATATATATATATATATATACATATAGCACATTCCAAATTTGGTCTGCCACAAACCCACCAAGTGATATAGTGACTACCATATACTGTTGTAATATATATATATATATATATATATATATATATTGATTATCTAGTCGATCTTCACGTATCAGTTAAGATATGAACCGTTACACTGCCTACAGAGGAGATTTGTTCATAGTGGGGCTTTTTGTGTAGAACCAGCCATACTTTTTAGATGAGCTGATAACAGAAGAATGGTGTACCAATGTACCAGAAATTCTCCCACAACAAAACTCCTTGGTTTTTGAATTTAGACTTTCTCTTTCTCTTACATCGGTTGCCTAACAAAAGCTAACAAAGAGCGAAGTCTGGCCTTATATATATAATGAAATGAGCAAATCGTTATAATTTTTTTTTTTAATCAGAAAAGCCTCAAAGCAACAGAGTAGGAAAACTCTAAAATAAATAAATCTCGTCTCGTCATGTCTATAAGGTTCATGTATTTGAAAAAAAATACAGTTTTCAGATGCAACGTGCGACATACATACGTACATAAATATATGTATTTGAAGATCGTTTGTTTTTTTAAATTCATGAACTTATTGTAATCACGAGACTCATATAAGGAAGCGAGAAAACACACACACACACACACACACTTTCTGTGTCTGTCTGTCTGTCTGTCTGTCACTCTCTCTCTCTCTCTCTCTCTCTCTCTCTCTCTCTCTCTCTCTCTTTCTGATAAGATATGAACAATCTGAGGTAGATAGCTTGATAGAAACAATCTGAGATAGATAGATAGATAGATAGATAAGAACAATCTGAAATCGATAGATAGATAGATTTTTGAATAGAAAGAAAAATTAAATGTGTGTAACAGTTCGTCTAAACTTGTAATACCCTGCATATATCTGTTTTCACTGAGTGAGTACGCATACGCATGCGTGTAGTCTTGTGTACATTAATTGACTAACATATGTGTGAATGTAACCTACGAATCTCTGAGAGTCCACTATTATGTGCATATTTACGTGTTTCTTTTGTTGATTGGGAAAAACCAGTTTTTATTTCAATGGTGATTCAGTCAGACGGATTTTACAAGCATACAAAAGTAACAGTTAATCGAGGATAGGAAAAAGAACAATGTACCCGTTCAAAAGTCATAAGCATCTCTCTCTCTTTCTCTCTCTCTCTCTCTCTCTCTCTCTCTCATTTGGAGTATAGAGTTCACGAGACCTAAACGTTATAACCAGATGAGCCGCGTGGAATATACCACCATAAGGTCTCTGTCTGTCTGTCCGTCTCTCTCTCTCTCTCTCTCTCTTTCTCTCCTCCCTCTCTCTCTCTCTCTCTCTCTCTTTGAGAGCACCCCATCTCTCTCCTTCCTTTCTTACCCTCTCATTCTTTTTCTCCCCCTTGTCCCTCTCACTTATCTTTATCACTTTTTTCATTTTGCATGTTTGCAATTTTCTAGGTTTAACTTAGCTCATCTTAGTACAAAGCCAGAATTAAGGGGTACCCAGTGAGAATCAAACTCTCTAAAAAGTAGTCTGCTAGAGCCATTCATTAACCATTACACTACCTGTATTCATACTCGTAAAAGGTATGCGAATGGTTTCCGTCGTGTGCTTAGTCGTGTAGTCACATGGTTAGCGATCTAGACAAGCGGATCATGTCTATTAAACTGCGAGTTTGGTCCTCACAGAGTGCCCAACACTTTCAGACTGAAACCCAGATCTGGAAATAACCATTTATACTGTTTACAAAGGTCAGGAGAGTCTAGCATGGCAGGAAAGAATCCAGTAAAGATCGAACCCTCAATCTACAGACTGAAAGGCTGGCAAGGAAGCAACTGCTCAACGTTTGGACTACTTAGCAGATGTAAATAAATTTGCATACGTCTAGTTGAAGAAAAAAATGGGTCGTTCTGGGCGCCTCCGGTGGTGTAATGTTTGGTAAGTTAGACTGGCAAACCTTCACGGGTGAGTTTTTGTTTCATTGGGTGCCTCATTCATACGGCCTTGTGCAAAACCTTAGTAAATCACTAATGGTAAGCAAGCTCAATTAGCAAACCTTCACGAGTTAGTTCGTGTCTCATTAATAAAGCTTTGTGCTCTATATATCTAAGCAAAAAAAGAAAACGCTTTGTAAATTACTAATTGGTCGTTCTGAGAGATTTGAAAACAAAGGCAACTCACCTCGCAACTGTAAGCTCTTCAAGACTCACCTTGTACCAAACTAAACTTGGGTTAACAATATCGGTTAAAAAAAACAACCGCAAAAACAAAAACACTGCAGCTATGGATTGCGAGTTTTGTTTATTAAAATAGCTCTAGGGTGTGCGCCTTAGTAGATATTATTCAATAAGATGAGTTTCTTTAGCACAAGAGCACAATAGAAAGAGCGTTTGGAATCACTAAGAATAGATTGCGAGATTAACTTTTAATAATTGCTGTTGTTGTATATATGCGTATTTGCGCATGCTGTTGCGTGGGATTGATTTATTCAACGGCATATCAACATCTTTATGGGTCAATAAATGCCGAAATCTGTTTCATTTTTAAATGCTTGATTATGATGATTATAACCATTTATATTTTTTTCAACGTTTCATTGTGATCTTTTTTCATTTTGGTTTTTCTTCTTTTTTTTCCTTTTTTTCTTTTTTCACACTTTTTATAATGTAAAATAATAATCATTTGTTTATATGATTTCAAGCAGTCTTATCTAATCCTAATAATCTTCAAAAGAGATCTATTTGACCTATTGATGCGGTGGCGGATGGTGGGGTGTAGGCTGACAGGTAGTACCACTCCGGGTCAGAGTGGACCTGGAGGTAACAATAATTAAAAGAGTGACTCCACACTCTCCAGAGCTTCAGAGTCGGAGCCTCACCACCGGATGCAGTTTGCCTTCATACTCTAGACACGTTTTGCGTGGGAGGGAAAGGATAGTATTTGTATATATTTTATCATGTTTTCTTTTTTCTTTTTCTTTTTTTATTTTTCTACAAAAAAAAATTCCATGGAAGGACTTAGAGGAAGAAAGATAAACAATCCAATATGAATGGAAAAAAAAAACAATAGTTGTTTAAAATTTTGACAAAAGCAAAAACTATAACCGCCTTCCTTCGTTATAAATTTAACTTAATTTCATAGTAAACATATGACTTTAACAGTAAAAACAAACACACACACACATACACATACATGTATATGTGTGCGTGGTTGTGTGCACGTGTGTGTGTCTGAGTATGTGTACGTGTGTGTGGGTGGGTGTATTTTTGTGCATGTGTGTGTGTGTGTTTATATATGTATGTATGTGGTATGAATGTGTATGTATGTTTGTGTATGTGAGCATGCTTGTGTGTTTGTGTGTATGTGTATGTGTGGGTGGCAGCATTTTGTGCATGCGTTCGTGTGCATGTTTGTGTATGTGTATGTGAAGTATGTATGTGTGTGTGTGTGTGTAGATTTGTGTGTGCATACTCGCGTGAGCGCGTACTTGTGTGTGTGTGTGTGTGCATTTTATTAGAACGTAAATCGCCTGAGTTTTTAAAAAATCTGCCAAGAAATTAATGATTGAACAATTACATATAACCGCGTATTACTTCCGACACCTCCCCAGATATTAAGAACGCAACAATACTGGAAACGACACCCGATTCAAACATATACCCGAATTTACCATCGGGTGGGACCAGACCATGAGGTATATATAAGCATAAAAAGGACAAAAAAAGAAAGAAAGAAAAGAAGAAAAAGAAAGAAAGAAAAAGAAGAAGAAGAAAGAAAAAAAAAAAATAAAAGAGATTTGCCGACACCTACCTGTTGCCCATGAAGATGCTGGCCTCTCTTTCGTCAAATTAGCAGTAGCAGCAGCAGCAGCAGCAGCGGTGGCGGCGTAAAGGGGGAGGAGGAGCAGGAGTAGGAGGAAAAGGAGAAGGTGATGGAGGCGACAACTTCAAATCCCTAATAGATGCGGCTACCATCGAAGGTGGTAAAAAGCGACTTTTTAAAAAAAATTGTTTATTTATTTATACAATCACTATCACCTCCACCCGTATGGTAGTATTCGGGTTGGGGTGGTTTCAGTCAAGATCATTTGAGATGCAAGAGCATGAAGAGTTGAATATAAACGTTGTTGTTGTTGTTGCTGCTGTTAATGGTGGTAGGCGGGGGTGGTGGTGGTGGTGGTGGTGTTAGTGGTGTTCGTGGTGGGGCTGGTGAGGATAATCATGGTGGCGATATATCAACTGCTAAAGATGTGTGGCGAAGAAAGATCTTTCGGTTTTGACTAAAGGATCAACATTTACTTCTACAAAATCAATCTTTTCCTCTGGTGAAATTTTAAGAATAATAATAATAATATTAATAATAAGTTATTGTCAACAAAAAAAAAGAAAAACCTAGCGAATAGTGGACTTTGCTGTTACGGCTGATCACAGGGTAAAACTGAAGTAAAACGAAAAGAAAGATAAGTACCTGGATCTTGTTAGAGAACTGAAAAAAAGTACGGAACATGAAAGTGATGATTATACCACTTGTAATTAGTGCGCTCGGTACAGTCACCAATGGACTGGAAGGCTTGGAAATAACAAGACGAGTGGAGACTGTCTAAACTACAGCAGTGTTGAGATCGGCAAGAATATTAAGAAGAGCTGTGGAGACTTGAGGACATTTACTGTCTCTCAAAGTCCAGTGAGAAACCATTGGCTAACGCTGATGTGAAAAACTCTCAAATTCGTAAATAATAATAATAATAATAATTCGTGCTGGAGAATGAGAGACACAAAATTCTCTGGGATTTTGAAATATATACAGGTCACCTAATCCAGTCAGAAGACCAAATCAAGTGATGATGACAAAACAAAAAAAGAGAACCTACCAAATAGTGAACTTTACCGTTCATGCGAATCGCAGAGTGAAAATCAAAGAAAACGAAAAAAGTGACAAATACTTGGACCTTGATAGAGAACTAAAAAAAACTATGGAACATGAAGGTGACGGAGATAGCAATAGTACTTGTTGCACTTGGAACAATTCCAAAAGGCTTTACAAAAGGGACTGGAAGAGTTGGAAATGAGAGGACGTGCCGAGACTATCCAAACTACAGTATTGTTGAGGCCGGCCAAAATACTGAGAAGAGTCCTGGAGACCTGACGAGACTTGCAGTCACTCAGACTCCAGTGAAAGACCATCAACTAACACTGGTGTGAAAAATTCGCTAGGAATAATAATAATAATAATAATAATAATAATAATAATAATAATAATAATAATAATATTTGGAACAGAACGAGTATAAGGCTAGACACGACTGGGTGGGCGAGGTGATCCACTGGGAAATGTGCAAGGAATTTAAATTTGACCATGTCAACAAATGGTATATGCACAACCCAGCACCTGTCCGAGAAAATGACACACACAAACTCCTATGGGACTTTGACATACAGATGGATCATCTAATCTTTGCCAGAAGACCTGACCTTATAATAATCAACAAAAAAAAAGAAAATTTGCAAAATTGTCGACTTTGTTGTCACGGCTGACCACAGAATAAAACTGAAAGAATGTAAAAAGAGAGATAAGTACCTTGACCTTGCTAGAAAATTGAAAAAACTATGGAATATGATGGTGACAATTATACCAATTGTGATTGGTGCTTTTGGTACAGTAACTAAAGGATTATTAAAGGGACTGGAGGACGAGTGGAGACCATCCAAACGACAACATTATTGAAGACGGCGAGAATACTGAGAAGAGTCCTGGAGACTTGAGGAGACTTGCTGTCACTCAATCTCCAGTGAAAGACCATCAGCTAACGCTAATGAGAAAAACTCTAATGAGTATTGTCGACTTTGCTGTCCCGGCAGACCACAGAATAAATCTGAAAGAATGTGAAAAGAGAAATAAGTACCTCGACCTTGCTAGAGAATTGAAAAAACTTATACCAATTGTGATTGGTGCTTTTGGCACGGTAACTAAAAGATTATTAAAGGAAGATTTAGAAGTTGGCAGCCGAGTGGAGACCATCCAAACAACAGCATTATTGAAAACGGCCAGAATACTGAGAAGAGTCTAGGAGACTTGAGGAGACTTGCTGTCACTCAATCTCCAGTGAAAAACTCCAATGAGTAATAACAATAATAATAATAATTGTATTTGGCTCCAGAATCTTAATATCATCGATGAATTAGTTGTGTGAATTTCCAGATGAATTGTAGTATCTTGAAGTCTTTTTCATTAGTTAAATGTGAAAGTATTGCTACTAACCAAACCACCCCCAGAAATAAAAAAAATTGCCCACCCAAAAAAAAGTTTTAACATGAGAATAATGATGATGATAATAATATCCAAACTGATTGCTGAATCCCGGCCCGAGGTTGCCCAATTGGCTGGGTGGCTGTAGAATACACTGACTGCACCTCAGCAGAGGAGTAAGAAACCCCCCCTGCAATGAGTGTCCTGGATATAACACTAAACAATCTGATGGTGAGGTCCCAGTAATGTTGGGGCTTTGACGTATACGGAGCACCCCTTCATTGCCATTGCTCCCAGGTCCATTCTGGCCCGGCGTGGAAGCATCTGATAGGGCCCTATCTATGGGTTAAATAGAACTAACGGCATACTTATGCTAAACTGAATTGTTTGATTAAAATGAATAGATTGAAATAAAAATCTTTTGACAAACGATACTTACATTTAAACTGCGTTCTTACGTTAAACTGAATTATTTGAAATGGACCTTTTTTTTTACATTGAAATTGTATTTACACAAAACTGATTTGTTTAACATAGAACTGTTTTGACATTTAACTGTGTGTAAACAAAATTTGTACTCATACTAAACTGAATTAGCTGAATTAGAACTGCTTGATTAAACTGAATAGCGTGAAATAGAAGTTTTTCATAATTAAACTGTACTTACATTTAAACTGCGTACTTATGCGAAACTGAATTGTTTGGAATATAACTATTTTCATAAAAATGGATTTGGCGTTAAATAACCTACAAAGGTTGATATGCCATAAACCCAACCAACCAGCAGGCCCGGGGGCCAGATCTAGTGTTAATCAACAAGAAGAAGAGAGTGTCACCAGGTGGATTTTTGCAGTTCCAGATAACCACAGAGAGAAAATGTAAAAATGCGAAAAGTCAGACAAATACCGGGATCTTGCTAGAGAGTCCAAACTGCTATGAAGCATGTAAATGATGAGATTATAACGACCACCAAGGGCTTGGAAATTACAAAATATAGGCTTACTCAGTATACATGAGACCAATGTAACAAAAAAAGAACACATCATTATTATTATTTGTTATCATAACAAATAATAATAATGATGTGTTCTTTTTTTGTTTCAGATTTAAAAATAAAATAAAGTTGGCGATCGTAGTCGAGGATGACCAGAAGGCTCTCTTTTTAATAGCTACTACACCGAGGTGTAGGGGAGGGCGCTACTCCTTTCCCTGGATTGCTCCACTTTACCCTTGATCCATACCTTATAATGCTGAGTGTTAATCAAGGAGGTATCAAGTACAATTTTTTGAGTCTTTGGTGTGACTCGACCTGGGATTGAACCCCGGTGTCCAAGGCCTTTGGCGAACAGTCTAACCGCTAGGCTAATGGACCGGTTATGCTATAACAACTATTAACCCTCGATCGCAATGCCTTGGACAAGAGTGGCAAAGATATTTTGCGTCACTACTTTTTTGGATACAAAATCATTCAAAACTGTCTTAAAATAGATGCAACCCATCAATATCATAATGATTTTATTATTGAGACAAGAAACTAAAAAAGGGTGCATATTCTTGGAGCTAATATAATAACAATTAAAAAAAAACATTGATATGATGTCTGTTCCTTAAAGGATGCATTTTTACTGCACGTATTCCAAATGACTGCAATTGCGCTTGTCTTAGTTATAAATTATTATCATATTAATGGGTTGCATCAATTTTGAGACACACTGTAAGTGAAAATCAGAGGCAGAATCAGAACCACAAAAATTACAGCAGAGTTGTGTTCGACCAGAATTCTCAGACGTGTCCGAGAGACCCGAGGAAACTTTCTGTCACTCTGAATCTTGAGAAAGACCGCCTGCTGACGTAGGTGCAAAAAACTATGAAATAATAATAATGATAATAATAATAATAATTGCCGTCCCGACGAGCCATAGAGTAAAATTGAAAGAAAGTAAAAAGGAAGATAAGTACCTGGACCTTGCTAGAGAACGGAAGAAACTGTGGAACATGAAAGTGACGATTATACCAATTGTAATCGGTATGCTCGGTACAGTCACCAAAGGATTGGTCAAAGGTCTGGAGGAATTGGAAACAAGAGCAAGTGTGGAAACCATCGAAACTACTGCACTATTAAGTTCGGCCAGAATACTGAGAAGATTTTCAGGAGACTTAAAGAGACTTACCGTCACTCAAACTCCTGTAGAAAGAAGACCATCAGTTAACGCATGGATGAAAACTCTCAAAGGAGTAAAATAATAATAATAATAATAATAATAATAATAATAATAATAATAATAATAATAGGCGAATGTAGCAAATTAGCGCAAAAAGAGTATTAGACTAAATACGCCACACAAGTGTTGTATGCCCAACCTGCAATCTGTCCTGGAGAATGAAATGCACAATCTCCTTAGAGATTTTGAGATACAAACAGGTCACCTTATCTCGACCAGATGACCAGACCTAGTGATAGTCAACAAAAAAAGAGAACCTGCCGAATAGTGAACTTTGCCGTTCCAGCTGACCACAGAATAAAATTAAAAGAAATCGAAGAGAGATAAATGTCTAAACTTTGTCAGAAAACTAAAAAGAAAAGTACGCAACAAAAAGGTGACGGTGATACCAAATGTAACTGGTGCACTTGGAACAAACCCTAAAAAGAGATTGGAAGATTTAGAAATCAGAGGACAAATAGAGACCGTCTTGACTACAGTATTATTAAGATCAGCCAGAATACTGAGAAAAGGAAACTTTAAAAGAGAAACAGAATCTCTCCGAATAGCAGCACAAAACAACGCCATAAAAACCAATAATATCAAAGCGAGAATAGATAAGACGCAACAAAATAGCAAATGTAGGCTATGCAGTGACAGAGATAAAACCATCAATCACATAATAAGCGAATACACCAAATGAGCACAGAGGGAGTATAAGACTAGACACGACTGGGTTGGCCAGGTGATGCACTGGGAGATATGCAAGGAATTTAAATTTGACCATGTCAACAAATGGTATATGTACAACCTAGCACCTGTCCTAGAGAATGACACACATAAACTCCTATGGGACTTTGACATACAGACGGATCACCAAATCTCGGCCAGAAGACCACACTTTATAATAATCAAGAAAAAAAAGAGAATTTGCTAAATTGTCGACTTTGCTGACCAGGCTGACCACAGAAGAAAACTGAAAGAATTTGAAAAGAAGGATAAGTACCTCGACTTTGCTAGAGAATTGAAAAAAACTATAGAACATTATGGTAACAATTATACTAATTGTGATTGGTGCTTTTGGTACAGTAACTAAACGACTATTAAAGAGACTGGAGGACTTGGAAGTTGGCGGACAAGTGGAGACCATCCAAACGACAGCATTATTGAGATCGGCTAGAATACTGAGAAGAGTCTTGGAGATTTGAGGAGACTTGCTGTCATTCCAACTCCAGTGAAAAACCATCTGCAGAAACTGGTGTGAAAAAACTCGAAAAGGAGTAAATAATAATAATAATAATAATAATAATAATAATAAGCAAGTGAAGCAAATTGGCACAGAAAGAGTATAAGACTAAACACGAGTGGGTGGGAAAGATGATCCACAGGGAATTGTAACCAACTAATTGAGTTAGTGACAATGTAAGGTGTATTGAACAATTCCTGGAGGCAACACCCCACAAAACAGCAGCTGTACGGCCACCTATCACCCACCACGAAAACTACCCAAGTTACACGAACTAGACATGCAGGACACTGCTGGAGAAATAAGGACGAACTCATAAGTGATATTCTCCAGTGGACACCTGCACATGGATGAGCAAAGGCAGGACGACCAGCTAGAACCAATATATAACAGCTCTATGCAGATACAGGGAGTAACCTAGAAGACGGATGGCGAGAGAGGGTCAGGGAGATCCGTACTGGCAGCGCGACATGATAATGATGATGACATATATATAATCGTTCTTAATACTACGCACGCGCTTTTTAAAGCAATATATATATATATATATATATATAGTAGTATTAAGAACGATTTTGAATCCTAAAAAGGATTTTAAATCATTCAAAAGGGGACCCTTTGTTTCGGTCTTCAGAGAATCATACCAGTGTCAATCCAGGTTGACTTGAGTAAGTATGAAATGGTAACCCTTTTTTTATGTTAAATTGTTCTTAATACGATGTGCACACACTTTAAGTCAAAATTTACATTCTGTACCTACCACAAGATCTTATATATATATATATATATATATATATATATATATATATATATATATATCAAAAAGGTTTATGGTTCTTACGAACTCACTTGGTGAGTTAACGGAAAACCAAATATTGCAAAATAATTGAATAATGCTCAATATCAATAATAGATATTTTACAAATAAAAAAATATACATTTAGTACATACGAGGATTCCATACTTTTTTCGTATGGGCACTTTTATTGATAGTACACACATGAAACTCTAGTCCCCTTCGAAGTAATCTCCTCCGGCTGCAATGCAATTGTTGTTCCGTTCCAAAAACTTCTGGAAGGCCCCATGGAAGTCCTCTTGTGTGAGCGTGTCAATGACTTTCGTCATAGCCTCTTTCATCTACTCAATTGTCTCATAACGACAGCCTCTGAGCTTAGGAAATAACCAAAAGTTGCAGGGAACAGGGTCTGGACTAGAGGGAGGCTGAGGAGCTATCTTGATGACCATATTGGTCAAAAAGTCTGTGTCAAGGATGGAGTTGTGGACTGGTGCATTGTCCTGGTGGAAATGCCACTGACCCGATTTGAAGAGTGCTGGCCTCTTTCGACGGAATCTCTTCCTGAACTCCCTTAAAACCTCAACATAGTAACCCTAACCCTAAGCCTTTGGCCAATCAACTCTGGTGTATTGACTTCCTTACTCCCCCCACACCTCTCATCATCCCTCACAGACTCCCTGGCTTTCTTGAATCTCTTATGCCATTCAAAAACTGATGCTCGATTCATGCAATATGGTCGAAAAGCAGTCTGAAGCATTCCATACGTTTCTGTGGCATTTTTTCCAAGTTTAAAACAGAATTTTATTGCATATTGTTCTTCTAAAGTGTCCTCACGTCCAGATTGCATTTTTGAAATTCACCAGCTGTGACAGTCAGGCTTTAGTAGGGTGTATTCCAATTGCTGCTGTAGCTGTTCATTTGAACCTGAAATTATAAAAATTGATCAGTCATCTCATAAGATGTATAGCAATAACATACTGAATTTTCAAGTGTCTACGACAATGTTAAATGCCTGTACAAAAAAAAGTCAGGGAACTTATTGAATGCACCACGTAGATAGATAGATAGATAGATAGATAGATAGAAAAACAAATTCTATTTTTTCTAGTTTTAAATGAAGTGGTAGTGTGTTGTCACACAAAATTCTTCAGCGATGGCTCTTCCTTCTCGGTGAGGCTAAACACTTTTTAACGATCTCATGTGCATGAATATTATCTCCGTTTTAAAGTACTTAAAATTCACTTCTTGTGAAAATCATTAAGAAATGAATTATAAGAATTTAAAAATAGACACTTTTCAATCAGCCTATATATATATATATATATATATATAACTTTGCAAATATAGGTTCCTAGTGTGATATAGTGAGAAGAAAACTAGACCTTTATAACAATTCTTACCAAGTAGTGTCCTCGATGAGCACTTTTTGTCCCATACCTGAGGTCTTGTACCAGTTCAAAGCAACTGTTAATGAATAACTATATATATGTGGGGAGAGGATCAAAATATAAGTAGGATACAGGAAGTCAGATGGTCCTTATTAAAAATAAAGGACGTAGAGTCACTTTCATTAAAGTTTACTTGCTATACTTACCTATAATAAATACTTGTTGTAAGGTGATCATTATTAAAAAATAAAGGGGATGAAGTCACTTTTATTAAATTTAAGTTTAATTTTTCGTATTTAAAGGAAGTTTTTATTTGTTTTTATTCATTTACTCCGGGTACCTGCTTTGTTTATTCTAGAGTTGCGTTCGAAAAACGCTTTTGAGTTCGTTCGAAGTTGTATAGCCATAATGATATCAATCACAACAGTAATACAAATACATATACAAATACAGGCGGACTCTTTCGTTTTGGATACAAACGGGTTTATTAATTTCTGGCTTCGGTCCATGGTGACACGAGGAGAGAGACACAATTCTGAAAAGCCTATGCTAACCATACTATGCTGACCCCACCCCAACGCGCAGCGCATCTTGTGATGTTTAAGATCTCAATTCATCTCCGCCGGTCGAGATCAACGGTAGAAAACCCAAATGCACCTTCAACGGTCGAATCTCAACTACTGTCTTTTCAAAATCCTCAAATTCTCAGGACCACCTCTTCTGGTCATGACGTCATCCCCACTCCAGCCCCCATTTCCTGTCTGGGGTTTATTATGACAGATGATGATAGTCATATCATTTCCGCGTGGGTGTTAGACAGCACCATCTGATTATGCACCTGGACTAAGAGATCCGTGTAGTTCTAAGCCTTACCGAACTAAATAATAAAATGTAATATATAAAATGATTAATATAAAAATCATTACCCTAATTACAAGACACTCAGATACTCTTAAAAACAGCTAAAACTTGATGAATATTTCGAATAAATTTTTTATGTAATTATTTTACTGACTCGAATTAGTAATATTAATCTTTTTTCTTTTTTTTTTTAACCGGACGACCGTAGAGATTAAATGGATTCCTTCTTAACGCAACAATGTGCATAGAGAGAGAGGGAGAGAGAGCTATCTGCCTTTCTTATTGATTACCGAGAGAGTGGGTGTGTATCGGATATATATCCTTTTACAGTGAAATGGACAGTATGAGATACAAGGTGAAAGGATCCCATCCAAAATTCAATCTAATGTGGATTTCTTTATACAACTTAAAATTTTTCAGGCATGACACTAATATTTTCAGGCATGACTCTAACAATCCCTGAAAGTTTAATTCAAATTGGGTGCAAATTCAAGGATCTTTAATTGTACGGAAGGGTGGATATTTGGTAAATTATAAGAAGATATTGCGGTTTTTCTTTTTTACTATATGTATTTACTAGTAGTTTAATAATTACCACATAGAACGCAGACCCAGGAAACATCATTTCTCTCCACTGACGTTGTTCAAGCAAATTGGGGTAATCTATTATCGACTGGTAGTATGGCATTCCATTTAAGTTATAACCATACAAAACAAGTGGTTTTTTTTGGGGGGGTATGGCACATCAATCATTGTAGGTTATTAAATGCCAAATCCATTTTTATACAAATAAACAGTTCTATTTCAAGCAATTCAGTTTAGCATAAGTACACAGGTTGAATGTCAAAAACAGTTCTATTTTAAACAATTCAATTTAGCGTACGAAAACAGTTATATTTCAAACCGTTCACTTTAGCATAAGTACACAGTTTCAATGTCAAAAACAGTTCTATTTCAAGCAATTTAGTTTGACTTAAGTA
Organism: Sepioteuthis lessoniana; assembly: GCA_963585895.1. Lineage (NCBI taxonomy): Eukaryota > Metazoa > Mollusca > Cephalopoda > Myopsida > Loliginidae > Sepioteuthis > Sepioteuthis lessoniana. Next base: position 43,611,001 of record OY757935.1, on the reverse strand, counting down.
CGCACTTTAGTTCTATTTCACCTATAGATAGGATCCTATCAGGTGCTACCACTTCAGGCCAGAGTCGACCTGGGATCGATGGCGATGAACGGGTACTACGATTTCCCCAAAGCTCTAACATCACTTGAGCCTCACCATCAGATTGTTTAATGTGATATCCAGGATACTCGTTGAGATACAGTCGGAATATTCTACCGCCCTAGCTGACTGGGCAATAGAACTAGTGGAAAGATATCTGGAGTCAACTCTTTTTAACTAAAAGATACTTATATTTTGTGGCAGCAGAAAGCTTGGTTGTTAGTGGTTTGTAAAGTTAGGTGACTAAAATCCTAGAATTTAGGAGTTTGCTTACAACTTTCAAGTTAGTTTGCCGAGAAGAGTTGAAGTGATTAGACACAATTTTCCATCTGTGGTCTGATGCTCCTGACCTGGTCAATAATCAAGATTAAATGAATAAAGAAGACTTTGCTTTTGTTATTTATCCCAGCGGAGAGAACAGAGCATCCAATGAAGAAGATGGAACAACGCTGGGGCCGAAATTATTACAAGATAGCATGAAATTGGGTGAAAATTAAACTTTGTGCAAACAAATTACTTATGCTAAATTGAGTTCTTAAAAATAGACCTGCTTGATTATTTAACTGTGTGTAAACAAATGACTGATATTTCAATGAATTGTTTGTGATACATAGCAATACTTGGAACCATTTGACTGGGTGCAAAAGAATGAGCGCGCTTAGGCTTATTTAAAAATGTTGTCAAAATGTGTTTATAAATCATATATATCTGATATATGTATAGAGACAATTAGCCGTAAAATAATCTAAAATGGTTGATATGTCATAAAACGAAACGAAACCAATCCAAACCTAAAGTCAGCCAAATACTCACAAAGAAATGGGAACAGCTGTGGCACGAAAATATCCTCAACAAACTCTATCAAATACGACCCGTCTAAAAAGGAAAAAAAAACAGATCCCAGTGAGACGAAAAGAGAAAAAAACACCCTGAACAGACTCCGGGTAGGTCACTCTAAATTAACTCGCTTTTTCATATTGAAACAGGAACATCCACCCAAATACTCTAATGGAAAATCATACGCTGTGAAATACATAATGACAAATGGAAAAATCTCGCCCTTATTCGGAGAACTTTCAACAAAAGATGAAAGATCTATTCGAAACAATATAATCTACTTGAAAAAAAAGTCGGCCTCCACTCAAGAATACTGGTCCAAAAAGATACCCATATTCTCTCTTGAACCTTCAAATCGTCAACAAAAACACTGACTTAAATAGACAACAACCGATCCCGTACAATTATATCCAATTAGCAAAGGAATAAAAAAAATGTTTTCGGCATAAAATAACCCAAGGGTTGACTTGCCGTAAACCTCAACCAACCAACCAACCAACCTTTCGCTTATGGGCTGTGAAAAATTTGCTCAAGACCTATGCAGAGAGACATGAGGTATGTAAATGTAAAGTAAAAGTAAAGTTGGCGACCTTAGTCGAGGGCGACCAGAAGGCTCCCTTTTCAATAGCTACTACACCAAGGTGTAGGGGAGGGCACTACTCTTTTCCCTGGATTGCTCCACTTTACCCTTGATACGTACCTTATATTGCTGAGTGTTAAACAAGGAGGTATCAAGTACCACTTTTTATGACTCGACCTGGGATTGAACCCAGGCCTCCCGGAACATTGCCGAACACTCTACCCACTAGGCCAATGAGTTTCGATCCACTTCAAATGTACTTTTTGTGGAATTACGTCCGGATACGAACCTTTTGGGGGCTTTATCGGATTGACTAATAAACCAGCAGATAACCGAGTGTTATAATCAGTTACCAACATTTCGTCGTTGTCTATTGATATATTCACCGAAATATATTTGGCCCGGGATCAAAGTGCAGTATCTGTGAATTCTGACGTGGATTTGATGTTGTTCCCCGACACTTCTGCCTACGTTCAGAGTTCACGGCTTTCCAGTTGAGATTAGAGTGTATTATTTGTTCTTCCTCGTCCACGTTATCTTCGAGCAGAGCGCGACATAAAAGCAAGCTAGCGTTTAGTCCTGAGGATTCTGACCCTGAAATAGAATGCAGAGTACCTCTTAATTTCCATCATTCCAAAGTCCATTCTGCCTTGGAATGGTAACACCTGACAGGGTCCTATCTCTGGACCAAATAGAACTGTTTGACATTTAAACTGTGTACTTACGCTAAACTGAATTGCTTCAAATAGAATTGTTTGATCATTTGATTGTGTGTAAACTAAAAACTGTTGGTTGGTTAGTTAGTTGTTTGGGTTTATGGCATATCAACCTTTGTCCGTTACTTAATGCCAAATTCATTTTTATGCAAATAATCAGTTCTATTTCAAACAATTCTGTTTAGCATGAGCACACAGTTTAATTGTCAAAATCATCTCTATTTCAAGCAATTCAGTTTAGTCAAACATTTCTAATTCAAACAAATCAGTTTAGTCAAACAGTTCTAATTTAAACAATTCAGTTTAGTATAAGTACGCAGTTAAAATATATCAAAACAGTTCTATTTCAAGTAATTCAGATAATCATAAGAACGCAGTTTGCACACTTAGTTTGTTCTATTTGACCCAATGATAGGACCCTATCAGGTACTACCACCTGAGTGGACCCGGGAGCGATGGTAAAGAAGGGGTTTTCCGCATTCCACATGGTTCCAGGATTACTGGAATCTCTGAGATTATTTAGTGTCATATCCAGGACAATCGTTGGGGGAGTCTTACCTAGTCGGTGTATTCTACAGCCCCAGCCGACGTGGCAAGCTAAAAACTGTGTACTTATGCTAAACTGAATTATTTGACATAGCACTGTTTGATCATTTAACTCTGTGTAAATAAAATGACTGACGTTTAATTGAATTGTTTGTGATACAGAGCAATACTTGAAAACGTTGAACTGTGTGCAAACAAATGATGAATAGTTAATAGAATTATTCGTATTAGATAGAAATAAGTGAAACCATTTAACTGTGTGAAAAAAATGTGCTCAGGCTCGTTTTAAAATGTTATCTACAAAATGTGTGTATAAATCATATATTCAATATATATCTATAAAAAGGATTTGGCATTAAATAACCTATAATGGTTAATATACCATAAAACCCAAGCAAACCAAATCATATATATTTAATATATATGTATAAAGAGGATTTATCATTAAATAATCTACAATGGTTGATATGCCATAAAATCAAACCAAACCAAATCTTATATATTCAATATATATGTATGAAGAGGATTTAGCATTGAATAACCTACAGTGGTTGATATGCTAGAAAACCCAACCAAACCAAATCCTATAAATCTAATATATATGTATAAAGAGGATTTAGCATTAAATAATCTACAATGGTTGATATGCCATAAAACCAAACCTATCTATCTGTCTATCAGTCCGTCTATCATTCTTTTGTTCACATGATAATCGCTTATGGAAACAGAGGCTGAACGGTAATCAGCAGCAGCAGCAGTCGTTACGACAACAATCACAGAAAGGTAGTCGTAGTAGCGAGGACCACGTTTTATTCAATCACAACACACCTTACTTTCTCGGGATCACAGAAATCTCATTTGCAAACACCTTTTCAATTTTACGATTTCCACCCCCCGAATCTCGCTTTCTTTCTTTCTTTCTTTCTTTTTTTTTTTTTTCGTTCATTCTTTTTTTTTTTTTTTTTGTTCTGTTTTTAAATCTATTTCCTCGTTTTTTCTTGAATCCTTCTTGATTTCTCTCAGTTCGTTTACGTTGGCAATCATTTATTTTTCTTTCTTCTTTCTTCGTTGACATTGTTTTTATCCAATAATCTGTTTTGTTCAATCTTTGTTTCTTTCTTTTACACATTTCCATATTGCTTTCATTAATTTTGGATATTCTGTTCAGTTATCACGATTTTATCCAATTATTCAGTAATTCCATCATTCTACTCACGCACACACACACACACACACACACACACACACACACACACATATATATATACATATATATGTGTATGTATGTATGTATTTGTTTATATATGTATATGATAAAAATAAGTGGAAAAGTGGATAAATCAAACTTTTTCAACAGGTTTAGTTGTGATATTTCGTTCTTTAGTCGAGGAAGAACTTCTTCAGACTAAAAATATTTAAAGTTTTCCTACGTTTTAGCAATTGATTGTTTGTTTGTTTGTTTTAATGGCATATCAACCTTTGGAGGTTATTTAATGCCAAAGCCATTCTCCTAGAAGAACAGTATTGGTACTATTTAACCCATAGCTGGGAGGAGGAGGAGAAGGGGGGGTTCATACTTTTTCCTGAATTATTTGCCCGAAAGTGAGCGTAATAGCGCGACTGGAGTTCGAACCCGCTTACTACGATTCCGCAGTCCATCGCTTTAACCATTACGTCACGAGGACACTCCCCCCCCCGTTTTAGCAATTGAGGAAATAGATAACATAATGGCGAAAATGTAAAAAAGGTATAAAGGGAGGGAAAGGGTCTAAAGATAAGAGACAGACAAGGAAAGAACAGGGAGGGATATATATAGTCGTGGAAGTTTATGTACTTTCTTAACCAACTTGACCCAGAAGTAAGAAAACTAGTGAGAAGACTTGAACGTCTTCACTTGAAGATTTTAAAAAAGAAACAATCTGTGGTATTCAACCAAACCTGTAATGATAATGGTTTGTATGCAATAAAAATATATGTGTGTGTGTGTGTGTGTAGTTGGGCAGCTGTCCTTCATTTAAGCATGTTTAATCAAATAATAAAGACATTTTTTAATCTCAGTTTAATCCAACTATACGTTTACGTAATTTTTACAATGTTATCAAAAACCTAAAAACCTTTTTGAAAAATCTTTACACTAGTAAACGACCTCTTATGATGGCCTATGAAAGGTATGAAAGCGCACGGGACAATTTTGGTAAATTCATCTACCAATTCCAACCTAAAACTAAAACGCCAGTCAGGAAATTTGAAAGGATCCTAATAAAATTATATTGACAAAATGGTGTCTTTATTATTTAATCAAACATCCTATATATATCTACATATATATATATACATATATATATATATCACCCCTTCGCAAGAATAAGATACTACACAAGATGTATTTTCTAGCAGATTATAACTGGTTTACCATCTGCTAGTCTTGTTGTCTCACCAAGGTTAAAGAAACCAATCTGCCCTACTATTTACCAATAGCAGGGAGAGTTGGATTCATGCCTTTCCTAAGGGTATTAGTCCAAAAGTGAACGTAATGGCGAAACTGGAGTACGAATTCGCTTACTGCAATGTCGCAGTCCAGCACGTTAGATACTACGCGACTGGGACCCTCCCTCACACTTTATATCTAAATGACAGTAGGTCACCTCAGCTATCCAGGAAACTTCTATTGAATCTTAACAGTGCTGTGAATAGTCTAGCATGTTTCTTATGTTTTTCGGGATTGTTTCTAGTACTCTATCATTGGTACACTGTCATCTTCATGTTCTATTAACTTTTTCCGCTGTCTGGCAAGATCCTGATATTGATCTAATTTTTCACTTTCCTTTGCTTTTACTACATAATCTGCGAGAACAGTCCAATACGATGCCTACTATGCCACGGAGACTCCTCCCTCACCTACTTTGATCACCCTAAAATCAGTAATGTTTCCTACTTCAAAAAATAATTATGAGAAATAAACATTAATCGCACCTATTTTCTCTATCAGACTTTGAGTGATTGTAGGTGCCCTTACTCCTATTTTATTATGTTTAATGGTGATGGTATGATAGTAGAGGCTGAACCGTTCAGAAAATAAACCCTTTTTGGCGGGGGGGGGGACAGGGAGCACCTTAGTGACAGTCTGAAATATCTGCTTGATATGAAAGCTGATCGATATCATTGAATTCCTCAACGCAGAAAAGTGCTCTCATTGACATCCATCGACGCTTACTAAATATTTACGGAGAGTGAGAGTTCCGCCTGGCGTTGTGGCTAACGTGCTAGACTACAAAATCGTAGTAAGTGAGTTCTTGCTCCAGTCGCTCTAATGTGTTCACTTTCGGGTTAGTTGTGTTCTATGGCATATCTACCCTTGTAGGTTATCTAATGCCAAATCCTGTTCATACATATAGTGAATATATATATATAGTTTGTTGGTAAATGGTTTCAAGTATTGCTACGTAACACTAACAATTCAATTTTACATCAGACATTTGCTTGCACAGTTCTATATGACCAATATGTAGGGCCCTACCTCCGTACTATCACTCCAGATTAGAGTGGACCTGGGAGTAATGGCGATAGAGAATTTATCAATTCGGTTTAGTGGCATCGGTTATTTAATGTCAAATACTGTTTATACATGCATAATATGTGTATATATATATATATATATATATATATATATATATATAATTTGTAAACGAATAGTTTGTTGGTAAGATTTTAAACAAGATAGAGCGCATTTGTTTGCACACAAAGAAGAAAAAATTGTGGATGAAAACACTGTCAGGCGGTGGGCAGTACTTTTCCGTAGTGGTGATAGCGATGCGAATGAGAAGCTATTGCTATGACACGAATAGCTCCTCACTCAGCTCAGCCTGGTTAATTTTTGAATAATTTTTTTTGAAATTTAGCATTAAATAACTCATGAAGTTTGATATGTCATTAAACAAAGGAACCAAACTCACGATCTTACGGGAACCGTTGTTTTCAGGTGACTTGACTCAGATCTATCTTCTGGGTAATTGAAGTGGGAGTGCTATTCTTTTAGGTAGGAGGGCATTATAATATTCTATTCATTCGTTTTTAAACGGGCATTGCAACGTTTTTCACCCATTCTGAATTGTTTAAATCTTTAAAATCTGCGATGGTCCCAATTCAAACAATAATTTTTTTTAAACGAACAAAAAAGACGGTTAAGATAAAAATTTCTTCCATTTTTGATAATCAGAAAAAATAACGAAGCTAAAAGAAATTAATTTGGTTTATTTAATGGTATATCAATATTCGCGAGTTAATCAATGCCAAAGCCAACAGTAATTCTATTAAACGGGTGGCAAATACGGATAACGGGGTTTCATCTTTTTCGCAAGGGTATTTGTGCGAATTTGAACGTAACAGCCCGACTGGAGTTCGCACTCGCTTTCTTCACAGGCGCAGTCTGGTATTTTAACCATTACTCCATGGAGACATAATTTTCTTATAACAGTCTGATGGTAATAGTTTCGTGCCTTCAATTAAATTGAAGAGAGAAGCATTTGATTGGTTTGGTTTGTTGGGTTTTATGGCATATCAACCTTTGTAGGTTATTTAACGCCAAATCCATTTTTATGTAAATAATCTGTTCTATTAATAACAATTCAGTTTAGCATAAGTAAACAGTTTAATTGTCAAAACATTTCTATTTTAAACTATTCAAGCAGTTATATGTAACAACTCAGTTAAGTGTAAATACAGTTTTAATGTCGAAAAATAGTTCTATTTCAAATAATTCAGTTAAGCATAAGCACGCAGTTTAAATGTAAGTACGGTTTAATTGTCAAAAACATTTCTATTTCAAACTATTCAGTTTACTCAAACAATTCAGTTTAGCATAAGTATGCTGTTAGTTCTATTTAAGCCATAGATAGGGCCCTATCAGGTGCTACAACTCCGGGCCAGAGTGGACCTGAGAGCGATGGCAATGAAGGGATACTCCGCATTCCCCAAAGCTCCAGTACTGCTGGAACTGCACCATCAGATTGTTTAGTGTTATATCCAGGACACTCGTTGGGGTGGGGTCTTACCCCTCTGGGTAATACACAGAGTTAAATGTCAAAACAGTTTTATTTCAGATAATTCAGTGAAGCATAAGTACATAGTTTAGATGTCAAAACAGTTCTATTTCGAGCAATTCAGTTTAGTATTAGTACGCAGTTTTAATGTCAAAACAGTTCTATTTTAAACAATCCAGTTCAGCATAAATACGCAGTTTAAATGTATAAAAACAGTAAACGCCAACCACCATTTAGTTCTATTTAACCCATATGTAGGACCCTTATCAGGTGCTATCACTCCGGGCCAGAGTGGACCTGGGAGCGATGGCGATAAAGGGGTACTCCGCATTCTCAAAAGCTCCAGCATTGCTGGAACCTCACCATCAGATTGTTTAGTGTCATAATCAGGACACTCGTTGGGGAGGGTCTTACGCCTCTGCAGAGAAGCAGTCGGTGTATTCTATAGTCCCAGCTGACTGGGCAAACAAGTATTTGAGAACTTTTGATTTACCGAACTATTTTTAAAACATTTTTTTATTCTCCTGGAAGCAGCACCCGATTAAACAGCAGCTGTTCGGACACATATCTCCCATCTCACAAATCTCCCGAATAAGACGAGCAAGACATGCTGGGCACTGTTGGAGAAGCGAAGACGAAGTTATAAGTGGCGTTCTCTCATGGACTCCTACGCATGGACACACCAGTGCTGGGTGACCAACAAAGACTTAAATCAGCTGCATGCGTTCGTGGTATAATTGTTACCGTCACAGAAATGGATATGGCAAACAAAGTTCAAATCCTGGACGAGACTTTTAGCATTTCAAAGAGCGCTATAAATCCAACTATTCTCACTCCAGCTATGGTCAAGTAGCAGAGCAGACAAGGCTCTTTAACCTTGGTATAGCAACCGGTCAAGAAGAAAAAACTAAAAATTTAAGCCTGTTAAACTCCTCTTAAAATTGACGCTGTGTTGCTCGTGCGAAGAAGTTGAATAGATATGTACATCAACTAAAGTAGCAATTGAAAAGGGAGCCTTCGTATCGCCCCCAACTATGGCCGCCAACTTCACAATTTTACTTTATATAGAATCAAAAATTACCGCCGGGCTTTCAGTAAAGATATAGAAGACTGGGAGCAGGTGACGGTAAGTCGATCAACTTGGAAGAAAGGGATTTACAAAAGCTGTAAGGATTAGAAGCTCAGAGAATTGAACTGTACAGTATGAAACGATCCCTTCTGAAGCCAAACTTGATCTCGTTCCCTAATACTTTACAGCCTGAACATGTTTGTAACATCTGTAGAAGAGTCTGGTTGTCCAAAGCTGAATATGCAAGTCATATATTGTTGTATTGTCATCTGCTGATTCATGCAGAAATATACATATATATGCTGGATACATACCGACGCAATGAACAACAGACGCAGGAAGACTTCTTTAACAATATTTACCTCTCACTTTATTTGTAAGGGTTCGAAAAGGTTGTGTGGGGCTTTACTGTGAGAGGGAGCTGGAGATCGATCAGAAACTGCAATATTTTGACCCTCACTCTTATGGCCGTCACATTGTGTCTTTTTTGTTCTCTTGATGCTCAACCGGAGGTCCAGAGGCCACTCTGCTGGGTGATGACTTTCTTTACGGCGGAAATAACTGTCATGCAGTTCAGAGGTCACTCTCTTCCTGTGCATCACTCTGTAGTGGCACAGTGGGACCTTAACCTTGTTCCATATTATCAGCCTTAATCTGCCCACGCGATCTCTTTCGATTACTGGCCATTGGAATGTGTCCCTTCCTTCCGGTGCATCACCTTGGAATAGCATTTTTGGGCCGGGTCGAAGGTCAAAATACTACAATTAAGACCTCATGACTGCAAACTTTCAAAGATTTGCTTAAGAAAAATCTTTTAGTTGCAACCTACAAATAACTCGAGTTAATTCTCCGACAAAGTACGTGGGTCTGCAGAAGGTTTGAGAAGTCTTATGAGGGTGCACGGGGTCAAGGTCAACGGAAAAGACAGCTTACTGATATGTCACAAATGTAATATGCTTGCGAGGTTACACTTGGTCTAAGGAGTCACACATGCTCCCAAAGGTACTCTTAGCGAATTAAGGAGATGGTCTTCAGCAAAGTAGTGGCAGTCAAGAAACACACACACACAGACACACACACGCATATATATATATATATATATATATATATATATATATATATATATATATATATATATATATATATATATATCAGGGGCGAAGTATCCGTGTGTGCAATGCATGTACTGCGTGCATTGGATTTTTCCTGGATAAATAATTTGGCGCAATATAAAATCAATTTTGGATAATTTTCTGTCTTCTTTGTACTCGTGTTTCCTATTTCTTTGTTTCTTAGGATAATTGTTACAAGTGATAAAATTATTGAGAGGGTAAGTAGAGAAAATGCCAGTTGGTTTAGCGAGGAAAGACCCAAGTAAAAGCACTGAATTTAGTAACTTTTATATTTCCTTTGAGTATGGAGTCAGAACATACGACTGGGTGGGCGAAACAGAGTGGGTTACAGAATAGCAAAAATATTTTTGCTCCCATTCTCGCCATGTTAAAAACAAAGCCGTGGTTTTAGTCTTTCCTGTTTTATAGCTTTCTTCAATCTGAATGCATGAAAAGGAGAGACAGGACATCATTGTGAGTGGGTGAAAGAGTGTTACAGAAAAGCAAAAATTATTACGTTTTAATCATGGTTGGAAAAGAGCGTGGCTTTAGTCATTCCTGTTTTATAATTCTCTTCAAAGTAGGTTAGGTTAGGTTTCTTTGTTTGGCATATCAACCTTTTTAGATTATTTAATGCCAAAGTCATCCTTCTAGAAGAACAGCAGTGATACTATTTAACCCATAGCTGGGAGGATAAGAGGGTTCATACCGGTATTAGACCGAAAGTGAACGTAATTGCGTGACTGGAGTTTGAACTCGCTTACTACGATTTCACAGTCCAGCACGTTAACCATTACACCACGAAGACACCCCCTTCAAACTGGGTGCATGAAAAAGAAAAACATAATAATAGATGGGGGTCACAGAGAGAAAGCCACCGAAAAGCAAAAATTCTTTTTGCTTGATTTCCAACTGTAGTAAGCCGGCAGCGTACTGAATTGATTGTTTTCATTGCCTTGTGCGACTGAAATCCTAAACTTACCGATTCAAAAGACTTTTAGATGGACAGATTTATACGAAAATTTTGAATTATTCGGTTCTGAACATTTTGGAGAAAGTTATTGTTGGCGTTGAGTGAAGCTTTAAACCAATGACAGAGTTCGATTACGAAAAGAATTTTCTGATGGATGCGTTTTCAACTTTGGATTTATAAAAGAACATATTGGATTGAGATGGATTAAAATGTGAACTGAAATCCGTTTATGCTGTGGATTTTGCAAAGCAAGAGACAAGCATCCAACAAGTCACAGACATAATGCAGGAACTTGAACTAAACCAAACTCTAGCAGAAGTAACCAAATTACTATGTCTGATTCTGACCTTACCTGCCACATCTGCTTCCTGTGAGAGGTCGCTTTCTTCATTAAAGTGGGCAAATAATTATATGAAGTGATCCCAAAGTGAAGAATGATTATGCAATTTGCTTTTGATTTCCATGAATAAAAACCTTTTCAAGACGATGAAGGTAGAACGTTGTGCTGATATTTTTAAAATGACGTGATCGATGAATTTCCTAAAAAGAAACGAAGAATTGAATTGATTTATGAATAAATTTTAATAACTCATTTGTAGATTTTATTACTTTTTTTCCTCACCAATTGCGGTCATCATCATCCTTGTCAGGGTATTACTAATCGGGGGGTGGGAATATCAAGTCCAGTGGAGAGAGGTTTCAAGTCTGAAGTGGGGCCTGTTGGTAGAAGTGTATTTTCTCACATTAAAATTAGTTCAAAATCACATTCACAGATGGTAGGGGGGGGCAAATGATTTTCCAAGGAGTGCAGAGTAAGGCCAGCATAATGGACTGTATGCCCTCATTACCAAGTCACCGTTCGCCATGTATATATATATATATATATATATATATATATATATGTGTGTGTGTGTGTGTGTGTGTGTGTGTGTGTGTGTGTGTGTGTGTGTGTGTGTGTGTGTGTGTGTAGAAAAATTGATAACAAGGTAATCCAAGTAGAAGGATAGATTTATTGAGAAGTCGACACGATAGCACTACGGTTCTACTGAACCATCATCAGGCCCATGAGGGGTGATATTAGCGATGTTAAGTCAACGGTGGGTGTTTAAAAATATAAAATACAAAAACCTTGGGGAAAATTTGTATATTAAGAAAAAGGTCATACTAAAGACTTTTAAAATGGTACTTGATACCTCCTTGCTTAACACTCAGCACTATATATATATATATACATATATATATATATATATATATATATATATATATATATATATATATACATATATATATATATATATACGTGTGGCGGGGGGTGGCATCTCAATCCTTTTTGGGTTATTTAATGTCCTAATCCGTCGTAAGTCCAAGCAATTATATGGTTAGAAGTAGCTAATAATAATGTTTTGTTAACAATTATAGCTTTAAAGATAGAAATATTTAGATAGTTCTGCTATTATATTGTACTTATATCATATCAGAAAATTTCTATTGCAACTCATTTTTTCTTCATGTTCAATATTTTCTGACAATCAAACTAAAAGGATAAAATTTGTCCACTTCCTTCCTTTAAATGAAAATAATCATCAAAAAAAAAAGACTTAGTTTGGTTTGGTTAGTTTATTTAATAGTTCGTATCCTGCTTCTACATCAAATTGAAAAGTAATCTTTAAATCACTTTTACATGTAACATAAGGTAACATTGTAATGCCACCGTAAAGTTCATGACATAACGCGTTACTATGACAACAAGAATCTCACATTATTCCGTAGTTAGACCAGGTCGCGTGACCGATAAAAATGAACTCGTTCAAGTTTCGACCCAAATAGACATTAATAATGCCAAGTGCATGTGTCATCCTGATTAGACAGGGATTAACAGTGTAGATTAACGAGGCTGACTGGCAAGGGAGGGATTAACAGCGTTAGCGGGAAAGGATTACCGCTGAATTAATGCGGTAGTCACGTGAAATTCGAGTGACGAACCCCTTACAAAATTACTCTACCGCAGTGGTCTTTCCGGGTGAAGATAGTCAACTTTGCAAGCAAGGATTCGTTTCTTTGTCTCCGCCAATGCTCAGGCCGTGCTAATCTCACCGGTGACAGCTGTGTCGATCATAGTGATGAAATGTTCGTCTTGTGGGTGAGGGTAAACCCACAAACAGAACTCGACCTGATGTTTATCAACTTTGGTCACTGAGTCCGTGGAAATACGTGTACGCAGAAGTCGGACACTATCCTCAGAGAAGATTCACGATTCTTTGTTTATTCTTTCAAGAAACCAGTTCTTCTCCCCAGAACGTCTTCTCTCGCTCCTGTCCACTACAACAAACAGACCGAATCGAAAATTCCAGCTTCTTTTTAATTGGGTTATCTGAACGGCGAACCCCAACTACATTTGGTTGAATTTAGTCTACCGGTCAATATATTATCTTAATCAACTTGTTTCTTTTTCGGCTGGTGGTTTCTTTAATAACTAATACATTTATATACCGAGACAACTTCTATTTAGCACAAATTTACGATTACAGCGCACTTTTCACTAAAAATTATTGTAATGAATTTAATATTGGTGACAATATATATATATACATATATATATGTGTGTGTGTGTGTGTGGAGGGGTGTTTGTAGGTTTTGTGTCTATGATATACATATATAAACATACAATTGTATTTATGTGTGTGTATGTGGGTGTGTATGTGTGTGCGTATTTAGAATGTAGTTTATGAAGTAGAGAAACATTGTGAGAGACATATTCAGTGAAAAGTACAGATCATTACCGTTTGGCGGTCATGAAGAGTGGAGATAGATTGATTGATAGATGAATAGATCTTAATTGGAGTTAATCTCTTGTTTGATGTATAATTAGCCGTTAATCTCGGATATCATAAAGAAAAATACGCTTTTAATTTTATCTATCTATTATTCGCTTTACAAGTCGTATACCGCTGTGTCGGAAACTTGCTTCATATTACGCAGGAAGGAAATATGATTATAAACAATGCTATCTGCCTTGAAAAAGTTTGAGTGATTTTTTTTTCAGGTTGGCAACTCTCATTATGAATGAACTGACCAATTTTGTCTTTGAATTGGTGTTTATTTTCATGTTTGCGTCTTAGAATTCACGTTCAGCGCAGTAATCAAGAACCTCTGAAAATGAAACAGAATGATAGATATTGTGTCAAACTTGAATAAATGAATAAGAAAATGAATAAATAGATTTTTATAAATTATATTTTGAAAAAATAACTAGCTTTTTCCTCCTGTTGTCACGTGTTGACTTCGTTTTTGCGAAACGAAATTTTATTCATTGCAATAAAGAAAACAAAAACAAAAAAGAGACATGTTTCATTTTAAATTCACGTTTTAAATATTGCTGTTGAAATTTTGTATTGCAATAATAATAATACCGGTGGACTCTGTCGTTTCTGATACCAACGGGTTTATTTCTTTCTGCCTTCAGTCATTGGCGACACCAGGAGAGGGAGACAATTCATAAAAGCCTATGCTAACCATACTATGTTGACACCCTACCACACGCATGGCGCATCTTGTGGAATCTAAGATCTCAACTCATCTCTACCGGTCGAGACCCAAACTGATCTGATTTGATCAGATCCGAAAAGCCCAACCGCGCGCTTCGACGGTCGAACCTCAACTCCAGTTTATTCAAAATCTTAAAATTCTCAGGACCATCTGTTCCGGATACATCAACGACCCGCTCAATTCACTCCAGCACCATTTCCTATCTAGAGGTTTATTATGACTGATGATGATTGTCATATCCTTTCCACGTGGACGTACAAGCGCCCCGTATGACTACAACACCTGATCCAGAGACACCGAGTTTTTCAAAGCCTTACCAAACTAATTGATGAAATATAATTAACGAAAAAGGATTAATGTGATTAATCCTTACCTTGATTATATAGCAGAAATTCCTACCCCCAAAATCTGTGTTTTCAGGGAATATCTATCTATCTATCTTTAGGATTATCATTAGTAATTTGAAACCATATAACTATGTGCTAACAAATAACAATTATTAAATGGGAATAATTACTTGAAACCAAACAATTATTAGTTTTAGATACGAATAACTGAAACCACACACCTGTGTACAAGCAAATGATTATTATTTGAGAAAAACACACTTTAAATGTCAAAAGCAGTTCTATTTCAAACGATTCAGTTTAACATAAGTACACAGTTTAAACACATAGTTGAATGTCAAAACAGTTAATTTCAAGCAATTCAGGTTAGCTTAATGATGCAGTTTAGTTCTATTTAACCCATAGATAGGACCTTATCAGGTGCTACCACTCCAGGCCAGAGTGGACCAGAGAGCGATATATCCTGTACCAATAATTTCGTCAAATATATATATATATATATATATATATATATATATATATATATATATATATATATCCCTGTCTGTTTATACCTATCTATCTATCTCTCATATCAGATATGTAACCAAACATATGAATATGTAGTTGCCCAAAAATAAGTACAAAATTTTATATAATATATTTTCAAATCAAACTTACATTTTTTTTATTAAACAATTTCAGAGTTACATAGTTTTGTTATAAATAATAGCTAATAATATCCATTTCGATTGCATAATTTTCTACAAGAAATTATAAAATCCAGGTATCTTTAGTCTAAAAGAATAGGGAGGGGTGTATTTATTTATGATCAATACTGTATCTGTCGGCTGTGAATACCAAAATATGTGCAATCCACAAAACTTCCATCGAATCCTGACTCTGAGGTAATATTTGATTGATTTTGACGGCATGTCAACCCACTTTGGATTATTTTAAGCCTAAAGCTTAGGTAATCACGTTAATCGTACATTCATATTTTAACTTTTTTTTTGGTTTTTGTATACTTATTTCTTAAGAATTTTTTGTACAAAGTTATATGATATTCCTATGGAAGTAAATATGGATCTGAATCGGACAGTATAAAGAAAGTAGAAAAAACAGAGTAATCCAA
Source organism: Sepioteuthis lessoniana (assembly GCA_963585895.1). Lineage (NCBI taxonomy): Eukaryota > Metazoa > Mollusca > Cephalopoda > Myopsida > Loliginidae > Sepioteuthis > Sepioteuthis lessoniana. The sequence continues at coordinate 43,595,044 of OY757935.1, read as the reverse complement.
ATTAGATGTAAAGCCAATGTTAAACGTTCCGGTTTCGAGAAATATGCAGAGATCGGTAAGTTTTTTGTTTTTTTTTTCTACTTTCGGATTCAGCTCCATATTTACTTCCATGCTGTCCTTTTGGAAAAACAAATACCACATACATTTTTACACGAGGCGCCTCTGGTGGTGTAATGGTTAGCAAGCTCGACTAGCAAACCTACACGAGTGAGTTTGAGTCTCATTGGGTGCCCCTTTCATATGGCCTTGTGCCACATCTAAGCAAAAAGCTTAGTAAATTTCCATACATTTTTACACGAAATCTTACATGGATGACTTCAAAACGATCTGTAAATATAAAAAAACTTACCTATCTCTGCATATTTCTTTTAAAATAGGACTTTTCTGATCTCTTAAAAATCCAACATTTTCAAATATCATTCCACGTGCCAAATACGTACTTAATACTTTTAAATTAAGAACGCTAAATGCACGTTTATATCTTTTTCGTTATATATATATTTCATTTGCTCCTTTTATCTCGACAAGCATCCATCACTGTGTGAACAATTCTCATGATATCAAAGTCCTGATGAAGGTTATTAAAACCGAAACATTTAACATTGGCTCTACATCAAAATAAATTCATCAAATTTGGATTATTCTGTTTTTTCTAAGTTCTTCGTGATATTCTTATCTAATACTGGCCCAGTTGGTTAGGGCAGCAGAATACACCGCTTCTCTGCAGAGCGGTAAGACTTCTCCACTAACGAGTGTCCTGGATGTGAGACTAAACAATATGATGGTAAGGTTCCAGTAATGCTGGAGCTTTCACATACTGATATCTAACATTAAGTCTTCTATTGGCAAATAGTTAAATGCTTTCAAGTATTGATATTTAGCATTAATACTTCCATTTGCAGATAATTAGATGGTCTCAAGTATTGATATCTAAAACGTGTAATTCTTTTCAAGATTATTTATTTATTTGCGCACAGTTAAATGGTCGGTTTTGATTTATTGCATTTCATCCCATGTGGCTTTTTAATGCCGAATTCTGTCATATATACCAATTATAAACAAATAGCTTATAGGCAAATTTTTAAACGAACTCATTTATTTGCACTCAGTTAAATGGTTTCAAGTATAGAAAATGATTACAGATTTTTATTCGACCAACAGATAGGACCCTAACAGGTGCTACTACTCAGGGCCCAGAGTGGACCAGGGAGTAATGCCAATAAAGAGGTACTCTACATCTCCTAGAGCACCGGAACTGTAGCTTCATCATCAGATGAATATCAACGAATATCCATAATGTAATATTCACGACACTCGTTGGGAGGAGGGGCTTACTCCACTGCACAGGTGCAATCGGTGTATTCCACAGCCTCTCTCCCAGCCAACTGGGCAACTGCTACAAAAATTTATCTGACCTCTAGCCAGACCAGATTTCATCATTACCACTGATCCATATGGTGAGGGAAATTTCATTGGCGGCAGTACACAATTTGTAAAGTGAATAATTTTAAGAATATTTTAATTGGACACTTTGCTTCGGTATCAGAAATCAACGGCTAATTATTCATCAAACGGTGATTGCCTCTAATTAATTTAGAAATTATTGATAATCACCAAATCAGATCTGTTCTCATTTTGTCAGTCACGGTGGCGTAGTGACTAACGTACAGGACTGTGACATCGTAGTTAGCGAGTTCAAACTCTAGTCTCGCAATTAGGTTCGTTTTCGGACTAATACCCAATGGGGAAAGGTATGAACACCCTTATCCCCTAAGTTTTGGGTCAAATTGTGCCCCTACTGTCCTTCTAAAGATTAGCTTTGGTATTAAAACCCCACGAAGTTTGACATGCTATTAAACAAAGAAACTGAGAACAAACCTTGACAAGATTTTAAGCATCTGCTGAGTTTGGTAATGAATATAACCTAATGTGTTTTGATTACAATATTTTTCACAATATGTGACATGATAGAGAAAGAGTGATTCGTCACGTAAAAAGAAGAGATGGACACCGCCAAGTAACCCTGCCATTTACTCTGAGAGACACCATTAAGAAACATTGCTTAGAATGGCGTCCAAAAGGCATTGAAACAAAAAATTGGAGAGCGGCGCTTTGGTGGAGGTGAATAGAAAAAAAAGAAATCCTTTATCCCCATCGAGAAATCCTTAGCTTACAATTTTATCATCGATTAAAATCTGGCTAATTTGTTTTAACTACCCTTTTTATACTAATATACACAAACGTCGACGAACAAACATGCATATACGTTACGTTTATAAGCGTGTACAGAATTCTATAGAAATGCACGCACCTAGACGTATATGCAGTATTGGAGCTAAATATGTGCACCAAGGAACAGAAGAGCTTACAGTGAAATAAATAAAGTAAGAATCTTTCAGTACACCAGAAAATGTTTCAAGCTATATATATATATATATATATATATGTCAGTATTTCTGTGATGAGGTATTATGTACATTATTTATACTTTTCGGACTATTGTCTTCATCTTTGTCGGCCTTCTTCAGGTGTTTGGAATGTCAAACTTAACCCTTTATTTCGCTTACCGGGGTAGACTGTTCTAGTTTTCAGTTATCTCCTGTTAATTTCCCCTCTGAAAGTTATCCACTGCCTTCACCGGGTATTGAACTCACACTCTTTAGATGCGTCACAGGATCAAACCAACGCCTTTATCCACTGTACCATGTGTCCTTGAGGACATCTGTGTATGAATTTATGTGTATTATAAACCACCTGAAGAAGGCCGGAGTGTACAACGGCCGAAACGTTGTGATGAACATGGCGACAAAGATGAGGACAATACTCCTAATATATATATATATAATTTGTAAATGAATAGCTTGTAGGTAGAATTGTTTTCGAACAAACCACAGCCCTGTCATCTGGGATTGTAGAATATGCCGTCTGCATCTCTGCATTAGGCGTAAGACCCCCGCCCCGACAATGAGACTGGTCCATTGACCTAATGTGTAGAGTATTCGCCAATGGCCTGGGAGACTAGGGTTCAATCCCAGGTCGAGTCATACCAAAGACTTTAAAAATGGTACTTGATACCTCCTTGCTTAACACTCAGCATTATAAGGTACGTATCGAGGGTAAAGTGGAGCAATTCAGGGAAAGGAGTAGTGCCCTCCCTTACACGTCGGTGTAGTAGCTATTGAAAAGGGATCCTTCACGTCGCCCTCGACTACGGTCACCAACTTTACTTACTTACTATCTGATGGTAGTTTGAGGAATGTGGAGTACCCATCCATTGTTATTACTCATAGGTCCTTTTTTACCTTGAGTGATAGTACGTGTTAGGGTCCCATCTATCAATGAAATAGAAAAATGTAATCATTTTCTATGCTTGAAACCATTTAACTGTGGCCAAACAAATAAATAATGTTGAATAGAATTATTAGTGTTAGATACCAATATCTGAAACCATATTTTAACTGTGTGCAAATAAATTAGCCCTAGTTTGTTAAAAAATTGTAACCTACAAATTATTTGTTTACTAATAATATATATTTAATGTATTCGTCTAAACAGGATTTGTCATTAGGTAACCTACAAGGGTTGATATGCCATAAAACAAAAGTAAACAACCAATCTTTAAAAAAAAGTTTTTATTTGGTTGCACATTGTTAAATGATTTCCAGTATAGTGAATGATTAAATTGTTTTATTTGATCCATTGATGAGACCTAACATATACTATCACTCCGGGTCAGAGTGGGACTGGAAGCAATGCTAATAAAGAGGGTATTCCACATTCTCTAAAGCTACAACGCTGGAGAGTCACCCTCAGATGCAGTTTAGTGTCATATTTCAGAACACGCATTGAGCTGGGAGGGGGTGTTCTTATCCCTCAGCAGAGGTTCTGTCGGCGTATTCTACAGCCCTAGCCGACAGAGTGGGTTCCTAATATTATTTTGTTTTGTTTTATTTTCTTTCTTTCTTTCTTTCTTTCTGGAACTTTTTCGCAGGTAATATAAACGAATGTGTGGTGGATTATTTGTAAAGCAAGAAGACCAGAAATGCAATCTTGTACCGAGAAGCATTTGGTCACCTTGCTTGTAATAAATAATTGAACAGAAAAGTTCCACGCGATAATAAAATGTTGCACAGGAGTAAGAAAACACCTCGTAAACTGTACTGAACACACATCATCGTAGCAACAGTTGAAGATTAAATTACCGCCTTAAACTTTGTTTTAAGGATAAGCACACACAGTTCTTGCAATCACTATGTGAACAAACAGATCTCTGGAACCTTACGCAAGAAGAATCCAATTTTATTGTAAGTAAAATAACCAGGCATTTTTTTGGTGTAACTCAAAATGTTAAATTATTAAATTTTATAAAGAACTTATTTATTAAATTTAAAAAAAAACACAAAATTATCTAAAATCTTGTTCAGAAACGATCCAGATTGCAAAGGCGAATTCACTTTATTTTTAAAAGTTCATAAACAAGTAATTTGGATAACCCCAGCTCAAAATTCCTTTATAACCCTTGAAACTTTTAGATTTTATTCACTTATGTATTTATTCAATCCCTTCGCAGGAGAAGAATGTGACACAAAGTCAATTTTTAAGAGGAGTTAACAGGTTTGAATCCAGAGTTTTCCCTCTACTAGATCTGTTGACATACCAAAGTTAAAGGGCTCCGTCTGCTGTACTATTATTCTAGAGCTGGCGAGAGAATACTTGCTATACTAAGGTTAATACATATCCTTGATAGCTGGAGAGGGAATAGTTTTGTGACGGGAGAGAGAATAGTTTAATAGCTGGAGGGATGATACGTTAATAGCTGCAAGGAGATTACTATAAGTGTTTCATAGCAATACTTGAAACTATTTAACTGTGTGCAAATAAAACTATTAGTATTTCCTAGCAATATTTGAAACCATTTAACTCTGTGCAAACAAATGTGCTCAGTCAATTGTTTACACAGTCAAATGGTCCAACAGTTCTATTTTTAACAATTCAATTTAACATAAGTCATTCGTTTACAGTTTAGATACTTAAACAGTTCCCATAGATAGGACCCTATCAAGTACTACCACTCCGGGTCAGAGTACACTTGGAAGCAATGGCAATGAAGGGGTACTCCGCATTAGCCAAATCGCCAAGACTGGAGCCTCATCATCAGATTGTTTAGCGTCATACGCAGGACACTCGTTGGGGGCGGGTCTTAACTCTATGCAGAGATGCAGTCTGCGTATTCTACAGCCAACTCCCTCCCCATCAGCCGACTATGTTGAGGGGATACATTCAGCATATTCAACAGGGCGGAGTGCATTCTGTTGCTAAGTGATCACCCATCGAAATACTGAATAAGGTAATCGCTCCTTAACTTTAGGGGATCTAATAGCGACTTGGGATTTTCAAAATGAATTCTAAAGTACTCTAGAATTTTGAAAGTGTTAAACTAAAATATGCTGCCCTCTCAGTCGGCGAGGCTTAGAATATGCTAACTGTATCGCCTACCCAAGGGTAAGACTTCCCTAGAAATAAGTACACTGGGCATGACACTAAACTGCATCTGACGGTGAGGTTCCAGTGCTGAAGATCAGGAAACTCAGTGTACGAGTTGGGGTCCCATCTACGGGTGTACTATGGTTTGGTTTGGCTTGGTTGGGTTTTATGGTATATCAACCATTGCAGGTTATTTAATCCCAAATCCTCTTTAGATATATATATTAAATATATAGAATTTGGTTTGGTTTGGTTTGGTTTGGTTTGGTTTTATGGTATATCAACCATTGTTGGTTACTTAAAGTCAAATCCTGTTTTTACATATATATATCAAATATATGATTTGTAAACACATTTTGGAGATACATAATTAAAAGATCAAACAGTTCTATTTCTAACAATTCAGTTTAGCATAAGTCATTTGTTTGAATCTAGAATACAAAACATATTTACTATGATATTGTCATAAAAATAACTAACTTAGCCAAATGTGTATGATTGTAAAAAATGACGACTGCTACCCGTGTTTAAGTTCATGACGGGGCTTTTTTTTTTTCATTTAATGTTAATGCCTTTTGGGAAAGGCGTAATTCAATTTCTTCGATCAGAGTAGACTAGATTCTTTCGCAACCTCTCTAGGAGAAGGAAAGCTCTGAAAAAACATATTGAGCATGGGAAGTTTTTTCTGAGAATATGTGACACAGTGAGCTACTAATCTTTTGTTATCAGCTCATCCAAAACGTTTGGTGTCTTCACAACTCTAAACAAATCAACCAGAGTCATTTATTTGTTAAGCTTCGACTTTGTAAATAATCTTCATCAATGCCAATAGAATAACATTATTTTATTCTACTAGTATTTTGGACATTCGTCCAGCTCCTTACTTTTAGCGCCAGTTTGTGTTTTACTTGGTGGCCAACACTTGTAACCGCTGAAATAAAAGTGAGTTGTTTTTGTTTTTCTTTTTGGAACCAACATCTCCGAGTTTGTGGATTTCTTTTGTGTCCCTAAGATGTTATATATATATATATATATATATATATATCATCGATTAAAAAACTTTAAACGCAAGTCAGTATAAAAAATCCCAACTCCGGATTTCATGGAAACCTGAATTATTCGACTGGACTATTATACACTTTTTTTCGTACAGTAATTCAATTGAATAAGTCAGATGTGTAAATTACCAGCTCACCTGACGATCGTAACCGTGAAACATGGAGTCGTGAGTTTGTACCTGGCATACTTTAAAATTTCTTTGATAATTGATATTATATTGTGATATTGCGCTATATTTTTTATAGACTACTGTAAAGATTTTACGATTAAAAGGCGTTAAATTTTTACTAATATATATTAGAATAATTGAGTGCTCACCAATAATCCGGGAGACCGGGGTTCAATCCCTGGTCGAGTCATTCTAAAAACTAATAAATGATACTTGATGTTTCCTTGCTTAATCATCATCATCATCATGTCGCGCTCTCAGCACGGATATTCCTTACCCTCTCTCGCCACACCTCCCTATCATCCATTGTTTTCGGCAGATCCTCAGGGCTACATCCCGCATCGACACAGAGCTGCTGTATGTAGGTTCGAGCTGGACGTCCTGCCTTTGTTCGTCCATGTGAATGGTTTTACAGGAGTACACGGATCAAGGATAAGTAGAGCAATCCAGTGAAAAGAGTAGCACCCACCCCTTCACCTCGGTGTCTTAGGGAGGTGAAAGGGGAGCCTTCGGGTCGCCCTCGACTGTGGTCAGACAACTTACTTATGCTTATACAAGGGTCATTAAATAAATAAGGAGAATTTTTCTATTAATGTAAATACTGCATTGTTTGGAATTGGTTTATAGCAAAAATTATTTTCATCTCACAAAACCATCGGTTTTGAGGCTATTCAAAATAGTGACAAATCAAATTATGATCCAGGCTTAAACAGAGGACTGTTATAAAATTGTTGGTGGCTGAAACGTGCAAATCATGTGAAATTTTTAGAAGAATTTATTATGTTTACAGAGATACATGTTTTAGTCGAATGTTTACAAATTGACGAAACAAGGCTTTGGCACGACGATCCAAAATCAAAAAGACAGTCCATCGAGAGGAAACACACTTTCTCTCCGGTAAGGAAAAAGTTCAGGACGCAGTGATCAGTTGAGATGGTCATGCTGTCAGTCTTCTGGGACATGAGAAGACCCGTGCCGATTGATTTCCCTGAAAAAGATGCAACAAAAAACAGTGTCTCCTATTATCAACTGCTTAGGTAAAATTCATCTTATGTATGTATGTATGTATGTATGTATGTATGTATGTATTGCAACTCATTTCATTTCTTTGGCCGCTTCTTATTTCACACGTTATAGTTACTAATCGATCCCTAAATAATGGGATGGATCCTCTCACGCCTGCTATGCGACAAAGGCAGGAATAAATACGTACTGTTATAGTTGCGTTGAAGCATTTGGGTGGATTACTACACACGGATAAAGAGAAAGTGTCTGTGTAAGAGATGCTAATTGATTTCTATTGACATTGAAAGACTGAACCGCAGGATTGGTTAGTTGATTGGTTGGGGTTTACGGCAAATCAAGCTTTATAGGTTATTTATTGCCAAATTCATTTTAATACAAATAACCAGTTCTATTTTAACCAATTCAGTTTAGCGTGAGTACACAGTTTAATTGTCAAAAACATTTCTATTTCAATCATTTCAGTTTAGTCAAACAGTTCTATTTCAACCAATTCAGTTTAGTATAAGTATAGATTTTGTTCACATACATAGCTAAATGTCAAAACAGTTCTATTTCAATCAATTCAGTTTAGTGTAAACACAGTTCTATTTCGAACAATTCAGTTTAACGTAAGTACAGTTTCAATACCAAAAACAGTTTTATTTCAAGTAGCTTGGTTTAGCATAAGTACGCAGACTTTTACTTAAAAAAAAACACTAAAGTAAAAGTCCACTCCCCGACTCCACAGACTACTTCGACATTGTAGCAGGTGTGCTGCAAAGAGACACATTAGCCTCATACCAAGATTACGTGCTTAGAACGTCTATAGATATAATGAAAGACAACGGTTTCAAGCTGGCTCAGGAAATAAGCAGAAGATACCCCGCACAAACAATTGCGGACGCAGACGACGCCGATGACATAGCGCTTCTGGCAAATACACCCGCTAAAGCCGAAACCCTACTGCATGATCTGAACAGTTCAGAGTGAATTTTTGGGACTTACAAACTTAATGTTCTTAAATTTGAATTATTTTAGCATCTATTCACCTGCATTTGAGCACCTACTCATATGCACTTTTTATCATCTATTCACCTGCATTTGAGCATCTATTCATATGCACTTTTCGCACCTACTTATATACACTTTTTAGCATCTATTCTCATGCATTTGAGAACCTACTTATATGCACTTTTTAGCATCTATGCTCATGCATTATAGCACCTACTTATAATTTTTAGTACCTCTTCAACATGCATTTTAGTACCTATTCTCATGCGCTTTTTAGCACCTCTCCATGTGCACTTTTTAGCACCTCTTCACTTTTTAGCACCTGTTCATACACATCTGATTGAATGATTTTAACGGTATGTGAACGCATGTAGAGCTATTTCATGCTTAGAGGTTAGAGAATCGCGTTCATTGAACAATTACTTACATTTTTTTTGTGTAACTGTTTCTTAAGTGTTTTTTTGTTTTTTTTGGGGGGGGTTACTCACTGTTATATCAAATATCTAATACAAACGATTTGTTTGCCAGCCTAGTCAACTGAAGCTGTACAATACGCCGACTGTACCTCCTCGGAGGAGTAAGACCTCCCCATTTCCAACGACACAACCTGTTTGGATGTGGGTGGCGACCCGTAATCCTTACGGACGATATCTTATGGGCGAGCAGTCCTTGACCTGGCAACTGAAGTGGTCACGTGACTTTCAGCACTCCCCTTTGCCCCTTACTGGGCTAGACGGGCGGTCAGAGAGGCCCAATTCAATCAATCGGTTGGTCATCACCAATATGATTGTCCCAACCGCATTCTTTAAATTGCATTTGTGCCAAACAAGTACCCAACCCGATTTTATCTTAAAACGTCCAGAAAGTGATGACTGAGGATTAATTACACTGAGATAGCAATAGTTGAAACCATTTAACTGTAAGCCAACAAATGATTAATATTGAATCGAATTATTAGTGAAATGACCAGTCGACCCGAACGAGGTTCATCTTCCACGGTCTCTCGATCATCCAAAAATACTGCCGAAAACCTGTCCTCCGAATAGACTAGATCTCCCTGAGGCTATGTTAATTTGTCCAATTATTGTGTCGCCTTGGAGCGAATTTTGAGAAAAAGGTTTGAATTGATGAAAATGTCGTTATCTTTTTCTTTTCTTTTTTTTTTTTTTTTTTTTTTTGTTTGGCGATTTATGAATTCTAAACATTAAATGCTGTCAAGGATTTTTCCTTTTAGATTTCCTAGACGAGGCGTTGTTACAATTATGTAACGATTAATTGAGATTATATTCCACGTTTGTGTTGACTTTATGTTAATGGTTTAACCGTTGTAATCTATAGGCTTTTTTCTGACTGGATTTCTAAGATGAGATGTTACTATTATACATTGATTCATTGTGATCATTTTCACAATTTTTGTTACTTACATCATAACAATTCTGCCGTTGTAACCTGCAACCTTTTTCTTTCTGGAATTCTGGAGTGAGGTGTTGTTACTGTTATACATTGACTTAACTGGACTATTCTCTTCGTCTTTATAGGTAAAGAAAGAAAATAACCCCTGATAAGAGGTAAAATATTTTTCTTCAATGGCTAAACATTTTACAATCCATTTCATTATTTCCACTGACAGTCTCTGTGGGTTTTTTTTATTGGTGGGGGGAGCTCTGTTAATTTTCACTTTGATATACCCAAACGCTTGTTGAGATTTTCAAGAACTGTCATTCAATATTAAATCGATTTGCATATCTATGTTTTTGTTGGTATTGGTTTTACGAATGCAAATCACTAGATCATTCTATAATTTTCCCCAAATAATTTTCCTCTGCATAGATCGGGAAAAAAGTTATATCATTTGGTGCGAAAGATACGTAGTTTAGCTGCCGGGATGGGAGTTGGAGTAAGATCAATGTCAACTGGGCGAGGGGGTCTGATGTTGCAAGACCCGACCCCACTCCCTGAACCAAAAAGAAACATCACTGATGACCCATCCCGATGCATCAATAAGGATGATATAAGGGAACAAGAGTTATATCATTAATTTAGTTGTCTGAATTTCTGAGACAAAGCTCGATCATTTTTATCATTTATCATTCGGGGTTTAAGGACTATTGTCTTCATTGTGATATTCGCAACGTTTCGGCCGATGTGCCCTCCGGCCTCCTTTAGTTGTTTCTTGTCGATCTTGGAAGCTGACGCGGACCTTTGAAGCGCCTCTTTCATTTAATCCACGGATTTCTCTGATTGCGTTTACTATTAAGTATTCCTGTATGGTTATTCACTTGCTGTCAGGATCGAACCTGCGACCTCCAGATGATTGTGACTTAGAAGCTTGAAGTAAAACCAACACCTATAACCGTTACGCTATGTGACCCGCTGGACAGTTCAGAGTAAATTTTTGGGACTTACAAACTTAATGTTCTTAAATCACTTTGAATTATTAATACTCTGTCTGATTATTTTACCTGAGCTCATGTTACAATTTTTTGATCTGACCTTTTTGATTATTGGTTCCCATATTGTATTCATCTCTATAGCTGGTCTACTCAACAGGTCACTGTAGCCCAATATATGTGCTGATTCATTAAGGCGTCTAATTCTCTAATGTTCTTCTCTAACAATTATTTTAACTTCATCACAAAAAGCAGATTTCCCTTTTATTTCCATATATAGTCCGTAATACCCTACTTTTCAATTTCACCTTGTACTACTGCTTTTCGGTGTTCTTTTAGCCTTACTTTTAGTGGGTGACGTGTCTTAGCTTTCAATACTTTACCACAGCTACAAGGAATGGACTACACACAGTTCTTGGTCATGTTGAATTCTGTTGTGTGTGGAGCTTGACACGGAAGAGATACCTCCGGAGAGTCGAATCTCTTGTGAATACTGTCCTAATATCATATGGACAGCATATCTTTTGGATCCGTTCTTTAAGTCAGATATACTGAGATGAGTTTTCGAGTATCGTTCTCTATCGTCCTATCCATATTTCTTGGCGCCAATGTTATGCTCTTTGGGAAGTTGATGCAATGGAGCTTGTGTCTTAAACTAATCATTTCTTCTTGATATGCATTAATATCTCTACTAATGGCTTTTGCTCAATGTTATAGGCAACGGACGATTCCTTTCTTCATATTATATGGATGATAGGAGTTGAAATTGAGGTACTGTCCGGTGACGGTAGGCTTACGATACACTGGTGACCTGAATTCTTGCTATGTGAGTGTTACTAATACATCGAGGAAGGGTAATTTATTATCTTGTTCTTTATCATCAGTGAACTGTATATATGGTCTGATTGAGTTCACGTGATCAAGTAATGTTCGAACATTTTCCAGATAAGGCCAGGGAATGAATGTATCATTTACTTATCTAAGCCACATTAATGGCTTTAGTGATGTAGATCCTGAAATACCTGAAGAAAGTCGGAAGACGCGTCGACTGAAACGTTGTAAATATAATAAAGATGAAGACAACAGTCCAAAAACCCCGAATGTTAAATAATTTAATCTAGTTTGTTTAACTTACATTCCATGTGTTATAAATTGACCTTTGACAAGCCGGTTTGTATTTCAAAACAGGATGTGCAGCGGTGTCTTAAGGTAAGCAAGAGAAAGCAGAAATGCCACGGAAATCGCGTCGGTGGTGCACCAGAAGAAGGAATATCTGAGCGTCCCAAAAATATATGATAACAAAAGAATCTTTAACCCCAAGGAGTCGGAAGTCAGTCAGCAGAGAGAGCAATCAGTGAGCAGTCAGTAGAGTCAAGCCGTTTTATGAGCTAGCCCAGGGGGGGAGTGGATTGTAAGGCTACCCCGTATCAGACTCCCGTGAAAGAAGAAGAGCTCCAAATACACCTATCTCAAAGTGGTGTAAATCCTAGCGGTTTCTGGACTCACTCTCTCTCTCTCTCAAGCAATCATTTCGCTACGACTTTCCCAAACAAAAAGAGTTTTTATATTTTTATAAACAAGCGTCATTGCTTTTCATCTCAGTTATACAATGTACAATAACGGCACTAAAGAGAAGGTTGTACCGTTACGGTACCGAATAGATGATTGAGACAAAACGGTACTAAATAGACATTCATACTTCCACGACCCTGTTGTGATCCTGCCATGTTAAAAGTTGACAAACGCACGAAACTCTGTTTTAGTTAACGACTCAAAAGTTTATTTACTACTACAATTTGTAAGTAGTCACCGGGAGAAAGAAAGAGAGTATGAAAGTTGAGTCGACTCTGTTAGTTGGGCAAAGAGAAATAACATGTGATGATGAGAAATAGAGAGCAGACGCAGACCTTGAATTTTTCCTGGTTTTCTGTTGTAGTTCTAACATGGTTGTTCGTTGGCTCGCGTCTAGTAAAAGGTCCATTTTTACGGAGCCCACCACCAAAATGGGGCCTCTAAATTTTCGTCTCCTTACATCTTCATGGCTGGTGTTAAACTGATTGTCTTTATCTTGTCACGTTTCGTAGACAACTCCCTCAAACGAGCCATCCTATCTCTTCCACCTGGTGACGGTGGAAGAAACATCTGCTTCCGCTGGTTCCAAACATGTGTAGAAGATTTGGGGACCTCCTGTTTTCTGTAGTCATCCTCAACTAACACAGTCATTCACTCGTGACCAGCTGAACCACAACTTCCTTCGCCTAAGTCACTTAGAAGTCAATGACCAATCCCCATAAACTCTATATCTGCCTTTTTATCATTCCCTCTCTCTCTCTCTCTCTCTAAGAAATCATCGTTTCGTTTTTTATGGTTGGTTGGTTGGTTTGTGGCATATAAATCTTTGTAGGTTATTTAACGCCAAATCTATTTTTATGCAAATAGTCAGTTCTGTTTCAAACAATTCAGTTTAGCATGACTACACAGTTTAATTGTCAAAAACATTTCTATTTCACGCTATTCAGTTTATTCAAACAGTTCAAATTCAGCTAATTCAGTTTAGTATAAGTATAGATTTTCTTTACATACAGTTAAATGTGAAAACTTCTATAGTAAACAATTCAGTTTAGTGTAAGTACAGTTTCAATGTCAAAAACAGCTCCATTTCAAACAATTCAGTTTAGCATAAGCACGCATTTTAAATCTAAGAACACAGTTTAATTCTCAACTTCATTTCTATTTCAAGCTATTCAGTTTAGTCAAAAAGTTCTAATTCAAACAATTCAGTTTCGCATAAGTATGCAGTTTAGTTCTTTTTAATCCATAGGTAGGGCCCTATTAGGTGCTACCACTCCAGGCCAGAGTGGACCTGGGAGTGATGGCAATAAAGGGGTACTCCGCATTCCCCAAAGTTTCAGCATTACTGGAACCTCACGATGAGATTGTTTATTGGTATATCTTGGACACTCATTGGAGGCAGTCTTACCCCTCTGCAGAGTTGAAGTTGGTGTATTCTACAGCCTCAGCCGACTGGGCAAGTTTTTTCTTATAACTTACCATATCACGTTACAACAACACATGAAGTCAGAATGTTCCGCTGTTAAATAAGGAATCTTTTGTTTCGAATGTGCATGTGAGAGTTGTTGATAGAATTTGTATCAAAAGCATATTCAATGTGCTAAAATTTGCCTGTATTGGAAGGACATGTTCTTTTGCCTGATTTAAAAGAGTAGTAATTTACGAAGCTCTTTGCTCCGATGCGACAGAAGACCGAATGAATGGGGCAACTTGCTTCACACGAGTATGTTCTTTTAATTGTATAATAAGATGGTTTGGTTGTGTTTAATAACATATCAACTCTTAAGGATTATTTAATGCCAAATCTTTTTAAAACACATACATCTAAAATATCCTTGTAAACGAACAGTTTGTAGGTAACAATTTTAAACGGACCAGAGTTCATTTGTTTGTACACAGTTAAATGGTTTCAAGTTTTGTTATTCAACACTGATAATTTTTGTCGGCATAGTTCATTCGTTTGCACACAATTAAGTGGTTTCAAGTAATGATAATAATTCAATTTGATTTCAAACTTTTGTTTGCACACAGTTAAATGATTTCTAATATAATAAATTTTTAAACAATTCTGTTTAACTCATAGATGGGATCTTAACAGATTATTCTACTCCAGTTCAGAGTGGACTGGGAGTAATGGCAATGAATGAGTACTCCACATTCCCCAAAGTTTCATGATTTTACCTTCACAATCAGATGCACTTTAATGTCATATCGAGGACACGTGTCCTGGAGGAGGTCTTACCTCTCTGCTGAGATGGGGGTGTCTGTGGTGTAATGGTTAAAGCGATGGACTGCAGAATCGTAGTAAGCGAGTTAAATTTCCAGTCGCGCTATTACGTTCACTTTCTGGACAAATACCCTTGGGAAAGGTATGAACCCCGTTATCCTCCCAGCTATGGGTTAAATAGTACCACTACTGTTCTTCTAGGAGAACGGCTTTGGCATTAAATAACCTACAAAGGTTGATATGCCATTAAACAAAAGAAACCAAACCAAACCATCTGCAGAGATGCGGTCTGTGTCTTCTACAGCACCAGCCAACTTGGCTGATATTACAAGAAAATGTTATTTTGTCTGTATGATAAGAGCAGGTACTTTTGCTTAGACCATAAATCAGTTTAGCATATACTTTTCTGATAGTATAAAGATTTCAAAAGGGGGATTTATTCTGGGGCTAATGTTAACTTTACTTCATATATATCAGTCACTCCATATTATACACGCATA
This sequence comes from Sepioteuthis lessoniana, assembly GCA_963585895.1. Classification (NCBI taxonomy): domain Eukaryota; kingdom Metazoa; phylum Mollusca; class Cephalopoda; order Myopsida; family Loliginidae; genus Sepioteuthis; species Sepioteuthis lessoniana. Next base: position 43,579,627 of record OY757935.1, on the reverse strand, counting down.
TTTTCTCGATAGCATCAGAAACGCCAAAAATCATAAACAGATGCTTCCTGAATTGTAGAGTCAGTTTATTTTTTATTTGGTCTGGTTTGGGTTTGGGTTGGGTTGGGTTTATAGCATATCAACCACTGTAGGTTATTTAATACCAAATCCTATCTCCATATATATTAAATATATGATTTGTAAACACGTTTTCATCAATAAGGGTTTTCGGACCATTGTCTTAATCTTTATTCTTATTTCCACAAGGTTTTAGGCGATATATCCTCCGGCCTTCTTCATGAGCTTGTCGAACTCGGGAGGCGTTGGCTCCCTAAGCTTCTAAGGAGACAATCATCTGGAGGTTGCAGGTTCAATCTTGACTGTAGGCGAGTAACAATACAGGAATACTTAACACTTGTACTCGGTTATGACTAACGGAATCAGAACAGGCGACCCCAGTGGATTCAATAAAGGAAGTTCCGTGAAGGTTCCCGTGTTTGATAAACACCTGAAGAAGGTCGGAGGACATATCGACCGAAACGTTGTGGACATAGCAATAAAGATGAAGACAAAAATCCGAAAACCCTTAATCATAAAAATCAACAAGCTTAGGTTCAAGCTGGACTTCCTGCCTTTGCTCGTCCATGTGAATGGGATCCTTAGGAGTACATCACTTATGAGCTCGTCCCTACTTCTCCAACAGTGTCCTGCGTGTCTGGTTAGTCTAATTTTAATAGTTTTCGTGATGGGTGGTCGGTGGCCGTATAGCTGCTGCTTTGTGGGGTGCTGTCTCCAGGATTTGTTCAGTATTGTTCGCAGCATTCTTGTGTAATTGCCGTCAAGCTTTTTCTCCATCCATTTAGTTAGCGTTCATGCAGTGCATCCATGTAGCAGTATCGACACGATTGCTGCCTTGAAGAAACTGCGCTTTATTGTATCGGTCAGGTCTGACTTCCATATGACCGAAAGCCTATCATTAGCTGTCCATGCCTTTGCTAGTCGCATGTTGATGTCCGTTTCGGTTGATGAGACACTGCTCCCTAGGTTGGTGAACTTATCAACTAGTTTCAGAGTGCTACCGTTTAGTGTGGTGATGTCGCCTGTTTTAAATGGTTTTTATGATTGCTATCTCTAATGATTCTACTGGCCAGTCGGTTGGGACTGTAGAATACACTAACTGCAACTCTACAGCGGTGTAAGCCCCATCCCCCAAACGAGTGTCCAAGCTATGACATTAAACAATCTGATGGTAAGGCTCCAGCTTAAAAGATTTGGGGAATATATAATACCCTTTCATTGCCAGGTCTGGAGTTTTAGCACCTGATAGGGTCCTATCTATGGGTCAAATAGAACAAACTATGTGTGCAAACAAACGACTGATGTTAAATTTTAACTGTTATATAGCATATGGTGTGAGTATTTATTTGGCTAAGCCACCTTCTTTACAGATCTGCATTTCTTGGCAAGTGACGACTTATGAAACAACCGCTCTAACTACTTTACAGATACCAGATCTTTCTCTGGACATTCTTTATTGACTCCGAGAGAGGACATAAAGACACTCCCTCGCTTGAATACGCACTGATAAGAACACTGCCTCCACACACGCACGCGCGCTCGCGTGCTCTCGCCATCCACCTACCGGCGATTCCACATTTTAATGTCCTTTACTCCTTTGTTCACGCCTCACACATTCAGTTCCAACAACAACAGATCTTGCCAAGCAATGCAGCCATTATAACAAGAATCGAAGCAGATCGATGTTGTGAGAACTGCGTCTGCTGCAAATAGCTAACATATTACACTTGCCCCAAACGGAAGTGGGGCTAAGCATACATCTGCTGATGATCACATCCGGGTGGACGAACAACTGAAACGTTTCATAACTGCAAATATAAAACAACGGTCTGGAAGCATGGGACACTCATTTTTTGTTCAGCAGTGGGGTATTCGATAATATCTTCCTCTGGTTGGCTTAGCAAAATAAGACCGTTAATTTAGATAATTAAGGAATATCTTATGAAGCCAGAATGTTCAGCAATTAAAGAAAAAAATACTTTGCGTCTAATCTTTTGTTAGTTTACTTACTGCTAAAAATGTTCATGATTAAAAGAACAAAGCAAAACACAAGGTGAACTTACTTTAAGAAGGCTTATTGCATAAGGTTTGGTTTGGTTTGGTTTCCTTCTTTAATGGTGTATAAACATTCGTTTGGTTTGGTTTGGTTTGGGTGTTAAGGCATATCATCCATTATAGATTATTTAATGCCAAATCCATTTTTGTACATAAAAAGCAAGTAAAGTTAGTCGAGGGTGACCTGAAGGCTCCCTTTTCAATAGCTACTACACCGTAGTATAGGGGAGGGCGCTACTCCATTAACTGGATTGCTCCACTTAACCCTTGATCCTATCTTGATAATGCTGAGTGTTAAGCAAGGCGGTATCAAGTACCATTTTATAAGTCTTTGGTATGACTAGACCATGGATTGAACCCCGATCTCCCAGACCATTGGGGAACATACTAATCATTAGGTCAATGGCCCGTTTAAAACAATTTAATTCAGCATCAGTACACAGTTTAAATGTAAAAACAGTTCTATTTCAAACAATTCAATTTAGCATAAGTACACTGTTTACTTCTATTTAACCCATAGATAGGACCCTATCAGGTGCTACCACTCCGAGCCAGAGTGGATCTAGGAGCGATGGCAATAAAGGAGCGCTCCGCATTCCCCAAAGCTCCAGTATTATTGGAACCTCGTTACCAGGAGACTTGTTGAGTCTTACTCCTCTGCGGAGAATCAGTCGGTGTATTCCGCTGACCCATCCGGCAGGGCGGTCAACCTTCGTGGATTATTTAAAACCAAAGCTATCCTTGTAGAAGAACATTAGGATACTATTCATCCCATAGCTTGGTCAACAAGTTTTGCCAGGGGTAGTAGTTACTTGAAGCTATAATTGTTTTCAACTGATAATAATTAAATAAGAATACTTCCTTAAAACCATATAACTGCTAGCCAAAAAAAATTACTGACTTTTGCATTAAATAATCCAATAGAGGTTGACATGCTGTTAAACAAACCAACCAGCCAGCTTGCTAACATGTAGGTTTGTCTATAAGCTCATTGTCAAATGATGAAAAAAATGCATTTATTTTATTTTCTGTCGAGTCAATTCAAATATTTATTTACATATATTTCTTCAAGTATAAAAAACGCATAAAAGATTATTTACCTTACGAGCAAAAAGAGAAAAAAATGATTCACCCTAGAAGCAAAATTATGTGCCCTCGGCAGGGCTCAAGTATCTAAGTTTTAGTGGAATAAAATATTATATCAAATTAGAAACGGGAACAGAACGAAACAAAAACGCATATTACATTTATTTCAATTTTATTTTGATTGATTTCTATATAAAATTATAGATAGGATAGCTTTATTTGGGTTTTATGGCATATCAACCTTTGTAGTTAATTTAATGCCAAATCCATTTTTATACAACTAAACAGTTCTATTTCAAACAATTTAGTTAAATATAAGTACGCAATTAAATTGTCAAAAACATTTCTGTTTTAAGCTAATTCGAACAATTCAGTTTAGTATAACTATAGTTTTTGTTTACATCCAGTTAAATGTCAAGACAGTTCTATTTCAAACAGTTCAGTTTAGCGTAAGTACAGTATCAATGTCAAAATGCTCCATTTCAAACAATCCAGTTTAGCATATGAAACAGTTCCATTTCAAACAATTCAGTTTAGCATTAGTACGCAGTTTAAATATCAAAACAGTTCTATTTCAAGCAATTCAGTTTAGCATATGAACACAGTTTAGTTCTATTTGACCCATATATAGGACCATATCAGGTGCTACCACTCCGGGCCTGAGTAGCGATGGCAATGAAGAGTCTTATCTCTCTGCAGAGAAGTAGTTGGTGTGTTCTACAGCTCCAGCTGACTGGGCAAAATAGCTTTATGTGTGTGTAAATATCAAAAATATTCCTAACAGGTACTACCAATCTGGATCAGATCCACTCTGACCTGGGTCAGATCCACTATATGGGTCATATACATCTGTTTGAAAATTATTAATATTGAATATGAATACCTGATACCATATAACTGTAAATTGTTCATACTAAGAATAGTTACTTGAAGCTATGATCATTTACAAAAGATTATTATCTGTAAATAACAAGTATTTAGGCTTTAATCCAAAAAAAAAAAAGACCAATGAAAGACGCATACAAAAAAAAACAGCCCAATCGTCTGAAACTGTTGAATACACCGACTGTATATCTGCAGAAGCGTATGACTCTCCCAACGAGCGTCCTGCATATGACACTAAACCATCTCAACCCTGTCGGCTGGGACTGTAGAATACAATGACTGAATCTCTGTAGAGGGGTAAGACTCTCCCAACGAGTGTCCTGCATATGACGCTAATCTATTTCAATCCAGTTGGCTGGGGCTGTATAATACACCGACTGCATCTCTGCATAAGGCTAAGACATCTCCCTGAACGAATATCCTGAATATAAACAATCTGATGACGAAGGTCCAGTTCTGGAGCTTTGGGAAATGTGTATTACATCTTTATTATTATTACACCCAGGTCCACTCTGTCCGGAATAGTAGTACCTGTAATGACCCAATCTAAGGGTCAAATAAAAATATTTGATTGTTTTCAATACTTTAAACCATTTACGTATGCGCAAACAAATGACCTTTCGCTCATATTAAAATAGTTACCTGCAAACTATCCGTTAATAAATCACACACACACACACATATATATATATATATATATATAAAGATTTGGCTTTGAATAACTTTCAATTTTTAGTCTATTTTTATTGATTCCTTTATAAAATTATGTAAAGGATTGCTTTATATGTTAGTGAAAATCAATAAATATATTAATGTTCAGGAAAATAAAAAATAGCATTTAATATTATTTAAAAGCGTTAAACTTCCTCCACTGGTTTTCCAGGGGGCACCTGGTGTTCGCGCCTGATGGGTGATATTAAATTGACTGCTTGGTTACAAAGATCTTTCCTCCGGGCATGACCTGCATAGTAGGGCTAAGTTCATCGTTTGGCGCCTGTGGCACTCCTAAAGTAAAATTCTGTGACATCAAGAATTTTGGGAAGACAGCCACGCATGAGTCTTGGTTTGTGCTTGGCCTCCACCACATTAGAATGACCTTGTGTCAAATCTGGCCTGGTAGAAGATCTGCTGAATCCTTTTTTTATGTTAAACAGTAGTAGTTTAATCGAAGAATAAAACAGCTGGAGCGCTAGCCATTCACATTACTCACGGTTTTCATAGCTATTTTTTCTAATCTGACAAAAATCAGCTATTTTATTTCTCTGGCAGAGACAAAGTACTTGTCTCTCTTTTCGTTTTATTTCATTTGAAGTCTGTTATCTGCCAGGACGGCAAATTCCACTATACCTCAAGCTCCCTTTCTTTTGTTCTTTTTCTTTCTTTTTTTTAATTATCACGGATCGTGGTCTTCTGGCCGAGATTAGGTGATCCGTCTGTATCACAAAATCCTTGACAATTTTATGCTTCTCATTCTCCAAGACCTATCTGTGCATATACCATTTAATAGTATGGACAAATTTCAATTTCTTGCTCAATTCCCAGTGGATCACCTTTCCAACCAAGTCGTGTCTAATACGTCCTTTGTGCTAGTTTTCTGCATTCACTTATTATGTGATTAATCGGTATTTTGTTGTGTTTTATCTATTTTTGCTTTATACATAATTGGTCCTAATGGCATTGTTTTACACTGCCATTAGAATAGATTTAGTTTATTATTTTACTCATTGCGAGTTTTTCACATCAATTTTAGCTGATGGTCTTTCACTGGAGTTTAAGTGACAGCAAGTCTCCTTATGTCTTCAAGACTCTTCTCAATATTCTGGCCGATCTCAATAATGCAGTAGTTTAGATGGTCTCCACTCGTCCTCTTATTTCCAAGTCGACTGTACCAAGAGCACCAATTACAACTGGTATAGCTGTCACTTTCACGTTCCTCAGTTTCTTCTTCAGGGTTAATGTAATTATCCTTCTTTTTTATTTACTCCTTGAGAGTTTTTCACATCAGCGTTAGTTAATGGTCTTTCACTGGAGTTTGAGTGACTGCAAATCTTCTCAAATCTCCAGGACTCTTCTCAGTATTCTGGCCGATCTCACTAATGCTTTATTTTAGATGGTCTCCACTTATCCTGTTATTTCCAAGTCCTCCAGTCCCGTTAATAATCCTTCGGTGACTGTACCAAGAGCACCAATTACAACTGCTATAAAATTCACTTTCATGTTCCACAGTTTTTTTCAATTCTCTAGCAAGGTCGACGTATTTGTCCTTCTTTTCACATTCTTTCAATTTTACTTTGTGGTCAGCCAGGATAGCAAAGTCCACAATTCGGTAAGATCTTTTTTTTTTCTTTTCTTTTTTTTTCTTTTTTTTTTGTTGTTGATCATTATAAGGTCTGGTCTTCTGGCCGAGATTAGGTGATAGGAGTTTATGTGTGTCATTCTCCAGGACAGATGTTGAGTTGTGCACATACCAATTTCTGTATATGTACCATCGAAGCTGGTACTGAATTGTGCATACCCCATTTGTTTGTATGGTCAAATTTTAATTTCGTGCACAATTCCCAGTGGATCACTTTCTCCACCCAGTCATGTCTATTCTTATACGATTTCTTATACTCTTTCTGTTCTAATTTGCTGCATTATCCTGATTATATGATTGATGGTTTCGTCTCTGTCACCGCTTAACCTACATTTGCTGGGGGGTGCGTCTTATCTATTCTTGCTTTGATTATTTACTCCTTTAGAGCTTTTCACATCAGTGTTAGCTGATGGTTTTTCACTGGAGTCTGAGTGACAGCAAGTCTCCTCAAGTCTCCAAGGGGGGTGTCCTCGTGGTGTAATGATTAAAGCGATGGACTGCGGAATCTTAGTAAGCGAGTTCGTATTCCAGTCGCGCTATTACGTTCACTTTCGGGCAAATACCCTTGGGAAAGTTATGAACACCGTTATCCTCCCCGCTATGGGTTAAATAGTACCACTACTGTTCTTCTCGGAGAATGGCTTTGGCATTAAATAACCTAAAAAGGTTGATATTCCATTAAACAAAGAAGCTAAACCAATCAAGTCTCCAGGACACGTCTCAGGATTCTGGCCGTTCTCAGCAATGCTATCATTTGGATAGTCTCTACCCGTCCGCCAACTTCCAAGTCTTCCAGGCCTATTAATAATCCTTTAGTTATTGTCGCAAAAGCACCAATCACAATTGGTACAATCGTCACTTTCATGTTCCAGAGCTTTTTCAATTCTCGAGAAAAGTCGAGGTACTTATCCATCTTTTCACATTCCTTCAGATTTATT
>OY757935.1:43477250-43569750 GCA_963585895.1 Sepioteuthis lessoniana | reverse complement strand
TTCTTTATCAGAGAGTCGGTGTGTTTCTACACTACTGACAATATTTTCCGCTCAGGCTCGTAGTACCAAACGCACGTTTAGCCCATTTGTTAGCATTTTTTTTTTACTGAAACATGCATCTCCTCGCACAGCCCACATTCTTCTGTAAAGTTTACATCGTCTGCACTTCTTAACCAGCAAAAATTTAATGGTTTACCTCTGTTTAAGCATGGAGCATTCTGTTTGACTGTTTTCTATTTTGAATCGCCAGAAAATAAATATTTTTGCTAGGTTAATATAATTTTGGCTTCAACAATTCCAAATAATGCAGGGTTTAGATTTATGGAAAATAATTCTGCCAAAATAATCATTTTTTTAAACTTACCCATATTTATTGAATAACCCTCGTATATATATATATATATATATATATATATATATAATTCTTTTTCTTTTTTGGTTGGTTCAAAGAGAGAAAAAAGTAAATATTTCAAAATGAATTGGTCCACAAAGACATTTGTTTTTATAAAGAATTATTCATTTCGTTCTTACATACATGTATGTTTCTAGTTGTTGCTTTTGTCAGAGAACATTTAGTAATTTACTAGTTTTTTACTTCAATGTGGCACAAGGCTATACGAATAGGGCCCCCACATACACAAGTGAGTTCGAGTCTCATTGGGGACTCAATTCGTATGACCTTGTGCCACATCGAAGCAAAAACTAGTAAATTACTAAATGTTCTCTGACGAGTGCAACAAGCTGGAAACATACTCGTATGTAAGAACGAAATAAATGATTCTTCAAAAATACAAATCTCTTTGTGGACCTATTCATTTTGAAAAATATCTATACTACCTGTTAAAAGTATTAGGCCACCCTTAAAATTTTTCATTTTTCATCCTGAAAGTGTTATTTTTAATGAAACAAGTGAAGAGCCACAATGGTTTTATTTATTATACTAAATACAAGTCTTCCTGTGCCATGTTAAATACAAATTAAACCAAAGAAACAAAAACGGCTTCAACTTTTATTCATCAAAATGGTCGCTATCACTGCTTCACAGATTCTTGGCATTCTTTCCCCCAATGACTTGAAGTAGACTGAAGATAGTTCTCTTTTCTCTGACTTTTCGCACAAGTTTATCGTACGCCAGTTCAATGGGATTTAAGTCCACTTATTGTACCGGCCACGACATCAGTTGAATGACATGCTGTTCCTCTTTGCTTTTAATGTACATCTAGCTGAGTTTATTAATGTGCTTTGGGTCATTATCCTGCATGAGTACAAATCCTTTACCCACAAGCCATGATACAGAGGGTTGCAGCTCTTTCAACAACTCTTCACCACACATAGACCCTCCAATTTGACCCAAAGATTTTGTACTCTGATTCATCAATCCAAACGACTTTATTCCACTGTTTTATTGTCTAGTCTTTGTGCACCTTGACCCATTGGAGCCTTTTAACATTATTTTGCAGTGGTTTCTTAACAGCAATTCTGCCATATAGGCCAGTTTCATAGAATCTTCTCATCATGGTGGACGATGACATTTTTTCACGACATTGGTTCAGTTGTGTAGTAAATTTTAGACCATCAGCCTTCTCTCACGCAAATTGGTGACACTGATGAAATTGTCCTCTGCTCTTGTTGTTGCTTTTGGTCAACCAGCATCCCTCCTACTTTTGTTCTTATTTTGTCCCGTTTCCTGATGTCTACTAAAAGTATAATTATACTCAGTACTAAAGAAGAAAAACGCCTTCAAATCAATTTTTCAAATGATATCTGGTTATACTAAGGCCAAAGTTACTGTGGAAGATTGAATTTAGTATAATAAATAAAAACAGTGTGGTGCTTAACTTGTTTCATTAAAAATAACACTTTTAGGATGAGAAATATAAATTTTTGAGGGCTGCCAAAAACTTCTGACTGGTAGTATATATATATATATATATATATATATATATATATATATATATATATATATATATATATATTCTAAAATGAATTAGTCCACAAAGAGATTTATATTATTTAAAAGAATAATTTTTGAAAGAATGTAAATCTCTTTGTAGACCTATTCATTTTAAGATATTTACTTTTTTCTCTCTTTAGACCAACATAAAAGAAAAAAAATTATATATATATATATATATGGTTGTAAATAATGGAGTATAATCAGACAATTTAGAGAAAAAGTGATAACAAGATAATCCAAGTAGAAGGAAAGATTTATTGAGAAGTAAAGTCAACACTATAGCGTTTCGATTCAAATGAACCATCATCAGGACGATGAGGGATGATATTAGTGATATTAAATCAACGGTGAATATTTAAAAATACAAAAATAAAAAATCTAGGGAAAATTTGTACATCGAGAAAGATCTTCCCGTTTAATCAGTAAATTAGAGTTTGTTTTTAAATTACGTCATTTGACTTATTAGGAATATTATTTCGAATTTATGTTCCCTTTGTTTATCGAGAAGGATTTCGAATCAAAAAGAGGAAGAAAAATAGCAAAGACTCAAAAAATGGTGCTTGATGATGCCTCTTTGCTTAACACTCAGCATAAAATGATACGGATCAAGGGTAAGTGGAGCAATCCAGAGAAAGAAGTAGCGCCCTCCACGACACCTCGGTGTTATAGCTATTGAAAAGGTGGCCTCCGGGTCAACCTCGACAATGGTTGGCCAACTTATATATATATATATATATATCATGTGCGTTTATTTATCGAGCGAACTATCCATCCATCTATTCCAGTCTATTCATATCGATCGACTGAACACACCTATTTTTTCTTTTCTGTATTTTTCAATTCCGTCAATTTAATTGGATCGTTCTATTGCGTAAGAAAGTAGACGACCATCAATTATTTCTAAATAATTACACTATTAATGATTTATTAATTTCATTTTTTCCATATGCGCTATCAGCGATATTCATCACACTTTAGATACATAGGTCCAAGTTTGAACAGACAAGAGACTGGTCTGATGATCACATTGGCGAGAAATTAACAGTCACCAAGCACCGCAAACTCTGTGTCTATTCTATACTAACTTAGATCTTCGTATGCTCTATCAGCGATATTGAACACACTTTATATATAAACATAGCAAACTGCCTTATATATATATATATATATATATATATATATATATATATATATATATATATATATTTGTGTGTGTGTGTGTGTGTGTGTGTGTGTGTGTGTGTTACGCAAACCCCCTTTTTAGATAAATAAACTCCCCGATTGCATTGTTCTAAATACGCAGTAAAAAATCAATGAAAAAAATCTTTTTGCGACGTCATCGACGATATTGAACATTAACCTGTATTTTCCATTTTTCCAACTGATTGTTTATATAATCGCATAATGCGTTGAAATCGCTGTATTTTTTCTGTGACCTACGAACCACTCTTGCACAATATTGATATAAATACATCAGCCGCCATTTTGTGTCGGTCATTATCGTCTGCTTGTATCCATTTGAGCAAGTCATAAGATACGATACGAAATAATGAAATTTTTATGAAAAATAAATAAATAAATATTTACGTAACAAGGAGATTTCTTTAACGTCTTAAAGTCTTGAAATATCTGAATATAAAACACATTTACAAATAATGAATGCTGGTTTACTTTCTTACGCAATAGAATGATCGTATTAAAAGGGATTATTTCTTTTAAATACGAATAAGAAAAATAGATAGATAGATAGATAGATAGATAGTGTGTGTGTGTGTGTGTGTCTGTGTGTGTGCGCGCGCGCAAGCAGGACGTCTTGCTGATGATATATATATATATATAGAGAGAGAGAGAGAGAAAGAGAGAGAGAGAGAGAGAGAGAGATGAACAGACTGATATATATATAACTGGATTTTTTGAAGCAATTTCTTTTCGGAACTTTTTTACTTAATATAAATTCTACATTGTTTAGAATTGCTTTATGACAAACATTATTTTATTCTCGCAAAAATATTTGTTTTTAGGCCATTCAAAATGGCGTCAGAACAAACAACGCGATCCAGGCTTGAACAGAGATCTATCTTCAAATTTTTGGTGTCTGAGAAAAGCAAAGTAAAATTTACAGAAGAATGCATGATGTGTATGGAGAAGCAGCTTTTAGTCAAAAAAATGTTTACAAATAAGCTAAATATTTTTTTTCCACTCCAAGCCTGAGTCCAAGTGGAGAGGAAACACACTGACTCTCCGATAAAGAAAGTGTTCCGGGTAGAGCAGTTAGTAAAAACTTCCTTTTAAATGCCTTCTGGAACATGAAAGGACCCATCACTATTCATTATCTTGAAAAAAGGCAACCGTAAACAATTTTCCCTACTGACAATTCCTTACGCAAAATCCATCTTATTTATTGAATAACTTTCGTATATATATATATATATATATATATATATGTATATATATATATATGGGGGGGGTGATTTCAAGAAAAAAAAATATTCGGTCACATTAGGATAATAAATTTATTTCCATCCTGTTAAGAGTATTGGTATTAATCAAAGACACTAAAATAATTTTTAACTGGACTCCATCAGATCCAATTGGAAAATAAAATAAATTACAACCAGATTGGAGGGATAGTCAAAGGAAAGAGAGGGAGAAACGAAATCCATTTCAGCTGTGTATAGCTTTTACCCATGTAAGGCTTGTTCCGGTCCCTTCTCTTTTCAGATTAAGACAACTACTAAACTAATAAAATCAACAATTTAGAAATTACTGTAATACATATCCACATTTCAACCATTTCTAACAAAATTATCAATTTTGATTCTACTATGTCATCATTTTTTCTTTGAAAGGTACCAAAAGCCCTGCCGTTATATATATAGTCATCCACAGACTGCTTCGTTGTATTACAACTTTTTATTGTGGTTAGACCCGCAAGATGCATTATGCTGGGGTCGAAACCTAGACATCTTGCCCAAGAGCCATCGTCATTCTCAGCGTATGAGAAGGAATTTCTTACTTACATAACTTTCTTCATATACGTTATCGGCTACTTAGAGTGCTCATTCTTGAGAAAAGGAATTTCATTTCCGCGCATGTGGCAGCAGGCAAATTTCCCACTAGAGTACTCAACTCACGAGGGTAGGAATATATATATATATATATATATATATATATATATATATATATATATATATATATGAATGAATCCGATTATTCTCCCTCCAGCTATGGGTAAATGGTAAGGCAGACTAGGTTCTTCTGACTTGGTGAGGCAACTAGTCTAGGAGAAGGAAAACTCTGAATTCAAACCACTAAAACTCCGCTTTAAAAAATTGACCTTGTGTGACATCCTGCCCGAGCGGAGGGCTTGGTAAATAAGTATATATATTGTCATCCACAAACAGACTATTTCGTTGTATCACAACTCTTCAGTGTGGTCATAAACGCAAGATGCTTCAAACTGGGATCGATAACTGGCTGACTTTACATCAGTCGGACATCTTACCCCAGAGCCATCGTCATCCTTGGTGTATGTGAATGAATTTTTTTACGTATTTCTTTCAACCTTGAGAAAAATGTAAATAAATCCGAACACATAAATATGAAATATGAAAAAAGAAGATATTTAGAGGATGTATATATTCATGTATACATGATATATTTATACGTACATAATATGCCACTGTTTAACGTTTTAAGTTTTTTTAAAACCATCTTCAAAGTAATGTTAGTATGATATATTATGTATCGTTTTGAAAATAATGATTCGGACGAGACATAACGTATCATACTTACATCATTGGTTAAAAAAAGAACTAAACGTTAAACATAACATATTATACATACATAAATATAAATATCCTCTGAATACTGGGGTTTTTTTTCAGATAGATAGATAGATAGATAGATAGATAGATAGATAGATAGATAGATGAAATTTGAATTGTGACTCTGTCGCAGCGAATGATTGACATGTTTTGATTATTGTGGCAGGTATCACCTTAGCAATGCATAAATGTCAAGATGGAAAGACTGGTAAGTGAACAAAATTTGTTTTAGAAAGAAAGAAGAAAGAAAGAAAGAAAGAAAGAAAGAAAGAAAGAAAGAAAGAAAGAAAGAAAGATGATGAATAAAGGAAAGTAGGAAAGGAGTAGATCTGGAATGAAAGAAAGAAAGAATAAAAGAAAGATAAGTAAAGGAAGGAAGGAAAAGTAGGTCTGAAAAGAAAGAAAGAAAGAAAGAAAGAAAGAAAGAAAGAAAGAAAGAAAGAAAGAAAGAAAGAAAGGTAAAATTCAAACTGACAATATTGTAATTCAGATAATGATAAACACAAGCCATTCTTACTCGAAACACTCTACAACCTCATAAATCTTTCGGATTATATAAGCCACATACACACGCACACAAACCCACGCTTACATGAACACATGCACACGTACATTCGTACACAGTCGTTCACACACACGCACACAAACACATACATATATATATAAAGTCAAACACACACACACACACACACATACACACACACACACATATATATATATATGTGTGTGTGTGTATGTGTGTGTGTGTAGTTGGGCAGCACTCTTTCATTTAAGCATATTTGATTAAATAATAAATTGGTAAATGTGTCTTTATTATTTAATCAAATATATATATATATATATATATATATATATATATATATATATATATATATATATATATATGGACTTATTGATATCGTGGTATTATAAGGTTTGGGCAGTAGAGATGGTAAAGTTTATTTCATGTCATATATCATTGTTATGATTTGAAAAGACAACAGCTTTCGCGTCGCCATTTGATTTATGACCATTTTTGCCTTACGTGAATAAAAACAACATTTAAAACGACATAATGACGGAAAATATGAAACGCATTTTCTTAGATACTGAACTTTTCCTCAAATCATTTCGGACCGAAAAAAATATAATGAAAATTCTAAAAAATAATAAAAGGAAAAAAAAACAAACGAAGTAACAAAATTGAAATTTGTAAAAAAGTAAAATTGGCGTCCTTAGTCGAGGGTGACCCGAAGGCTCCTTTTTCAATAACTACTACACCGAGGTGTAGGGGAATACGCTGATCCATTCTCTGGATTGCTCCACTTTACACTAGATCCTTACCTTATAATGCTGAGTGTTAAGCAATTTGTAAATAAAGCAAGAAAAAAGCAAATCAGTTATCTATTCTCCCGCCATTTTGTAAATTGATAATAATTATAATAATTATAATTATTACAATAATATTTTACTTTTATAGAGAACTAAATAGTTATGGAACATGAAGGGGACAGTGATGCCAGTTGTTATTAGAGTTCTTGGAACTATCCTCAAAGGCTTGGTAACTGGGCGGGAAGAGCTGGAAAGCGGGGTTTGGTTTAGTTTAGTTTGGTTTAGCTTTATGATAGCTTTATGATAAGTAGGTTATTTCATGCCAAATCCATTTTATTCATATAAACAATTTCAAGCAATTCAGTTTAGCATAAGTACACAGTTTGCCAAAAACATTTCTATTTCAAGCTATTCAGTTTAGTCAAACAGTTCAAATTCAAGTGTAAGTACAGTTTCAATGTCAAAAACAGTTCTATTTCAAACAACTCAGTTTAGCATAAGTACGCAGTTGTTCTATTTCACCCATAAATAAACTCCGGGTCCGAGTAGACCTGGGAGCAAAGGTAATGAAGAGGTACTCCGTATTCCCCAAAACTCCAGCAGCACTGAAACCTCACTATCAGATTATTTTGTTTTATATCCAGGACACTCGTTGGGGGAGTCTTACTCTTCTGCAGAGGTGCAGTCGGTGTATTCTACAGCCCCAGCCGACTGAGACGGGGAAGCGGAGAACGAATCGAGACCGTCCAAACGATAGCATTGTTGAGATCAGCCCAGAATACTGAGAAGAGTCCTAGAGACTTGAAGAAAAATGTACCACTCTTATAATGGAAAGTGGTAAAAGGCAGATTACGGAAGGAATACAACTGCCAAACCAGGAAAGAATTAGAACGCTCATAGAAAAGAAAAGCTATAAATACTTGGGAATCTTGAATGCGGACACTATCAAACAAGCGAAGATGAAAGAAAAAGAATAAGAAGAAAATACCTTAGACGAACGCGAAAACTTCTTGAAAACAAACTCTCTAGCAGATATCTCATCAAAGGGATAAACACCGAGGTAGTTTCTTTTGTGCGGTACAAACGGATAGCGATGATGATGCACAAGGCCTTCCACCCGGGAGATGACACAGATTAGATGTATCAAGAAAAGGAGGAAGAATACTCGCCAGATGCTCCAATAAAAAGACTCGAGGACAACATTAAAAATAGCAAAGACTAAAAAAGAATCGGTAAAAGAACTGGAAAAATTGGAAATAAGAACACGAGTGGAGACCATCTAAATGACAGCACGGTTAAGATCCGCTAGAATTATGGGAAGAGTCATGAAGACTTGTGTACACTCAAACCCAAGTAAAAGACCCTCAGCTGATATTGGAGTAAAAAACTCTCAAAGGAGTAAAATGATAAGTTAGTTGGTTGGTTGGTTGGATTTTTTTCATATCAACCTTTGTAGGTTATTTAACGTCAAATCCATTTTTATGCAAATAATTAGTTCTAATTCAAACAATTCAGTTTAGCATTAGTACAGTTTTATTGTCGAAAACATTTTTATTTCAAGCTATTCAGTTTAGTCAAACAGTTCTAATTCAGACAATTCAATTTAGTATAAGCACAGATTTTGTTTACACACAGTTAAATGTCAAAGTAGTTCTATATTAAACAATTCAGTTTAGCGTAAGTACAGTTTCAATGTCAAAAACAGTTCCATTTCAAACAATTCAGTTTAGCATAAGTACGCTGTTTAGTTCAATTTAACCCATAGATAGGGCCCTATTAGGTGCTACCACTCAGGGGCAGAGTGGACCTGGTGGCAATAGCAATGAAGGGATGGTCCGCATTCCCCAAAGCCCCAGCATCACTGGAACATCACCATTAGATTATTTAGTGTCATATCCAGGACACTCGTTGGGGCGAGGGTTTTACCCTTCCGCAGAGGTAAAATGATATTAATAAAAATGCAGCAATATAACAGATGTAGAGTATGTGGTAATAAAGAGGAAACGATCCGTCTCATAATAAGCGATTACAGTAAATTAGCACTAAAAGAGTATAAGACTAGACATGACTGGTTGGGGAAGGCGATTCACTGGGAATTGAGCAAGAAATTTGAATTTGACCATATGAACAAATGGTATATGCACAACCCAGAATCCGTCCTAGAAAATGAGATGAAAAAATTCTTTGGGATTTTGAAATACAAACGGATAATCTTATCTCGTCCAGACGACCAGACCTAGTGATGGTGTAAAAACTCTCAAATGAGTAAGGAGTATAAGAAATTTAGATTTGACCCGATGAACAAATGGTATATGCACAACCCAGCGCCTGTCCAAGAAAATGGCATACATAAAGTCCTATGGGACTGACATGTAGACGGATCCCCTAATCTTAGCCAGAAGACCAGACCTTATAATAATCAAAAAAAAAAAAAAAAGAGAATTTGCAAAATTGTCGACTTTGCTGTCCCGGCTAACCACAGAATAAAACTGAAAGAATGTGAAAAGAAGAATAAATACCTCGACCTTGCTAGGGAATTGAAAAAACTATGGAACATGAAGGTGACAATTATACCAATTGTGATTGATGCTTTTGGCGCAATAACTAAAGGATTATTAAAGACACTGGAGGACTTGGAAGTTGGCGGTCGAGTGGAGACCATCCAAACTATAGCATTATTGAGAACGGCCAGAATACTGAGGAAAGTCCTGTCACTCACACTCCAGTGAAAGACCATCAGCGAACGCTGATGTGAAAAACTCTAAAGGAAATAACAATAATAGTCTCGCTGGAACGAAACAATGCAGAGATGATACAGTCAAGTTAGATCGTAAAAATTTTTGGTGTGTTTTGTCGTCTGGTTAGCGAGCCCAACGATCAAAACGCCAGAACTTCTTATTTGACGTCAGAATTTACGATGTTCCAGAGAAAAGCGAATGACAATCGCCGGCGCTTTATGGTTGGAAATTGTCAAAGAGAGAGAGAGAGATTTTCTGAAATGCCTAAAGTTTGTTTTTTTTTTTGTTTTTGTTTTTTTCGTTTACTTACTTTAATTTCTTTAAACATTTTTAAAATATCTTTTCTAATTTCTTTCTCGGGTCCTTTACTTTTTCAGGTTTTCTCCTTTCATAACTTCTTTGCTTTTATCTTTCTTTTTCTTTTGTTTTTTCTCTTTCCTTCTCTATTTTTCCTCACGTGTCATTCATTTTTTTCTTGACCCATTCACCAATTTGTGACTCTTCGCTCTCTTCTTTCTTTTTTTCTTTCTTTCTTTCTTTCATTTTTTTTTCTTTCCCTGTCCTCATATTTCTTCTTTCTCTTTCCTTTCTTTACTAGTCTTCCTTTTCTTTCTTTTTTCTTTCTTTTTTTTTCTTTGTTTGTTTGTGTGCATTTGTATAGAATTGTTCTCTCTCTCTCTCTCTCTCTCTCTCTCTCTCTCTCTCTCTCTCTCTCTCTCTGTTTGTTGCTTTCTATTCCCTTTTCTCCTCTTTCTTCTTCCTCTTTGTCGTTCATCTTTTACGAGATTTATTCCTTTATTTACGATTCTACATTGTTTTTCTTTCTTTTTAAATTTTTTTTTTTTTTTTCCTCTTTCTATTTTCTAAATTTCTGGTAGTTTTCCTTTTCATTATTTCTTTCTTTCTTTGTGTGCGTTTATATAAAAATGTTCTTTCTCTCTTTCCTTCTCTCTCTCTTTCTCTCACTTTCCCTCTCTCTCTCTTTCTTTATCTCCCCCCCTCTCTCTCTCTCTCTCTCTGACTCACTCTTTGTTACTTTCTATTCCTTTTTCTTTTCATTCTTCTTCCTCTTTGTCATTCATTCTTTACGAGATTCATTCCTCTATTTCGAACTCTACATTGTTCTTCTTTCCTTTTTTGTTTTTTCTTTCTTCTTTCTATTTTCTATTTTTTTGGTAGTTTTCATTTTCTTTCTTTCCTTCCTTCTTTCTTTCTTTGTTAGCGTTTGTATAAAAATGTTCTCTCTCTCTCTCTCTCTCTCTCTCTCTCTCTCTCTCTCTCTCTCTGTTCCTCTATATACTACCATTTCTATTGATTCTTTTGTATAATCGCAAAATGCAACACAATAATACTCGATATTGTCTCAAATAAAATGTCTACATTTTAGTCTTTCCAGAAAAATGAATGTCACGCTAATGGAATGAAATGTCGGCCTATTTATGTCTGTCTGTCTATCCATTTCAGTCTGTTAATATCTATTTATTGATCTATCTATAGATCTGTCAATCCATCTATTATCTATCTCAATCTGTTAAGATCTATTGATCTTAGCCTATTAATATCTATCTATCGATTTATCTATCTATCTATCACAGTCAGTTAATATCTATTTATCGAGCTATCTGTTGATCGATCCTCAGTCTATCTACAATCTATCTCAATCTGTTAAGATATATCTATCTTAGCCTATTAATATCTATCTATCTATTTATTTATCTATCTATCGATCTATATCTGTTAATATCTACTAATACCATTCTAGTAAAATCAATCGATCGATCGCAAACTGATCATAACTATTTCAGTCTGTTAATATCTATCTATCGATTGATCGATCAATCCATCTATTATCTATCTCAGTCTCTTAAGATCTATCTATCTATTTATCTATTTATCTTAGCCTGTTAATATCTATCTATCTATCTATCTGTCTGTCTATATATATATATATATATATATACCAATCTAGTAAGATCGCAAATTGACCATAACTATCTATCTTAGTCTGTTATCTATCTATCTATTGGTCGATCTATCGATCTCATACAGGCCGTATTTATTTCAGTCTTTTCGCTATCTATATATTTCAGACTGGCTATATCTATCTACGTGGTTAATTCAATAAATACAGGGAATTTATTAAAGAAAAATATTTTTTAGAATGTTTTTATATAAACCTAAACTCTGCATTGTTTGGAAGCGGCTTACAGTAAAAAAAATATTTTCATCACGCAAAACTTTGTTTTCCGGCTACTCAAAATGGTGACAAATCAATCAAATTGTTTCAGTCTTGAACAGAGATCTGTCATCAAATTTTTGGTGGCTGAGAAATACAAACCATGTGAAATTAACAGAAGAATGTGTGATGTATAAGAAGAAGCATTTTTGAGCAAAAAATATTTTACAAATGTGCTGAACACAACGAGCCTCAGTCGAAAGACATGGAAATACACAGACTCTCCAGTAATGAAAAGTTCCGGGCAAAGTGGTCAATAAATAAGGTCATCCAAACAGTCTTCTGGGACGTGAAAGGACCAATCACTATTGATTTCCTTGAAACCTTATAACGAAACTAGAAAATTGAAATTTTTTTCAATTTTATGGAAAATGTTTTCGCTCTGCGTGTGAGTTTCGATGTATTTTTAATCTGAAATTAATTATACAATCGATAGCTATTGGCATTGAGCACTAACTGGATATTCCTACCCCATGGATTATAACTTAATAGTCTAGTCCTTAGACTATTTTCTTCGGATTATATATATATATATATATACTTGGAACCATTCAACTTTATTGACTTATTCTATATTGAATTGTCAGAAATAGAACTGTTTATCATTTAACTGTGTGTAAATAAACGACTAATGTTTAATTGAATTGTTAGTGATCCATATCAATACTTGGAACCATTTAACTTTATTGACTTATTCTATACTGAATTGTCAGAAATAGAACTGTTTGATCCTTTGTGTGTAAATATATAGGTCATTTTTAAACAGATTTTAACAGTCTTGAATTCAGAGTTTTCCTTCTCGTAGACGAGTTGCCATATTAAGGTTAAAGAGCCTAGTCTGCCCTACTAATTATAACCGAAGGGAAAATAAATGGATTCATACCTTTCCCAAAGCGCAATTTAAAGAGCAAACACTCTAGTCCAATATTTGAATTCCTATCGTCGTATCTATTTCCTACGACAATAGCCATTACACTATGAACGCCACATACTGGATATATCTTTCTATCTAACTGTGTCTCTATCAATCTCACTCTGTTTATATCTATTTGATGTTAATATCTAAATATTTTCGTATATTTCAGTATGTTGATAATTTCCTACCTCTACGCATGTAATTTAGTCTAGGTTTCTATATTTAAAAAACAAACCTGACAAAAATCAAAAAGTTCAGTCGACTGGAGCTGTAGAATACACTTATTGCACCTCTGCAGTGGGGTAACACAACGCCCACGAGTGAAATGGGTTTGACACAAAACAATCTAATGGTGAGGCTCCAGTAATGCTGGAGTTTTGGGGAATGTGGAGTACCCCTTCTTTGTGATCCCTCTCAAGTCCACAACGGCTCGGAGTGGTAGCACCTGATAGGGTCCCGTCTATGGGTCAAATAGAATTGTTTGACATTTAGACTGAGAGCAAACAAATAACTTATGCTAAATGGAATTGTTTGAAATAGAACTGTTTGTTCATTTGACTGTGTGTAAACAAACGACTAATGTTTAATTGAATTGTTAGTGATACATAACAATACTTAGAACTATTTCACTTTGTTAACTTATTTGTTGAATTATGCTAAATTGAATTGTCAAAAATAGAACTGTTTGATCATTTAACTGTGTGTTAACAAATGATGTATGCACAAACCAGAATCTGTACTTGGAAATGAAACGTGTAAATTTCTCAGATACTTTGGGTTAAAAACAAATCACACAGTCCAAGCCAGAAGACCAGACTCAGTTTTGAT
Source organism: Sepioteuthis lessoniana (assembly GCA_963585895.1). Classification (NCBI taxonomy): domain Eukaryota; kingdom Metazoa; phylum Mollusca; class Cephalopoda; order Myopsida; family Loliginidae; genus Sepioteuthis; species Sepioteuthis lessoniana. The sequence continues at coordinate 43,555,937 of OY757935.1, read as the reverse complement.
TGATATGAAAGAAAGAAACTCATATAGAAGATTTTGCTGTTCCAGCAGACCGCAAAATGAATTTAACAGAAAGCTAAAATCTGGATGAATACCTAGACCTTGCTAGAGAACCGTAAAAGCTATGGTTCATGAAGATAACAGTAATACCAATTATAGTTGGAGCTCTTGGAATACTTCCCAAGAACATGGAAGGCAGACTCGAGAACAGATTAGAGAAAAAATTGAAACCGTTTTGACCACTGCACTGCTAAAATCTGGAAACCCAAAACCTCAAATCCTGAATTTGGTACAAGTTAAATCCAATGACTTTTATTTTGTTTGGTTTTGTTTTGTTTCGTTTTATGGCATATCAATCATTGTTGGTTATTTAAGACCAAATCCTGGTTTTAGATATACATTGGATATATATGTAAACACATTTTGTAGATACACACAGTTAAATGATCAAACAGTTCTATCTCTAATAATTCAATCTAGCATTAGTCAACAAAGTTAAATGGTTCCAAGTATTGTTATATATAACTAACAATTCAATCAAACATTAGTCATTTATTTACACACATCTTCTTAGTATTCTTACCGATCTCAACAATACTGTAGTTTGGACAGTCATTTGTTGACACACAGTTAAATGATCAAACAGTTATATTTCAAACAATTCAATTTAGCATAAGTCATTTGTTTGCATACTGTTTAAATGTCAAATAGTTCTATTTGATCCACAGATAGGACCCTATCAGGTGCTACCAGTCAGGCCCAGAGTGGACCTGGGAGCGATGACAATGGAAGGGTACTCCGCATTCCCCAATGCTCCAGCATTACAGTTGCCTCAGCATCCGACTGTTTAATGTCGTATTCAAGACACTAGTTGAGTGGGGGATTTACCCCTCAGCAAAAACGCAGTCGATATATCAAGCAGAAATAACAGTCATGTAGTTCAGAGGTCACTCTCTTCCGGTGCATCAGTCTATGAGTGTACCATGGGATTTTACTTTGTCCTATATCGTTAGCCAAGCCCGCCCACGCGATTTCTTCTCATAACTGCCATCAGAATGTGTCATTTCCTTCTGGTGCATCACTTTGGAATGGCATGTTTGGCCGGGTCGAAGGTCAATATACAACACTTTCCTATGTTTGCTTTTTCCATTAGATTATAAAAGTCCACAATTCTGCAAGTTCTCTCTTTTTTGTTGATTATTATAAGGTCTGGTCGTCTGGCCGAGATTAGGTGATCCGTTTGTATCTCAGAATCCCAGAGGAGTTGTTTGTCTGTTTCATTTCTCCTGGACAGATTCTAGGATGTGCATATACCATTTGTTAGTATGGTTAAACTTCAATTTCTTGCACATATTATTATCATTATTATTCTTTTTTGAGAGCTTTTTACACCAACGTTAGTGGATGGTTTTATTATTATTATTATTATTATTATTATTATCATTATTATTTCTTACGAGTTTTTCACTACAGTTTTAGTTGATGGTCTTTCACTGCAGTGACAGCAAGTCTCCTCAGGTCTCCAGGGGTTGCAGAATACACCGACTGCGCCAATGCAGAGGAGTAAGACTCTCCCAACGAGTGTCCTGGATATAACACTAAACAATCTGATGGTAAGGTTTCGATGATGCTGGGGTTTGGGGGAATACAACGTACCCCTTCATTGCCATTGCTCCCAGGTCCACTCAGGCCTCGATTGGTAGCACCTTGAAATAGAACAGTTTATTTGTATAAAAATGGATTTGGCATTAAATAACCAACAAACTTCAAACATTTTAGTTGTCTGAAAAATAAAAGTCTGGTTTTTGCACGGAATAACCCAAGAAGTATTGACATGGCGTGAAACAAAGCAACTAACTACTTAACAACCATGAGAGATAGATAGATTTAAAAATTGAAATCTGACACAGTAGCTGGAAATGATTGACATGTTTCTATGATTGTGGCAGGTGTCACCTCAGCAATGCATAAGTGACAATATGGAATGCCAGGTCACGTGAACAAAGTTGTGTTTTTTTTAAATTAAATGAAATTATTCGAAATTGTTTAAATATTCTCAAGCGCTACACATTTTGAGTATGAAATACAAAGAAAGAAAGAAAGAAAGAAAGAAAAATTGTATATGATCTAAGACTGATTCCTGTATTTCCCCTAATTTCTGAAATTATCTTCTGCATGAAAATTCATCGTATCATTTTTGCAGATCAGTCCACATATATTGCACGGCTCTCTCTGATTGTCTTCATCTCGGTTGCAGTTCCGACGCTCATGTTTTTTGTCTATGTTGCACGTCTTTGTTTCGTACTGTTGACCGCAACTGCAAATCTCTCTCTCTCTCTCTCTCTCTCTCTCTCTCTCTACTGGATGTCTCACTCTTATACTTTTCACCTCTATTGCTCGTCTCTGTCTCTATTGCACAAGTCTATCTAATTATGTTCACCACTATTGCATATGCCTATCTCGTTCTGTTCTTTTTTCGATTGCGTGTCTCTGTCTCATTGTGTTCACCTCTATTGTACGTGTCTATCTCATTGTGTTCTCCTTTCTAGTAAACGTTTTTTATCTCATTGTGTTCACTTCTATTGCACGTGTCTATTTCTTTCTGTTCTCTTTTCTATTGCACGACTCTCTCTCTCTCTCTCTCTCTCTCTCTGTTCACTTCTATTGCACGTGTCTATCTCGTTAAGTTTTTTCTTTCTATTGAACGACTCTGTCTTATCGGGTTCACCTCTATTGTATGTGTCTATCTCGTTCTGTTCTCCTTTCTATTACACGTCTATGTATCATTGTGTTCACCTCTATTGCACGTGTCTAGCCTTTTCTATTCTCTTTTCTATTGCATGACTTTGTCTCATTGTGTTCAATTCTCTTGCACGTGTCTCTCTCGTTCTTTTCTTCTTTCTATTGCATGTCTCTGTCTCGTTGTCTTTACCTGTATTGGACGTCACTCTCTTTTGTTCAGTTCACCTTTTATTGCTTATCTCTTTGTGTTCACCTCTTATGCACGTGCCTATCGCGTTCGGTTCTACTTTCTGTCGCACCTGCCGATCTCGTTTTGTTCTCCTTTCTATTGCATTTCTCGTTATGTTCACCTCTATTGCACGTGTCTATCTCATTGTGTTAATTTCTATTGCAAGTCTCAGTCTCATTATGTTCAGCTATATTGCACGTGTCTCACCTGATCTGTTCTCCTTTCGATTGCATGTCTTTGTCTCGTTGTGTTCTCCTCTATTGCACGTGTCTATCTCATTGTGTTAATTTCTATTGCACGTCTCTCTCTCTCTCATTATGTTCACCTCTAGTGAACGTGTGTATCTCGTTCAGTTCTCTTTTCTATTGTACGTCTCTAACTTATTTTGATCACCTCTATTGCACATGTCTATCTCATTCTGTTCTCCTTTCTATTGCAAGTCTTTGTCTCGTTGGGTTCTCTTCTATTGCACTTGTCTCTCTCGTTCAGTCAGTTTTCCTTTCTATTGCACGTGTCTGTCTCATTGCATTCACCTCTATTGCACATGCCTATCTTATTCTGTTCTACTCTGTATTGCACATGCCTATATTATTCTGTGTCGTTGACTGGTCTCTTGCTTAAAGAGTTACTGACTGACATTCACATTCAAGTCGGAAGACAATATTTGCATGTTCTGTTCAGGAGAGTGCAATTCATGGCAGACATTTTGTTTTGATTTTTTTCTTCATTCTCTTTGTGTCTTTCTTCTTTATTTTCTTTCGGCCATTCATTCTTTCTTTAGTTATTCCATATTTTTCATTCTCCGCTTTATTCTTTCTCTCTTTTCTTCTTTATTTTTATTCTTTTGTTCTTAATCGTTTTTCATTATTCTTTAACTTATTTCTTTCCTTTGTTCTTCATTATTTATCAACTTTCATCCTTTTTCTGTCTTTCCTCTTTCATATTTTTCATTCATTAGTTCTAATGTCATTCCTAACTTATTATTCTTTTCTTCATTCTTTCTCACTTTTTCTTTCTTATTTTTCATTCTTTTCTTCATTCTTTCTCTCTTTTATTCTTTTTATCATTCTTTCATATATTTTTCTTTATTATTTACCATTTTTCTTCATTCGTTCTGTCGTCTTTCTTTCTTATTTTTTATTCTTTTCTTCATTCTTTCTTTTTTTTTCTTCTTCATTTTTAGTCTTGATTTCTTTTTTGGTACTGTTCCTTCATTTTTTTCTATTTTATTCTTCCTTTCTTTATTTCTGCTTTTCTCATTTATTGTTCATCCTTATTTTTCGTTTATTTTCCTTTGCTAATTTCTTTTTCTCTAATATTCAGCTCTTTCTCTGTTTTCTTCTTTATCTTTTTATTTTTTCCTTTTTTTTTTACAGTCCTTTTTCATTCTTTCTTTTAAATTCCTTCAAGTCTTTTTTTTTCTTTCTTATGATTCTTCGATGTCCCTCAATTTTTATCAGGATATTTTGTTTTCATTGTTCTTCTTTTCAATTCAAAATTTTCTTTCTTCTTTGTTCAGTTTTTCCTCATCAACCTTTAGCATTCAATCATTGTTTATTTATTTTGAATATTTTCTTTCTTTTTTTATAGTTATTTTCTTTATCTTAATCTTTTTCTTTTTCATTTTTTTTTCCTCCATTTATTGAAATATCGTCAGCTTTTCTTCCTTTTTCTCTTCCGGTCTCGTCTGATCTCGGACTAACGTGATTTTGACATGATTGAATTATTCTATTGATGAAGAATCGCGATGCCCCGTTAAGAATATAAAATCGTCTGCTATTAGATGCTGCAGACACATTAGTCCCTCGCTTTTGATGAAGATTGATTGAATGTGGCCGATGTCTCGTGTATCAACTACAAAGAAAGTCTATTTATAACAGTTTTTTTGCCTTTCTCTGGGTTCCTTTTTCCATCTATACGCGACATACGTAAATGCAAACACGAACATACTCAAAAAACAGCGTACATCAAGCCTCTTTTTCATATTCTTATCCGCACTATTCACAATCAAATACTATATTTGATTGATAAAACCCTGGCCGAAGTTACAAAGCCAGTCTCGAAAGCAAGGAGACTAATATTTTTATTTTCAAGTAGGCAAACTTAATTAAAAACCAGCTAATATATGTTTATCTTAAATTCACCGTCAGCCGAGTGATCTTGGATTATTATAAGTTTATTTGGAGGGTTCTTTAGCGTAATGATCAACACCGTGACCTGAGTTCAAATCAAAAACAAAGTTGATTGCATTTAAGCTCCTGCTAATGCTCTTGGTAAAGGCATGAATCCATCATTTCACCCCTCAGCTATGTGTAAATTGTAGGATAGACTTGGTTTTTTAGCCTTATTAAAGAAACAAGACTAGAAAAAGGAAAACACTGAATTCAAGGCTGCTTTCGAACTGCAAGAAAAATTAATCTGGTGCCTCATCTTACCCATAGTGAAGGGGTTACGAAAAGATATACAAGTTTATTTGTTTATTTCACGAAAATTAAATACTGTCCCAAATTCCGGGACAATTCGATAGCCTGTGTTAACAAGATAACACAGGCTTGATCAAGTTTCATCTTGGTCACAAGTTTTAAGATAGTACAAATCATTTTTGGATGTCCGAGAAACCATAGAAAAGGAAAAGGAATTCTGTTGTCACTGACCGGTCACTCTACGAATCGAGAAAATTACGACAAAAGAGAGAACTCTAATCAAACTATTGATCAGCTGATTTCCAATCAGAGTTACTAACCTGAATTATTTTCTCTTAAGCAGTCCTTTTGACCGAAAAATAGACATTTCTGAGGCACTATAGCCTCATTACATCATCATCATCATCAGTCTCGTAACCCTAGTAGGTACGGTTATTGAGACACTATTTACGACTCTCTGACAATCACCCGCCAGTTATTTTGGTCTTGAGCTGCACTCTTCGACTTAGAGAAAGACAAGCTTGTCAGTTCCCGGATGTTATCTTACCACCTCTTCTTCTATCTGCTTTTTCATCTTCCTTTCCACTGGCACTGTGCCCGGCAGGGTAGTTTTTGCAAGACCAGATGATCTCGTCAAATGTCCATAGACATCATATCTCATTTTCTTCGCAATGTTAAGCAGTCTGTCGTGAGACTCAAAGACTGCTGTTATTCTTTTTCTGACCTCCTTATAAGTGATGTGATCTTTACATGAGGTTGGCTGGTTGGTTGGCTGGTTTTTATGGCATATAAACCACTGTAGGTTGTTTAATGCTAAATCATCTTTATACACATTAGATATGATTTGTAAACGTATAGTATGTGGATAACATTTTAAAACAAGTCAGCACTCATTTATCTGCACACATTTAAATGGTTTTAAGTGTTGCTATCTAACACTAACAATTTAATATCGGTCATTTGTTTGCACACCGTTAAACGATTAAACAATTCTATTTGAAGCATAAATCGGACCCTATCAAGTACTACCACTCTGGGTCAGAGTGGACCTGGGAGTAATGGCAATGAAGGAGTACTCCACGATTCCCAAAGCAACAGAATTCGAGCCTCACTATCAGATGTTTTAATGTCATATCTAGGACATTCGTTAGCGTGGTGGGGGATTCTTTCTGCTCTGCAAAGGTGCAGTCAGCGTATTCTACAGCCCCCAGCCTACCGGGTTACTCTGTATGAGATGTTCATTATCTTACGTTCGCATTTCATCTCAAGGGCTTCAATGCGTCTCTGGGGTGGGGTCAGCAGTTAAGATCCCAGGATGAACAATCGTAAAGATAACAAGTTTGCGCATTCATTTGATTTTTTGGTTTCGGGAAAATGTCTTTTTGTCTTGCCATATGCATTTCATTTCTTTTGTTCACTGCGCAATTCAGGCCAGAATTTCTGGTTTCGACCTTTGTTATATAGTGGCTCGTACCACGTGACTTCCGTTATTCAGGAGGAATAAAAGACGTCGAGTTTCCTAAGCACGTCGCTACGTAAAGATCTCGGTCAGTAGTAAGACCAACTTCGCACGTAACACCCACAACCCGAGACTTATAATATTTGTTGGACTGTACCACTTCAGTTAATAAATACTTAACTCTATTTCACTGTGTATCCCTTCCTTACCACGATACAACAACCCTTCAACTGAGACGGTTAATAAGATACTCTTGGGCCTTCCATCATGACGTCATTTTTTATTCTATTGATGCTGTTGGTCTGGATTTTTGTCTTCTTGCCACCGATCTCCATTCCATCGACATGTGATGTTTTGCCAAAACTCTCAATAAGTTTAGTCAGTTCATCTTCATCGAATGCTAGGCCGCTACTGTTATCTGCAAACTGTCTCCTTACTCCCCTGAACTAAATCACTGACTGTTTCCTATTTCCAAAAATTAGAACCCAGCTCCGTAGTCGAGATTTTGGGAACTGTTTGGAACCTGCAAAATGTAGTGACGAACCAACTGAAGACAGTGTCAGTTGACGACTTCCAGTATTGTTTTCAGTTGCAAGAACAGTGTCGTCATGTTCGTGTGGATCTTCTTGATACTGACGTAAAGGATGATGGAATGATTTATATGAGGGTCGATCCGAAAGTAATACCTTCCATTTATTCCTACGGAAACTACCACAGATACAGAGAGCATAACAACACAAATGTTGGTAATGAATATTCGCCAGCTCACTGATATCTATACCTTCGGAAATGACCCCTTCTTTTCACAGTAGTAACATTTATAGAAAAATGTTATCCAGGTTTCATCAACCCGGTTCATGCGGATGAGCTAACTGTATGATCTGCCACTAGAAATGATAAAATCCCGCTATATTTGATGATGGATAATACGGTAAATAATATCTAATAATGTCCGTTCTATCTTCCACTAGAAATAATAGAATCCTGGTATATTTGATTTAGAAGAAAATATACTTTTTTTATCGAAAAACTATAAGGGGTGTACTTAATTATGGGTGATACTGTAAATAATACCTAATAATAGATTGCATAATGTTTCACTAGAAATAATAAGATCGTGGTATTTTTGATTTAGAAGAAAATTAATTTTACTTTTAAAAATTTTTAGGGGTGCAGGTGTGGTTATCGTAACGGTTATCGTCGTTTGATTCGGAATAGAGGCCACGAGTTCAAATCCTGGACAAGGTTGTTTGACGCTATTGCCCCTGGCAAAGGTATCAATCCATCTGTTCCACCCCATTTCTAGGTAAATAGTAAGGAAGACTGGGTTCTTGAGCCTCGGTCAGGCAACCAGTCGGGAAGAAGGATAACTCAAAATTCAAACCAGCTTTTATCTATTAAGCAAATTGACCTTGTGTCACACATCCCTGCCCGTGTACATATCTATTATAATAGCGTATACAAACGTAGCGAGAATTCTAGTCGTAAATAGATAAATAGATACGAACAGTCTGTGATAGATAAATAGATAGATTTTAAAAGAGCATATAAACGCGATGTTTTTGCTGTCCGCTAGCGTTTCCTCAAGCTAATTCTGTATCCATGCTTCGTTAAGACGTAGTATAAAAAGTAGACCCCGAAATTATACGTCCATCCGAACAGCAGACAGTTTGCTATTTGGTATTAAAAGAATTAAGTCCCAAAATACATTAGTATTGATTAAAAAGCAAAAAAAAAAGAAAGAAAGAAGAGAAATAAATTACGACGCAATGATTGCGTCGTCTACGTTTTTGTTATTATGTAGAGAAGGCTAAAGCCGATTTTGTATTAAAACCAGTAGAGTTTAATGATTTATTTTGACTACCCAGGATCCGTGTCTTTCAAATGACTTCTCGGATACCCGGATAGATAGATAGATAGATAGATTCAAAAAAACTGACAGATTTTAATCGCTTGGGAAAAAATTAATGCAATTAATTTAAATAATCTAATCTAGTTTTTTATATCTTATGAAGACAAAATATTAAAGATGCCTTGAATTATTAAGGATACCTTGCGTCATTAAAGATGCATTGCGTCTTATTAAAGATACCTAGCATCTTATTAAAGATGCCTTGCATTTAATTAAAGATGCCTTGCTTCGTATTAAAGATGTCTTGCATCTTACCATAATTGCCTCGCGTCTTATTAAAGATGCCTTGCGTCTAATTAAAGATGCCTTACATTTTATTAAAGATGCCGTGCATCATATTAAAGATGCCTTGCTAGTTGATTTACTCATTTCATCTTCTTTTTTTGCCAGGGGTCGTAAAGGAAGAGAGTGTTTAGAGAGCAAGATATGATGGAAGATGTGAATATGAACACATGGATGGATGGGTTTGGTTAATTTGTTTAGTGGCATATCAACCTTCATGGGTTGTTTAATGCCAGAAACATCCTTGTAAAAAAAACAACAGTGATACTATTCAACCCACACCTTGAATAAGAAGGGTGGTGTCATACCTTTCCAAACGGTATTAGAGACCGACGGAAAATGACAGAAGCATATAAGAGCCAATAAGATACTTACTGTCCTTCGACTCTAGGTCACATGCTGTGGAAAAACACCGACGGAGAAATTTGTTCCACATTTCTGTTGTTCCTGGGAAGAATCTTTTTGTTTGGAACTTGTGTAGGAAATGAAGAATATCAAGAAACTATGGATGAAATTTTCGAGAATACGTTGACCAGAAACACCCAGATGAGTGGTTTTTGGTTTGGTTTGGTTTGGTTTGGTTTGGTTTTCACACAAACACAGAAATAAAAAAGGATAGACAATCACGCGAGCGTGCACACACATAGTTTATCCTTTTAATGGATATTAAACTTAGTGCACTATTTCCTGGGTAATGCCAAGTATCCAGCGAACAGACAGCCTAGTCGGCTGGGGCTGTAGATTACACCAACTGCGTCTCAACTGAGAGGTAAGACTTCCCCTAACAACGAGTGTCCAGGATATGACTTTAAGCAAACACAAGTTGAGGCGCCAGTAACGCTTGAGCTTTGGGGAATGCGGAGTACTCCATCATTGCCATCGTCTTCAGGTCCACACTGACCGGAGTGGTAGCACCAGATAGGGTCCTATCTGTGGATCAAATAGAAGTCTTTGACGTTTAAACTGTGTACTTATGCAAAATTGAATTGTTGGAAATGGAACTGTTTGATCCTTCAACTGTGTGTAAAGAAATGGCTGATGTTTAATTGAATCATTGGCCGAGCGAGTAGAGTGTTCGCCAAAGGCCTGGGAGGCTGAGGTTCAATCACAGGTCGAGTCATACCAAAGACTCAAAAAATGGTACTTGATGCCTCCTTACTTAACACTCAGCATTATAAGGTATGGATCAAGGGTAAAGTGGAGCAATCAAGGGAAAGGAGTAGAGCCCTTCCCTACACCTCGGTGTAGTAGCTATTGAAAAGGGAACCTTCTGGTCACCCTCGACTAAGGTCACCTACTTTACTTTACTTTGTTGACTTATGCTAAATTGAATTGTTAGAAATAGAACTGTTGATTCATTTAACTATTTGTTGCAACAAAATGTGTTTATATATCATATATTAAATATATATATATATATATATATATATATATATATATATATAAACATGATTTGGCAATAAATAACCTACAATAGTTGATGTGCCATCAAACCAAACCAAACCAAATCATATATATTTAATGAATATGTATAAAGAGGATTTGGCATTAAATAACCAACAATGGTTGATTTGCCATAAAACCAAACCAATTTAAGAAACAGCGCCTCAAATTTGTCCTAGAACCTCTGTAGTCATCATTCTGGATTGGTTTGGTTTCTTTGCTTCATGGCATATCATTAAAAGATTGGCCAAATTTACAGGAAGTTACTAAGCGAGACTCGAACTCACTCGTAAAGGTTTACTAGTCTAGCTTGCAAAACACTGCATCACCAGAGACACCCTAGACTTACAACGCTTATTATCGACTTGAAGTGTCGGCTAATTCAAGTTATACACCGTTAAATTGAAAGATACTGTGAGTCATCTGTTTGTGTGACGAGCAGAGTTCATCTTGAGACCACGGCTCTGATTGAATAGTTTCTATCATGTGACCAACACTGTTCTAAAGTTTAGCAAATAATTTGAACAGTTTATCCGTTGGCGATGAACGTTCGAACAAGAACGGTTGTGCTCCGCCAGCGCTCTCAATTTGTTATATAATGACTTGACATAGATTTTGGGTTCGTTCCTAGTCAGTCCATACCAAAGATTCAAAAATGGTACTTGATGCCACCTAGCTTAACACTTAGCATTATAAGGTATGGATCAAGGGTAAAGTGGAGCAATCCAGGGAATGGAGTAGCGCCCTCCCCTCGGTGTAGTAGCTATTGAAAAGGGAACCTTCGGATCACCCTCGACGAAAGTCACCAACTTTAATTTACTTTATATGTTGAAAAATGGATTTAAATAACCTACAATGGTTGATATACCATAAAACCTAACCAAACCAAATTCTATATATTCAGTATATATGTACAAAGAAGATATGGCATTAAATAACCCACAATAGATTTATATGCCATAAACCCAACTAAACCAAATCATATTGGCCTCCATGTCAATGCACACAAAACTGAATATATGTGCTATAATCAAACAGGCGACATTTCCACACTAGGCGGAACCTCTCTGAAACTGGTAGACAAGTTCACCTACCTAGGAAGCAGTGTCTCATCAACCGAAAAAGACATCGACACACGGCTAACGAAGGCATGGACAGCTATCGGTAGGCTATAGATCATAAGGAAATCTGACCTGACCGATAAAATGAAACGCAGTTTCTTCCAGACAGCGGTCGTATCGATACTGCTGTATGGATGCACTACTTGGACGCTAACTAAACGGCTGGAGAAGAAGCTGGACGGCAATTACACAAGAATGTTGCGAGCAATATTGAACACTTCCTGGCGGCAACACCCCACAAGTCACCAACTATATGGCCACCTGCCTCCCATCACGAAAACTATCCAAGTTAGACGAACCAGACATGCAGGACACTGCTGGAGAGCAGGGACGAGCTCATAAGTGATGTACTCCTATGGACCAGCTCGAACATACATACAGCAGCTATGTGAGGATACGGGATGTAGCCCTGAAGACCTGCCGGAGGCGATGAATGACAGGGAGAAGTGTCGAGAGAGAGTCAGGGATATCCGTGCTAGCGGCACGATATAAAGATGATGATGATGATATATGTATAAAAAGGATTTGACATTAAATAACCTACAATGGTTGATATACCATTAAGCCAAACCAAACAAAACCAGGTTGAATTTTTTTTTTTTTTTTTTTTTTGGGCAAGTCTCAGTCTTTCATAATGAATTGCAAAAATCACGCGATTCGCAACAGTGACCAGGAAGAAGATTAAATGCCAAATTATTGGCAATTATTTGAGATTCTGTTTAATTAATTTGATCGGGTTTCAATGGGTGTTTTTAACGCATTAATTATAAGATACTGTCGTCCAATCATGCTCCGTGCTTGTTTTGTTTTCGGGAGAAAAACAAAAACGATTATTTTGTTGGCAATAATTAATCCAATTTTACACTTCATCCTTTGACCAGTTCACCGTTTCTCGCCTCACGGACCTGGCTTTTATTTTATATCATTATGTCAATAATCTATTTTACACCCCGACCCCGCACAGAGTGTATTTCAATTCCCACCGAGTCACACACACACACACACAGAGTTATGTGTCATGTGCATTTATTTACCAATAATTGTTCTTTTACTGTTAATCGAGGTTCAGAATAGTTACGGAGAAAAAAGCAACTAAAATTAAGATGAAAGAAAACCCAGTCCCAAAATATTAATCAAAGTTGTTACTGCTTCGTCGAATATAAGAAAAAATTAAAACCATCTTACAGCTTGTTTTCTAAAGGCTGCAGTTTAAGAGTCAGAATCATCATCATCATCATCATCAAGTCTTTCTAAAAGCACGGAATTCTCTTGACTCTCTCTCTCTCTCTCTCTCTCTCTCTCTCTCTCTCTCTCTCTCTCTCCATCCATCCACTCCTATCTTCCATCGCTCCTGGCCGTGTCCGCACAGAGCTGTTGCTTGCTGATCGGTTCTCACTGGTGTCTCCATGTGTAGGAGTCCATAGGAAAACATCGCTTATGAGTTCGTCCTCCTTACTTCATCAGCAGTGCTCAGCATTTCTTCTTCATCTATCTTGGATGATTCGTGACATAGGAGGTTAGTGGCTGTACAGCTGCTGTTTTGTAGGATGTTGCTTCCAGGATTTGTTCATGAAAAACAACTAAAATTAATAAAAATTATTATAAAAAAATTAATGATTTGTTTTCTAACGGCGGTAGAATGAGTCAGAATAGTTTCGATGAAAAGCAACTAAAATTAAGATGGAAAGAAAAAGTATCAATTATTAATAATTCCTTATACAGATTTTCAACTTCATTAATTTGCGAATAACTTTTATTTGATGTTCTGCTTGAACATATAAGCTGGTTTGAGATTGGGTCTTAAACAAACAATGAAGACTTATTTTCTCAATTTTATTTGAATAAATGACACAAGACTTAAAACGTTATAAATGGGAGAGAGAACTCATAAAGGGAGATAGCTCGTAAGAAAAACAACAGCAAACAAAACTGCCACACGCCGCTGTTACAAAAAATATGCAAGGAATGCAATCTTTTCTGATGCTGCAGTCTTGTCGGAGAGGCTTAGAACATACTGACTTTATCTCTTGCTGAGGGCAAGACTCCGCCACAAAAATAGAATGGCACGAACTACATCTGATGGTGAAGATCTAGTTCTTTACAGCCATTACTCCCAGGCCCACTCTGATACTAAAGTGGATCTGATGGTGAGGATCAAGTTCCGGAGATTTGGGGAGTGCGACGTACCCTTTCATTGCCATTACACCCAAATTAAAGGGTATATTTTGGTTGGTTGAGTTTAACAGCATGTCAACCCTTCTAGGGTTATTTTATGCCTACAGGTTAAGGAATCGCGTTCATTGTATGTTCATATTTACATTTTTTGTGTTGTTGTTTCTGAGGGGTTTTTACTGCTTTTTGTAGGTTATTTTTCACACGGTAAAATACGAAAAATTTTCAGCCACAGATAGCACCCTAACAGGTACTACAATATCAGGTTAGAGTGGGCCTGGGACTAATAGCAGCTAAGGGGTACTCCAAGCTCTCTAGATCTCCAGAACTGGAGTCTCACTATGAAATGCAGTTTGGTGTCAAACCTGATAGGCTCTTATCTATGAGTCAAATAGAAGTGCTTGACATTTAAACTGAAAGCAAACGAATTACTTATCCTAGATTGAATTACTTGAAATAGAACTGTTTGATCATCTAACTCTTTTTAAACAAATGGCAGATGTTTGATTGAATCGTTAGTGATTCCTATCAATACTTGGAACTATTTAACTTTGTTTACAAATTATATATATATATATATATATGTAAGTAAAGTTGGCGACCGTAGTCGAGGGCGACCGGAAGGCTCCCTTTTCAATAGCTACTACACCAAGCTGTAGGGGAGAGTGCTACTCTTCTCCCTGAATTGTTCCACTTTACCCTTGATACGTAACTTATATTACTGAGTGTTAAGCAAGGAGGTATCAAGTACCATTTTTAAAGTCTTTGATATGATGCTACCTGGGATTGAACCCGGACCATTGGCAAACACTCTACCCTCTAGACCAATGAGCCGTTGTTTGCAAATCATATATATATATATATATATATATATAATATCATATATATATATATATATATATGTAAAGATTGGGGTTTGTTTTTAAAAAAACCTACAATGGTTAATATACCATAAAACCAAACCAAAACTGTTTTGTTGGGGTGGGCCTTACAATAAGCATATTCTAAACCCCAACGATAGAGCAAGTATATATTTCTAGAACCAGATATACTTATTCCCGACCTAAAACTCCTAGAGATATAATTGGAAGCAACAAAATATTAAACAACAAAATTATCCAAAAGAAATTTAAGATATTAGCAATAAGTATTTGTCAACCATGTAATAGAAAGAACAGAAAAGAAAAACAGACGTTGCAACAAACACATAAAATTTATTTAATAGATTATTACCGCCATGTCTTTTAAAATTTATCACGACTTAAACTGTAGCAGTAGAAACATTATTTACTCTTTCGAATGCAAACGTTGCTCTAAAAATCTATTAGGAAATCGGAATGGCTTTTCATATTTAAAATTAAAAAATTCAATATGGCCACGATTTTTTTCAATTATTGTATCCACACACCTTGGAAACGATTTGAATGCCTTTAAAATAAATTCTTCAGACATCTTATCCCATTTCTCCTCAATAGCAGATTTAAACAAACTAATATTTGGATGGGAAGTTGCATTTATTTTGTTTTCTAAAACGCCCCATATAGCGTAATCAAGGGGGTTTAGGTCTGGGCTTAAATCTTGCTTAATTGTTGTCCTCAGTTTTCTTCATTCGCATGCTTTCTTATTGACGTCGTGGGATCCTTCTCAATCACCGTAGCAAGAGCAATTAAAAACCGTTTTTTTTTTTTTTCGTTTTTTTTTCAATCCTTCATTCCTTTATTTCCTTAAAAAGCTCATTTTCTGTAAAAAAAAAAACAAAAAAAAAAAAACTTTTCTTTGTTTTGTTTACAGTAGACAAAATAACCTTGGCTTGGTTTCGACGTTTAGCAAATCATAAATTCTTTGTCGTTTCTTTCTTTGCTCGCTTCTGTTGGGTTGAATTTTACTTTTTTTTAAGTGCTTGAATTATGGTTAATAATGAAAATTTACTTTCATCGTGTCTTTTTTTATTAAAAAAAATTGGACTAATCAGACGTTTAAAAATCATTTCATTTTTTTTTTGTTTCTGCACCCTGTAGTTGAACAACATTCCCGCCAAATATACTATGACTTTAACAGAGACGATAAATTTACCAAGAAAAGAATGATAGAAAAAGAAACGTAGATTATTTGGCAAATGATATCCGATTTTCGAAAAAAAATATTTCCTGAATTAATAACTGTGAACGGTAATTTAATCAGTCAAAATTTGATCCTTGAACATCTATGCATTTCAGCCATCGATTAACTTGGTTATTTATACATGTACAATAAAACTATAAAGGTTTTTATGCCAAGAAATCTCTAAATGCAGTTTCTACTTTTCCTTTGGAATGGAATATTTTTGGCATAAAAAATGTCCTAAAGCTATAAAATGGTAGCTGTTCAATTAGAAATCAGGAAAATATGGTGGATGAAGAAAAGTCTCATATCCAAAGTTCGTGAGTTCCTGCAATGTCATCAAAGCAATAAATAGCCGAACATTAACATGATTTAGTTTGATTTGGTTTGGTGATATATCAACCATTTTAAGTTATTTAATGCCAAATCCATTTTTATACATACATGCAATTCGGGTTAGCATTTAAATTTCAAAACTATTCTATTTTAAACAATTCCGTTTAGCATAAGTACATAGTTTAGTTCTATTTGACCCATAGATAGGACCTTATCAAGTGCTACCATTCCGAACCAGAGTGGACCTGGTAGCGATGGCAATAAAGGGCTACTTCGCATTCCCTAAAGCTCCAGCCTTACTGGAGCCTCGCCATCAGATTGTTAAGTGTCATATCCAGGAAACTCATTGGGGGAGTCTTACCTCTCTGCAGGGATGCAGTCGGTGTATTCTGTATGCCCAGCCAACATTTTCATGAAAATTGAACCTCGTCGTTTAACCAGTGCCGGTTGCATTTTGCTTAACTGAACATACACTTCTTCAAGATTCTTTTCCCCACTAAGGAAGTTCTGAAACCGATGTACAATTTGATCAGAAGTCGATCCTTTACCTTGTGTTTTTTTTTTATATTGGCAGCTATTTGAGCAGCATTAATAGGACTTGTTTGATTTGTAAAGTCCTTTTTAGCGGATAATGGGTTCAGATTTGTAGACATTCATATTCATAAGTGCCTCGTACTGATGTATTAGTTCAAGGATGGGCAAACTTTTGGGTGGTAGGGCTGTCTCAGTGGGTTATGAATTATCAAAGGGCCGCATCTTTTAAAATCAAAAGAATTTAATCTCGATTCATGTGCAAGTGTCTATTCTTTATTTTTAGGGGCTTCTGCTGGTCGCATAGAACAGTACAGCGGACCTCATGCGGCTTGCGGACCTCATGTGGCCTGCAGGCCACTGTTTGCCTACCCTGTGGTGGTTTGGAAAATATTGTCCGACTTTAGTATAACCTGTTTAAAATCTGTTCTAACGTATCTTTTTAATAGTAGTCGCATAAAAAATTACTAATGTTAGATTGGAATACTTGAAACCATATAACAGTGCAAATTATTTGTATTGAGAATGAATGTTTTAATCTGTAACTAATGAGAAAGTAATTAATAGTTATTTTAAACCATATAACTGTGTGCAAGTTGTTATTATTACATGCGGATATTTGAGTAAAATAATGAGGGACGCCCGGCTTAAAAATGAAAACGTATCAACAGCGAATCGACAACGAGTTCTGATTGGCCGAAGGAGACTCAAACGGGAAGGCTGTTAAGAATGGGCACGGGATAGAAAACAGAAAAGGGGTAAGTTGACGGCCAGACGCAAGGATGTTAGTTAGACATCAGACACGATGATGTGATAACAGCCGAAAGTTGCGGCTCCTATTTTGCAGATAACATTCTTAAACGAGCCAGAAGTCTTTTTTTGCATTCAGTTAAATGGTTTCGAGTATTGTTGGATAACAGTTACAATCTAACATCACTTATTTGTTTGCCCACAGTTTTTTCAATTTTACACATAGATAGGACCCTATCAAGTGCTACATCTTCGGGACAGAGTGAACCTGGAAATAATAGCAATGAAGGGGTCCTCCACATTCACCAAATCTCTAAGGCTGGAGCCTGGCCATCAGATTGTTTAGGGTCATATCTAGGACACTCGTTGTGGAGGGTCTTACCCTCTGCAGAGTTGCTGTCTGAGTATTATTCAGCCCCAGCCGACTGCGCTGGATTTCTGTTTGGTTTCTTTATTTAATGGCTGTAAATCTTCGACGGTTATTCAATTCCAAAGTCTTCCTTGTAGAAGAACAGCTGTGATACTATTTAACCAATTGCTGAGTGGATAAGAGGGTTCATGCCTTTCCTTGTCTAAAATTGGACGTAACAACGGGATTGGGTTTCGAACTCGCTTTCTTCGAGGCTGCAGTCCAGCACTTTTGGCATTTCCCCACAAGAACTCCTGTCACACGTAAGCTTTTTATTGTAATGTTATGTTTTGACCTTCGACCCGGCCCCAAAAAATGCTATTCCAAGGTGATGCACCGGAAGGAAGTGACACATTCCAATGGCCAGTAATCGAAAGAGATCGCGTGGGCGGATTAAGGCTTATAATATGGGACAAGGTGAAGGTCCCACTTTGCCAATACAGACTGATGCACCGGAAGAGAGTGACCTCTGAACTGCATGACAGTTATTTCCGCTTGATGACGATTAAACATTCGATTTCAAAGATCCAGTGGGCGATCGTGGGCGTTGAATTATTATTTAACTCAGTTGAGTTCGAGTCCAAGAAGCAGTTGCCAGTAGAATTCCAGACAGCTAGAGACCAGATGTGGTAGGGAAAGCCACGCCCGACCGAGGGGGATTCGGAAACCCCGATGGAGTTTGGGGTTCAGAGAAGATGCTAAGATGCAATGAAGAAGCCAGCATCCGGCAGAGTGAGCCCCTAGGCCCCCGGTTGGGCAGCCTTAGTGAACAAGAAAGACACAACGTGACGGTCATAACAGTGGGGTCAAGATATTACAGTTTATATTCGATCTCCAACTCCCTCTCACATGCAAACCTTGAACAACCCTTTCGAACCCTTGCAATAAAGTGAGAGGTAAAATATATTTGTTAAAGAAGTCCTTCATGCATCTGTCTTTATCGTTGTGTCGTTGTGAATTATTCTACATATATATGTACACGTATGTAGATGTGAATCTGCATATGTGACTATATAACAGTAATATTTGAAACCATATAATTGTGTACATATTCAGTCGGTTGATTGATTAGTTGGTTTTAAGGCATTTCAACCCTTGTAAGTTATTCAATGCCAATTATATATATATATATATATATATATATATATATATATATATATATTCGAAACAACAGCTGTACGGCTACTTACTTCCCATCACTAAAAGCATCCAAGCAAGATGAACAAGACGTGCAACACACTGTTAGAGAACCAATGATAAACTCGTAAGTGACGTTCTCCTATGGACCCCTTCACAGAGACGTGCCAGTGTTGACCGACCAACAAGATCTTATTTACAACAGTTCTGTGTGGACACAAGATGTAGTCTGGAAGACCTGCCAAGAGTGATGGATGATAGGGATGGATGGAGAGAGAGAGAGTCAGGGGAAATCAGTGTTAGCAGTACGACTTGATGATGATGTTGACATATATATACATATATATATATATATATATATATATACGATTCGTAAATGAATAGTTTATAAGCAACATAATCTTTAAACGAGCCAGAGCTAATTAGTTTGCATATAATTAAATGGTTTTAAGTATTGCTATTTGTTGTTTGCACATAGTTAAATGATTTCAAGTATTACTAATACTCGTTGTCTTGGCTACGGTTAAATAGTTTAAAGCATTGCTATCTTATACTAATAATTCAATTTAATATTACGCCAATGGTCCGGAAGACATGGGTTCAATCCCAAGTCACATCATGCCAAAGACTTTAAAAAATGGTACTTGATACCGCCTTGCTTAAGGTACGTATAAAGGGTAAGGTGGAGAAATCAAGGGAAAGGAGCAGCGTCCTCTCCTACTCCTTGGTGTTGTAGCTATTGAAAAGGGAGCTTTTTGGTTGCCCTCGACTACGGTCGCCAAAATACTTACTTACTTGTTGCACAGGTAAATAGTTTTCAGAATAGTAAATGATTAAAGTTCTATTTGACCCATAGATAGAACACTTACAGATACTACCACCTCAGGCCAGAGTGGCCCTGTGAGTAATGGCAATGAAGGGATACTCCACATTTTCCAAAACTCCGGACTGGAGTCACTTCATCAGATTGGTTAGTGTCGTATAGGAGTGATAGGAAAAAAGAGTACTAAACATTCCCCAAAGATCTAGGACTGGAGGATCAACATGAGACGGTTTAGTGTCATATCTCGGACACTCAGAGAATGGGGGCTTTTACCCTCTGCAGGGGTACCGTCGCCATATTCTACAGTCCCTGCTGACTGGGCTAGCGTGCAGATTATTAGGATTAAATAGGAATACATGAAACCATATAACAGTGACCATTATCAATATTACACGGGAATACTGGAACCCATATAACTGTGCGTAAATTGTCTATATTAGATGAGAATAATTGAAACTTGATATTTGAAAATTATTTGTATTTGATTGAAATACTTGAAAACCATATAACTGTGTGCAAACAGATTATTTTATTATTAAAAATGAATAGTACTTGAAACCATGTTGCATTAATATTGTTGTGTGCAAAGATCTTTTTAGGTTGATGTGAGAAGATACAAAACGGGAAGACGTCCAGGATAGCATAACTGACTTATAAATAAACAAATCGTTCAAAAAATGACTTCGATATTAAATAACACAAAGATGGACGCCCCGGGTGTATCATTCGAACAAAGTGATAAGCTAGACTTGCAAACCTCCACGAGCAAGTTCGAGTTATATTGGATGCCCCATTCATACGGCCTTGTGCTACACATAAGCAAAAATCTTGACAAATTACTATAGAATACTTCGGATGGTGTAACGACGAAACTAGACGAGCAAACTTTCCCGAGTTAGTTGGGGTCTCACTGGGTGCCCTCATTCATCTTGTGTCACATCAAAGTAAAAAGCTTATTAAATTACTAAATCACCCAAAGATTGACATGACGTAAATCCAGTCAACCAACCAGCATTAGGAGTCACCAGTTTACAACTAAAGTAACCTCTGTTAATTTTTTGGCATCGACTTTAAGAATCGAAACCTCTCAGTCAGCAGTCCTCCGCTCCACTGCTTGATCCAAACCGACCAATCCTTGGAGACACAAAAGTATTAATGTTTTACCAAATCGAACACCACCAACACCCCCACCAATTTCGTTCAGTGTCTATGTTTTGCAACGTTTTAAATCGAGGAGACTCACGCCACTTTTTGCTTGTTGACCTTTTCCGGCAATTTTATCAATAGAATATGTGGGAGGAGATGAACCGGCGAGGAGGGGAATGGGGATGAAGTTCAAGACATCCACCCTAACGTTGCACCAAAATTGAATCAGTAAAATCATTTGATTCTACCACAAGTATTTTTCCATCTCTTACCACCTCTACCCACTCTCATTTCTGTAAAACTTTCGTTTTGTTTTCGTTTTTGTTTTTCTGCTCTTCTTTCTTTGATTTTTCTATTCTCTGTCTTTCTCTGTCTCTCTCTCGATATATATATATATTTATATAAGTAAAAAAAAGTTGGCGACCGTAGTCGAGGGTGACCAGAAGGCTCCCTTTTCAATAGCTATTATTCCCTGGATTGCTCCATTTTAAACCGTGTTTTTTTTTAATTTGAGGGTTTTCTTCCTCTAAATACCTATCATCCTCTCTATCGACATATCTCTCACTTTCTCCTCTCACATATAGATGCTCTCATATGTTCATATATATATATATATATATATATGTGTGTGTGTGTATGTGTGTGTGTGTGTGTGTGTTTACATTTTGCTTTTTTCCTTTCATAAATAATATTTTTCTCTTATAAATATATATATATATGTGTGTGTGTGTGTGTGTGTGTGTGTGTGTGTGTGTGTGTGTGTGTGTGTGTGTGTGTGTGTGTGACTTTTTTTAACTACATCTAATTACTTTTGCTTTTCTATCAATGCTTTTTCGCTTTGTGCGTTTTTTCCAAAAATTCCTGTCCTTTCCTCTCTATCTTTCTATCTATCTAGCTAGCTTGTTGTCTCTCTATTTATCTCCTTTCTTCCTGGCTCTTCTTTGACTGAATCCCTTGCTCCTATATTTCACTATCTTTATCTACTAGGTCTTTTACCCCCCTCTCTCTCTCTCTCTCTCTCTCTTTCTCTCTCGCTCTCTCTCTCTCTCTCTCTCTTTTCCACCCATTTTTTCTCTTTTCACTCTTCCTTACTTTTATCTTCCTCTCTGTCCCTCTTCTTTAATTTCCCCCTTTGGACTAATGGGTAGCGTGTTCACTAATGGTTCGGGAGACTTGGGTTCAATCCCAAGTCGAGTCATACCAAAGATTCAAAAAGTGGTACCTGATATCGCCTTGCTTAACACTCAGCATTATAAGGTACGGATCAAGGGTAAAGTGGAGCAATCTAGGGGAAGGAGTTGCACCCTCCCCAACCCCTTGGTGTTGTAGCTATTGAAAAGGGAACCGTCGGGTCGCCCTTGAATACAGTCGCCAACTTTACTTACACTCTGTCAGTACCCTCTTCCTTCCTTGGCATCTCGAGTTGTGATCGCAAACCTTCACGAGTTAGTTCGATTCTCATTAGGTACCCCATTTATAAGGCCTTGTGCCACATCTAAGCAAAACACTACTACTCTTCCTTTTTTTTACTTCTTCCCCTTTCACTTCCATCTTTTTTCTTTCCTCTCTCAACATTTTCCTCAGTCGCAAATGACATATGTTTTACGTGGATTAAATACGATTGTAGGTATTCCAACTAGAAAGTTATTATTAAGGGGGAACCTATATGATGAAAAAAAATGTCAAGTCAAAGATTAATAAGCTTTCTATAATTCACCATTTTTTATCTATTTTTTTATTTATTTAATTTTTTTTTCCAGTATCTCACTGCATAAATCAACGCTGTTACGATCGTCAGATATATACTTACAAGCACACGTATTCTATGTATGAGACACTCTTATTTTATTTGAGACTAGAGTTAAGATTTTTTTTCTATAAACATACGGAACAAATATCAACCGATACGAGAAATGACGAAACTTACGAACATGGAGAATCTATTTATTCATTCATTTTTGTCAGTTTCTCATTCAAAAATTCTGACTACTGTCCTACAAGAATGACTTTGGCATTAGATAACTCACGAAAGTTGATATACCATTAAACAAAGAAGCCAAAAACATTGTGTTAGCGTTATTCACGATTTCCCAATGTAATTTACAAATATGCATTTACCCAATTCACCCATCACAAGCAGAATGTGACACAAGGTCAATGTTTAAGAGGAATTTAATAAGTTTGAATTCAGAGTTTTTCTTTTCCTAGACCAGCTACCATACCAAGGTTGACAAAAAAATAGTCTACCCGACTATTTACCCATTGGAGGGAAAATGGTTGAATACATACCTTTCCCAAGAATGTTAGCGCTGTGCGAGGTGCAAAGAGTCTCATTCAAGATTTGAACTTGGATCAAGTATTCATTTTCAACAATGAAAACCATTACACCACAAACGCAATTTTTGTATCAGAAACCTAATGGAAGATGAAGAGGTTCTTACTATTATTCCAAAATTCCACTTGGAGGGACAATAGGAGTGACTGGTAAAAAAGTCTGATACGCTCAGATCAAATAAAAGGCGTGTTTATAAACTATATAGCCCTTACTGGGACCATCACCAAGCGCCTATTTCCTCTCTTCGTTCTTCTGTCGTGTCGCTCCGCTTTCTATCCTATCGACATCTCGTCACTAATGTGTCTTTTCTTGTTCGTTCATTGTTTGACGCTGCCCCAACTACTTTCCGTTCTTCTGTGTCGGGAAGAACAACAGGAGACACGTTTTTTGTTACGTGTGCTTTATATTCCATCATTTCGCGAAATTCATCTTGCATCACTCGTTTCGACAACTACGGGGAGTCGGTAGAGCAGAGATTGAACTTTACTACCACTGTAGTCGGGCGATTCTTACCAACTGACAAGCTATCTTCAATATACTGACAATTTGAATGATTAAAAAAATTTTGTCTAAGGATGGAAAGAAAATGACCTTATTCTCAAGATCACGGCATTTTAGGAAAGGGAATATCTAGTAAGTTAGGTATCTTAAAATCCCAGAGAAATATGTGCTTTAATCAAAGAGGCGATATCTTCACATTAAAGGGTGGACCTTTGAAACTAGTAGACAAGTTCACCTACCTAGGAAGCAGCGTCTCATCAACCGAGACAGACATCAACAAGTGACTAGCAAAGGCATGGACAGCTATCTATAGCCTATAGGTCATATGGAAGTCAGACCTGGGCGATAAAATAAAAAGCAGTTTTTTTTCCCAAGCAGCCGTCGTGTCGATACTGCTATACAGATGCACTACATAGACGCTAACAAAACGTATGGAGAAAACGCTTGACAGCAATTACACAAGAATGCTGCACTGAGCCAGTTCTGGAGGCAACACTCCACAAATCAGCAGCTGTACGGTCACCAACCACCCATCACGAAAACTATCCAAGTTAGACGAACCTGACTAGCAGGACACTGTTGGAGAAGTAAGGACGAACTCATAAGCAATGTACTCCTGTGAACCCCTTCACACGGATGAATAAAGGTTGGATGACCAGCTAGAACCTATATACGGTAGCTCAGTGTCGGGAGCGATGGACGATAGAGACGGGTAGCGAAAGAGGGTCAGAGAGATCCATGCTGGTAGCGCAACATGATATATATATATATACGTGGTGCATTCAACAAGTTTCCGGAATTTTTTGTACAGGCATTTAAAATTGTCGTAGACTCTTGAAAATTCAGTATCTTATTGCTACACATCTTATAAGATGACTGACTACTTTTTATGATTTCAGGATCAAATGAACAGCTATAGAAGGAATTGGAATACACCCTACTAAAGCCTGATTGTCACAGCTGCTGAATTTCAAAAATGCAATCTGACACTTTAGAACAACGATATGCAATAAAATTCTGTTTTAAACTTGGAAAAATGCCACAGAAACGTATGGAATGCTTTAGACTGCTTTTGGACCATCTCGCATGAATCGAGCATCAGTTTTTGAGTTGCATAAGAGATTCAAGGAAGCCAGGGAGTCTGTGAGGGATGATGAGAAGTGTGGAAGGAGTAAGGAAGTTAATACACGAGAGTTGATTGGCCAAAGTGTTAGGGTAAGGGTTACTATGTTCAGTGGCATTTCCACCAGGACAATGCACTAGTCCACAACTCCATCCTTGTCACAGACTCTTTGACCAAGATGGGCATCAAGACAGTTCGTCAGCCTCCCTATAGTCCAGACCTTTCTCCCTGTGACTTTTGCTTATTACCTAAGCTCACAGGCTGTCGTTATGAGACAATTGAGGAGATGAAAGAGGCTGTGACGAAGTTTATTGACACGCTCACACAAGAAGACTTCCATGGGGCCTTCCAGAAGTTGTTGGAACAGTACAAGTGCATTGCAGCCGGAGGAGATTACTTCGAAGGGGACTAGAGTTTCATGTGTGTACTATCAATAAAAGTGCCCATACGAAAAAAGTCTGGAAACTTATTTAATGATCCTCGTATATATATATATATATATATATATATATATATATATATATATATATGTATAGAAAGAGAGAGAGAAAGAGAGAGAGAGAGAGACCAAAAACTAGGTTCATAACTACCAAGAATAAAAACAAGTTTCATATCTTTCCCAAAAGTATTAGTCGGAAAGTCAACGTAATAACGCGACTGGGGTTCAAATTCGCTTACATCGAGGCCGCAGTCCAGTACTTTAGCCTTTACGCCCCTGTTTAAGAACAAACTGCTTAGTGGCGACTCTGACGAAAAATAAAGGGTTTGGTTTGGTTTATCAACCATTGTATGTTTTTTTAATGCTAAATCCATTTATATACATATAAACAATTCAGTTTAGCAAAAGTACAGGGTTTGGGGGGGGGTTATACACAGTTAAATGTAAAGTAAATTTGGCGACCTTCGCCGAGGACGACCCTTTTCAGTAGCTACCACACCAAGGTGGTAGGGGAATGCATTACTCCATTTCTTGGATTGCTCCACTTTACCCTTGTTCCTTACCTTATAATGCTGAGTGTTAAACAAGGTGGCATCATACTTTTTTTGAGTCATTAGTATGACTCGATCTAGGATTGAACGCAGGTCTCCAATGCCATTTGCAAACACTCTACTCATTAAGCCAATGGCCCGGTCTAATGTAAAATGCTGAAGGTAAAAACAGTTAATTTCAAACAATTCAATCATGCGTAATTGCGCAGTTTAGTTCTATTTGACCTATAGATAGGACCCTATCAGGTGCTACCACTCCGGGTCAGAGTGGACCAAGGAGCGAAGACAATAAAGGGGTATTCCGCATTCTCCAAAGCTTCATCATTACTGGAGCCTCACCATCAGATTTTTTTGTGTCATATCTAGGGCACTCGTTTGGAGAGTCTTACCCCTCTGCAGAAATGCAGCCCCAGCCGACTGATCCAAAAAATTAAAGGACGAACACTGACACATACACAGAAATATACGGTTATAGGTTTAATCATTACATAGTATCACTCGGGTTCAATTAAGGGGTAGTCTCCGTAGCGTAGTGGCTTACGTGCTGGACTGCGACATCGTAGCAAGCGAGATCAAACTCCAGTCACGCCATTATTAATCCCTTTCCGACTAATTCTCTTGGGAATGGAATAAATTCCTTATCCCACTCCCAACTATGAGCGAAACAGTACCACCGCTGTTTTTTTACAAGGATGGTTTTAGCATTAAATAATTCACGAATGTTGATATGCCATTAAACTAAGAAACTAAAGCTACTGTATTAGTATACAAAAGTCTGGAACTGAAGACAGTTAGGGTTTGGGTTTTTAATGTTTTCCTTTCTGGCATGATTGCAAATTGAAACCCGAACTTGAAAAAATGAATGTTCCAACGATATACGGGTACTACGAAAAAAACGACTAGTATATATATATACATATACATAAAGGCCTTCGATTCCATTCACAGCGGGAAGATGGAACAAATCCTACTAGCAGACGGCCTACCAAAAGAAATCGTAGCAGCAATAACGATTCTCTATAGAAACACCAAAGTGAAAGTACGTTCACCGAATGGAGACACAAAATACTTCGACATTGTAGCAGGAGTACTCCAAGGGGACACGCTAGCCCCATACCTCTTTATCATCTGCCTAGACTACGTGCTTAGAACATCGATCGATAAAATCAGAGAAAACGGCTTCGAAAAGAAGCAGAAGGTACCCCACAAAAACAATTACCGACGCCGACTACGCCGATGACATAGCGATACTGGCAAATACACCCAACCAAGCCGAAACACTACTGCATAGTTTGCAACGAGCCGCCGCAGGCATTGGCCTCCCTGTCAATGCACACAAAACTGAATATATGTGCTTTAATCAAGCAGGCGACATCTCCACACTAGAGGGAACCTCTCTGAAACTGGTAGACAAGTTCACCTACCTAGGAAGCAGTGTCTCATCAAACGAAAAAGATATCGACACGCGGCTAACGAAGGCATGGATGGCTATCGATAAGCTATCGATCATATGGAAATCAAACCTGACCGATAAAATGAAACGCAGTTTCTTCCAGGCAGCGGTCGTGTCGATACTGCTGTATGGGTGCACCACTTGAACGCTAACAAAACGGCTGGAGAAGAAGCTAGACGGCAATTACACAAGAATGTTGCAAGCAATATTGAACAAGTCCTAGCGACAACACCCCACAAAGCACCAACTATACGGCCACCTGCCTTCCATCACAAAAACTATCCAAGTTAGACGAACCAGACACGCAGGACACTGCTGGAGAAGCAGAGACGAGCTCATAAGTGATGTACTCCAATGGACCCCCACATATGGCCGAGCAAAAGCAGGACAACCAGCTCGAACATACATACAGCAGCTATGTGAGGATACGGGATGTAGCCCTGAAGACCTGCCAGAGGCGATGAACGATAGGGAGAAGTGTAGAGAGAGGGTCAGGGATATCCGTGCAAGCGGCACGACATAATGATGGTGATGATGATGATATATATATATATATATATATATATATATATATATATAAGAGGATCATTAAATAAGTTTCCAGACTTTTTTCGTATGGGCACTTTTATTGATAGTACACTCATGAAACTCTCGTCCCCTTGGAAATAATCTCCTCCGGCTGCAATGCACTTGTTGTACCGTTGCAACAACTTCTGGAAGGCCCCATGGAAGTCCTCTTGTGTGAGCGTGTCAATGACCTTCGTCACAGCCTCTTTCATCTCCTCAGTTCTCTCATAACGACAGCCTCTGAGTGTAGGGAATAACCAAAAGTCACAGGGAGAAAAGTCTTGACTACAGGGAGGGTGACGAACTGTCTTGATGTCCATCTTGGTCAAATAGTCTGTGACAAGGATGGAGTTGTGGACTAGTGCATTGTCCTGGTGGAAATGCCACTGAGCTGATTTTAAGAGAGCTGGCCTCTTCCCTAGGAATCTCTTCTTGAACTCCCTTAAAACCTCAACATAGTAACCATAGCCCTAACCGTTTGGCCAATCAACTCTGGTGTATTGACTTCCTTACTCCTCCCACACCTCTCATCATCCCTCACAGACTCCCTGGCTTCTTTGAATCTCTTATGCCACTCAAAAACTGATGCTCAATTCATGCGAGATGGTCCAAAAGCAGTCTAAAGCATTCCATACGTTTCTGTGGCATTTTTCCAAGTTTAAAATAGAATTTTATTGCATATCGTTGTTCTAAAGTGTCAGATTGCATTTTTGAAATTCAGCAGCTATGACAATCAGGCTTTCGTAGGGTGTATTCCAATTCCTTCTATAGCTGTTCATTTGATCCTGAAATCATAAAAAGTAGTCAGTCATCTTATAAGATGTCTAGCAATAAGATACTGAATTTTCAAGAGTCTACGACAATTTTAAATGCCTGTACAAAAAAGTCTGGAAACCTATTGAATTCACCACGTATATATATAACTTTAGGAAAAAATAAATTTTTTCAGCTTTGCAAAACAGAAGCACTAATTGTTAATTTATTGGTATGAATAAATGCACCAAACACATGTCGTTTATATCTGACTAAACTGCATCTGGTGGTGGGGCTACAGTTTCAATCTCAAAAACAGTTCTATTTCAAGTAATTCAGTTTAGCGTAAGTACGCAGTTTAGTTCTATTTGACCCATAGATAGGACCCTAATAAGTGCTACCACTCCGGACCAGAGTGGACCTACGAGCGATGGCAATGAAGGAGTACTCTGTATCCCCCAAAGCCTACCCATCAGATTGTTTAGTGTCATATCTAGCACACTCGTTGGCGGGGATTTACTCTTCTGCAGAGATGCAGTCGGTGTATTCTACAGCCCCAAGGGTATTCGTCCGAAAGTGTACGTAATAACGCGACTGGAGTTCGAACTCGCGTACTTCGATTCCGCAGTCAAGAGCTTTAACCATTACACGACGAGAGTACTCCCTTAGAATAAGTACATACTATCACGTAAATACACACGTAGTGTAATGGACCCGGCGACCCGAGTTCAAACTCAGACGAGGCTGTTTGCATTACACATAAAGCTAATACTGTTAGGAACGGTATAAATATAATTATTCTCTCTCCTGCTATGAGAAAACAGTAGGGCAGACTGGCTCTTTAACCTTGATATGGCAACCAGTTAAGTAAAAGGAAAACTCTATTAAACTCTGTTAAATTCTGCTTAAAAAATTGACCTCGTGTCACATCCTGCTCGTGCAGAGACGTTGGGTAAATACGTAGTCCGCTTAAAAATTGACCTTCGGTCACATCCTACTCATGTAGAGGGGTTGAGTAAATACACGTAGTCATCTTAATTGACTTTGTGTCACATCCTACTCGTGTAGAGGGGTTGAGTAAATGCATAAATACAGGTTACAAATCTATGCGGTATCTCCCATCACATCTGACTATTTTTAATACAATTCTCCTAAACCAACGATACTAGGATTTTATCATTTCTTATAGAAGTTTATTCTATCAAAACAGATATTATTGGGGAAAATTTATTACTAAACACCAAAGGGACTCAATGACCAAACACACTCTCTAAAGCAAATACACCGGCTATATAAATCCATACAATTTCTATTTTCATTACAAAGGTTTCGTAATTATATTTTTGCTTTCAGTTTTTCAACGCTGTAAAGTTTGATAATAATTGATACTCAATAATATCCGTTTTGATTAAATAATGTTCCAATTGAAATGATAAAATTCTGGTATCTTTTGCTTTCGAAGAAAATTAACCTTTTATAGAAAATTATTTGTATCTACTGTGTATAATGCTGTAGATAATATCTAATAATATCTGTTTTATCATGTTCCACAAGAAATAACAAAATTCTGATATATTTAGGTTTCGAATAAAATTAACTTTTATAAAAATTAAGAGGATGTAATTATTTTGATTGTGTGATGTTCCATTATAAATAATAAAATCCTAGTATTTTTCGTTTAGAAAAAAATTAACTATTTATGAATGATAATATATATATATATGTGTGTGTGTGTGTGTGTGTGTGTGTGTGTGTGTGTGTGTGTGTGTGTGTGCCCGTAGTCCTCAAGCGTTTATAGAAATAAGTGTAAATACGCATATGCGTTTTTTTTTTTTGTTTGCTTTTCTTTTTTTGTTACTGCGCCTGTGCTTATAGATGAGGGTAGAGCATAAAGAAATCGATAAATCAATGGATAAATGCCCCCACAGGTGATTTCCCTGTGTAAGACAAGGTCAGCCATTCGATTGAATGGACCTCTGCCAATAGAAAAGCCATTTGTTATTATTGCTGTTGCTATGTGTTCGCGAAAGTTTCATGCTCTCATTGAACATATTTGAATCAGAAATAGATAGATATGATAGATAGATAGATATGAAGAAACTTGGACAGAGAGGGGTGCACAGTCTAAGATAGATAGATAGATAGATAGATAGATAGATAGATAGATTAGAAGAGACTGAATTATATGCAGAGGTAGATGAAGATAGATTTGGTTCGGTTTGCTTTGGTTTGGTGTCTTTGTTTAACGGCATATTAACCTTCGTTGATTATTTAAAGCCAAAAGCATCGTTGGAGAAGAACAATCGAGGTACTGTTTTTAGCTCATTGCTAGGGTATAATAGGCTCCTACAACTCCCAAGGGAATTAGTCTGAAAGTGAACGTGATTGCACGACTATTGTTCGAACTCACTTACTACAATATCATAGTTCAGCACATTAGCCTACAACGACTCTTCTCTCCCAGATAGATTGGTTGTTAAGAGAAGTGAGTGAGTGAATGAGATACAAACATGTTACCTTATAGATATTTCTAGTGAGTCGTAAAAAAGGTATTGACTCACTAAAAGTAACTAGATAGATGCCAATTTCATCACCCTATAATGTTGTGGGACAATCAAATAAAAATAGGATAGACTACTTTTGGTGCGACTCTCTTACAAGTTTAAAATGATTTGGGACTTTAGTAAATTATTTTTTAGATAAACTGTTTTCTCGCGAAACTTTGAGTTCGTAGTTGCGGGTTTTCGTTTTGCAAAGGTTAGAACCCTGTTTTGTGCAAACATGTAAATCATGTCAAAATAAGCGCGACAAGTTTGTTTCAGATTCAGCTGTAAGCAAAATTTATTATGATAAACAATTAGATAGATATCCGCTAATATTTAGCAATGAGGTGTCACTAAAAAGCTTTAATGATTACGTGCGTTTAAGGAATAATTTTTATATAAGAAAAAGATTCGAAGACGCCACAGCAGTCAGAAATACCAGTCAATCAGTTGGAGTTGTAACCAAAGTAAGAGAACGGGCAGTTGGAGACGACAAACGACGAGGATGGGGGTAGGGCCGGATCAGCGAAGAAAAAATGTCCAAGTCTGTGGTTGTCCGTTTTGTCTCACACGGTATATAGACTCTGTCTATCTAAATCAGTTGACGCATTCCTTTAACTATATCTCTCATTTCGCCGACTACTGTAAATGTTGCTGTACCAAATAAATTTTCGTATCCTGAAACTAACAGAGTTGTTTTTATATTGTTTTGTGAAACAACTTTCGACATGGAATGGGTAGGGTGTTCGCCAATGTCCCAGGAGATCGGAGTTCAGTTCCAGGTGAGTCATACCAAAGACTAAAAAAAATGGTATTTGATACCGCTTTGCATGACACTTAGCACTATAAGGTACGGATCAAGGGTAAAGTGGAGCAATCCATGGAAAGGAGTAGCGCCCCCCAACACCTCGGTGTAGTAGCTATTAACAAGGGAGCCGTAGCTATGCACTCGTTTATTTAGTACCGTGTTGGCACCAGTAACACTACACAAGAGCAACGTACAAACTCTTTGTCATCGCCGACGAAAATGCACAGCCATTGGAATTGACTATTAAGAAAAATAAAGTTTTATATCTGAAAAAACTTGCTCTATCCATCGGCATTATAAAGCATTATTTTCGGAACAAGCCCTCGTATTCTATTAACAGATATGAAATGTCAAGTCACTCAATGAGTGCTACTGGTACTGTATAATCCAGTCCTATATGACACATAATCGAGTTGGAGTGGTCGACGACTGAACTGAAAAAGGGGTGAGGCAAACACTCATAGACCTCCGGGAAGTGTGGAGTCATTCTTTACCCTCTGTTCCATTATGACCTGGATAAGAAATACGAGATAAGGTCACATCTATTGGTTAGATATATCCGTTGAAAAATTTTGAGAGTTTTTCAACCAACTTTTAATTGGTGGTTTTTCATTGAATTCCCAGGAGTTGCAAATCTCTTCAGCACAACTATTATTATTATTTTACTCTTTTGAGAGTTTTTCACACCAGCATTAGCCTATGGTTTCTATCTGGATTTTGAGTGACAGCGAGTCTCTAGGACTCTTTACTAGCCATTTATAATTATACCCCTTGTAAGTTTCTCATATCAACGTTAGCCGATGGTCTTTCACTGAAGTTTGAGTGAGAGCAAGTTTCCTCGGGTCCTCAGGACTCTTCTCAGTATAAAGCCCGATATCAACAATGTTGTAGTTTGGATGGTCTCGATTCTTCCTCCGATTTCTAAATCTAACAGCGCTCCTACCAAGCATTTTGGGACCATTTTTTATTATACCCTTGCGAACTTCTCATATCAGCGTTAGCTGATGATCTTTCACTGAAGTCTAAATGACAGCAAATTTCCTCGGGACTCCTGGACACTTTTCAAAATTTTGCTCGATCTCAACAGTACAGTAGTTTATGCATATAAACAGTTCTATTTCAAACAGTTTAGTTTTGTATAAGTACACTGTTTCATTGTCAAAAATAGTTTTATTTCAAGCAATTCAGTTCAGCATAATTACGCAGTTTGAATATAAAAACAGTCCTATTTCAAGCAATTCCGTTTAGCATAATTACGCAGTTTAGTTCTATTTAAGCCATAGATAGGACCCTATCAGTTGCTACGACTCCAAGCCAGAGTGGACCTGTGAGCGATGGCAATGAAGGAGTGCTCCACATTCCCCAAAGATCCAGCATGTATGGCTACAAGTCAAGGAGAAGGCAAACTGTAAATTCAGATCTATTAAACTTTGCTTGAAAATTGACCTTGTGTCGCATTCTGCACGTGGCGGAGTGTTTTTTAAAGAGTTTTTGAAAGACTTTTTTTTTAAACACTCCTTATACTTGCAAGTAACCCTTGATGATGGCCTATGAAAGGTCCGAAAGCACTCGGTACAATTTTGGTAAATTCATCCACCAATTCCAACCTGAAATCAAGACACTCATCAGGAAACTTAATAAAATTATATAGACAAAATGTGTCAAAATTATTTAATCAAACATGCTTATATATATATATATATATAATCAGAGATAGATAGCTGTGCTCGTGGTGGAACAGTTACTGTGGTAGGAAATGGACAAGTTGCCCCAAGTTCAATTCCTAAACGAGATTGTTTGTATTTGTGCTAATGCCCTTGGGAAAGGTATGAATCAAACTATTTTCCCTCCAGTGTAAGTAAATAGTCGGGCAGACTTGGTATTGCAACCAGTCTAAGAGAAGGAAAAATCTGAAATCCAACTATGTATGTATCCAACTATGTATGTATCTACCCGACCTCTCCTCCGGAGAGGTCGGGTAGATACATACATCAAGATTATTGGTTTGACCGACAACTTTTCCGTGACCCCCTCGGAAAGACAGCAATAAAGTGTTGGTGAATAAAAAAAATTCTCTTTCAATTGTTCAGAGAATCTCAGTACAAAAGAGATGGCAAAAAATAACTTTAATAGTCACAACGGACGATATTTTAAAATGACGGCTGCAGACTAAGACTTTGCAAGTGCCTGTCTGTGAGCATCCATGCTTGAGAGAGAGAGAGAGAGAGAGAGAGAGAGAGAGAGAGAGAGGAAGAAAAGACTGACGAATGGAGGAGACAAAACGAGAGAAAAAAGAACACTGATATAAAAATCTGTAGAATATCTAAGGTTGGGCACCCGTATTAGATCTAAAACCTACTTGTTTCCGTCGAGGTTCAATAGCTGGCTGCCAGCCAGGTCCTTCAACCCACCCCCTGGCCAATGTTATGACCAGTCAATATAATCACCTCATACCCACACCCATTGATTTCAATATCCAAACACCCAACTGACAGGGTGAAGAGTCACCGTGGTGTAATCGCTAAAGCGATGGACTGCAGTGTCGAAGTGAGTTCGAACTCCAGTCGCGCAATTACATTCAACTTTCGGACTGATACTCTTGGGAAAGGTAGTACCAATACTGGTTTCCCACAATGATGGCTTTGGCATTTGATAATCCACAACAGTTGACATGCCATTAAACAAAGAAACCTCGCTAACTTCCTTGAAAGTACACTCTTGCAATAAGGCATACTTTCGATGGATTTTCTTCTTTTTTTTGTTATTATATGTTAAACTAGATTTCTACGAAGACAGATACGACACTCTGATCCCAATTAGTAATGTTGTTCAGAGAATCTCAGTACAAAAGAGATGGCAAAAATTACTTTAATCGTCACAATGGACGATATTTTAAAATGACGGGTGCAGACTAAGACTTTGCAAGTGCCTGTCTGTGAGCATCCATGCTTAAAGAGAGAGAAATTAGACAGTACAAATACAACAGTGGATACCTTGTGACGTGATGACGAATGTGCTGGACAGCGGCCTCGAAATAAGTTTGTTTGTTTGTGTGTTTGTTTGGTTTTGTGGCATATCAACCTTTTGTGATTATTTAATGCCAAATCCGTTTTTATACAAGTAAACAGTTGTATCTTTTTATTGGGAGAGTGATTGCCCAGACAGGCATTTCATTGGATGTTCCACTGGTACTACTTTGTATAAAGCTTAATGGATTTTTTTTTTTTTTTTGCGATTTCTTTTCCTGCTGTTAGGTTCCTGACCACAAGCTGGTGGCTGATCAACTCTAGCTGGGTCACCCTAGTGATGTTCAAAGACTTGAAACACCTAGTGATCTTGGGAAGAACATCACTGACGATGTGGTCAGGGGCCCCTGAATGTATATTCCTTCAAATCTATCCCAAACAATTCGGTTTAGCATAAGTACATAGTTTAATTGTCAAAAACATTTCCATTCCAAGCAATTCAGTTTAGTCAAACAGTTCTAATTCAAACAATTTAGTTTAGTATAAGTATATATATATATTTTTTACACCCAGTTAAATCAAATAATTTAGTTTAACATTAGTTGACCCATAGATGAGGCCTAATCAGGCGCTACCACTCCGGGTCAGAGTGGACCAGGGAGCAATGGCAATAAAGGGGTGCTCTGCATTCCCTAAAGCATTACTGGAACCTTACTATCAAATTGTGTCATATCCAGGACACTCGTTGGGGGTCGTACCCCTCTGAAGAAGTGCAGTCGGTGTATTCTACAGCCACAGCCGACTGGGAAACTCGAAGTAAAAGGGTTTAAACTTTAGTTGCGCTATTACGTTCACTTTCGGATTATAACCTTTGGAAAGATTATGAACCCCCTTATTCCTCTCCTCAGCTATGGGTCAAATAGTATCACTGCTGTTCTTCTACAAGGATGGCTATGGTAGTAAATAACCAATAAGGGGGGAATCCCCATAGCGTACTGGGTAAAGTGCTGGAATGCAGCCTTGAAATAAGTGAGTTTAAACTCCAGTCACGCTATTATCACTTTCGAACAAATATTCTTCGGAAAGGTATTGAACCCCCTTTTCTTCCCAGATATGTATTTAATACTATCGCCGCTTTTTTTCTATTATTATACCTCGAGCATTAAATAACCCATGAAGGTTTACATGGCATTAAACAAGGAAACCACCCAACCAACCAACCCAACTCACACAAAGATCAGCAAAACCTCAGTTCGTTGTCAATGGGGCTTACTTTACACCGGCAGCACTCTCTGAAGAGGGGTAAGACAACAAAAAAATAGGGTATGTTTTGGTCCAGATACT
Source organism: Sepioteuthis lessoniana (assembly GCA_963585895.1). NCBI lineage: Eukaryota > Metazoa > Mollusca > Cephalopoda > Myopsida > Loliginidae > Sepioteuthis > Sepioteuthis lessoniana. Next base: position 43,519,542 of record OY757935.1, on the reverse strand, counting down.
AAACTGCGTAAGTTCTAGAAATCTGTTGAGTGTGGAGTACCGCTTCATTGCCATTACTCCCCAGTTCACTCTTACACAGAGTGGTAGTACCTGTTAGGTTATTCAAATAGATGTTAGATAGGAATTCCTTGATATTACAAAACCAAAAAACTCAAAAGAAATAACTATGCAAAAAATTTATATATAAATATACAAATGTCGCGATTCCCTAACCTCTAGACATAAAATAACCCAAGATGGGTCGACATGCCGTTAAAATCATTTAATCAAATTTTATGACAATTTTATCAAATACGGCACCCGTATGATAAGGTGATCTTCCCCAGTTTCGACTCTAGGTACCAAGGCACAATTCGGAAAGTTAAGTACACGGCTCATTAAATAAGTTTCCAGACTTTTTTCGTGTGGGAACTTTTATTGATAGTACACACATGAAACTCAGTGACAATCAGGCTTTAGTAGGGTGTATTCCATTTCCTGCTGTAGCTGTTGATTTGGACCTGAAATCATAAAAATTGGTTAGTCATCTTATAAGATGTATAGCAATAACATACTGAATTTTCAAGAGTCTACGATAGTTTTAAATGCCTGTACAAAAAAAGTCTGGAAAACAATTGAATGCACCTCATACATAGCTCATCTAGAAAGAAAGAAAGAAAGAAAGAAAGAGCATACTGGTGGGGTGGTAAAGGTAACCTCAAACCAATGACTCAGCAACACCCAATCTAACTCCAGCGTGCAGCCCTTCCGGTGTGGATTAGAATACGCTGCTACTTTAAGAAAGGTAAGTCACCTCCCAACCAAAAAAATGGGGATATCCTTGTTATTACACTAAACTGCATTTGTTGGTAAGATCTGGGGAATGTGGAGCACACCTACAATGTCATTACTCCATGGTCCGTTCTGTGGATCAAATGTTGTTTTTTTTAATTATTCATTTAATAGGAATACTTGATGCCATATGATTGTAAATTGCTTGTATTGAGAATAGTTACTTGAAACTATGACATCTAGACCAGGAGGTGTGCCCACAGGTCTTTACCTTTTTTTCAGGACTAAGTTTATTGCTTGGGGCCTGGGGCGCCCCAAAAAGGGAAAGCCGACGAGGTCAAGAATTTTTGTACCTGCTGCGCATGAGTTTCGATTCGTGCGCGGCTCCCATTATAAAACGGCCTTGTGCTACATTCTGACACCGTGGGATGTCAGATAACTCGCAGTCACTTGAAGTTATAACTGTAGATTTATTAATTTACTCATTTGAGAGTTTTTCACATCGGCTTTAGCGTAATGATCTTCCACTGGGGTTTGAGTGACAACAAGTCTTCAGGATTCTTCTCAGAATTCTGGCCGATCTTAATAATGCTGTCGTTTGGATAGGCTCCACTTGTCCTCTTATTTCCAAGTCCTCCAGTCCCTTTACCACTTTTTTGGTGACTGTACCGAACGCACCAATTACAATTGGTAGCACCGTCATTTTCATGTTCCATAGTTTTTCATTTCTCTAGCAAGGTCTAAGTACTTATCTCTCTTTTTGCTTTCTTTCAGTTTTACCCTGTGGTTAACCGGAACGGCAAAGTCCACAATTCGACAGGTTCTCCTCTTTATTTTTTGGGGGGGAGTCTTTTTTTATTATCACTTAGTTTGGTCGTCTGGCCGAGATTAGATGATTCGTTTGTATCTCAAAATCCCAAAGAATTTTGTGCGTCTCGTTTTCTAGGACGGATTCTCGGTTGTGCATATACCATTTGTCCGTATGGTCAAATTTAAACTTATTGCACAGTTCCCTGTGGATCACATTCCCCACCCAGTTTTGTCTCGTTTTAAACTCTCTTTGCGCTAATTTATTATTATTATTATTATTTGATTATCCGTTTTATTTTCAGTTTCTTCCAGTCCTCTACCTGGTCTTTACCCAAGACCTAGCATGAGGGAAGGTAGTGATTGTGTATACTCTATGTTTATGTTTTTTGTTACTTCTTTTGGGTAATATTTTTCAGCCGTATTGATAGTAATCTTCTAAAGGGATGAGCAGTTCCGCAAAGTGCAATTTTTTTGTATTTCATAAAGGTTGGGACTGCCAGGTGTCTTGTTAAGTGTCTATCAGTATATTTCTTGAAATACAAACAGCATCGTTCAGAAATTGAACTCGGGTTATTGAGTCCATATTCAATGTCGATAACCATTACGCTATGAGCACTTCCTTACGCCACCATGTTAAATCGGTCTTGTGTCATATTTTGGCCTCGTAGGGGACACAGATAAATACCGCCATACTTAGCATCTCTTTCGTGTTGGCTGGTTTAAGGATAAATCAACTCAGGTTCAGGGGACCTTCCTAGCAGGTTGCATTAGTTTAAGATGGGGTAGGGCTGGATTGATTTCCTGGCGCTTACGATGCCCCTCAAAGAGAATGATGATGAAACTGGAAGTAATTCTACTACTATCCCCACCCCTGTTCCAGAGATTTGTTTCCTACAAGACCACGCTTTCATTAAACCGATCTTGTTTCACATTCCAATACCATGGATGGTTGGTTAAATAATATTGAGATGACTCTTAGGAAGTTTGATATGAATCGACTGAGATAGATAGATAGATAGATAGATAGATAGATAGATAGAAACAAACCTAGACTCCGATTCACAATTGTCCCATCGACCCCAGAGCACAATATCGATTACTTCCGTGTTCCCTATTCCAGACAGAACCTCGTAAGTCTTAAAATTCAATGTCCATTGCCGTCAGGCAATTGAAATGATCCTTACAATTGACACGGCTGATATCAGAGTCTGTGCTTACAAGTGTTATTTACTTGTGAATCGAGAATTGCAGCCGGTGATTGAGAAGGGAAGAGGAGATACTAAGTGAATGATTTTCTTGTGTGTGTGTGTGTGTGTGTGTGTGTGTGTGTGTGTGTGTGTGTGTGTGTTTGCATGAATAAGTTTATGAGATAGATAGATAGATAGATAGATAGATACAGAATAGAATTAGGGGAGAATGACATAAATATTGTGTCATAAATATAAGTGTGTATTGTGTGTGTGTGTGTGTGTGTGTGTGTGTGTGTGTGTATGTGTGTGTGTGTGTGTGTGTGTGTGTGTGTGTATTAACACAATGAATAAATTTATGTGATAGATAGATAGACAGACAGATACATACATACATACATACATACATACATACATACATACATGTTGAAAAGATTGATTTGTTGTTAATTTGACTGTATGATAGAATATATGACGAATACATTTATGTGATAGATAGATAGATAGATAGATAGATAGATAGATAGATAGATAGATAAAACCACTGTTCCGCTAACCATCACATTCTTTCTTGTGTATTGGAAGGAACAAGTAGACGATTGTAAATAATCTATTGGCAAATGAAATACATCTGAACGACTCAGAAGAAAAGGGGGAAAAAACTAAGTCATTCAGTAAGTAAGGCATTGATTGGACTTGGTTGGTAGATAAGTCTTGATAGATAAGATAGGTAGTAGGGTAGGTAAAAAAATGGAAGAGAAAAAAAAAACTTTTAAAAACCTATATTCGACGACAAAATTTGGAATTGTTGTCGCTGCTATGCGTACGTTTGTTTGTAGATAATAAAAAAATCGCATTGGGCCCTCACCCATCACCCACTCACCCAAAACAAAGGATGGAAAGTGAAATATCCGGGAAATGATGGCTTCCGTACTACATGTTTTATTTTTTCTTATTTTATTTTTTTATTTTTTTGGCAAAGTTTTATTTCTTACAAAACCTAATCACCCACCGCCATTACTCATCAATTAAGAAAGGTTCACGAATCAATCTCCGACAGATTAAGAAAGAATAATATCAAAAACAACAAAAAGCAGAAATAATTGTGATAATCCAATCGAAGAGACAGGTAGACAAAAGGTAAATACACACAAGTATTTTCATACATCTAAATATGACGATGGTTTGATTTGGGTGGGTTTTATGGCATATCAACCATTGTAGGTTATTTAATGCCAAATCCTCTTTATACATATATACTAAATATATAGGATTTGGTTTGATTGAGTTTTATGGCATATCAACCATTGTAGGTTATTTAATGCCAAATCCTCTTTATACATATACAAGGATCATTAAATAAGTTTCCAGACTTTTTTCGTATGGGCACTTTTATTGATACTACACTCATGAAACTCTAGTCCCCTTCGAAGTAACCTCCTCCGGCTACAATGCACTTGTTGTACCGTTACAACAACTTCTGGAAGGCCCCATGGAAGTCCTCTTGTGTGAGCGTGTCAATGACCTTCGTCATAGACTCTTTCATCTCCTCAATTCTCTCATAACGACAGCCTCTGAGCTTAGGGAATAACCAAAAGTCACAGGGAGCAAGGTCTGGACTACAGGGAGGGTGACGAACGGTCTTGATGTCCATCTTGGTCAAAGAGTCTGAGACAAGAATGAAGTTGTGGACTGGTGTATTGTCCTGGTGGAAATGCCATTGACCCGATTTGAAGAGTGCTGGCCTCCTCCGACGGAATCTCTTGCTGAACTCCCTTAAAACCTCAGCATAGTAACCCTAACCCTAGCCCTTTGGCCAATCAACTCTGGTGTATTGACTTCCTTACTCCTCCCACACTTCTCACCATCCCTCACAGACCCCCTGCCTCCCTTGAATCTCTTATGCCACTCAAAAACTGATGCTCGATTCATACCAGACGGTCCAAAAGCAGTCTAAAGCATTCCATACGTTTCTCTGGCATTTTTTCCAAGTTTAAAACAGAATTTTATTGCATATCGTTCTTCTAAAGTGTCCTCACGTCTAGATTATATTTTTGAAATTCAGCAGTTGTGACAATCAGGCTTTAGTAGGGTGTATTCCATTTCCTGCTGTAGCTGTTCATTTGAACCTAAAATCATGAAATTTGGTCGGTCATCTCATAAGATGTATAGCAATAACATTGCGAATTTTCAAGAGTCTACGCCAATTTTGAATGCCCATACGAAAAAAGTCTGGAAACTTATCGTATGCGCCTCGTATAATAAATGTTATTTGTAAATACATTTTGTAGATAGCCTGAGCTAAAAATATAACCACGAAAAGAGGAGAGGATCGCACATGTTTATATATATATATATATATAAACATGTGCGATATATATATATATATCATCATTAAGTCAAGTTGGCAGCACGGAATTCCATGATCTCCCTCGACATTCATCCCTATTGTCCATCTTGTAAGTATTATAGATTGCATCCAGTGTCCGCATGACACAAGGTCAATCTTTAAGCGGAGTTAAATAGGTTTTCTTTCTACAAGACCTGTTGCCATACCAAAGCTAAAGAGCTCACTCTGCTCTACTATTTCTCCACAGCTGAAGGGACATTAGTTGGACGCATACCATTTCGAAGTATATCAGCTCCATGCAAACAGGCTCGTCCAGGATTTGAACTCGGGTCGCCGTATCCATTTCCAAACGAAGATAAACATTACACTACGGGCACCTCCTTTACACCACAGTCACCTCCAGCTGATGTATGTAAGTCTTTGCAGGTCGGCCGACTCTGGTGTGTCCACGTGTTGTAGTTCATAGGCGAACATCGCTTATGAGGTAAGTGACCGAACAGTAACTCTTTTGTGGGGTGCTGCTTCTAGAATTTGTTCAAAACAGCATGTAGCATTGTTGTATAGTTCGCATCTAGCCTTTTCTCCGAGTGTTTCGTTAGAGTCCAGGTGGTGCATCCGTACAGCAGTACTGACACAGCCACAACTTGAAAGAAATCCCGTTTTATTTTTTCAGAGCGATCAAATTTCCGTAGGATCGATAACCTATCAATAGCAATGCTGGATACTGTTGGTGAAGTAAAGACGAACTGATAGCCGACGGTCTCCTATGGACTACTACACATGGACACACTAGTGTTTGCCAACTATGAAAGACTTAGATAGATAGATAGATAGATTAAACATTATTTTTGTACAACAGTTTTTCTTTTTCTGAACCAAAAATACCAGGATTTTTATCTACTGAGAAAAAGATTATTTAATAAAAACTGGTGTTATTTGATATTATTTATTACCGAAATCTACTTCTCTGAAAGTCTATTACCAAAAATAGGTGCCAGTGGTGTAATGGTTATCGTCGCAGGAATTGGACACGGCGACACGAGTTCAAATCCTGGACTGATTGCATTTAACATAGCACTAATACCCTTGGGAAAGGTATGAATCCAAAATATTCTCCCTCCAGCTATGGGTAAATAGTAGGGCAGACTAAGTTCTTCAGCCTTGGTGAGGCAACTAGTCTAGGAGAAGGAAAACTCTGAATTCAAACCTGTTAAACTCCGCTTAAAAAATTGACCTTGTGTCATATCCTGCCCGAGCGGAGGGATTGGGTAAATATGATTACCAAAAATAAAGTAGCATAAATATACATGTACATTTTCTTCTTTTTTTTTTCTTTTTTTTGCCATGACTAATTAATTTGGCAGCGCTTTTTTGCGATGTGGACCGGTAGCTCAGAAGTAGAGTTTGGGCTCTGCATTCTGTGGTCGCTGGTTCGATCTCCAGTGGGGGGAGATCACGGTATACACTGCTGAAACCTAATAAGGTCGAAACAGCTGGCCAGTGGGTCCGTACACATGTTTGCTGGATTTCCTAGTCATAGTAATTCAATTTATAACATAGATATACAGTCGTGTACTCACTTTTGATTACTACAATTAAATCAGCGCTTCCTTAGTTGGTTGAAAAGTTTTGACGACTAAAGAGAAAATCATATGGATCCTTGTCATTTCCTGAATGAGAGAGAAATCTGACAAAGTCTGGTAGTATAATATGGTACTGCTGTAATTGGTAATTATGTTTCAGACCCGAAACCGTGCATTTTCATCTGAACGGGACACAAAACTGACAAAGTCTGTTGGTATCGTAAGGTACGGCAGGAGTGTTCTGTATTACTGGTAATGATGTTTCGGCTCCGAAAACTTGCCTCATCCAAAAATCAACATCTAATTAAGACTTTGTAGAAAAAAGAGCTCTGTACTTTTCGGACGAGTTGAGGTAAGAGTATTTGTTTTTTGCTTTTTTTACAGTATGGGTATAAAGTGTTTACCCAACCTGAACACCACTATTGCCAAGTCGGCTGGGGCTGTAGAATACACCGACTGCTTCTCTGCAGAGGGATAAGCCTCCTCCACCCCACCAACGAGTGTCCTAGATATGACACTAAACAGTCTGATGGTGAGGTTCCAGTAATGCTTGTGCTTTGGGGAATGCAGAGTACTCCTTTCATTGTCATCGCTCCCAAGTCCACTCTGGCCTGGAGTAGTAACACTTGATTTATGGGTCAAATAGAACTAAACTGCATAATTATGATAAACTGAATTGCATGAAATAGAACTGTTGGGACATGTTAACTTCGTACTAATGCTAAACTGAATTGTTTGAAATAGAATTGTTTTTGACATTGAAATAGTACGCTAAACTGAACTGTTTGAAATATAACTGTTTTGACATATAACTGCGTATAAACAAAAACTATACTTATACAAAACTAAATTGTTTGATTTAGAACTATTTGACTAAACTGAATAGCTTGAAATAGAAATGTTTTTTACAATTAAATTGTGGATTTATGCTAAACTGAATTGTTTGAAATAGAACTGATTATTTGTATAAAATTGATTTAGCATCAAATAATCTACAAAGGTTGATATGCCATAAAATCCAAACAAATAAACCAACATCACGAGTAGGATGAGACACAAGGTCAATTTTAAGCGAAGTAAAACTGATTTGGATTCAGTTTTCCTTCGCCTAGATTGATTACTTGACTAAAGCTGAATAACCTAATTTCTCTTCATATTTACCCACAGCTGGAGAGGAACAGATAGATTCATATCTTTTTCCCCAGGCCATGTGCGTAAAGTGAAACGCATACAGCCTCGTCCGGGATTTGAAATCAGGTCACAGATTTCATTTCCAACGAATATTACCTTTACGTTAACCGCGTTTCACGAGTATAAAGTATAATATCATAGATAATAAATATATATTTTTTAAATGGCATTAGTTCTTACACATTTTTTCGCTATTTTTATTGTTATTTTTTACTCCAATTTTTATTGTTATTGTTTTACTCCTGGCAAGTTTTAACACCAACTCTAACCGGAGGCCTTTCACTGAAATTTGAGTGACAGCAAGTCCTCTAAGGTCTCCAGCACTCTTCTCAGTATTCTAGCTGAAACTAACAGTGCTGTGGTCTTGATGGTCTCCATTCATCCTTTGATCTCTAGTTCCCCCTGTCTATTTTCCAGACCTTTGGAGATTGTTCCAAGTGATGCAATTACAATTGTTATCACTATCACCTTCATGTTCCGCAGCCTTTCCAGGTTTCTAAGTATGTTTCGCTTTTTTTTTTCCTTTACACTCTGTAGCTCGCTGGAATAGCAAAATCCACTAGAAGATAAGTTCTTTTCTGGGATTAGCGATCCATTTGTTTCTAAAAATTCCAAATAATTTTATTCAACGCATTTTGACCCACTCATTGGCATAATGGTTAGAGTGTCCGCCAAGGCCCGGGAGACCAAAGTTCAATCCTAGGTCGAATCATATCAAAAAAATGTTACTTGATACTTCCTTGTTTATCACTCACCATTATAATGTATGGATCAAAGGTTAAGTGGAGCAATCCAGCGAAAGGTGTAGCGCCCTCCCCTACATTTCGGTGTTGTAATTATTGAAAAGGAAGCCTCGGAGTCACCCTCGACTACGGTCACTAACTTTATTTTAGGGCAGATTCTGGTTTGTGCATATACCACGTGTCAACAAACTCAAAATCCGATCTCTTGCACAATTTCTTGTAGAACACCTTTCCCACCCAGTCGTACTTCGTCTTGTATTTCTTTTTTGCACTTTGCTGCATTCGCTTATCATATGATAAATTGTTTCATTAGTGTTACCATATAACCTACACTTTTTAATCTGTTGAGTATTATCAATTTCTTATGGCATTAATTTGTGCCGCTATAAAAAGAGATTCAGATTTTTTAATAATCTTTTGCAAATTAAAACCAACATAAGATAATGGGCCTAATGACGTGACTGCAGACCATTCTTTCATTGTTGTCTCTCAACTTCTTAGCAACAGACTGTTTCATGATGACAGCTACTGCAGACGCACCTTGGTAACTCAATCGTTTGATGTCGGTTTTCTGTCATTTGTTTGTGCTTTGCTTCGGGGGCGGGGATTTCATTTTATTTATTTTATTTTTTGCTCGTGTTTTTGTTATGGAAAAAACACAAGAGACTTTCTTCCTCAAAACATTGAGAAAAAAGTATTTACAGAAATCAGATTCTGAAGTGGCGTGTCTACTTAATTTGTAGATTTGCTTCAGTATAAAATAAAAACAATGTACTTCAGTCAAAGTTGTCTTTTAGGAACTTCTGTGCCATTTGAAAGTCTATTGGTGTATTGGACACACACAAACACACACACCAAAAAATTGTTCATCTGTATTGATAACATAAAAATCATACCAAAATTGTAAAGCTCAAATGGAGAGCTCAATACCAGGTGTCTACGATAGCAGGGAACATGCTACATCACCAGTTCATTTTTCATCGTTTCTTCCGTGACTTCTCAAGAGATCATGGGAAACCAGTAAAGTCTGCTGGTATTGTAAAGTACTGCTGGTGTGCTCTAGCAAAGTGGTAATGATGCTTTAGCACCTAGACCATGCTAAATCCCAAAGTCATCATCTGACGGAGACTTTGTGGACCGCACCGTTATTGTTCGAAGGAGCATGTGTATATAATATGATAATATCAGTGGCTTGATTTGAGAAAAATATTGGTTGGTTGGTTGGTAGGTGTTTAATGGCATAAAAACACTTGTGGGTTATTGAATGCCAAATGTATATATATATATATATATATATATGTGTGTGTGTGTGTGTGTGTGTGTGTGTGTGTGTGTGTGTGTGTGTGTGTGTGTGTGTGTAATTTATGAGCAAATAGTTGTAGGTAACTTTATCTTTAAACAGATCGATACAGTTTATTTCTTTGCAGCCAGTTAAATGTTTCCAGGTACTGCTATTTAACATTAGTAATTCTATTCATCAAGTGTTGCTATGTGATACAAATTATCTTTATTGTTATATTAATTAGATGGTACCCTAACAGGTACTAACAATCCGGTTCACAGTGGCAATAAAGGGGTACTCCATTTTTCCCAAACTCCAGGAATGGAACCTCATCATCAGATGCTATCTAATGTTTTACCCAGGAAACTCGTTGGCGGGGGGCGTCTTGCTTCTCTGCAGATGTGCAGTCGGCGTATTCTACAGTACCAGCCAACAGAGCGGGAAATATATTGGAGTAAGTACTGTATTTGACGGCATATAAAATGTACGGGTTTATAAGACGCACCCCAATATCAGCAGGGCAAATCAAGAAAAAACTTTAGCGAAACAAAGTACTAATATTAAACGTGATGAAATTTATATAGTGAATATTATCAATGATAACAGTTTTAATCTGCATAATAGCCTTTTAAATAATGAAAATAGGTATATGAAAGTTACTCTAAACTCTAAGCTAATATAAGTTGCCGAGTTGCTATTTTCGGCCGAATATCGCGAATTTTAAACCTACAAATGGAATATAAGATGCAAGTGAATTTTAAAAGATATGTCAAGCAAAAAAAAATGCGCCTTATATGCCGTCAAATACGGTAAATAGCAGTTATGAGCTTAGACGAAAATGACTGATTTTTATCATTTGAATAAATAAACAAAGAATGATTCTTCACAATTATTTATCCCCGAGTGTAAATTTACTGACAAAATCTAATTGATTCGAAAAAGTTTATACAATTGAATTATCATCAATTCTATTTGCATTATTAGATTATTTTGGTATAATGTCATTATTCAGAATGAATACCTCCTTTGCTTCATATGAATATACACCACTGATAATTTTTTTTCATCATACAAGGTGTGAAAGCCCGTGCGATACCCTGCCCTCATCAGCCGCCAACCAGGGTAATAATACAGTTGCGGTACTGCCACTCCTGGCGTTACCAAGCAGCTTTTGCCACCGGACAGGGTATTAAAAGAATTATATATATATATATATATATATATATATACGCCAGATCAATCAATAGCAGAGACTACATTGGACGTTCATCTTCATTCTTAGTCTGCAGTTTGTGATTTTAAAAAAAACGCGTTTACTTTCGGCCGTTGATGTCATTACGTGTTTACAGTAACCGTTTCATGGTGTTACGCAATCACACGGGAATGGTGGTTCCACGTGCATTTCATTCATGCTGAAAACTTCTCGTTTTCGACCAAATCCAACTTGATGCATGTTGCGCCGTGGTCTGAAGACGATTTGAGGCAACTTTCAAACTGCAGCCAGTGATTCCTATTTTTGAAAGAATCGAAATAACTGAGTGTCCTAGAAAACATCGACAACCAACCTCAATAGGAATCACATGGCATATCCAACCCTTTTCCACGCAGTCAGCACGCAGTGTCTCATATCGGTTTTTCTTCCACTCGTGTGCTTCCTTCCGGTTTTCTTTCAATTCTATGAGAAGGACAGTCTTCTTTGAATCGGACTACGCTATAATATCAAGCCGCTATTCTGTTTGAATAATGTGAACTGGAAATTATAGAGATGTCTTTAGATCCGCTAAATCTTTCCAGTCACTAGCTCCGTTCAGTAGCTTCATATGGGAATTTTTTTGTTTCTTCACAAGACATTCACCTTCCTTGAGAAACTGAATTATGGGTTCCTTGGTTGTAATAGGTTGCTGGTTTGCTGTCTCACATTATGCTTTTTAACAATTCTATGACCACCTCTAACACCTTGTTATGTCGCCATGTGTACATCTGAAGCGATTGTGGACATGCAGATAGTACATGGTGCAAGATACTCCGATCACTTTTACACGACAAGCACCGGTCCGAATTGGTATATCCCCATAATTTTAGGTTGGTCGCATTTGGTAAGAGATCATATGTAGAGCGCAGAAGGAATGATATCACCAGTGGTTCCATTGCAATTAAGGATTTCCACGATAATTTAATTGGTTCGATTTCATTCCATTTTATCCAAGCACATTGTTTGGCCTGAGTAACAGCACTGGCTGTTCTTTGCTCCTCTTCAAACATCCTTTCTTCGCTCACCATGTCCCTTTTTCCCTTTGGGCCCATTTTGGAGAATACCTTGTTGCTCGTGCTACCCACCCCAGCTCGATTGGTTTGAGTGACGCCTATGATGTCTTTGATTCGTAGGCTGCATTCCACTTCCTGGGCGGCCTTAACGGCCGACCGCTTCATACCTGATTTTATTTCTAGATACGCCTTCCGAATGATCTTGTCGACCGAGTTCTTCATCATGATGTGAAGGTGTACTTTCCCAATCTTGAATTCTTCTACCAGTGAAGATATTGGGAGCTGTAGGTTTCCAGAATAGGTATATAAACCCACTTTCGAAAAACACGGAGGAACTCCCAGCCACTTACGCAGGTATTTGTTGCTATACTGTGAATCCGTTCTACACGAGATATAACAATCTCGTACATCTGTAAGGGCCACAAAAGACGGGGTAGCAGACCAAATATATATATATATATATATATATATATAATTATATGGGAACGCAGAGTTGAATAAAACAGGGTAACTGATGCATTTAAAAAAAGGGAACGCTATTTCAAAAAGGGAACGCTATTTAAAAGGGAACGCTATCAAAGGAAATAATTACATGTGTGTGTGTGTGTGTGTGTGTGTGTGTGTGTGTGTGTGTGTGTGTGTGTGTGTGTGTGTGTGTAAATTAGGATAGATATTATAATTTATTAGCAATGAATTCAACAAAAACAATTTTTTTAATATAAAAAAATGTTATGCACATTGGCCTACCTTTTCTGAACGCTCTGTGTATAAATTAACTAGAGTCATTACCTAAAGTCTTTACGGAAAGAGTCATATCATTTTATTGTGGAAAAGGATAACTGCAAACTGAATTTTGTAATAGCTATTGTTACGGTCGGCCCACAAGTTATATATCTATATATTGAAAGAGAAAAAGAGACATTGGAAATATCGACCCCAAACTAATCCAGAGTTTAAAACCTGGACGAAACGGTTTACATTTTACAGAGCAGTAATACCCTTGGGAAACATGCATCAAACTATTCTCCCTCCAGCTGTAGGTAAATGGTTAAGCAACTTCGACTTTTTTATCTTTGTGTATATATATACATATATAATGAGAAGGGAAAACTCTGAATTTAAGCCTGTTAAACTCCGCTCTAGGTATTCACCTTGTGTCTCATCCTGCTCGGGTGGAAGGGTAGGTAATTTATATATATATATATATATATATATATATATATATATATATATATATATATAATAGCCATGGTAAAGATGTGTAGTAGAAATTTCCTGGCTGAACTATGTGATCCTGGCCGTTGAACTGTGGGGTTCGTCCGCCTAACATCTGGTAGACCCGATGCTGGGTTCATCCACTGTCCTTCACATCCACTATGCTGCTTCCTGTGGTTTCAAATGTTTAACTTGTGGGTGTTAAAAAACACAGGATGTAGCCTAGAAGACCTGCCGGAAGCGGTGGATGCTAGAGACGAACAGCAAGAGAGTTAAGGAAATCCGTGCAAGCAGCATGACATGATGATATAGATATAGATATATCACGGTATCAAATCTATTTAATATAGGGTTCGTAACAGCATTATTGCGGCCACCTGCCTCCCATATCACAAAACATCCTAGTAATCTAAACAAGATATGCGGGGCACTGATGGAGGTGTTAGTGTTGTCTGAAAAGCAAAGATTTACATTCATCAGCTTTGTGCTGACACGATGCAATCTAAAAGACCTATCAGGAGCGACATAAGATTGATAAGGGTGGCGAGAAAATATCAGGAAACTCCATGTTGTCAACACGACTTAATGGTCATGATGCTGATAACAAAAAAAATGATTTATCATAAGCTATATTATTTTCACCACGGATAAATCTATGTGATATATATTGCGAAAATTCTCATTTTATAAAAATACATATATTTGGATTTCTTCCAAGTTGAGACTCTGTACATATTACTATATGGATGCACTTTATGGACACTAACAAAACGCTGAGGGAAAAAATGGGATAGGATCTACATAAGAATGCTGCAAGCTGTCTAGACCAAATTTTGGAAGAAACACACCTCATAATAGCAGCTGCACGACAACCTGTTTCAGAAATGACGTTCAGCAATAATGCAGACCCCTCAAAATTTTAATTCGGATCCAAATCGGGAGAGAAATTGCTTTGTCCTCGACCTTGAAGAGTTTTTAGGATTACACTTTAATAAAAATCTCACTAAGATGTGATGTTATTGGCGTGTTACAGTCGCATATATATATATATATATAAATTTCCTTATAGGTTCAAAAAGAGAAAAAAATATTTTAAAATGAAAACGTCCACGAAGAGATTTATATTTTAAAGATTTATTTATCTAATCTCTTTGTGGAACTATTCATTTGAATATATATATATAGAGAGACATATTAATTATGTACACATATGTATATATATGTGTGGGTGGGTGTCTGTGTACGTGTGTGTATGCAGAAATTTAAATTATATATATATATAATTTAAATTCTTGTACACACATACACACACACCATACACACACACCCATATATATATATATATATATACTGGATGTCTCGATATACATGGGACCTATGTGACTGCTAATAACTTTACTAATAATAATGTTGTGTTCTTTTTTGTTTCAGATTTGAAAATAGTATACTATAACAACTATTAATCCTCAATCACAATGCCTTGGACAAGAGAGGAAAAATATTTTAAGTCACTACTTATTTGGAGACAAAAATCATTCAAAACTGTCTCAAAATAGATGCAACCCATCAATATGATAATGATTTATTACTAAGACAAGAAAATCAAAAAAAGATTGTATGTCCTGGAACCTGATATAATACATTTAAAAATATTAATTTGTTGTTTGTAGGATGCACTTTTTACTGGACGTGTTCTAAATGACTGCCATTGCGCTTGTCTCAGAATTAAATCATTATCATATTAATGGATTGCATCTATTTCGAGATACCCTGTATAATTTACATGCCTATTCAGATAAATATATTTGATTGAACATTATAGATATTTTTGTCTACATACTTTTTGTTAATCCTTTCGAGTTGGCGTTTGGATTTTAATGATATTCGGCGGGAATTGGTTGATAAACCTTCCATGATTAGTCATTTCCCGACTACTTTCTGCCCGACTTTGGGCCATCATCAAGGGAGGATGCATTACAAAAGTGATGTAATTTTTGTATGAACTTTATTACTTTGTAAGAATGAGCGTTTATAATGGTGTATTGTGCAGTGTTTACTTTTTAAAATTTGTTTCTATAAATAGAGTCAGTAGCTAAAGACATTTAAGTACATTAGCACTAGATTCAAAATTCGAAAAAATATATATATACATATATGTGTGTGTGTGTGTGTGTGTGTGTGTATATATATATATATATATATATATATATATATATATATATATATATATATATATAAATTCGAGCAACGAGTTGTTTTCGGAAAGCAATGAGACTGAAGCTTTATTTGCCCTGGGAGAAATTAATAATAAATAAAACGTTAATTTTCTTCAAGGTCAATCCCTGGATATTCAATACTTCCAACGAATTTTCCTTTTGATATGGGGTGAAGCTGCACCGTGGTAGTGCTTTCTTATAATTCCCACATCTCCAAATCCTACCGTTGAGATGAAATTTCAGCAAAAATGACATTTTCTTCTTGGTTGTATCGATAACATTTCGTCACACCACTCATATACATATAATGTTCTTATTCTGTTGCCAAAATATAAATGCGAAAGTAAAGGGCTAAATTAATTAGCTAATCAATTAGATAATCCAATTAATTTCTACGTCAATGAACTAATCACTGATATCGATCGTTTGACCGTACCACGTATTAGATGATTATAAAAATATGACATTTACTAGTTATTGTTCAATCTATCTATCTATCTATATATATATATATATATATATATATATATATATATATATATATATATACATATATATTAGATATATATATTTAATTCATGGAGCTCTATCCTAGATATTGAGCACTCTCCATATTATATTGCACTTGGTTCGACACAAACCCAAAAAGTGATTTAGTGATAACCAACACTGTTATAATATATATATATATATATATATATATATATATATATATATATATATATATATATATTCCAATTTTTTCTATCCTCGTCTTTTCATTATCTATCTATATATTTTAGATTTTTATTTCAATCAATCTATCAATCTATCACAGTCTATTTTAACTCTCTATCTCAATCTATTCATCTCTCCCTCCCTTCCTCCCTCTTTCTCTCTCTCTCTCTCTCTCTCTCTCTGTACATATATATATATATACATGTCAATTCATATATATATATATCAATCTGTACATATCACTCGCTCTCTCATTTTATTTCTCTCGCTATATATATATATATATAAGGGTGCATCAAATGCCCAACTTTTTCAAAAGTTTCAAAGGATTAATTTGTCTCCAATTTAATTTTATTCCCTTTATATAAATACGCTTTCCTGCTAAAGATTGTGGAATTTTGTTTACTTTTAGGATGGCCACCTTGTCATTTTATGTTTATTATATTATGCCGTATATAAGTTTTTGTCATATTTAGGAGGAGATAAGAAAAACTCAATAGAAATTTGGAATTGGTTCGTTTTTATGACTTTTTAGATAGATAAATGTATGTTGTTTATAAACCTGTATCAAAATTTAGGAATAGTTGATGTACTATAATTTTAAATGGAATGAAAAACATGGATTTCTACTAAAATTATTTAATATTTATATACATTATTATAAGCAATAAAGCTGTAATTATCTCTTAGAAGAACGTGTGTGAAGAGTTGGAATTATTCATATGATTATATCAAAAAATATCAAAAAAAGATTTTATCAATATAGAGCTAAACAATAAAACATGAAATACCTATTTGCCAAATATTTTATCTTGAGAAAATGATTTTTTATTTAAATATCTATGTTGAGCGATATCAATATTGAACTGCAACGTGGTTGTATTAGACAAAATCAAAATAACATCATTTTTGGAAATAAATATTTATTTCATATAACCTGTCAGTAACAATCCACGTATTTCCTATGTGCATATTCACCTCGATTCGAGAAGATGAGATGTTGCTACCGAGGTATGTGAACTTGTCTACTAATTTTAGAAACTCGTCTCTAAGATGAGATGGCATCTTTTTGTTTAAAGCACATGAAGTCTGTTTTCTTTGCATTTACGTTGAGGAAAATGCCTCCTGCTGTTTGCTCTTGGCTATGAAGCGAGGATTCAGCTTGGCCAGGTGTATTTACGAGAAGCACTAGATCATCTGTTTAGTCTGTCTCTGTCATAGTTTCAAAGGGTTACTGTCTGCTTCTTGCGTTTTTGTTTTCTTACTTTCTTTTCTTTTTAGTGAGAAACAATTTTCATTTATTAGAGGTACATGTTAATTTTGTTGTTTTTTTTATCTCATCTAAATGGATCGAGACATTCTTGATTGATTATTCATTCTAATTTTTATCATTATTCCATCTTTTGTTATAATTAGGTTCGTTAGTTAATTTATAAAAACATTGTCTTCAGTGATTCTTTGGACTTAAAATATTTTGTTTATTTTTAGTATTTATTTATTTTTGGTATTGTTTGGCTGAAAACCAAAGGATTTAATGTTTATGAAGTTTATCAGATAAAATGATATCAAATGATGCAATTATTGTTATCTTTATTATTATTCCTGGCAACTATTTCACTCCCGTGTTAGCTGATGGTCTTTCACTGGAGTGTGAGTAACAGCAAGTCCCTTCAAGTCTCCAGGACTCTTCTCAGTATTCTGACATATCTCAATAATGCCGTAGTTTGAATGGTCTTTGCTCGTCCTCCAATTTCCGGTTTTTCCAGTCCCCTCATCAGCCCTTTGGGTATTGTTCAGAGTGCACCAATTACAATCATTATCACCATCACCATAGCTTTTTTTGTTCTCTGGCAATGTCTAAGTATTTATCTCTCTTTTCGTTTTCTTTGATTTTCACTCAGTGATCTACCGGGACTACAAATTCCACTATTCATCAGGATCTTTTTCTTCTTCTTTATTTTTTTTTTGTCTTTTTTGTCTTTTCTTTTTTTTGTGTGTGGGGGGGGTAACTATCATTTGGTCTGGTCATCTAGCCGGGATTAGGTGATCCGTTTGTATCTAAAAATCCTAAATAATTTTGTGCCTCTAATTCTCCAGGTCTGATTCTTGTTTGTGCATATACCATATAATAGAATGGTCAAATTTTGGGTTCTTGCACAATTCCTAGTGGATCCCCTTAACTACCCAGTCGTGTCTAGTCTTATATTCTTTTTGCATTAGTTTGCTGCATTCGCTTATGTGTCTAATCGTTTCGTCACTATCACCACATAACTTACTCTTGTTAATTTGTAGCGTCTTATCTATTTTTTCTTTCAAATAGTTGCACCTTTTTTGCCTTGTTTTGTTACAGCAATTGGAAGAGATTTACTTTCTCTCTGAAATTTACCCTTTTATCATTTAATTTTCAGCCTCATTTTCACTTTCTTACAACCCTTCACTGGGACTTTATCGAAGACCGAGAATGAGGGGACTTTATTTATTCTCCGTCCCACCACCGGACAAGTACAGCACAAGGCTTTTTTAAAGTGGGTCCTGACGCAGGGCCGTAGCCCACACGCATCCGGCAAAGTCCAAAAATACCTTCAGCCCCGTCGGCATCCCCCAAAAGTGGCGTCTCGGAGGCCAGGAAACAAACAACGAACAATTGGTAAAACAATTGAAAGGACGTAGTAATTCAATGTACTTATGCTTTTTGCTGCCTTTTTTAGGCGACATTTTTTTCAGTCACATTGATCGTACTGTCCTAAGGAGATGAACAGTTCCACAAAGTGCAATTTTTTGTATTTTATATTGACTGGGACTGCTAAGTATCAAGTTAAATCTGTTTATCAGTTCCTTCTTGATCATATTCAGTGCCCTTACTATTACTAGTACAAAGGTAGTTTTAAGGTGCTATATTTTCTTAATTTTAATTTCTAGGTTTTTTATTAGCCTATTTCATTGTTTCCTTTTATATTTTATAATCTATTGGCTCTAACATATCCACGAGAAGGCATATTTTTCTTTTATATTCCTTAATGACCATATCAGGTCTATTGCTCTTAATTTTTCTATCAGTTTGTGTTGCAAAGTCTTTGAGAATAGTAGTTTCTTTGGCTTCTGTTTGTAGTTTTAGTTGGTGTTAATACCATTTTACCTTAGCTGAAAAATATTTCTGGTTAATAAGTTTTATGTCCTCGAAAAAGGGTATAAAATAAGTTAGTTACCCCAAAAAGTATAAATAACGAAGAATTTATTTAACTAGGACATTCCACTACCAAAGGCCAAAACGGACAGCAGAAAGCCACGCCACAAGACTCAAAGCAAAGAAACATGCGACGTTCTTTTGTCGACAACCAGAATGGGACACGTTGTCGCCAAAGATCATAAAAAACGCACGTGTGGGCTTAAGAAAACAAAAGGCCCATACTTACGGCCACACACTTATATACACACACGCATACACATGTATGTAAGTAAAGTCAATTTTTCATCCTCTTTACTTCGGCCAACTATAGACACGTTGGGTCAATAGACTTTCTTAACATGCACACACACATAGAGGCGAACAAATCATATTTCTATTCAACTGGCCATAGCTGTATTTTCTACATACACTCACACGCACATAAAATGAACTTTGTATTTTTTTATTTTTATCCTGTTTGTTATGGTTATTAAATTACTTGTTTCTTAATGTTCATTGTTGTCACATTCCATTTGTTTACGTGCTTGTAAAATTTGTGTTGTATTTGTGGAAACTAAACCTGAAAGTAACTTCCGTAAATTACGGCAGGTACTCTCCCACTACAGTGGTTGGTTGGTTTCTGTGTTTAATGGCAATCAACTTTTGTGGGTTATTTAATGCTAGTATAAGAACTGCAATGATACTATTTAAGCGGGAGCTGGAGGTTAAGAGATGCATACCTTTCGCAAGGGTATTAGTCCGAAAGTGAATGTAATAGCATGACCGGAGTTCAAACGCTTTTTCTTCGCGGCCGCAGTCCAGCACTTTAGCCATTACGTCACAGGGACTACCCGACACCTCACGCTCGTGGAGTTATGGTCATCATCATAGAAAGTGAATACGGCTACCAGAATTCAAATCCTGAACGAGTCTGTTTGTATTTCACATAGTGCTAATACCCTTGGAAAAGGCATGAATCCAACCATTCTCGCTACAGCTGTGGGTAAATAGTTGAGCAGTGTGGACTCTTTAACCTTGGTATGTGTTGTGATGCTGGCAAAAGAAAGACACAGGGAACACAAAAAGGTTGATAGAAAAACATATATTCAAATAACAGGAAGAAGATACAAGTGAACCTGGTTAAACAGTAGTTAGTTAATAGGAAGCTGAAAGTCCAGTGAGATAGCGACTATCAGTCCACTACGCAAGTGGTATCACACGTGATTGTGTCACGTGGGTTTGATCAACTTTATTTGTTCTCCGTCCCACCACCGGACAAGTACGGCACAAGACCATTTTTAAAGTGGATCCGGACGCAGGGCCGCAGCCCACACGCGTCCAACAAAATCCCAAAATACCTTCGGCCCCGTCGGCAACCTCCAAAGGGGGCGTCCCAGACGCCAAGAAACAAACAACAAACAATTGGTAAAACAATTGATCAACTCCCTCTGACGCTCTGTTGAGGTGTATTTATGGTGGGGAGCGAGTTCATTATGTAGGGAGTACAACAGTATAGCAACCAGTCTAGGAAAAGGAAAACTCTAAATTCAGACAAGTTGTAGACCTTGAGAGGGATGGGTTTCGCTCAAGACAGGTTACACGGGTAACGCCTGCCCTCCATGACCAAAACAGTTCATGGAACCTGGGATATCTTTTCGAATTGACTATAACAAAACTGGACTTATTTTCTTTTTCGATCGTTTATTTTCAATAATTTTGACTTTTTAGAATTTTTTCTACTCGCCTATTCTCGAATAATTAATGTTAACAACTTCAGATCTAAGATATCAGCAGCACCACAACCCCTCTTTCCGCTAATCCCCCTCCCAGAAATTCCAAAACATTCTTGAGGTTTCTACATGCACACCGTTACAATCCTCTTCAAAATGTCAACAATAGAATCATAGAATTACATTAAACAACGTCACTGCAAACACTGGTTGGCGTCGTTCAGTTACTATGACAACAACTTGTCATCCGCGTGACGTCAAGAAACGCCATATTCGATCCGACGAAATAAGAACGTTATACAATAACTGCTGTGCAAACAGCAGTTTTGCTTCCAACAAAGCCTACATCAGATAATGACTCTGGGCTCAGACATGGTTTCGGGGCCGAAACATCATTACCACTAACCCTTAGCGCTTCAGCAGTACTTCACAATACCACCAGGCTTTGTTGGCTTGTCGTCAGTCTATCCTGCTGACGCAGTTGAGGCCTTTTTTTATTCTTTTATATATATTGGCCTCGACGTGAAACCAAATAAAACTGTGTACCTCTCCTTTATACAAAAAGGAGTCCCATCCACTCTGAATGGCAAGCCTCTAAAATTAGTGGACCAGTTCATATACCTCGGCAGCAACATCTTATCAACTGAAAGTCATTTATTCATACGCCTAGCGAAGGCACGGAATGCTATTTACTGGTTATCGATCAAATGGAAGTCTGATTTATCCGATAAAATAAAACAGAATTTCTTCCAAGCTGTAACTGTATCCATACTACAATATGGAGGCACCACATGGACTCTAACAAAACGAATAGAGAAAAAGTTACATGGGTACAACACAAGACTGCTGCGTGCAGTCTTTTACAAATCCCGGAAGGAGCACCTCACAAAACAGCGGCTATTTGGCCACATGCCTTCCATCTCACAAACTATTCAAGTAAAACGACAAGATATGCCGGGCACTACAGAAGAAGCAAGGATGAACTCATAAGAGACGTTCTCTTATTTACACTGTGTCAGTGTTGACTGACCAGCAAGGACATGCATCAGATCTGTGCGGACACTTGATGCAGTGTACAAGACCTGCCAGGAATGAATTATGAAGTTGTAGGACCGCTTGATTTTCGCTTCTGTTAGGATTATTTCTCATTTTTAGAGAAATTAATTCTCTTTCGAATACTTGAATTCTGAATAGTTTTGTTGACGTTATACGAGGTGTGTTTGAAAAGTAACGGGATTGGTGTCACAAACAATTCAAACTGTCTCATTTTAAAACCTTTAAGTTGCCACATTTTGAAACATTTAAGTCAACACATTTTGAAATATTTAAATCAACACATTTTGAAACATTCAAGTCACCACATTTTGAAATATTTAAGGTACCATATTTTAAAAAATTCAAGTTACCACATTTTGAAATATTTAAGTCACCACATTTTGAAACATTCATGTCACCACATTTCGAAATATTTAAATCACCACATTTCGAAATATTCAAGTCACCACATTTTGAAACGTTCAAGTCACCACATTTCGAAATATCTAAATCACCACATTTTGAAACATTCAAGTCATCACCTTTTGAAATAGAACGCTATTAACAATTCATTATAGAACGCCATGAGTATCTCTTTTTTCGTAATCACTTTTTCATTTGAATATAGTTTTCAGATGACACATCGCAGTCCAACAGACGATGGTTTAACAAAATCTGAAGTTGGCATATCATAATTTATAAACAAATACCTCCTCTGAAAATTTTGTTTTTATATTTACAAACCGTCGGATTTATTTCCATTATTCTCTAATGAACGAAGTGAGCCTGAAAACTAACGGCGCTGGTTTTACAAACAATTTGTTTCAATTCCAAACAGACTAAATAGTTTCCCCGTCGACGTAATCCTCCTCGGGTCTAATACACTTTCCCATTCATCTCTGCCACGCTTCTATACACTACTTCTGGGATACTCCTCTGCTCCTGTGTTACGGCCCTTTTGATAGCCTCCACACTTTCAAAATGGGTCCCCTTCATGATCCCTTTGAGCTTGAGGAAAAGAAAAAGTCACGCAGAGCAAGATCAGGTAAATAGTGAGATTGTTTCGGGGCGGTGATGTTCCTCTCAGACAGAAACTGCCGGATGCTCAGCACACTAATACAGTTAATTTTCAGACATGCTCAGATCTTCCACTTTGCCCAGTCGGCTGGGGCTGTAAAATACACCGATTGCACCTTTGCAGAGGGGTAAGACCTCCCCATAAGGAGTTTCTTGATATGACACTAGACAATCTGATGATGAGGTTCCAGTGATGTTGGAACTTTGGCGAATGCGGAGTACCCGTTCATTGCTATTGCTCCCAGGTCCACTCTGGCTCGGAATGGTAGCACCTGATAGGGCCATATCTATGGGTTAAATAGAACTAAAGTGCATACTTATGCTGAACTGAATTGTTTGAATTAGAACTATTGCTTGAAATTGACAATTAAACTGTGTACTTACATTTATACTGCGTACTGATGCTAAACTGAATTGTTTGAAATTGAACTGTTTTTGACATCAAAACTGTACTTAAGCTAAACTGAATGGTTTAATATAGAACAACGTGGTGTCTTCAATAAGTTTCCAGACTTTTTTGTACAGGCATTTACAATAGTCATAGACTCTTGAAAATTCAGTATGATTTTGCTATACATCTTATGAGATGACTGACCAATTTTTATGATTTCAGGTTCAAATGAACAGCTACAGCAGCAATTGGAATACACCCTACTAAAGCCTGATTGTCACAGCCGGTGAATTTCAAAAATGCAATCTGGACGTGAGGACACTTTCGAAGAACGATATGCAATAAAATTGTTTTAAACATGGAAAAAATGTCACAGAAACGTATAGAATGCTTCAGACTGCTTTTGGGGCATCTTGCATAAATCGAGGATCAGTTTTTGAGTGGCATAAGAGATTCAAGGGAGTCAGGGAGTCTGTTAGGGATGATGAGAGGTGTGGGAGGAGTAAGGGGGTCAGTACACCAGAGTTGATTGGCCAAAGGGTTAAGGTTAGGGTTAGGGTTACTATGTTGAGGTTTTAAGGGAGTTCAGGAAAAGATTCCGTTGAAAGAGGCCAGCACTCTTCAAATCGGGTCAATGGCATTTCCACCAGGACAATACACCAGTCCACAACTCCATCCTTGTCACAGACTTTTTGACCAAGATGGGCATCGAGACAGTTCTACAGCTTCCCTGTAGTCCAGATCTTGCTCCTTGTTACTTTTGTTTATTCCCAAAGCTCAGAGGTTGTCGTTATGAGAGAACTGAGGAGATGAAAGGGGCTGTGACGAAGGTCATTGACACGCTCACACAAGAGGACTTCCATGGGGCCTTCCAGAAGTTTTTGGAATGGTACAACAAGTGCATTGCAGCCGGAGGAGATTACTTTGAAGGGGACTCGGGACATTGGCCCAGCGGTTAGAGTGTTCGCCAATGGCCCGGGAGACCTGGGTTCAATCCCAGGTCGAGTCATACCAAAGACTTTAAAAATGGTACTTGATACCACCTTGCTTAACACTCAGCATTATAAGGTACGGTTCAAGGGTAAAGTGGAGCAATCCTGGGAATGGAGTAGCGCCCTCCCCTACACCTTGGTGTAGTAGCTATCGAAAAGGGAGCCTTCGGGTCACCCTCGACTATGGTCGCTAACTTTACTTACTTACTATCAATAAAATGTCCATTCAAAAAAGTCTGGAAACTTATTTAATGATCCTCATATTTTGATATTAAACTGTGTTATCAAAAACTATACTTATACTAAATTGAAATATTTTTGACGATCAAACTGTGTACTGAATTGTTTGACATAGAACTTAATTTTGTTTTTAAATGGATTTGGCATTAAATAACCTACAAATGTTGATATGCCATAAAACCCAAACAACCAACCTGATCTTCCGCGATAATCTTCTAAACTGATTTCCAGCTGACTTGGGAACATTCGAGCAGTCAACCGATGATCACCAAACACCACCTAGCTTACCTGCTCGACGTTAACCTTAGTCTTACTTGTTGAAAACCTCTCGCTCCTGGAAACATTTTGAATTTCCTCGTGACCCTCTTTGAACCACTTGTGCCTTATTTCTATACACTTACAGAAGCATTTAATGTGCTCGTGACGGAGTTTTTCCCCAACTGGACCAAAAATTTATTCATTTCTTTTTTTAATGATAGATCAAGCTTTGTGGGTTATCTAATGTCAAACCTATCCTCGTAGAAGGACAGCAGTAGTACTATTTAGCCCATAGTTTGGACAAGTAAAGGAGCTTATGCCTTTCACCGAAGTACAAGACTGAAAGTAAACGTGATCGCGCAAGTGGAGATCGAACTCGCTTACTAAAGATCTGGCCTGACACTCAAAATTATTCGGCCCGCAGAGGAAACTGACTATAGTCTGGATGCTCTTTTTGAGTTATAAACCTATTCAGTAGACATATTTCTTTGGTAGGAATAATCATTCCTCATAAAAAATGCGATGTCATATAATCTTGATTATTAAAGTTTGATAAGAAAAAAGCGAAATTTGATCATAAAGATAGAATTTGGTAATAAGTTAATCTAAAAATCGGCAGTATAAGCCTTTTATAATAGTACGAAATGACAATCATGTTGATTGCTCAACCCACCCACGTAAGAAGTGGCCCGCCATTTTCTCATAGGCATGAACTCTAGCCCCCGTGACGACGCCTGAATTAAACCAACATCTACAGATTGCTTTGATATCTTTTAAAAAAATTGACATAAACAGAAAGGTGAATAGTGGCGAAGAAAAAATCATGTTTCCGAAATGACTGTTTCACGGTATATCAAAAGAGTAATATTTTTCTGCACCGTCGTATTTCTTTTAATGTCTACCACGTTCTCAAATATTACCGAGGAGTGAATTTTCAGTTTGAGGTTAAAAAAAAAAAAAAGAAAAAGTCGCAGAGCGATAAAGTATAAAGATTGATACACTTGTGAAATAGTGCTTTTCGTTAGTAACAAAATACTGAGACTGGCTTCATAGTTTTTTTAGATTGGCCCTGACTCGTCAAAACATATAATCTGGACATCTGATCAACAGTCTAGACGTCTAGATATCTTCACTTTAAGTCTCCCAATTATCTTTACTAAAATCTAACATTTCAAAATTAATAAAAAAAAAACAATAAGCTTCAATATCGATACATTTTTCTAATCACACCTCATATCTATCTATCTATCTATCTATCTATCTATCTATCTATCTATCTATCTTGTCCGTCTGGTTGGTTGGTTGGTTGGATTATAACAACCTTTACTGGTTACGTAATGAGAAATCATCTTTATATATATATATATATATATATATATATATATATTAAATATTTGATTTGTAAACACATATTTTGCAGATATCTTTAAGCTCATTTGTTTGCACACAGTTAAATGGTTTCAAATAATACTATCTATCACTAACAATTTAATTCCTCATTTGCCATTAGTTTGCACTCGGTTAAAGGGTTATACATATATGATTTGTAAGTCAATAGTTTGTTGGTAATGAGTCTAAGTTCACCGGACAGTAGCATAATGGTTAGAGTGTGCGCCAATGGCCCGGGAGACTTGGGTTTAATCCCAATGCAAGTCATACCAAAGACTTAAAAATGGTATTTTATGACTCCTTGCTTAACATTCAGCATTATAAGGTACGGATCAAGGGTGAAGTGGAGCAATCCAGGGAAAGGAGTAGCGCCCTCTCCTACACCTTGGTGTAGTAGCTATCGAAAAGGTAGACTTGGGGTCAACCTCCACTACGTTCGCCAACTTTACTTACTTTATTGTTTGAACACACAGTTAAATGGTTTTAAGTATTGCTATTTAACACTAATAATTTTATTTAATATTATTCATTCATTTACACACAGTTAAATAGTTCCGAGTATTGTGATATGAATAATTCAATTTTTGCGCGCAGTTAAATAGTTTCAAGTGTTCGTATCAAATACGAATAATTCTAATTAGTATAAATCATTTGTTTTCACCTACTTAAATAACTTCAATTATTTTCAACACCAATAGTTTCCTTTGCACGCCGTTAAATGTTTCAAGCATCGCTATTCAACACTTGCAATTTAATGTAACACCAGTCATTTGTTTACATACAGTTAATCGGTTAAACAGTTCCATTTGATCCATAGATGGGACCCTAACAGGTACTACCACTCCGGGTTAGAGTGTACCTGGAAGTAATGGCAATGAAGAGGTTGTTCACATTCCCCAAAGCTCCATGACTGGAGCCTTGTTATCAGATAGTTTGGTGTCATATCCAGACACTAGGTGTGGAGGGTCTTACCCTTCTGGAGAGACGCAGTCGGTGTATTCAACAGCCCCAATCGACTGGGCTGATTTCAGTCTGTTCGTATCTATCTATCTATCTCAGCTCAGTTTGCTGGGACTATTGAATACGCCGGCTGTTCCTCTGCAGATGGGTGGGACCCCCGCCCAATGAGTGTCTCGAATATGATACTAAAGCATTGGGGAATGTGAACTACCTCTTCATGGCCGTTACTCCCAAGTTCACTCCAACTGGGAGTGTTAGTGATGAAACTCCCAGCCTCTCGAACTCTGGAGGGATAGGTGTCATCCCTTCATTGTCATTACTCCCAGATCCACTCTTACTCGGACAGCCCATTGGATCTAGTGGGTTGAGTGTTCGCCGGGAGACCGGGGTTCAATCTCAGGTTTTGTTATACCAAAGAATTTTTCAAATGGTACTTGATACCACCTTGCTTAACACACAGCATTTTAAGGTATGGATCAGGGATAAAGTGGAACAATCCAAGCAAAAGAGGAGCGCCCTCCCCTACTCCTTGGTGTAGTAGCTAATGAAAAGTAAGCCTTCTTGTCGCCCTCGACAACGGTCACCAACTTTACTACTTATTACTAATTAGAGTCTCATCTGTGATTCAAATCCATTTGAAAATTATCATTATAAGCGAAGAATATCTAAAAACATAAAATTATATGCAAATTATTTGGGTAAACATTTCCTTGAGGCTATTCTTATTTACAAAGGATTATTATGATAAGTCACTTGAAACCACATAATTGCTTCAAGTACTTGCAAACCATATAACTGTGTACATATTATATGTTTAAAGAATAGTTGCTTGAAGCAAAAACTATCGATAGATTATAATTATTACTTTACTCTTTTGGGAGTTTTTCATACCAACGTTAGCTGATGGTTTCTTACCGGAGTTTGAGAGACAGCAAATCTACTCAAGTCTTCAGGACTCTTAGTATTCTAACCGATCTCAACAATGCCCTAGTTTGGATGGTCTCCACTCGTCCTCTTATTTCCAAGTCCTCCAGTCCTTGTACTAATCCTTTGGTGATTGTACCAAGAACTCAATTACAATTGGTATCAACGTCACTTTCATGTACCACAATTTTTTTCAGTTCTCTAGCAAGGTCTAGATACGTATCTATCTTTTCGCTTTCTTTCAGTTTTATTCTGTAGTCTACCGGAACGGCAAAGTCTACAATTCGGCAAGGTCTCTTTCTTGTTGACTATCACTAGGTCTGGTCGTCTGTCCGCGATCATGTGATCCGTAGTTATTATTATTATTATTATCATTATTATTTACTTGAAATTATGTAATTATTTGCAAAATGAATAAACAAATAATAAAACAAATTTTGACAAACCACAAAACTAACCAACCATTTACTAGGTGTAAATAAATTTACACCACCTCTGAAACTCTTCTTTTTAAAAGGCTTGAAGCTTTAATTAATTTTAAATAATGTTAAAGTGAACATGCTGAAACAATGCAATTATATGTATTATTTGTTTTAAGAATGGCTATATGAAGTAATAAGAGTAAAAAATTTATTACAGGGAGTTTATCATACCAGCGTTAGCTGGAGGGTTTTCACTGGAGTCTTAGTGACTGTAAGTCGCCTCCAGTTTCCAGGACTCTTCACAGTATTATTATCATTATTTATATATTAATAAAATTATCATCATCTTAGACTGTGTGTATGTAACGGTAACTCTACAAAAAAATGCACATCATAGCAAGATATTTTATAAGATTACACTTAGATATTATTAAAGGATAAAGCATTTTCCAGTCCAATTCTAAACTGGAGGATAATTTTCTCGGGTCTTCATTCACGCTTAACGTCAATTTTTAATCAATGAAATTCTCTATGTAACGGAAAGAACAATTAAATGCTAATTAGAATTCTAAACTACTTCTAAAATACCATCGAATTGGCGGGGCTTATTTTATCCCCTGAAGAGAATTAAGACCCACCATTATTATTATTATTATTATTATTATTATTCCTTAAGAGTTTTTCACATCAGCATTAGTTGATGGTCTTTCACTGAAGTTCGAGTCACTGCAAGTCTCTTCGAGTCTCCAGGACTCTTCTCAGTATTCTTGCCGTTCTCAATAGTGTAGTAGTTTGGATGGTCTCCACTCGTCCTCTTATTTCCAAGTCCCCCAGTTCCTTTATTAATCTTTCGGTGACTGTACCAAGAGCACCAATCACGATTGGTATAATCGTCACTTTTAAGTTCCACAGTTTTTTCAATTCCCTAGCAAGGTCGAGGTATTTATTCTTCTTTTCACATTCTTTCAGTTTTATCCTGTAGTCAGCCGGAACAGCAAAGTCCACCATTTTGCAAGTTCTCTTTTTTCTTGTTGATTATAATTATTATTTTCTCCTTTAGAGTTTTTCACATCAGCGTTAGCTGATGGTTTTTCACTGATATTTGAGTGACAGCAAGTCTCCAGGACTCTTCTGAGTATTCTGGCTGTTCTCAGTAATGCTGTCGTTTGGATGGTCTCCATACGTCCGCCAACTTCCAAGTCCTCCAGGCCCTTTAGTCATCTTTTAGTTACTGTACCAAAAGCACCAATTACAATTGATATAATTGTCACCGGCAGGTTCCACAGTTTTTTCAATGCCCTAGCAAGGTCGTGGTACTTATCCTTCTTTTCACATTCTTTCAGTTTTATTCTGTGGTCAGCCGGGACAGCAAAGTCGACAATTTTGCAAGTTCTCTTTCTTTTTCTTTTCTTTTTTTTTTTTTTTTGTTGTTGTTGATTATTATCAGGTCCAGTCTTCAGGCCGAGATTTGGTGATCTGTGTGTATGTCAAAGTTATTATTATTATTATTATTATTATTATTATTATTATTATTATTATTATTATTATTTCCAAAAGAATAAATGATTTCGGCTCAGAATAATTTCACAAGGACTGACGTACCGTAAAAACGAACGAACCAACCAAGCAGAAAAGTAGGGGACCAACAACTTGATCCTAAGCAGGATGCACAGATACTACACTGATATGTAAATTTAACGAGGTCTATGTTAGTAGAGAAATAAAACCCGACACAGTAGGGGAGAAGCGTAGTATATATATTTTCTAGAGCTGACCCCCTACGGTAGACGTAAATGTAAATCGTACATTGGTACAAAGTCACATTTCTTTGTTTTGGCTTGCTTCTTCTTAGATAGACCCACCCTGGCCACCAAAAACCCAGAGCATTTTGTTTGCTTTGTACTAAGAAGTCCTACCAGTGAATGAATGTGTGAATTGGAACCTTCCCAACTACTTTTTCCCTTAGCAAAACCGCCTACCCCGACAGTCTCGCTTGATTCAAGATTCAATTTAAGACATACATACAATTCGCTTGCTTTCGTCACTATTTTCAGAGGTCATAATAGCGAATGCTGTCAGATTATAGGAATACATTTGTTACTTCGATAACAATGATGGTACAAGGCCATTAAGTTTCGTTTCGTTTGGTTCGGTTCGGTTTGGTTTGGATTGGTTTGGTTTTATGGCACATCAACCATTGTAGGCTATTAGTGCCAAATTCATTTTTAAACATATGAAGATTTCTATTTCAAACGTATCAGTTTAATACAGGTACAGTTTTTTTTTTTGGTGAGGGATGTTACACACAGTTAAATGTCAAAACAGTTCAATTTCAAACAATTGAGTTTATCGTAAGTACTGCTTCATGTCAAAAATAGTTCCATTTCAAATAACTCAGTTTAGCATACAAAAACAGTCCTATTTTAAACAATTCAGGTTAGCATAAGTAAGTAGTTGGCGACCGTAGTCGAGGGCAACCAGAAGGCTCCCTTTTCAATAGCTACTACACCGCGGTGTAGGGAAGGGCGCTACTCCTTTCCTTGGATTCCTCCACTTTACCCACGACTTATATTTCTGAGTATTAAGCAAGGGGGTATCAAGTACCATTTTTAAAGTCTTTGGAATGACGCGACCTGGGATTGAACCCAGGTCTCCGGGACCATTGGCGAACACTCTATTCACTAGGTATTAGCATAAGTAGGCAGTTTAAATGTCAAAACAGTTCTATTTCAAGCAATTCAGTAGAGCATAAGTACGCAGTTTAAATGTCAAAATAGTCCTATCTAAATCAACACAGTTTAGTTCTGTTTGATCAGTTGATAGACCCTATCAGGTGCTATCACTCCGGGCTAGAGTGTACCTGGGAGTGATGGCAATAAAGGAGTACACTGCATTCCCCAAAACTCCAGCATTACTGGAACCTCACCATCAGATTGTTTTATTTCATATCCAGGACACTCGTTGGTGGCGGGGTCTTAGCCCTCTGCAGAGAAGCAGTCGGTATTTTCTACAGCCCCGGCCGATTAGGCAAGTCAGGTTATAGAAATATATTTGATACTTCGATATCAATGATGGCACAAGGACATTGTGTTTGGTATTTTCTTGATAAGAATGGGTGTTATACATGGAGGATTTATTCGCCCAATATTTATTTGTAATTATTTTTGAAAAGATACAAGAAAATTTTGTATAATAACAATAATACAAATACAGGCGGTACGAACGACTTTCTACCTGCAGTCCTTGGTGACACGAAGAGAGAGACACAAATCATCAAAGCCTACGCTAACCATACTATACTGACCCCCACACACGCGCGCGCGTGCGCAAGGTGCATCTTGTGCTGTCTAAGATTTCAACTCATCTCTGCCAGTAGAGACCCAAACTGATCCAATCTGATCAGATCCGAAAACCCAAACTGCACGCTTCAACGGTCGAACCTCAACTACCCGTCTTTTCAAAATCCTCAAATTCTCAGGACCATCTCTTCTGGATGCGACGTTAACCACCCACTCAATTCACTCCAATGATGATTGTCATATTCTTTCCGCGCGGGCGTAAGAGGGAACCATCTGACTACAGATAGACACTAAGTAGTTCAAACTAAATAATAAAATATAATTAACGGAAAATGATTAATATAAAAAAATCATTGCCTTAGTTATATAACAAAATGACAATCATCTCAACAGGCAAAATTCACTGAAAATTTACTATAAACAAAGTCAGAGATATTTTGAAGCCTCATTTCTCCGCCAAATCTTTGAATATCACCACTTTAAACGCTACTATTGTAATCTCCACCTCATCATAACAAAAAATAATATACTCATTGTGATCTTATCTTTATTTACCAACCCCTCCGCTTGGGCAGGATATGACACAAGGTCAATTTTTAAAGCGGAGTTTAGCAGGTTTGAATTCAGAGTTTTCCTTCTCCTAGACTAGTTGCCTCACCAAGGCTGAAGAACCCAGCCTGCCCGACTATTTACCCATAGCTGGAGGGAGAATAATTGGATTCATACCTTTCCCAAGGGTATTAGTGCTATGTGAAATGCAATCGGTATCGTCTAGGATTTGAACTCGTGTTGTCGTGTCCATTTCCTACGACGATAACCATTACACCACGGGCACCTCCTCATTGTGATCTTATACTGATCAAAAATATTGACCAGTCGGCTGGGGCTGTAAAATACACCAACTGCTTCTCTGAAGAAGGGCTAAGACACACCCCCACAAAGTGTGTCCTAGATATGATACTAAACAATGTGATATTGAGGTTTCGGTAATGCTGGAGTACCCCTTTATTGTCATCGCTCCCAGGTCCACTCTGATCCGGAGTGGTAGCACCTGATAGGGTTCTATCTGTGGGTCAAACTAAACAAAACTACGTTCCTATGCTAAACTGAATTGCTTGAAATGGAACTGATTTTGTATGCTAAACTGATTTGTTTGAAATAGAACTGTTTTTGACACTGAAATTGTACTTACGCTAAACTGAATTGTTTGAAATAGAACTGTTTTGACATTTCAGTGTGTGTAAACAAAAACTATACTTATACTAAACTGAATTGTTTGAATTAGAACTGTTTATTTGTATAAAAATGGATTTGGCATTAAATAACCTACAAAGATTGATATGCCATAAAATCCAAACAAACATCATCAAAAATAATAGCAGTCCTTATCTATGAGGGTCGGTTAAAAAGCTTATAGCATCTCATGGAATGTGATCAAATGTGGTTTATTTTTCAACATAGTCCATCTTGCCGTCCACACACATTGTTGTTGCAGTGCTTGTATCCCATTGATTAAAAGTCATCAACAAGAGATATGATTCCATCAAATGAGCTTTTTTTTTTTTTTTTTTTTCGTACATATTTTATATAATTTTTAAAGTAACTAGGCAGCAGCAGCCCTGTTGGCCGGGCGGAGTGGGGTGAAGGCTGTAGAATACACTGACTGTATCTCTGCAGAGGGGTAAGAACGGGCCAAACGAATATTTTAAATATAACACGAAACAATCTGATGGTGAAGCTCTTGTACTGGGAATCTTTAAAGAATGTGAAATATCCCTTCATTGCCATTACTTCTTAGGTCCACTCTGACTCGATTAGTTAATACCTGTTAGGGTTCTCTCTATGGGTCACCTAGTGTCCTTGGTATGTCAGTAAACTGAATCTGATGGTGAGGCTCCCGTCTTTGAAAATGTTGAATACCATTTCATTACCATTATTCCCAGGTCTCCTCTGACGTGGAATAACGGTACCACTTAGGGCACCATGTATGTGTCAAATAGATCTACATAATCATTTGCTATGCTTGAAACTATTTAACCGTAAGCAAACAAATGAGCTCTGGCTCGTTTAAAAATTGTTACCTACAAGCTATTCGCTTACAAATACATAAGTGCGTAAGTGTGTGTAGGGAGGGGAAACAGGATTTGGCTATAGATAACTTATAAGGGTTGATGCACCATAAAACTCTACCAACCAACAAGGCAGGTAGTTCGCTCTATTTTAGACTTATTTACATCAAACTAGGACAATTTATGCATGAAGAACTCCTTTTAAGGTTAAAAGGTTTATTGGGTTTCAGGTTTTCTGGTTTGTGCTTTTATATATATATATATATATATATATATATATATATATATACTTTACACAAACTTTGTTTTCATTAAAACCCATCGGTTTTACCTAAGCTACATTGTTAAGTAACACACTCTCTCTCTCTCTCTCTCTCTCTCACACACACACACACAGAGAAAGATATATATATATATATATATATATATATATATATATATATATATATATATTATAACAGTATTGGTTGTCACAAATTCACTTTATGGGTTTGTGGCGAACCAAGTGCGATATAATTTGGAGAGTGCTTAATATCTGTGATAGAGCTATAATATAATAATAATAATAATAAATAAATATATATTAGATTTTATATATTTAATGACATGGAAGTTTGTCTGCAACCTTAGGTTTCATGAAGTTTTCAAACAATAATCATCAGGCAGATAACGAAAAGAAAAGAAGAAATCGAAAAAATTGAAAAATACAGTCAAAAATCGTTTCTCGGTCATACTGTAGCAAAGTTTGCTACCTAAATGCGTTCTCCTATCCTGAAAACAACCTCTAGTTTATTGCACAGTGTATGTATCTTCACACACACATGCACTAAACACCACTTTCACCTCCACACGCAATAATATGCAACTATAACCCCACACACACACACGCGCGCACACATAAAGATTTGTACACAATTCCAATGGTTTTTGACTGTATTTTCCGATTTTTCGATTTCATCATTTTCTTTCGTTATCTGCTTGTAAAACTTCATGAAACATAAGGTCGCAGACTAACTTCCATGTGATTGAATATATAAAAACATATATATATATATATATATTTATCGAGAGAGAGAGAGTTTCTTATGTTTCTTGTTGGAGAAGGTCTAGTTAATGGGTATTCAATGAGATTTTAACTTACTCGTCATTATAATTTGAATGGTTTTTAATTACTTTTTTTGTATATATATATATATATATATATATATCAGTGTGTGTGTTTCCACTACAATTTTGTTGGTAATTCTATTTTCAAATGAGTTAAAATTAATTTCTGGACACAATTATATATATTACTATTGTTTATACACACTTAAATGTTTTAACTAATAATTCTTTTTTATATAAATCATTTTTGCAACCAGTCAAATGGTTCCAAGTATTGCTATGTAATACTAAAAGTTCTGCTTAGCATACGATTAAACGGTTTCAAGTATTCCACACAAAAAACTTTATTTGTACACAGTGAAAATGCTTCCAAGTATTGCTATGTAATACTAAAATGATTCCATTATTGGTATGTTACACAAACAATTTAATTAAACATCAGATATTTATTTACATACAGTTCAATTGTCAACCAGTTCTATTTGACCCATGGATGGTGTCCTATCAGGTGCTAATACTCTGGATCAGAGTGGACCAGAGATCAATGGCAATAAAGGAGTTCTCCAATGCTTCAGCATTGGAGCCTCACCATCAGATGGGTTAGTGGCAGATCTAGGACTCTCACTGGGGAAGTCTTACCCCTCTGCAGAGACGCAGTTGCTGTATTCTATAGCCCGAGGCAACTTGGGTACAGTTTACTTTATGCCAAAGCCATCTTTTTAGAAGAACATTAGTGATACTGGTAGGATTAAAGAGTTCATGCCTTTTCCAATGGTATTTGTCCGAAAGTGAACGTAATACCACAATTGGAGTTCGAACTCGCTCACTTTGACGCCCCTGTTCACTACTTTTGCCACTACGCCAGAAGGTTTGGGGTAGTGTAAAATCTGATAGGAAAATAAAGTGTGCTAAAAAGAAAATATTTCTTCAATTATTTTTTCACTTGAAGAAGAAGAAGAAGAAGAAGAAGAAGAAGAAGAAGAAGAAGAAGAAGAAGAAGAAGAAGAAGAAGAAGATATTTGCAGGAATAGGAAGAGTGTAAAGAAGAAGAAGAAGAAGAAGAAGATAGGAAATCCTGACACTTAGCAAGACTCAAACACCGACCACGCTTTAGAAAATATCCAACTCTCTCGATTACTGGGCAGACCCCCAATAATAACTTTTCCTTCAATGATATCGATTTTCAACCGTATTATTCCAAGTCAAGGGAATAACGCCAACAAAAAGGGAGTGATTGAATGATAGAATCGGATTTTCAAACAGTCGAAGTGTCCATTTTGTTTTTCTTAGGGTTTCCACTGAAAATCGGTGAATATATTTACTTCCCCCATTAGACAGAGACGCTAATCATTGGTCTCAATCGACAGAAGCCACACGAAAATTGAAAATATTGAACCATCGCCAACAGTTTGACTTTTAAATCAACTCCTTCCATTTCTACTTTGTTATTTCTTGGGCGTTGTTGTTGTTGTTGTTGTTGTTTCTTCTTCTTCTTCTTCTTCTTCTTCTTCTTCTTCTTCGTTATGCCATGCTTATTTCCGTCTTTTATATCATTTTTTTTCATCCTCTTTACTTCCTTCACTGTTTCTGCTTCTTCTTGTCATGTTTAATTCGATCTTTTTAATTTTTTTTCTTTATCTTTAGTTCCTTCAGTGTTTGACTATTATTATTATTATTATTATTATTATTATTATTATTTCTCTTCTTCTTCTTCTTCTTTCTTTCTTTCTTTCTTTCTTTCTTCGTTAGGCCATACTTATTTCCGTATGTTTATTGTGAAAAGAAAGTGACTCTTTGGAGTTAATGAAATTAAAAAGAAAGCGGAAAGAATTACAAAGCAATCAAATATTTTAAAATCTGCCCGATATTTGCAGGAGTGAATGAAATAGCCGAAGTTAACAACCGAAGTTTCACTGAAAAAGGATCTTTAGGAAAAGTTTGCTGGAAATTGATTGATACAAACAAATCAATATATACACCAAGAAACTAAGTAGAAATTAGAATATGAGGGCGTAACAAAAAGATAACTTATTCATCTTTAGAGTAGCCATTTATTGCTCTGCCAACATTCATTCAATATTTCCGATCTTTGATTCAACAATTCTTTATAATTGGGGAACTTTGCAATAGTCAGCTTTTCTTCCATATAGAGAAGGCAAGATTTATCACCTAGTTTATAATTATGCGTTTTTTTACAATTTCTCACTTTAGTATGGGTTGCCCAGTCGGTTGGCGCTGTAGAATACACCGACTGCTTCTCTGCAAAGACCCCCACCACATGAGTCTCCTGGATATGACACTAAACAATCTGATGGTGAGGTTCCAGTAATGCTGGAGCTTTGAGGAATACGGAGTACTCCTTCACTGCTATCACTCCAAGGTCCACTCTGGCCCGGAGTGGTAGTACCTGATAGGGTCCTATCTTTGGGTCAAATAGAAATAAACAGCGGCTTTATGCTAAACAGAACTGGTTGAAATAAGTCTGTTTTGAAATTGAAACTTTATTTCAAACAATTCAGTTTAGCATAAGCTAAACTGAATTGTTTGAAATAGATCTGTTTAGACATTTATCAGTTTATAAACAAAAACTATACTTTTATTAAACTGAACTGTTTGAAATTTAATTCGGCGTTTAATGACCGGAAAAGTGTTAATAGTGGTAAAACAAAACAACTAACAACCAACCAATTTAGTATGAGTTCTGCTCCATACTTGTTTTTAATCTCCTAGAAATATGGTACTTGATACCTTCTTGCTTAATACTCAGCATTATAAAGTATTATCGAGGGTAGTGGAGCAATCGAGTGAAAGGAGTAGCGCCCTGTCCCACACCTCGATGTAGTAGCTATTAAAAAGAGAACCTTCGAGATGCCCTCGATTACGGTCGCCAACTTTACTTATATGTATATATGTGTGTGTGTGTGTGTGCGCGCGCGCGCGCACATATATATATATATATATATATATTCGTCTTGGTATATTTTATTAAAGATGAGAGACAAACTTTTGAAGTTGAGTGTTTTTTATTAGCCTTTTTCTGTTCGTGAGTGAGAAGTTGCAAATGAGAATGAAGGCTGATTAATAATTGTCTGAAATCTCTGTTGTTACGGCCCGAATACAAGTACTTTCGATTTTCGTTGGTCATTGTCGTGGGTGTAAGTGCGGGTTCATGCTCTCATTTGAAATATTGTTTGATCCCATTAAACATCTCATAATCTATGGTGTGCTTTTACTCATGCCGTTGACATTGATCGACGAAGGTCATAAGTACGTGTACTCGACCAGTAACATCAGAGATTTCGGACAATAATCCTTAAGTGAAAGGTTTGGGGGAAGAAAAAGATTTTAAAAGAGTTGATATGCTATAAGAAGCCCAGTCAGCTGGGTCTGTAGAATTGACCGACTGTATCTCTTCAAGAAAGTAAAACTCCCCAAACGAGTGTCCTGCGGATGACATTAAACCATCTCAACCTAGTCGGCTGGGGCCGTGGAATACACTGACAGCATCTCTGCAGAGGAGTAAAAAAAAAGTATCCTGTATATGACATAAAACAATATGATGATGTGGCTCCACTAATGCTGGGGCTTGGGGAATGCAGAGTACCCCCTCATTACCATGATGTCCGGCCTTTTTAAGTACCGACTACCTAGTAACACCACATATTTTAGATATATTGACGATATACTTATTTTCCGACTCCAAAACATAAAAATTGAAAAAAATGCAGAGAAATTAAATAATGTTGAACCCTCCATCAACTTTACATATGAAAAGGAATCAAATAACACCATAACCTTCCTGGACATCCTAATTATTAAATCCCAAAACGTTTTAAATTTTAAAGTCTACTGCAAAGCCACAAACAAAAACGATAACTATTCATTTTTACTCCTACCACAACCACAAAATCAAAACAGGCCTTATAATTGGCTTTTATCGAAGAGCACTTGGAATATATAACCCATAACACCTAAATGAAGAATTTAAGTTCATCGAAAATTCCTTTATAAGTCTAAAATACACAAAAGTTTTCATATTAAATGCTAGAAAAAATGCCCTTAATATACACTCATCAAATAAACTAAAGAAAAAAAAACACTATTCTCATTACCCACAAACACACATAACAAATCTCTCTTACAACAAATTAACCAAATTAAGATTACCAATCATACATATATATATATGTATATATATTCATTAAAACTCTTATTATCGAATGGAGATCGATAGAAAATGACGCGGGTGAGTGGGCCGGATTGAGAGACTAAATTGTTTTGGCAGGAAAGATATTAAAGCGTCGCTTTCACCGAACAACATTGTCTATTAGATAGGGAATCTGAATCGATAAGCAAATGCAGACATATCAACAATCGTCATTTATGTTCTCTAGCTCCAGATTGACTATAAAAATGAAATTAAATAAAATAATGAGTAATCTAGGATATTACATTTATATATATTGCGTGTCTACCTATGTTAATAGTGCCGTGAAGAGTGGACCCTTGCAAGATATAAATGTGAATAGAAAATGAATTTGATTTTTGAAAAGAATCATATTGTTTGATGATTGAGAATAGTTCGTGAAACTGGCAGTACGTAACTCAAAGAAAGTGTTTGTGCATGAAAACCTTTCTTAAATCGTTGTTTTCCGTTATATATATATATATATATATAGCACAGCATTTAAAAAACATTCATGCCCAACAACAGAATTACGGAAAATTCTCACCGAAAACACAACAATATTAGAACATCAAAATAACAAACAAAAACTACAGATTTTCGAAGCACTACATATTAGAAACATGCAACCCAAACTTAACAGAATTAATTTTCAAACCAGTGCTAATGTACTTAAATGTCTTTAGCAACTGACTCTATCTATTGAACAATTTTAAAGAGTAAACGCTACACACTGCAACGGCCCAGATGCTCTTCTTCTTACAAAGTAGTAATGTACATACAAAAGTTACATCATTTTTGTAATACATCCTCCCCTCATGATGGCCCAAAGTCGGGCAGAAAGTACTTGGGAAATAAACAATTATGGAAAATATATCAATCAATTCCCGCCGAATACTATAAAATCAATACGGCAATATGACAGGATCAACAAAAAAATATGTAGACAGAAAATGTCTATTTTATGCAACGAAATTTGTATATATATATATATATATATATATATATATATATATATATGCAGGGTGTCCCAAAATAGATTCAACTCATTAATATGATAATGATTTATTACAGAGACGTTTTTCCATTCAGCTGGTGTGAGTTTATGCTTGATCTGGATTTCTGTATGAATATGACAATCAATAATCTGATAGTGAGGTTCCAGTAATGCTGGAGCTTTGAGGAATGTGGAGTACACATTCATTGCCATCGGTCCCAGGTCCACTCTGATCACGGTTCAATCCCCGGTCGAGTCGTAGCAAAGATTCAAAAAATAGTACTTGATGCCTCCTTGCTTAACACTCAGGATTATGAGATTCATATCAAGAGTAAAGTAGAGCAATCCAGGGAAAGGAGTAGCGCCCTACCCTACACCTCGGTGTAGTAGCTATTGAAAAGGGAGTCTTCGGGTCGCTCTCGCCAACGGTGACCAACTTTACTATGCTTGTATATATATATATAGAAAGAGAGAGAGAGAGTAAGAGAGAATGCTTCACAATTTCTGAAACAAAATAATTAGGCGCAAATCCATGACTACGAATGATAGAGTAATAAAAATTACTTTTATTGAAAGGTAAAAGAGTACCATTTTAGGATCTGCAACCATTCAGTCCCAAATATGAACTAAAATTGTCAAGAAGAGCCTTTTCTCCATATGTCCGCCGTAAAGATCTGAACGGACGCTGGCCGACTGAAATTTGAACTTTGGTGATAGTCCTGTGTCTTCGAATTGTTATCGGAGGCCCAAATAATGAGGAACCCGTCCCTTATAATCTTCAGAAGAGGCATGAGGTTCAAAATTCCTGACTAACTTAATTGTAGTCACACACTTTAAAAAGTGCACAGAATCGCCTCGTCAGTGATGTTCTTGGGGTCCTTACAAGTTTCGGGTCTTCTAACATCATACTTGCTCTCCCAAGTGACCCTACCGAAACTATTGTTCCAGCTGGCGATCCTGCTGTAAAAATACGCCCAGCATGCAAAATCACACAGTTCACACCTCAAAAGAAAAAATTTTTTTTTTAAATGCTACAGCTAATGAGTTTTTAAAATGGTATTGGCCAATGAGAAATGACTTACGTCACTTCCCTCCCAGTCGCGGCGAATTATAAAGGTAAACATACCACAAATTTGTCTATATTCTATATCTTGTATGAGTACACTCACTTGCACTGTGCCAGGTTTGGATCAAGATAACAGGTAATATCCTTCTGACAAGCAAGTCTTAACTAAAAAAACAAAAAAATAGAAAGCTTTTTCCTCCCTAACTTCTTTATGACGATGAATTAAAAAAATAAATAAATAAATAAAAATCTGACTCCTGTGTGGAAATCCGTTGAAATTAAACTTTCTTCTGCATCTTGATTGAACAATCTTAAAGGATTCAGTCTCGTTATCTGTCTTCACTTATAAGATCTTCTGCTCTATTA
This sequence comes from Sepioteuthis lessoniana, assembly GCA_963585895.1. Classification (NCBI taxonomy): domain Eukaryota; kingdom Metazoa; phylum Mollusca; class Cephalopoda; order Myopsida; family Loliginidae; genus Sepioteuthis; species Sepioteuthis lessoniana. Next base: position 43,477,538 of record OY757935.1, on the reverse strand, counting down.
CCTAAGGCATGATTTTGCTATATCTGGTTGCATATATCAAACCTTAACTATTTCCCGTCAATAATCAGAAAAGAAAAGAAGAATGAAATTAACTGGGAAGATCAGAGAGTCCGCTGCTTTAATTCAACTGTGATACAGTATATATATATATATATATATATATTGGATTGGCGTTTGAGTCAACCGGGTTTCAATCCCAGCTACGGGAATTTAGTATGTCTAGCCACACTAATGAGTTCTGATAGAACAAAACAGATCTGTCTGTGGATGACAATATGTATATATATA
>OY757935.1:43169750-43474750 GCA_963585895.1 Sepioteuthis lessoniana | reverse complement strand
TTAAATAGTACCACTACTTTCCTTCAAGAAGGATGGATTTGGCATTAAAATAACCCAAGAAGGTTGGTATGCCATTAAAAACAAACCAAATCATTTATATATTCGACAGCCGTTGGCATTGAGCTCTCGGTTGGATAATCTACGTTCTCCTTGGGTTTTTACCATTTAGTTTAATCCTTACACTATGTTCTTCGTTTTATATATATATATATATATATATATATATATGAAGAATATACTTGAAAGACACAATCGCTAGGAGCGTCGAGAGAAGGTTGAAGCGAAGCGGATTAATCTTAAATACAGATGAAGAAAAATGACTCCGGCTCTAAACATGCCGACTTCTTAAACCCCGAGAAAATAATTAAAACGTTTCGAACTTGTGAAGTGACTCATTGCGTTCCATTTTCTTTTTCCTTTTACAAGGATAATCCTCTCACAACCTCAGAAACAAACCTCTTTTCCTCGAGGTGGACTAAAATTGGTTGGTTGGTTAGTCGGTCGGTTGGTTAAGTTTTTATAGCATATCAACCGTTGTAGGTTATTTAATGTCAAATCCTCTTTATACCTACATATAGTAAATATATGATTTGTAAATACATTGATTGTAGATAACATTTTTAAACAAGCCAAAGCTCATTTGTAGGCACACAGTTAAATGGTTTCAAGTACTTGTTGGTTGGTTGGCTGGTTGGTTTTTATGTTGGTTATTTTACGCCAAATCCTATTCATACATATATTGATTATATATGATTTATAAACAAATAATTTGTTGGTAGCATTTTTTAATGAGCCAGAGCTCATTTGTTAGCATACTGTTAAATCATTTCAAGTATTCCTATCTAACTTGAATAATTTAATTCAATACCAATCATTTGTTTGCACACAATTATATGGTTTCAAGTACACCTATCTAACTCAAACAATTTAATGTTACATCAGTAATTTATTTGCATACAGTTAAATGGTTATATATATATAAATTTATTTATATATCATTTGTAAATGAATAGTTTTGAGTATTTTTTTAAGGTAGAGCTAATTTATTTGTACTCAATTAAGTATTACTATTGTTTGCATACCAGTCCATTGGTCTCGTGGGTAAAGTGTTCGCTAAAGATCCAGGAGACCAGAGTTCAATCCCCAGTTGAGTCATGCCAAATACTCAAAAAATGGTACTTGATGCATCCTTGATTAACATTCAGTATTATAAGGTACGTATCAAAGGTAAATTGGAACAATCCAGGGAAAGGATTAACGCCCTCCCCTATAGCTCGGTTTCGTTGCTATTGAAAAGGGAGCCTTCGGGTTGCCCTTGACTACGGTCACTAACTTTATTTACATATTGTTTGCACACAGTTAAATGGCTTCAAGTATTATTATTCAGAAATAATTTTATTCAACATTACCGATTCGTTTGCACAGACGTAAATGGTTTCAAGCATCGCTGTGTAACACAAACAATTCAATTAAACATAAGTCATCTGTTAGTGTTATGAAATAGCCAAGGGATTTCGGTTCATGCCTTTGAGTTTAGTTAGGCTGAGAACCTTTCGGCTCAGCACATGGGTTGTTTGGGTGTAAGATTGAAGCAGGTGTTAACGTGGGTGCGCGCGAGTGGATGGAGGTGTCACTCAGATGTCATAACAGTCCAAGACGATACTGGGTGACAAGGTGCGGGTGACGTCACCCACCGGAAGCACGCGGAAGTTTGTGTGAGAATTTGAAGAAAATAAGTCGGGTTTTGGACGCCGAACGAGAAGGATCGATTTTGGAGCTCGCAGGCGCGAGGCGAACGTGCGCCCGATGGGGGCCGCTCGAGTTGGGGGCCAAATGAATAAGACAGCATAGAAGATTGTGTCTCTCCTCCTTACGTCGAAACCTTTAACTCAAAGTTAATAAAAAAGGTTTCGTACCTGAACAAGAAGTCGTTACATGTTTTCGAATTCCGAGATTCCTATGTTCTTTATATGTTCTATCGTTAATGAACATTACATGTCTATTTCGCACATGGCCATATTCGTGTATATGGCTACGCAACATAGACATATTTGGTGCCAGAACTTGGGCATATCGTTCATGATATGGTTTATGATTGGGTTACCATGGTTCCACGAAGACGATCAGAGAAGCGGCTAAGAACAAGGAGGAATCTATTTCGGAGCGGCTTGTTCAGGCGATCGAGGGAGAGAGAGAGAAAACACAAGGCCCCAGAAAATAAGAAACAAGGAAAACAGACCAAAAACACGAAGAAGAAATTCGGCACCCCCCAGAAAGAAAAAGGAAAATGTCCAGCACCGAAAAAAGAAGAAAAACAGCGCAACTCCAAAAGAAAAAAAAGAAAAAAAAGGCGTGAAAAGAAAAGAAAAAAAGAAGTAACACAACTCAACTCCAAGAAAAAAAAAGGCATGAAGAAAAGAAAAAGAATAAGAAGGTATTTGCTCATTTACGTCTGTCATAGTTTAATTTACGAATAGAGTTTGAATGGTTGTGGAGGATAGATTTGGAACTAATTCTAAAATTAAAAAAAAAAATCGTTGGTAGCATAGAAAATCATGATTACTACTGTATGTGACTTTGTACCGTGGTGGGAGGAGAGAAAGAAAGAGTAACAGAGAAATAAGCTCGCAGTGACAGAGAAGAAAGAAAGGTGGTCGCTGTGGGGGACAGAGGATTGTGTCGCGCTCATGATTGACAGCAATAGCAAACAATATTTTGTAAAGAAATTTTATAGTAATAACGTATTTTTATGAATGGATTTTACGATAGACGGGGTCATTGTAGGTGAAGTTTGTAGTAAATAACGTTTTTATGAATGATAACTTGTAACTTGTTGGTGGTCCGGGCTAATAATATTCGGAGATTATTATTTTGATTCGAGACCTTGGAGATTTCGCTCATCGATGGGATTTCCGGAAGATTTTCGCATATCTGTAGTTAGGACCTTTAGGACAGGTTTCGATGTTGGAGAATCGATATTTTGGGCGCTGAAGAAATCAGGCCAGGTTTTTGTTTAAGTTGTCGAATCCGAAAAAAGTCGGATGTACGGAGGAATGTCCGTATCGACTGGAAAATTGTCTCAGATATCTCGCCAGAGAGGCAGATCAACGAAGAGACGGATGTTTATTGTGTCTGACAGGGCAGACGGTTATTTTGTGAGTTTCCCCTGGAGTGGGACTGTGAGGTTTTGTTGAGGAAGATGTTCGGAAAAACATGGGTTTGGAGATTAGTTATTTAAGATGTGCGCAGAGTTTTGGTGGTCTCATTGGATGTGTTTGGAAAATTCGCGGACTCGATTTTGTGTCGAGGGAGAAATTTTATTGACTGAGCTGATAAAGGTTTGGGTGGTTTAGAAAAGAACACCCGGTATTTTAAGGGCGAAAGAAAGAAAGAAGATAAAAAAGAAGGGTACTCGTAAGCTGTTGAAAAGATGTAAGATAGACCGTTTGACGGTGGTCAAAAGTTGGAAAAAACGGGGAAACATCTATTTTGGTTTGATTACGAGCTATGCTTGGTTATGGAAGGTTAAAATGTGTACATTAATTAATGACAGACATTACGTGAGGAGATATAAAGTTAGCAGTAATAAGTACGGACGTAGAAGGAAGGCAAAAATGCAAAATACAAAATGAGCAATTGACCTGAGATTAAAAAAAAAATTTTTTTTAAATATGAAAATAAGAGAACAAATTAAAGACTGAAAAAATATACATGCCGAACGAGTGACTGTTGAAAAAATTTTTTTAAAAAAAGAAAAAAAAGAGAAAAAAGAACCAGAAAATGTGGTCGGAAAAAGAAAAAAAAATGAAAAAAAAAAAAACGATGGACAATACGAACACTTTTTATTTTTATTTCAGTGACTTTTGAGTTTGGGACTGACGCATACTTTTTGTTGTATTATCTTGTTGAAATTGTATTGCTGAAGATTTTGTTGCTCAGTTCGACATAAGGGGGAGCGGCACAATAGTTTAAGAAAATAATTTGTCATCATCGATGACAAATGATTTTATTGTGGTTGGATAGGTATGTTATGAAATAGCCGAGGAATTTCGGTTCATGCCTTTGAGTTTAGTTAGGCTGAGAACCTTTCGGCTCAGCACATGGGTTGTTTGGGTGTAAGATTGAAGCAGGTGTTAACGTGGGTGCGCGCGAGTGGATGGAGGTGTCACTCAGATGTCATAACAGTCCAAGACGATACTGGGTGACAAGGTGCGGGTGACGTCACCCACCGGAAGCACGCGGAAGTTTGTGTGAGAATTTGAAGAAAATAAGTCGGGTTTTGGACGCCGAACGAGAAGGATCGATTTTGGAGCTCGCAGGCGCGAGGCGAACGTGCGCCCGATGGGGGCCGCTCGAGTTGGGGGCCAAATGAATAAGACAGCATAGAAGATTGTGTCTCTCCTCCTTACGTCGAAACCTTTAACTCAAAGTTAATAAAAAAGGTTTCGTACCTGAACAAGAAGTCGTTACATGTTTTCGAATTCCGAGATTCCTATGTTCTTTATATGTTCTATCGTTAATGAACATTACATGTCTATTTCGCACATGGCCATATTCGTGTATATGGCTACGCAACATTAAATAGGTATATATTTCTATTCGACCAATAGATGGGAATCTATTAAGTAATACCACTAGAGTTTAGACGTCAAAACAGTTCTATTTCGAGCAATTCAGTTTAGCATAAGTACGCAGTTTAAATGTCAAAACAGTTCTATTTTAAAGAATTCAATTTAGCATGAATACGCAGTTTAAATGCAAAAATCAGTATTGTGAAGAAAACACAGTTTAGTTCTATTCAACCCATAGATAGAACCCTCTCAGATGCCACCATTCCGGGCAGAGTGGACCTGGGAGTAATAGTCATGAAAGGGTACTCCGCATTCCCCAAAGCTCCAGGATTCGAGCCTCAAAATGCGATGGTTTAGTGTTATTTCCCGGACATTTGTTGCTAGAGGGGTGAGTCTTACTCTTCTGCCCAGATGCTGCCGGTGTATTCAACAGCCCCAACAGACTGAGCTGGGACTTGGATTGTCCCTTCACTGAATGGCAATATTTCCTCATGATATAGCTCGGTAATTTTCTTACGTTCCCTAGTTGAGTAAGCCGTTGATTGGTTGTTTATTTAAGTGGTTGGTTTTAAGGCTTGCCAACTCTTCTTGGGTTATTCAAAGACATTTTTTTCTTTTTTTTTAAGCAGTTATATCATCATCATCTTGTCATGCCATCAGGGCGAATATCCCCGACCTTCTCTCGCCACCTCTACCTATCGTTCATCGCTTCCAGCAGATCCTCATGGCTGCACCCCGTATCCTCACAAAACTGCTGTATGAATGTTCAAGTTGGTCGCCCTACTTTTCCTCGGCCATGTGAAGGGGTCCATAGGAATACATCACTTATGAGCTCGTCCCTACTTCTCCATCTGTGTCCTGCATGTCTGGTTTGTCTAACTTGGATAGTTTTCGTGATAGGTGGTAGGTGGCCGTACAGCTGCTGCTTTGTGGGGTGTTGCCTCCAGGACTTGTTCAATATTGCTCGCAGCATTAATCAGTCATATGGTTTTAAGAAAATAATGATAATAATCCTTAGAAAACAATTATAGCTTCAAGTAACTATTCTTTATACAAATTATTTGCACACAGTTATACGATTTCATACATGTCTATCTAACATTAATGATTTTCATTTAGTTATAGGATTTTAAGTTATCATCATCATCATCATCTCGAGCACGGGTTTCCCTTATTCTCCCCCCCTCTCTCTCTCTCCATTCGTCCCAACCATCCTTCACTTCCAGCAGGTATTCTAGACAACATCCTGTGTCCGTACAGAGCTGTTGTAGATAAGTTCAAGTTGGTCGTCCAACACTTGCACATCCGTGTGAAAGAGTCCATCGGAGAACGTCGCTTATATGTTCGTCCTTACATCTCCAGAAGTGTCCCTCATGTCTTGTTCGTCTAATTTGAATGGCTTTCGAGATGGGAGGTAGGTGGCCGTACAGCTTCTTTTTTGTGGGATGTTGCTTCCATGATTTGCTTAATATAGCCCGTAGCATCCTCGTGCAATTGCCGTTTAGCTTTTTCCCCATACACTCAGTCAGCGTCCGAGTGGTGCATCCATACAGTAGTATGGACACGACTGCTGCTTGAAAAAAATGTGTTTTATTTTATCGGATAAGTCTGATATCCATATGCTTGATAACCTATCGATAGCAGTTCATGCCTTCGCTAGTCACGTACTGATGTCATTTTCAATTGATGAGAAGTCTTCCGTCTACTAATTTCAAATAACCACCATTTAGAGTGGAGGTGTCTCCTTTTTGATTAAAACACATGGACTACGTTTTGTCAAAAAATGATCTCAAATATGCTTATTTTATACAAATAATTTGCACACAGATATATTGTTTCAAGTATTTCTATCAAATACAAATATTTTGCGCACATTTATTTAGTTTGATATATTCCTAACAAATCCCTACAGTTTGCTCAGTTACGTGTCTCAAGTATTCCTATCTAATATTAATAATTTGCACACATTTATGCGGTTTAAAGTATTCCAATCTAATACAAGTACTTTGTATACAGTAATATGGTTGCAAGTGCTCACATCTAACACAAATAATTTGCACACATTTATATGGTTTCAGGTATTCCTATCAAATACTAATAATTTGTTCACAGCTATATGGTTTCAAGTACTACTATTGTGGACAAAAGCATACACACATAAACACACACACACACACATACGAACACGTTGGCAGAAACTGCAGAGGGCCAGGACTGAGAGGTGTCACGTGAGTCGAGGGACAGGACAATTCCTGAAAGTCCCCAAAAGATAAGGACATCTCGGCACTGTTGCGAAACAGAGACTGTGTCCTCTGAGTACTGTTATTTGTTTAATGCATTCGTCAGTGTTATGAAGGAGCCATTGTTAACCCATCTCTAGGTTAATAATCTCTCCGATATTGGAAAACGTGACTATGGTAGAATCTGGAAGATAAAAAGAATCCAATACTGTGTAATACTAATAATTTTCAAACTGACCAATAGATGGGACACTAATAGGTACAACCACACCTGGTCAGAGTGGAGCTGGGAGTAATGAATGAACTAAGGCTGATTCCACACTCCTTAGAGCTACCGAATTTGAGCCACTCCATCGGATACAGTTTAAGGTCATGCCCAAGAAAACCTTTAAGAGGGTTTCTTACCCCTTTGCAGTGGATGTCCCACCGACAGAGTAGACTACTACTTTAGCAGTTGTTATTGTTACCACTTTCTTTCAACACTGTTTTTCATCAATATCTTCCAAATTCATATTCTCTCTCTCTCTCTCTCTCTCTCTCTCTCTCTCTCTCTCTCTCTCTCTCTCTCTCTCATTCTTGGCAAACGTCATAAAAATAGATATTAAAAAAACGTTTTATCATTTTCGTTACGTCATTACATCGCTTATTTATATATTTATTTTCCTCTTTAGATTGAAACCTTTCCAAGTGCTGTTCGTTTTCGGCATGTAATTTTGTATAGCATCCGTCCCAATGCAAAACTGACCCCATTCCCTTCGCTCCAGTGCGAAAACCGACTGCATCCTTCGATTTGTGTCTCCTATATCGATTCACACTCAAAAGTTTGCCCAGTCGGCTTGGGCTGTAGAATACACCGACTGCTTCTCCGCAGAGGGGTAAAAACTCCACCCAATGAGTGCCCGGGATATGACACTAAACAATCTGGTGGTGAGTTTCTAGTGATGCTGGGGCTTTGGGGAATGGGGAACAACCCTTCATCTCCATCGATCTCAGGTCTACTCTGGCCCAGAGTGGTAGCACCTGAAAGGGCTCTATCTATGGGTTAAATAGAACTAAACTACGTACATATGCTAAACTGAATTGTTTGAATTAGAATTGTTTGACTAAACTGAATAGCTTGAAATAGAAATGTTTTTGACAATTAAATTGTGTACTCATGCTAAGCTGAATTGTTTGAAATAGAACCGATTATTTGTATAAAAATGGATTTGACTTTAAATAACCTACAAAGGTTGATATGCCATAAACCCAAACAACCAACCAACACACTCAAAAGTGATCGCCCGTAAACCTTTCATTGACGCTTGGTCCAAAACAACACAGTGAGTGCGCAAAAAGCGCAAATTGATTCTGAGCATCAAGATTTTCCCAGCCGTACTCATAGCCGTGAATCAAAACTTTTATAATATTTTGGGACATACTAGTTTGCGACGCGTATATCATGTGACCGAAACAGTTCAAGCCGTTGAGGTATTCGACTGGGATTGGTAGTATCGTGGCAGTTGGTGCTCTAACACGTTGTGCATTGCTTCACTCTGTATGTGATTTGAAAGCCACACAGAAGGACGTGCATCGTGGTCATCTTCGAAAACTTATTTTTTACCGGTTTGAACTGGGCCATAACGCCACGGAAACAACCAAAAACATTTGTTCTGAGAACGGTGAAGGTGCAGTTGATCGCAGTACAATAAACAGATAGTTCATGACTAAGTCGGCTGGGGCTGCAGAAGACACCAACTGCACCTCCGCAGGGTGGGGCTAAGACTCTCTCAACGAGCATCCTGGATATGACACTAAAAATTCTCATGGTGAGGCTTCAGTAATCCTGGAGTTTTGGGGAATGGGGAGTACCCTTTCATGGCCATCGCTCCCAGGTCCACTCTGGCCCGGAGTGGTAACACCTGATAGGGTTCTATCCATTGGTCAACTAGAATTAAATTGTGTATTTATGCTAAACTGAATTGTTTGAAATCGAATTGTTTTTACATTTAACTATGTATAAACAAATGATTGATGATTAATTGAATTGTTAGTGATAAATAGTAATAACTAAAATCATTAAACTTTGTTGACACGCTAGACTGAATTGTTTGAAATAGAACTGTTTTACACTTAACTATGGTTAAACAAAAAACTGTATTTAAATCAATGACTGACTGTGTGTAAACAAAAGTCTGTACTTATGAATTGCTTGAAATTAAGTGAAATCATCTAATTGTGTGCCAAAAAGAAACGAGCTTAGGCTTGTTTAAAATTTTTCATATTCAAAATGTGTTTAGAAATCATAGATTTAATTTATGTGTAAAAAGGAATTAGCATTAAATGACTAACAATAGTCGATATCCCATAAAAAATAAACCTAACCTACCCAAACCAGATAGTTGAAGAAATTTTATTCGGGTTGCAAGAACCTTGACGATTAAGCAAAGACAGATAGGCCTAAAACCGTAGTTTCTAAGGCCGTGCAAGTTTGGCAAGTAGCAGTCAGAACGTATGAGTTGTTTTTCGCATTCGTGACCTTGGCAAAAGCATTTGGAGCTTCTGAATTATACCTCCCCTTACTAAAATATTGCAAAACTAATGACTCATCATGATATTTTTTATAGCGAGAGAAAGAAAAATCATTTGGATTTAAGTGGATTCTCTGGTTTTCCTGGTAGCTATTGTTCAAGCTTAACTTAGTCTGACACACAGGACTTAGCTTACTTACAATGCCTCCTGTTTCTAAGTAGTCACTCGTCCCAGAATTAACCAGGCTCATCGCTGCTTAACTTCAACAATCCGACAAGAACCGGTGATTTCAGCATGATTTGATTGTAATCCCTGGATTGCTCCACTTACCTTTAATCCGTTCCTTATAATGCTAAATGTTAATCCACTAGGCATCGAGAACATTTTTTGAGTCTTTGGTATAACTCGAACTGAGATTGAATCCAAGTCTCCCGGACAATTGGCGAATACTCTAACCATATGCCATTTAACAAACCAACCCTTATTTACTTGGCCAGTCGGCTGGGGCTACAAAATACACTGACTGCATCTCTGAAGAGGGGTAAAGCTCCCCTAAAGAGTGTCCTGGATATGACACAAAACAATCTAATGGTGAGGCTCTGGTAATGCCGGAGCTTTGAGGAATACAGAGTACCCCTTCATTGCCATCGCCCCGAGATCTATTCTGACCAGAGTGGTAGCATCTGATATGAACCTATCGATGGGGAAAACAGAATTGTTTGACATTTAATCTGTGTACTTATGCTAAACTAAATTGTTTGAAATAGAATTGTTTTTGCATTTAACTGTGTGCAGGCAAATGACTGATGTTTAATTGACTTGTTGGTAATACATAGCAACGCTTGAAAACATTAAACTGTGTGCAAACAAATGATTAATAGTAAATGGAATTCTTCGTATTAGATTTATGCTGATAGTAAATATCTATTTTAAAACTTTGTCGGCATTAAATGACCCACCGAGGTTGACATGCAGTAAAACAAATAAACATTAAGCAGAGTGCAAAGAAATGATTAATAGTAAATAGAATTATTCTTATAAAAGAGAAATTAATGAAACAGTTTAACTGTGTAAAAAAAATAGTACAGGTGTTATATAGTCATGTGCCGTATCATAACGACTCAATAATAGTAAAGACGGACGCACGCAGAAAGATAGACGCATGAAGGATAACGCAGGAATGAAGGACGCATGATAAAGACGCAGGAAGACTTCTTTAACAATATTTTTACCTCTCACTTTATTGCAAGGGTTTGAAAGGGTTGTTTAAGGGTTTGCATGTGAGAGGATGCTGAAGACCGAACGTAAACTTCATATTTTGACACCACTGTTATGGCCGTCACGTTGTGTCTTTCTTGTTCTCTTAGATGCTCAACCAGAGGTCTTGGGGTCCACTCCATCGGGGCTTTTCCGAGGGCCCCCTCGGTCAGGTGTGGCCTTCCCTACCACATCTGGTCTCTACTGTCTGGAAGTCTGCTGGCAACTGCTCTGGGACCCAAACTCAACTGAGTTAAATGATAACTCAACGCCCACACGATCGCCTACTGGATCTTTGAAATCGAATGTTTAATCGTCATCATGCGGAAATAACTGTCATGCAGTTCAGAGGTTACTCTCTTCCGGTGCATGACTGTAATGGCAGAATGGGACCTTCACCTTTTCCCATATCATAAGCCTTAATCCGCCCACGCGATCTCTTTCGATTACTGGCCGTTGGAATGTGTCACTTCCTTCCGGTGTATTACCTTGGAATAGTATTTTTGGGCCGGGTCGAAGGTCAAAATATAACACAGGCTCGTTTAGAAATGTTATCTACTGAATATGTTTAGAAATCATATTTAATATATATGAATAAAAAGAATTTGACATTAAATAACCTACAATGGTTAATATGCCATAAAACCAAACTAAATCAAATCATATATATTTAATATATATGTGTAAAGAAGATTTGGCATTAAATAACCTACAATGGTTGATATGCCATAAAACCAAACCAAATCAAATCATATATATATGATATGCATGTATAAAGAGGATTTCGCATTAAATAACCTACAATGGTTGATATGCCATAAACCCAACCAAACCAAATCATATATATTTGATACATATATATAAAAAGAATTTGGCATAGAATAACCTAAAATGTTTGATATGCCATAAAACCCAACCAAATCAAATCATATATATTTAACATATATGTATAAAGAGGATTTGGCATTAAATAACCGACAAATAACCAAACCTCAAAAAACCTTATTTACAAGGTATTTTTCTATCTTCTTGCTTTCTTTCATTTACACTATGTGGTCCGCTGGAACGGTAAGGTCCATCAGATTACAAGTTCTTTTCATCTTGCTTAATTAACACAAGTTCTGGTTGTATAACTGGAATTTGGTGAGCCTTTGGTATCTCAAAATCCAAGTGAATTGTATGCTTCTCCTTTGCTCAAACGGATTATTATTATTATTATTATTATTATTATTATTATTATTATTATTATTTACTCCTTTAGAGTTTTATTATTATAAAAAAGCAAAAAATATTCAGTAAGAAAGACAAACAGAACTAAATAATCTCTTACTTAAAAAGATTGCATTAATTTTAATTTAATTTTAATTGGTTTCTATATAAGTTTATTCATAGGATTACTTTTGATGCATTTGAGAATAAAAGAATCATATTAAAAATCAATAACACCAAGTAATTATTTATGAAACTCAGTTTAAGAAAAAAATAGTAAGCAAATAATCCACACCACATAAAATGTAGACTTTTATTTTCAAGTGATATATAATAACACGGTCTTTCCACCTGCGAATTTCCGAGGGTTTGGGGCGCTTGGCATTCGTGCCGCGTGGGTGGAATCAATGGAATGCAAAGAATCACATTGCACTCGGCCTTTTGGCTTTGTAAATCATGAACAAGCATTGACAAGCATAGATTCACATTGCACTTAGTGAATCAATAACAAGTAATGACCCACTCGCACCTGGCCTAAGGGCCTGTGAACCTATGACCAACAGCGCATGAGCCAAGACTCATGCACAATTTTGCCCTTCTCTAATCCCCATAATAAAAAACACCTAGTGTCAAATTTTGTAGAATACACCAACTGTACCTCTGCAGTGGAGTAAGACACCCCCCATGAGTGTCCTGCATATGACATTAAACAATCTGGAGCTTTGGGGAATGCGGAGCACCCCTTCATTGCCATCGCTCCCAGGTCCACTCGGGCCTGGAGTGGTAGCACCTGATAGGGTCCTATCTATATGTCAAATAGAACTAAACTGTGTATTTATACAAAACTGAATTACTTGAAATAGAACTGTTTTGACATTTAACTGTGTGGACAAAAACTAAAGTTGTACCAAACTGAATTGTTTGAATTAGAATTGTTTGACTAAACTGAATAGCTTGAAATAGAAATGTTTTTGACAAACTGTGTACTGATGATAAGGTTTCAGTTCATGCTTTAAGGAATGGGAAGCACCCCTTCATTGGCATTGCTCCCAGGTCCACACTGGTCCGGAGTGGTAGTACCTGATAGGGCCCTATCTATGGGTTGAATAGAACTAAACTGTGTACTTACTAAACTGAATTTTTCGAAATATAACTGTTTGACAAAACTGAATAGCTTGAAATAGAAATGTTTTTCACAGTTAAATTGTGTACCCATGCTAAGCTGAATTGTTTGAAATAAAACTGATAATTTATATAAAAATGGATTTCGCATTAAATAACCTACAAAGGTTGATATGCCATAAAACCCAAACAACCAAACCAAACCTAGGGTCAAATTCTGCCTTGGTCGGAGGGGCGGATTAATAACCACCCTGGAAGAAAATGAAAATTACAAATACATGGGCTAATTGGAAGCGGACACAATCAAATGAATAGAGATTAAAGAAATAATTAGAAAAGAGTACATTAGAAGAACAATAAAACTACTCAAAACGAAGCTCTAAAGTAGAAATCTCATCAAAAGAATAAACACTTGGGTAATCCTCCTTTTAAGATACTCTGGATCATTCCTAAAATGGACAAGTAAGGAACTCAGAGAAATAAATAAAAGGACAAGGAAAATTATGATGATAAAGAAGGCATTGCACCCGAGAGATGACATAAAGATATAAATGACAAGGAAAGAACTTTTAAGAGGATTTGGCAACATTGAGGTTTGCACAGACGCAACAATCTAAAGGCTTAAGGAATACACAAAAAAGGAACAAGGAAATGATCATTACAACATCTAGTAACAGCAACTCAAGAACATACCGAAAAAAAATAAAACTAGAAAAGAGAAATGGGAAGAAAAAACAACTGTACGAATACTTCAAACGATAAACTGGGGACTTTTCAAACAATATCACCTAGACATGGCTAAGAAAAAGAAACCTCAAAAGAGACACTGATTCTCTGTTAATTGCAATACAAAATAATGTCATAAGAACCAATTATATCAAAGCAAAAATTGATTATACGTGACAGATTAGCAATTGTAAGTTATAGAAAACTAGAATAAAAGGAGAACAAGACTAGGTACGCTCAGGTGGGAAAGGTTATACACTGGGAACTTTGCAAGAGATTAGAATTTGATAAAATCAAATAGTATATGCACAAACTAGAATCAAACCCAGAAAATGACACACAAAAAGTTCCCTGGGATTTTACGATATAAACGGATCACCTAACCCCGATCAGAAGACCAGACAAAAAAAAAGTGTTAATTAACAAAAAAATAAGAACTGGTAATCAAGTATATTTTGCCGTTTCTGCGGATCATAGTGTGAAAATAAAAGAAAGCGAAAAGATATACAAATACTTGAATCTTGCCAGAGAACTAAAAAAGCTCTGGAACATGAACATGAAGTTAATAACGATTGTAGATAGTGAGCTTGGAACGGTCCATAATGGCTTTGAAAAAGAAATAGAGGAACAAGAAATCAGAGGAAGAATCGAAACCATTTAGACCACAGCATTGTTTAGATCGGCTAGAATACTGAGAAGAGTCCTGGAGACCAAAGGTGTCTCAGACTCCCGGGAAAGACCACCAATTAAAACTGGGGTGAAAACCTTGCAAGGAGTGAAATAATATTAATGCATTATCATGATTGATATAATCGATATATGAAGGGTCATTTAAAATGAAGAACCGTAGCTGAACATTTTTGGTGCGGCAACATAATACCCCTTGAAATGCTGAAATATGTATATATGCGAATAGCTGAATATTCTTTGTTGTGGCAACACACTGCCACTTCTTATAAAGCTAGAAAAACTAATTCAAATTTCTGTCTTAATTTCTGTCCAAGTGAAGCCCATACAAAGTGAGAAGTGTATAACAAATCGAAAATCTGGATGAGGCTGAGAACTGTTTGATCGACCCTCGTATCATTATTATTATTATTATTATTATTATAAATTTTAGGGGTCTTTTTTACTATCATTCATACATGGGTCAGTTAGCGGGTCGATATTAGCGCTTCACCACTGAAGAGACAGTGCATGAGGATGCATTCAAAGCGAGCAATTTCCATCCTCATTTCGAAATAATAAAAAAATTAAAAAAAACACCCATCCCAAATCCTTTATTTAAACATTTATTCTGGAATCTGCCCAAAATTCCGCAGGCGTTTGGTAAATGGAAGCCAACATGAAAAAAAAAGATTAACTCTTTTTCGAAATTTGATATCAGCTGTAACTTTTGATGAATACTACGAATGCCGTTAGTTTGGGTATGACCCCCCCCCACTAAACTGCATCCAGGAGTGAAATTGAAATAAGTGTGAAGTTACTTTTTTTGCCATTACTATCAAGTTAATTTTGACTTCAGATGGCTTCGATTCTTCATTTCAGATGAACGCAATCTACCAACCTCATGGATGCGTCCTGAATGGGTGGTATTAAATGTTTCGTCAGATTCGCTTGGTCTCAAGCAGTTTACATGCAATACCTGTTATGTAGGGCTGAGTTCATGGTTTGGCACCTGAAACGAACTAATATTGGAGATGCCGAAGGAACCAAGCATTTTTGGTCTGGCCGCGCTTGTTTCGATTAATGTATGACTCCCCACTATAAAATGGCCTTGTGCCGCATTCTGACTTGGCGCGAAGTCAGCTAAATACCAAATCAAGAGCAACATGGATAGGATTGGAAAGAAGCCATTATTCGGCAGTGAATTCAAAATGGCTGCAACTGCGACTGCTAATTATAATAATGATGATGATAATAGTGATGATGATGACAATGGCGATGGGGATCATGGTCAAAATGGTGATGATAATCGGTTTTGGTATCTTTGCTTAATGGCACATCAACCTTCGAGGGACATTTTATGCCAAAGCTATACTTGTAAAAGACAGTAGTGGTATTATGTAACCCATTGAAAGGGGAAATAGGGGAGTTCATGCCTTTCCAAAAGGTATTTGTCGGAAAGTGAACGTAATAGTGCGAATAGGGTCCGAAATCGCTTACTTCGTGACCGCAGTCCAGTATTTTAGCCAGTACGCCACCGAGACTCCCTCCGTTGATGATGATAATGGTGATGGAGACGTTGTTGATGATGAGAATTGTGATAACGATGATGATAACGACGATAATGATGATGACGATAACGATGACAATGATGGTGATGATGATGATGATGAGGAGGAGGAGGAGGGGGGGTGTTGTTAATGGCGATGTTAATGACGATAACGATATTAGTGATAGTGGTAGTGATGATGATGAGGGTGATGCCGATGGTGCTGATGATGATGACGATGGTGATGATGATGAATATTATGCCGATGGTAATGCAGATGAGGATGATGGTGATGATGTGTTTGAAACCGATGCTGATGATGATGTTGATGGTGATGATGATAAGTGTGGTGTCGATAATGATGATGATGATTGTGGTGATGTCAAGGATGATGCTGATGATGATGATGATGGGCGTGATGTATATTGTGATGCTGCTGCTGCTAATGATAATGATGAGTGTGATGTCGATGGTGACGGTGATGATGGTGATGATAATGAGGATGATGATGATGATGATGATAGTGATGATAATGAGTGTGATGTCGATGGTGATCCTGATGATGATGATGATATATATATATATATATATAATGAGAAATTTTAGTAATTTTTAATATCAAGTTGGTGTAACACATGATTAATATATGCATATACAAAGTCCTGAAAAAGGATCTCTCAGAGTTGAAAGTGCCAGAGCGAGTGGGAGGTATCTGTTTGGACAGCAATACCCATGACATTTCAGGAAATCCCCACGCACGCATCAAGGGTTTCGACGGAAGTTCTGAAGGAAAAGTTTCCAAGGAGCCTTATCTCATTACGTGGTGACATCCCGTGACATCCCACGCGTTAACGAGATCTGTTGCCTTCTGTTTATTTCCTCTGGAGATACCTGACTGGTTGTGGCTTTAGGCCACCGATAATGGACCGACTGAAAGGTTTTAACTGTCGTAAAATCCCGGCAACAACAGAAGCAGTGGTTATGTGAGTGCTGAGACTTCACGGGTGTATAGATGGTCATTCCAAGTGTTTGAGCGATACATTCTTTATAGTATCTTCAGCCTTGGAACTTTGGGGAATGCGGAGTAGCTAATGAAAAGGGAGCCTTTGCACCGTCCTCGACTACATTCGGTCAACTCATATATATATATATATATATAAACAGGGTTTGGGATTAAATAATTGTTGTGGGAGCCTTACCCATCTTACCATAATGGACTCTTCTCACCGTTATTAGTACGGAGAGATTTCGCTACCAGAGGCAGATCAATATCCGAACAGTACGAGACTTCTTACCTTTTCTATGTAACTCTATCTTTCTTGTGTAATATAATCTGTTATCTAATATCCGTGTTTGCGTTTTCATTAGTGACCCTTTCCGGGGCCACAACAATAATCCACAAGAGTTGATATGCCACAAGGCAACAACCTGCCAATTTTGAAATCTATACAATCAATTTGGTTTTTTCTTATAAACAGACCTGTTGATTTGGTCCAGTTGGCTGGGGTTGCAGAATACACCGACTGCATCTCTGCAGAGAGGTAAGACTCCCTGCAACGAGTGTCCTGGATACGACACTAAACAATCTGATGGTGAGGATCCAGTAATGCTGGAGCTTTGGGGAATGTTGAGTACCTCTTCATTGCCATCGCTCCCAGGTTTACACTGACCTGGTGTGGCAGCACCTGATATGGGTCAAATAAAACTGTTTGACATTTAATTGTGTGCCAACAAATAACTAATGCTGAACTGAATTGCTTGAAATAGAACTGTTTGATCATTTATCTGTGTGTAAACAAATGACTGATGTTTAATTGGTTTGGTTTAGTTTGGTTTGGTTTTATGTCACATAAAAACCATTGTAGGTTATTTAATGCCAAATCCATTTTTAAACATTCAAACAATTCAGTTTAGCATAAGTACACATTTTAAAGGCCAAAACAGTTCTATTTCAAGCAATTCAGTTTAGCATTGGTACACTGTTTAGTTCTATTTAACCCATTGATAGAGCCCTATCAGGTGCTACCACTCCAGACGACAGCGGACCTGGGAGTGATGGGAATAAAGATGTTCCCCGCATTCTCTAAACCCCCAGCTTTCATATCCAGGAAACTCGTTGGAGGAGTCTTACCTCTCTGCAGAGATGCTCTCGGTGTATTCTACAGCTCCAGCCGACTGGGCCACTCATTAGGGTCGAGTCTTACCCCTCTGCAGAGACTCAGTCGGTGTATTCTGCTGCCTCAGCCGACTGGACCATTAATTGAATTGTTAGTGATATATAGCAATAGTCAGAATAATTTGTGTGTTAGTGAATGAATAATGTTGAATAAAATTATTAGCGTTTGATTAACAATACTTGAAACTCTTGAACCGTGTGCTTAAATTGAGTTGTTAGTGTTACATAGCGATGCTTGAAACTATTTTACTACGTGCAAATAAAACTATTAATTGTTGATAGCAATATTTAAAACCATTAAAGTGAGTGCTAACAATTGAATTAATACTAAATAGAACTATTCGTGTTAGAATAATTGGAACCATTTAACTATGTGCAAACAATAGCAATACTTGTATTCAAACAAATTAGCTTTGACTCATTAAAAAAATAAGATTACACACAAACTGCTGACTTACTCATTATCATCTTCATGTCACGCCGCCAGTGCAGATCTCCCTGACCCTCTTCCACCACTCTTCTCTGTCGTCCATCGCTCCCGAGATGTCTTCAAGGCTATATCCTGTATCGACACAGAGCTGTTGTATATAGGTTCCAGATGGTTGTCCTGCCTTTGCTCGTCCATATAAAGGGGTCCACAGGAGTATGTTACTTATGAGTTCGTCCCTACTTCTCCAGCAGTGTTCCGCTGGCCTGGTTTGTCTAACTTGGATAGTTTTCGAGATAGGTGGTAAGTGGCCGTACGGCTGCTGCTTTGTGGGGTGCTGCCTCTAAGACTTGTTCAGTATTGCTTGCAGCATTCTTGTGTAAACATAGGTTCATTTTAAAATGTTATCTACAAACTCTGCGTTTACAAATCATATATAATATGTATAAAGAGGATTTGGCATCAAATAACCTACTAGAGTTGATATGCCATAAAATCCAACCAAACAACCATCAAAGCACCATAAAGACAATGTCAGAATAAAATGGCAAATATTGTTCCCCTGACGGTAAATTTTAAATATGTTATATCTTAATAATATAATTAAAGATACACATGAAATAATAGGCATCTATTCTTTGAATAAACGTACAAGTAAGGAAATAGAGTGTACAGTAAGTATCCAATTATTATAGTAATTTACTAAGCTTTTTTCGCTTCGATGTGGGATAAGGCTATATGAATAGGTCACCCAATGAGACTCGAACTCATTTGTGTTGGTGTGCTGGTCTAGCTTCCTAACCTTTACGCCTCGTAAGGTGCCCGTGTCCAATTACTATCGTAATTTACAAAGCTATTTGCTTAGATGTAGCTCAAGGCCGTATGAATGGGGCACCTTACGAGAATCGAACTCATTCGTGAAGGTTTACCAGTCTAGAGTATCCAATTACTATATCCTTCGCTAGCTTCGGCTTGTATCAGTCCATTCTTGTGGGCGTGGTTCCACACACCACAACAGAAGAGAATCTATGTTGTCGTTTTTTATTTAAGTTCCAAACACAAGATAGGCAGTCCCCGTAACGTTGTAGCTGAAGTGCTGGACTGCGACATTGTTATGAGTGAGTTCGAATGTTCATTTTTCGACTAATGCCCTTAAGAAAGGGATGAACCTACTTATCCCCGAGGTATGGACTAAATAGTACTATTTCTGTTCTTCGAGATGGGTGGCTTTAAATAACCCACAAAGGTTGGTATACCATTAGACAAAGGAACCAAACCCGAGAGATGTTTCTGCCAGACCCTGTATTAACTATTCGTCAGAATACACTGTATATCTGCAGCATACATAGATGTTTCAGGCGTCTTTTTTATTTATTCAATGCCAATCCGGAATTCCATTGAAATTCAGGACTGATATAAATATATTAAGTGTCTTCCCCCTGATGATTGGACTTTATAACAAGGGATAGATGGCCCCACATAAAAGCCACGATTTTGAATATTGGATTTTCAAGGCAAACAGACTGTTCCTCCCCGAATTTACTCGATTAGAGTAAGACAATCTTTCTATCCCCAAGACCTTGTTTCAGTTTCGTAATAAGCTTAATTGAGTAGATGTCAATCTATTAAAAAAGTCTCATTAAAGAAAAACACTTTTTTTATGTGTGAAGAGTTTGAAACCCTGACCCTCAAGGTGCAGGTGTTACGTATAGTGAGGATTGCTGTCAGATAGTCTTTCGCATTGAAATTGATTGCAGATGCCCTCTAACCCGAAATTGGCGCCATTTCCAGACAATTTCAGAAAAGCTTTTAAGAAGAAATGATTTATCGACAAGAGAAGACCGGATCTGGTGCTCTACCAACTTTCTTAGCACAAAAAGTGTCCTGAATTATTCAGTTGTGACTCCGTTGTTCAAGGGCAGGTAGATATCTAATAAGCTTATCTTTGCCAAGCAGGGGTAGGGTGGTGGTCACAAGGATGGGTTCACTACCAACGGCCTAAAAGACAGAGTTATTAACCACTGCTCGATGATAGACACCATGTAAAAAAATCTATAAAGTCTATCTTGATACGAGGGTGGCGTGAATTTAGCAAATTATGCGTAACGAATTCATAAGAAAATGTAAATATTTACCCAACCTCTCCACTGTGTGTGGGACGAGGCACGAGGTCACTTTTTAAGGGGAGTTTAACAGGTCTGAATTCAGAGTTTCCCTCTTTTTTATAATGTTCCAAACAAGGGAGGTAACTTTGGCCGACACTTCTTCACTCTCGTACAATGACGAATACTGAGTCTGAAATGCTAACACAATATTGACTCACGATGCTACATTTCACATCTACGTCGCAATGGTATTTGTCCTTCGTCCCACTATCCGGACGAGTGTGGCACAAGGTCTTTTTACGATGAGTCCGTTGTCCAGACGCACCCAGCATTTACAAAAATGCCTCAGGCACGTAGGCATTCCCCTAAAAAATGAGCACCTCAGGCTCCTGGTGATAAATCTAGCCTCTCCAAGGGGGGTTAGAGCTTGGGGGAATGGCCCCCTGAGGCTCGAGGAATAAGTCAGTCTTGGCCGCGTGACGCAAATGCTAGGCCTCCCCGGCACCCGCGTTCGACAGCTTCGACCGACTACCACATCCAGAGACGTGTACAGCCGACCAGATCCGTGGCATTGATACCACGGCCGGTCAAAGGGGTAATTTACTAAGCTTTTTGCTTAAATGTAGCACAAGGCCATATGAAAGGGGCACCCAATGAGACTCGAACACGGCCGGCTGAAGTGTGCTCCATCAACTGGATTGGTACAATTGGGCAAAAACCTTGTTATCAACTCACATCTATTTTGCAACATACTCAGACTTCTGTCTCAGCGATTTATATATTTTCTATTTCTAATCACGTTACCCCAGTAGCGCAATCTATTTCAACAGTTGTGTTTGTTGGCTGGAGATCCGTGTTCAAATCCGTGTCGCTATCGGCACATTCTTCTACATAACACTTCTCCTAGACAGGTTGGCCTAATCAAGGCTCAAGAATCTCGTTTGTCCAACAATTTACCCAAAGCTGGGGGGAGAGGACGAGTTAATGACTGTCTCATAGGCATTATCACAAAGTGAAATGGAAGGAGCCTCGTCTACGGTTTGAACCTAGGGCGTCGATTCCTTTTCCGACGACTTTAACTGTTACGCTAATTTCGTCTCTCTAAAAAAATGTACCTTAAAATGGAAGCAGCAGAGAAATTAATTATAAATAAAACAAAAAAAAAACAGAATTGCCCAGTCGGTTGGGGCTGGTATATGACACTAAACAATCTGATGGTGAGGCTTCAGTAATGGTGGAGCTTTGAGGAATACGAAGTACTCGTTCATTGCCATTGCTCCCAGATCCACTCTGGCCCTGAATGGTAGCACCTAATAGGGCCCTATCTATGGGTTAAAAAGAATTAACAGCATACTTATGCTAAACTGAATTGTTTGAATTAGAACTATTTGACTAAACTGAATAGCTTGAAATAGAAATGTTTTCACAATTAAATCGTACTTACATTTAAACTGCGTGCTTATGCTAAACCGAATTGTTTGAAATGTAACTGTTTTTGACATTGAAACTATACTTACACTAAACCGAATAGTTGAATATAGAACTATTTTGACATTTAACTATGTAAACGAAATCTGTACTTATGCTAAACTGAATTAACTCTTTTTAAATAAACTGAATTGCTTGAAATAGAAATGTTTTCCACAATTAAACAGTTTACTCATGCTAAACTGAATTGTTTGAAATAGATTTAGCGTTAAATAACCTACAAAAGTTAATGTACCAAAAAACCCAACCAACAAAACATCCAAAAAGGATGTTCAGTTAAACTACAGTTGTTTTTTCATGTACTCATATATCGTTGGTTATAAGCAATAATTTACAAATGTTTTCGTATGTGT
The DNA here is from genome assembly GCA_963585895.1 of Sepioteuthis lessoniana. Lineage (NCBI taxonomy): Eukaryota > Metazoa > Mollusca > Cephalopoda > Myopsida > Loliginidae > Sepioteuthis > Sepioteuthis lessoniana. Next base: position 43,452,350 of record OY757935.1, on the reverse strand, counting down.
ATTAATTGTGATGCCTAACGGGCCATTGGCCTAATGAGTAGAGTGTTCGCCTTTGGTCCGGGAGACCGGGGTTCAATCCCAAGTCGAGTCATACCAAAAGACTCAAAAAATGGTACTTGATGTCGCCTTGCTTAACACTCAGGATTATAAGCTAAGGATTAAGGGTAAAGTGGAGCTATCCGGGAAATAGAATTGTCCCCTCCCCTACACCTCGGTGTTGTAAAAGTGAGCCTTCGGGTCACCCTCGACTAAGGTCGCCAACTTTACTTATGTTTTTTTACATAGATGTTTCAGGCTCCTTTTGTATTAATTTTTTGGGGGGTGCTGCAGAATCCACTGACTCAGCAGAGAGGTAAGACTCCCACTATGAGTGTCCTGGATATGGTACTAAACAATCTGAGGGTGAGGCTTCAGTAATACTAGAGCTTTAGGGAATGTGGAGTACTCCTTTATTGCCATCGCTCCCAGATCCACTTTCTCCCGGGGTGGTAGCACTTGATGGTGTCCTATCTATGGCTCAAATAGAACTAAACTATGTTTTTATGTTAAACTGAATTGTTTGCAATAGAAATGTTTTAACATTTAAACTGTGTACTTACGCTAAACTGAATTGTTTGAAATAGAACTGTTTATATGTTTTAAAATGGATTTGGCATTAAATAGCCTAGAATGGTTGATTTGCCATAAAACCAAACCAAACCAAACCATTTAGAATTTTTTTTTTTTTTTAACTTTCTTATTGTTCGTGAAATTCAGAACTGACATTTTAGTTCGGTTGTTGGAGTAACAGGAAAATATATTAGATGTTTTCTCTTTGAATAGAGCCTTTTTCATGTAGGGAGAGGATAACTGGTCCCAGACCCAGTATATTTGAAGGTAAAATAGGGAAATGTTATTCTAGAAAATAATGACATACTTGGGTCTTTTTCGTGGAAAGAGTAATTGTATTTTAGGTGTGATGAAACACCTCGACTAAGAGACCGTTACAGAGTACTCCACACTCCCTAGAGTGGCAGAATCGGAGCCTCACCACTGTATGCAACTTTTTGTCATACCTAGAACAGCCCTTTTTACCCCTTAGCAAACGATACAATCAGCATACTCTAAACTCTATAGTCAGGTTTGTTCAAGTTTTGTTTCGTAAATTTTTTTAAAATCTTTTGAGCATTTTCAAATACAACGTCTCTTCTGCAAGAGAGGCAGCCTTAGTGTGTTCCTTGTTTGCACGGCGCACTTTGCTGGAGCTGTAGAATACGCTGACTGCGTCTCTGCAGAGTGGTAAGACTCCTCACCACCAAAGAGTGTCATATCCATGAGCTCTGGCTCGTTTAAAAATATCATCTAAAAATATGCGCTTACAAATATCATCTAAAAATACGCGCGTACAAATATTATCTTAAAATATGCGCTTACAAATCATATGTAATGTATGAAAGTACAAACCAGATTCGGCATCAAATAACCCAACCAACCAAGACCTTATGTGCTTATGTTGTATAATTAAGGAATGATTTTTTATATTAATCATTTTTCGATAATTATATTTTATCATTCAGTTTGGTAAGGATTTGAACTACTCGGGTCTCTTAGTCCAGGTTCATAGTCATTTGGTACAGTCTTACGCCCGCGCGGAAAGGACATGACAATCACCATTTGTCATAATAAACCCCCAGACAGGAAATGGGCTGGAGTATGGATGACGTCATGCCCAGAAGAGATGGTCCTGAGGATTTGAGGATTTTGAAAAGACAGTAGTGGAGATTCGACCGTTAAGGCGTGCAGTTGAGTTTTTCGGATCTCGACCGGCAGAGATGAATTGAGATCTTAAACATCACAAGATGCGCCGCGCGTTGGGGTGGGGTCAGCATAGTATGGTTAGCGTAGGCTTTTAAGAATTTTGTCTCTCTCCTCGTGTCGCCATGGACCGAAGCCAGAAATTAATAAACCCGTTCGTATCCGAAAGGAATGAGTCCACCTGTATTTGTATATGTATTTGTATTATTGTTGTGATTGATATCATCATAGTATGCAACACTTGGAACCCACTGAGGATCGAACTCACTGACTTCTTTTTATTCATGTTCAGAAAAAAAATGCCATTAATTTCTAAACAAATTCACTGAGATATTTCGATGGTTTCGTTTTTTGTTTGTTTTTGTTTTTGTTTTGTTTTTTTGTTTTGTTTTTTTTGTTTTTGTTTTTTTCATTCTCGTTAGATTTCGTCCATTTTAGGGATAAAACTTCAAAGTAGGCGAAAGTAAACAGATAAAAATGTAAGACTATGCAAGAATGATGGATCACAAGAATATCTAATAAAACCCAACTAACAAACCAACCATGGTTGCATGAATCCTCAAGTAATATTTTGCCGTCCCAGCGGACCACAGAGTAAAAATAAAGAAAAGCGAAAAAATCGACGAATACCAGGACCTTGCCAGAGAGCTGAAAATGTTGTGGAACATGAAGATAACGGTGACACCAAATGTAGTTGAACCTCTTGGCATGGTTCCCAAAGATCTGTGAATAAAACTGGGGAAGTGGAGTCAGAGAAAGAACTGAGATCACACAGACCATGGCACTGCTAGAATATTTAGAAGAATCCTGGTGACCTCAAGAGACTTACTTTCAATCTTGCGAAAAACCACCAGATAGAGCTAGTGAAAAACTCTAAATAATGATGATAATAATTGAGACAAATAGCTCATCTAATCTCGGCCAGACGACCAGACGACCAGACAGTGATAGTGAACAAAACAAAGAGAACCCGTCGAATAGTGGACTCTGCCATTCTGGCTGACCACTGGGTAAAACTAAAGGAAAGCAAAAAAAGAGATAAGTCCCTACACCTTGCTAGAGAACAGAAAAAGCTATAGAACATGAAAGTGACGGTGATATCAATTGTAATAGGTGCGTTCGGTACAGTCACCAAAGGATCGGTACAGGGACTTGAGGATTTGGAAATAAGAGGATGAATGGAGACCATTCAAACAACAGCATTGTTGAGATCGCTTAAAATACTAAACAGAGTCCTAGACACTTGAGATTTGCTGTCACTCAAGACTCCTGTGGAAAACCATCAACTAACACTGGTGTGAAAAATTCTCAAAAGAGTAAAATAATAATAATAATAATAATAATAATAATAATAATAATAATAATAATAATACACGCAGTTAGAATATACAGTCAAGACATAGGAATGGAATTTGGCATAGAAAAATGTGCCATGCTCGTCATGAAAAGTGGCAAACGACATATGACTGACGGAATGGAACTACCAAATCACGACAGAATTAGGACGCTCGAAGAAAATGAAACCTACAAATTGGAGGCTGACACCATCAAACAAGTGCAAATGAAAGACTTGATCCGAAAAGAATATCTCAGGAAAACGCGAAAACTACTCGAGACAAAACTCTCCAGCAGAAACCTCATCAAAGGAATAAATACTTGGGCTGTGCCACTAGTCAGATATTCGGGACCCTTTCTCAAGTGGACCCGAGAGGAACTTAAACAAATAGACCAAAGGACAAGAAAACTAATGACCATACATAAGGCATTACACCACAGAGACAAAATTGACAGACTATATCTAGAAAACAGGGAGGAAGAGGACTTGCTAGCATCGAAGACACCGTTGACGCATCCATACAACGGCTCGAAGACTACATAGAAAAACGCGAACGAGGACTAATTAGAGTCGATACGGACAACACGATAAACGAAAGAATGACAACAACTAGGAAACAAAAATGGTAAGGAAAACAACTCTATGGCCGCTTTAAACGTCTAATAAACAACATCTCACACCAGAAAACCTGGACCTGGTTAAGAAAAGGAAACCTTAAAAGAGAAACAGAATCCCTCCTAATAGCAGCACAGGACAATGCCATAAGAACGAATCATATCAAAGCGAGAATAGATAAGACGCAACAAAACAGTAAATGTAGGCTATGCGGTGACAGAGACGAAACGATCAATCACATAATAAGCGAATGCAGCAAATTAGCACAGAAGGAGTACAAGGCGAGACACGACTGGGTTGGCAAGGTGATCCACTGGGAAATGTGCAGGAAATTTCAATTCGACCATACAAACAAATGGTATATGCATAACCCGGCGCCTGTCCTAGAAAATGACTCGCATAAACTCCTATGGGACTTTAACATACAAACGGATCACTTAATCCCGGCCAGAAGACCAAACCTCATAATAACCAACAAAAGAAAGAGAATCTGCAGAATTGTTGACTTTGCTGTCCCGGCGGACCACAGAATAAATCTGAAGGAAGGTGAGAAAAGGATAAGTACCTCGACCTTGCTAGAGAATTGAAAAAAACTGTGGAACATGAAAGTAACGATTGTGCCAATTGTGATTGGTGCGTTAGGCACAGTAACTAAAGGATTATTAAAGGGCCTGGAGGACTTGAACGTTGGTGGACGAGTAGAGACTATCCAAACGACACCATTGCTGGGGACGGCAAGAATACTGAGACGAGTCCTGGAGACTTGAGGAAACTTGCTATCACTCAAACTCCAGTGAAAAACCATCAGCTAATACTGATGTGAAAAACTCTATAGGAGTAATAATAATGATAATAATAATGATAATAATAAACTCCTATGGGACTTTAACATACAAACGGATCACCTAGTCCCGGCCAGAAGACCAGACCTGATAATAATCAACAAAAAAAAAGAGAATTTGCAAAATTGTCGACTTTGCTGTCCCGGTGGACCACAGAATAAATCTGAAGGAATGTGAAAAAAAGGGTAAGTACCTCGACCTTGCTAGAGAATTGAAAAAACTGTGGAACATGAAAGTGACGATTGTGCCAATTGTGATTGGTGCTTTTGGCATAATAACTAAAGGATTATTGAAAGGCCTGGAGGACTTGGAGGTTGGCGGACGGGTGGAGACTATCTAAATGACAGCATTGCTGAGAACGGCCAGAATCCTGAGAAGAGTCCTGGAGACTTGAGGAGACTTGCTCTCACTCAAACTTCAGGGAAAAACCATCAGCTAATACTGATGTGAAAAACTCTAAAGGAGTAAATAATAATAATAATAATAATAATGATAATAATAACAAAAAAGCAAATGTAGGCTATGCAGTTACAGAGATGAAACCATCAATCACATAATAAATGAATGCAGCAAATCAGCACCGGAGGAGTATAAGACTAGACACGACTGGGTGGGCATGGTGATCCACAGGGAGATGTGCAAGAAACTTAAATTTGACCATACAAACAAATGGTAAATGCACAAACCCGCATTTGTCCTAGAAAATGACACACATAAATTCCTATGGGACTTTGACATACACACGGATCACCTAATCCCGGCCAGAAGACCAGACCTTATAATAATAATTGAAAAAAAGAGAATTTGCAAAATTGTCGACTTTGCAATCCTGGCTGACCACAGAATAAAACTGAAAGAATGTGAAAAGAAGGATAAGTACCTCGACCTTGCAAGAGAATTAAAAAAACCATGGAACATAAAGGTGACAATTATATCAATTGTGATTGGTGCTTTTGGTACAGTAACTAAAGGACTATTAAAGAGACTGGAGGACTTGGTAGTTGGCGGACGAATTGAGACCATCCAAACGACACTATTATTGAGAACGGCCACAATAGTGAGAAGATTCTTGGAGACTTGAAGAGACTTGCTCTCACTCAAACTCCAGTGAAAGACCATCAGCTAACGCTGATGTGAAAAACTCTCATGAGTAAATAATAATAATAATGTCACTCAGACCGCAGTAAAAACAATCAGCTAACGCTGGTGGGAAAAAACCGCAAGGAATGATTTTTTGATAAACGAAAAGTGAGAGAGGTACCTGGACCTTGCAAGAGAACTAAAACAAAACTATGGAACATGAAAGTGACGCCGATACCAATTGTAATTGACCCGTTAGGTACAGTCACCAAAGGATTGATAAAAGGGCTGGAGGACTAGGAAATAAGATGAGTGGATGCCATTGTTGAGATCGACCAGAATACTGAGAAGAGTCCTGGAGACTTAAGGGAACTTGCAGACACTCCAGTGAAAAGCCATCAGCTGGTGTGAAATAATAATAATAATAATAATAATAATAATAATAATAACAAAGTTAAAATAAGGTTTCTTGATAATGCTTTATATGATTATCAAGAAAATCAAGGTTTCTTTTGTTTATGCTTTTAGAAGTCGATAAAGAGCCCTTTTTTCATTATTTCTTTTTTCTTCTTTTTTTCTTTGTTTTCAAATTTTATTTTTTGAAGTTCCATTGTTTGTATCTTTATGGTAACTTAAAAAAATCACAACTCCTAGAAAGGATCCCTCGACTCATTTCATAATTGCTAAGGGCCCTCAGGTTCCGTTTGTTTAAACCTTTCCTTCTGTGGGCCGGACGGACTGCCTTTTATATTCAATGAAAAGAAAAATAAATATCTTCTTCCCTTTTATCTTGATTTTACATCCGAGAGATCCAGAAAACGGGGTAGAGTTGAGTTTTCTCCTCGGGTATAAAGATGAATTCTTTTGAACACAACGTCATTTATTTCATGACGTTATCATCTGAAATCCTTTCAAATCATAAAAATGATCAGGCATCATTCAATCAGACGACAACGAGTCAGACGAAAGTCAGTAAATCCTTCCTTTTATTATTTATTCATTTTTTTTTCATTGGAATAAACGTATTGTATCCAAATCGACACAAAAATATTTGCAGAAAAAGATAAAAGCCTTAAAAGAAAAAGTAAAAAAAAAATATTCTTACACGTTCGAACCCGCTTTCTATCTTGCGTTTTTTTTTTTAATTCTTTTGGTGTGTGGGGAGATTTTAGCTTTTCTTTTCTTTTTCTTTTTTTTTTTTTTTTTTTTTTTTTTTTAGTCAAATAGGGGAATTAATGGCTTCAGATTTTAAATTTTCATTTGCGAGGGCGTAGAGGAAGAAGATTGTTGGGATGGAGTCGTCTGCTTTCTTCATCCAGATGATGAACAATGGAAGCAGCAGACAGATTCCGACATTGATAAGTTATCTCCCTTGTCTCTTTCTTTTTTCTTCCTTTTTTTTCCAAGTTTAAAGTGGTGGATATTTGCAGATCTATAAACAAGAAAAAAAAATTCCTGGAAAAGAGTATATACAAAGAATTAGACAGTGTTGATAACATATATATATATATATATATACGAGGAATGTTAAAAAAATTCGAAGCCTCAAAGAAGAGCTATTTTTGTTGTGGCTACATTCGACCACGTCTTCCAAAACTAGAAAATCTAATTCAGATTTTTGTCTTAATTTTTGTGCAAGTGAGTCCCATACAAAAGTGTGAGGTGTGTGAGAAATTTATAATCTGAGAGAGGCTCAGATCTTTTTGAACGACCCTCATCTAAATAGGAACTGCTACTTCTTTTCAAAAGAAGGCCATCTCCCCGATTTGCTAATATAAAGACTTATTTCTAACAAGAAAACATAACCGACCACGTGTGGCACTTGATTTTGGCTAGAGTGGAGAAGGAAGAAGCAAACCAAGAAAATAAGGCACCAAAAGCTGCCTCCCACCATTTTGTCGACAGCTACTTCTAAATCTTCAGTGCGAACTGGGACGCCAGACTATTAAGGGGGAAAAATTAACCAGCAGAAAGGTTTTGTCACTCGCTTTTTGAACAGCCGAAAAGTATTCAAATTGGCCAGGAGCTTTCCGAGAAATTCAACTAAAAGTCAACCTAAAGACAACTTTACTGAAATTCAATTAAATTGAATTAAAACTGAAAATTCAACCCGAAAATTCAACTAAAAGACAACTTTACAGAAACCTCAGCTAAAATTAAATGAAAGCTGAACATTCAACTCGAGTATTCTACTGAAAGATAACTTTAAAAAAGACTCAACCAAATTAAACGAAAGCTGAAACTTTTCAACGAAATCACAAAAACAGCTTAAATTCAAAGAATGTCGTTTTCCGGACACTCTCTCTCAGATAAGTCCCACAAATTACACCAAATTTTGCATTACTTTATCCTCCCCACATTTTTTTCTAATTTCCTTTCTATAAAATTCGTTTCTAAAACTTCGTATTATCTTTTAGAATCAGTATCCGAACTAGAAAACTACGGAACCTACTGTTTAAATTTACGCACTATAACCTCCGAAAACATTATCCCTTTATATTACAAACTTGGCAATTTTATTGTCATTCTCTTCATATCAAAATTTGATTCTTAAAATTCTTTAATATTGCAAAATTTGATACTATAAAATTTATTTTATTAAGAGTACTTAAAAATATTTCCTTGCAAACCCTGTAGCATGTGTGATAAATGAGTTAGCTATCTTTTTGTTGGCATTCCTCCCATTCACCCTTACGTATATCTCAAATCTGTTGCAGACCCGCATAATTTATCACAGAATTGACACGAGTTCCCAATAGGTTGCTGCTAAAAGACTTTATCAAAGCGAATCTTCGATAGTTTGCTGTCATGAGATATTATATGACAATCAAGTTCGGATTTGGGCAAACACACCTTATTGCAAATATTACAAACATATTCTGGATGTAAAGTGTTAGGGATCGAGAACGAAACCTGTCTCCAAAATTATCGTTTCATACTGGAGTATTCGATTTGCCATGCTTAAAATCAAATCATTTACAGCTTTCGTAAATCACTTTCTTCCACATTGATTGATTTGCCGTTATCTGCTCTTTGTATATATATATATATATATATATATATATATATATATATATATATATATGAAAGGGCCCTTACATCCTTTTTATTTTTTATTAATTTTGTTCTCCCAAATCACATATGATTCCCCTGATAGTTTATATATATATATACATATAAACTACACACACACACACACATATATATATATATTGTGTGTGTGTATGTGTGTGTGATGGGTATATTGTCGCCATTTTAAATCATTAATTGACCTCATACGTTTTATTTGTTTCAAGTTTTGTCTGCTGTGCAACAAACGAGTTATGTCTGTGAAGAAAGCAGCACCAGGGCACAATTCACTCCTCAGAAGTTTGAAAACAGGATGCTGAACTTTATTTGTTCTCCGTCCCACCACCGGACAAGTACGGCACAAGGCCTTTATTAAAGTGGGTCCGGACGCAGGGCCGCAGCCCACACACGTCCAGCAAAATCCAAAAATACCTTCGGCCCTGTCGGTATTCCCCCAATGGAAGCGCCTCAGACGCCAGGAAATAAATAACAAGCAATAGGCAAACCGGATGCTGTTGGCATTCATGACGGAAGCTCAAATACGAAGATTTCACGGTGTTTTGGACGTCAATCTGTGAACATTCAAATTCCTATTGATGAAAACCAAACATTCAGTTCACATCATAATGATTCGGGTGGTCACAAACGATGGTTATGTTATGCCACAATTCTTCTTCCTACATGGCCTCACACTCAACATGGAGCCCTACATCAAGTTCCCGAAGGAGGTAATGCTGACCTGGATCGAGAAGGCAGCTGCAAGAAGACCCTACATCTGGCAACAGAACTCTGCACCATGTCACATCAGTAAGAAAACCTATGGTTAGCTATGAGAAAATTTCTGCGACCACATCACCCCAAACATCTGGTCGCCTAACTCTTCAGCTTGCAATCTCGTATGGTGCACAGTTGAGCGAGAGACAAACAAAACTTCCAGTCATACCAAAGATAAACTGAAGGCAAATTTAAGGGTATTATTAAACTATTTAAACAAGGAAATTGTTGGAAAGGCTTGAAAAAGATTCTGAAGTCATCTGCAAGCAGAGGTTAAAGCCAATGCCGATTGAATCTATTGTATTTCAAGATTTTTCATTTAATTTTGATAGACAGATCTGATAAAAAAAAGCATTGTTTAAAAAGTGTTTGATAAATCAAAAATACTCAAATCTTGCCCTATAAATCATTATAAAAAAATTAGAATCTCACCTTCTATGTAAGACATGAAATTTATAACCATGAAATTATAGTAAGAAGTTAGAATCTTTGTCAGATTTTGTTTATACGAGGATTATTCAATAAATAAGGTGAATTTTGCTAAGGGAGAGGGCCCAAAATACATAATGTTTTTGGCTAGGCATTGCGGTACTGGTTGATAATTTTCAAACAGTACGGATGTTTTTAATTTTTCTTTTTTTTTTAAATTATTTTTTTGCTTTATTTTTTATTTACAAATTGCATTATCTGTTTATATTTCACGCCACGAGAGTTATAGATATCGTTAGAATATATATATATATATATATATATATATATATATATATATATATATATATATATATATATATAACTAAAAAGTATGCGAGTCTTCATTAGTAGAACAACATACAATAGATATTAGACATAAAACCCACACAGTTGTCGTACTAAACGAGTGATTGAACGACTGATTTATTTTAACGGCATGTCAACACGTCTAGGGCCATTTTATATCTAATGGTTCGGGAATCATGTTCATTATACGTTCATCTAAAGATTTTTTTCTTGGGAGGTTTTTTTAGGGGGGTGCACATGATCCTATCGAATACGAATATTTTTAAACAGATCTATTTGATCCATATATGGGGACCTTAAGTGAGTGTCATCCACAAAATAGCAGCTGTACGGCCACTTGCCTCCCATCACTAAAACCACCCAAATAAGATGAACAAGATCTGTGGGACACTGTTGGAGAAGTAAGGACGAACTCATAAGAGGCTCCTATGGACCCATTCACTCGGACGTGAAAGAACTTATCTACAACAGCTCTGTACGAACACAGGATGTTGTCTAGAAGACTTGTCGGAAGCGATCAGTGATAAAGACGAATGGCAAGAGAGAGTCAGAGAAATCCATGCTAGCAGCATGACATGATGATGATGATAATGGAGCCTTAACTGGTATAACCATTGCGGGTCAGAGTGAAGCTGGGAGTAATGGCAATGAAGAGATACTCCACACTCGGAGCTCTAGGACTGGAAATTTACCATCAGATGGAATTAAGAGTCAAACCCAGGATACCACCTTTATTTTCGTGGGGGGGCATCTAACCCTTCTGTAGGGGATACAGTCAGGATATTCAAAGTTCCGACCACCGGGCCTTTTACTATCTAAGATTTTGGCAACATTCGTTTTAAAATATAGATACTGCAAAAATATATAAGTGCAAAAAGGAAAAAGTTATCGATGTCTACGAAAAGAGTGATGTTAAAAAATCAATATATATATATATATATATATATATATATATTTACATGTGTGTGGTAATTTACTAAACTTTTTGATAAGATGTTGCACAAGGCTATATGAAAGAGGCACCCACTTGAGACTAGAAATCATTCGCGTATGTTTACTTGTCGAGCTTGCAAACCATTACACCACCTGAGGCGCTCTTGTGTGTGTGTGTGTGTGTGTGTGTCCATACATGCATATATTCTTATACATGTAATTTTATTTGTAAGTATTTCACATTTATTATTAATAATATTTATATATATATATATATAGTGGTGTTTTCAACTAGAATTTCTCAAAATTTGGATTTGAGAATAGTGGCTTTTAAGATGTAAGGCTATGGAGCTAAAATAATTAAGGTGCATTCAAAATATTGTCGCTATTTTCAAAATTAATTCTATTGATTCTATTTTTTTTTTTTTCTATATATACGATTTGGAGTCGTAGATTATTAATTTCGCGTGCCATAATAGTCGTGTTTTTAACTAGAATTTTTCGAAATCTGGATTTAGGAATGTGTTTTAAAATGTAAGGCCATTAAAACCCACTCTTTTCCACAAATCCAAATTTCTACTTGAAAACACGACTATAATAGCATACAAAATTAATAAGCTACAACTACAAGCCCTTGAAGCCCTACATATAAAAACAAAACTAGAATCAAGAGAATTTAATTTATATATATATATATATAAACTCTATTTGAATTCCCTCTGACGAGCGTGAATCAGCAAAATAGGTTTATAATGAAAATGGAATACTATTTCTAAATTTCTTGTTTAAAAATATACACACACACAAACACACACACACACACACACACACTTGCCCAGTGTCCAGGATATGACATTAAACAATCTGATGGTGAGGTTCCAGTAATACTGGAGCTTTGGGGAATGCGGAGTACTCCCTTCATTGCGATCGCTTCCAGGTCGACTCCAGCCCGGACTGGTAGCACCTGATAGGGTCCTATCTCTGGGTCAAATAGAACTAAACTGCGTACTAATGCTTAACTGAATTACTTGAAATAGAACTGTTTTGACATTTAACTGTGTGTGGATAAAAACTACATTGATATTATACTGAATGGTTTGAAATAGAACTCTTCATTTGTATAAAAATGAATTTGGTGTTAAATCACCGACAAAGGTTGATATGCCATATAAAACCCAACCAACCAACCAACCAACTAACACACACACACACACAAATATATATATATAAGTGAGATCCATTTATTTTATGGGTTATGACAGCTATTTCATGTTTAATACAATTATTCAGTTATTGGGAAGTTGACCGGAAGAATACTTTTTTAAGAAGTAAATAAAAAATGTTTTCTTTTTCTTTTACTTATCATTCTTTACTTTCGAAAATAAAAAAAACAAATTGGATTGAACATGAGATGTCCATTTGAATCACTGTAAAAACATTTAAGACGTTGTCGTGAACCATTAAATGAAAACATCTATCATTATCTTACTCTTTGTGAGTTTTTTTAATACAGTTGGTTTTCGCCGAGACCTACGTGACAGCAAATCTACTGATCAGTCAAGAACTCTCCTCAGTATTCAACCCGATCAGGACGATCTCAATTCTTCCATAGATTTCTATTTCTCCTCCCGCAGTTTCTTTCCTTCACTCTATTGTACAGGTTGCCACAGAAATACCTCCCACATTTTAAACTATTACTTCTGTGGAGCTAGTGAAATTAGGCAAATGGTAACGATTGCTTCGACATAACGTATTTCTATTTTTATTTATTTTTTTTTTTTTATGTGGTGATACAATGAGTTTCGATCATCGCTTAGACTGGTGCACACCATGCGTTTACTCTTAAAAACACTCGTTATATTTGAATGATGCTATTCCGGAGAGGATTTTTAACCCATAACATTATCGATTTTTCTATCCAGAGCAGCATCATTCCGATATAACATGAAATGAGCACGAAAAGCTCTCTGTGTAGCAATTACAATTCACTGGTCTTTAAAAAAAAACGTTTCAACAGCAAATGCACAGTGTGCTCCAGTCCAAGCGATGATCATAACTGATTTTATCTAGAAAAAAAATGCTAATAGATTAATTTGGTGGAGCTACCATTGCCATTGCTAAAGTTCCCTTGCACCACACTTGTGACAGTCTAAAATGTGGGACGTATTTCTGTCGCATCCTGTATAATAAAATGCCTTGCCAATGATTATAGAAGAGAAATGTATTGCAAATAGCAATAGTCTAGCAATTTAGGGAGGAATTATCAGTAGTCAGGAATTAAAATGAACGTTATTGACAGTATGAGACTTTTTATTTGTATAACTTAAATATATTGCTAATCGTTTTACTACAGAAAGGTATCGAACATAACATTGCTCTAGAAAAGCAGAAATTATTAGGAAGGAAGGAATTGCCAGTGGTCAGGAATTAATGCAATTGTTACTGCTTAATACTGATGAAAGGTTGATTCAAAGGAAACACTTACCTGAAATAATGAGAAGCATTCACATTAGTGTTGTCTTTTTCTTGTCTTTTGACAGCACATTCTAAATTGAGATTTTTATATCTGTAGTTTTTTTTCTTGTTTTTGTAAGTATTTTTTATTCATGTATAAGTATTTTTGAAAGAACTTTTTGTGTCATGAAATGAAATTATTATTATTATAATTACTATTTGCGATTTGTAAATCTTATGAATCCCAAATTCCAAAGAAACAAAATGGCACAAAATTTCCCAACAAAATAAAAATAATTATTCGAACCGGGTTCGAGTTCCGACTAAAGCTGCTGATTTTCGCTTCGTTTTTGTGAAACCAACTTCGTTCTATGCGAATAATCGAACGTTAACCTGATAAGTTCTTGTCACTGGCGTGTCAGAATGGAGCACTTTAAAAAGGGTGGGAGTTTCAGTCTTTCTGTCCAAGGTCTTGTTATTGGTATACCACAAAGGTTGAGCGAAAAAGGCATGGGTGAGTTTAACACCTATGTATAACACCTTCCCATAAGTGATTCCCAGGTGAGGTAGAAGGAACAAAAAGCTGTATAATTCATTGTCAACTTTGACGTTAGCCAGTTATCTCATGTATGAGTTTTCCTGCTTTTTTTATTTTAATTTTTGTTCATTTTTTTTAATTCTATTGATAAATTTCCGATTGTTCTAAAGATTTTTCATACTGATTGATCTCGTTCGTAATCGATCAATATCAATTCAAATCAATCACCCATTCGATTCGTTCCTCCACAATGCGTAGGATGTGATACAAGGTCAATTTGTTGAGTAAATATGATTTGAATTCAGAGTTTTCCTTCTCCTGGATTGGTTGCCTAACCAAGGCAAAAGAGCCAAATCTGCGTTACCCATAGTTGGATAGCGGGTATTTAGGGTAGATGTGATGAGTTCACACAAGGTTGGGTGAAAGAAATATCTCCAAGATTTCTTAACTTATCATTCATCTCCAAACTTACATCACTCGTTCATCTTTTGTCCATTGTCACCTTCTCTTTCTGATTTCATTCGTATAGTTCGATGACGGGACACAAAAGCACCCAAGAGCAAAAACAGAGCAAGCAGCTAGTGCTAGCTTTCGACGGCTGTCGAATTCTACGAATCGTCAAACGATTTGCATTAACATTGCAACTCTCAGACCGACCTTTAATACGAAGCCAGGAAGGGGTAAGTTTCTTCCAGGAAAACAAATTCTTTGACTTAGGAGAATTGAGTGCACTCATACTCGACTTACACTCATCTTCACTCTCACTCATATTCGACAACAGAGGATCGGGATCCTTGTCGTGAAGGGGGTGAATACTTAAAAGTCTCGCCATTTTAATCTGAAACACAAAGAATTGAAAGAAAAAAGTAAAAATAGGAATAACGAATCGAACGTTGATTTTAAAAATAATTGATACATTTTTTTTCTTTTACTATTTTATCGATTTACTTTTGTCTATGATGAAGCCTCACTTACCTGGCACCATTCAAGCGAAATAAAAAGCATAACTTCCGGAAAACCGACCCTCCCACTCCTCTGAGGTAGCATCGACTCCCCATCATCTAAAAGGGGCAGAATCAGGTTTATTGATTTAGGCGTTTCTAAAAGGTGGATGCCGACGGTGCTATTTTGGGCTTTATCCCCCTGTAAGCAAGGGGGCAAGGTAAATAATACTTTGACCCTTGATCCAAAAATAGAGTAAATTTTCAAAAGAAAAAATACAAAATAATTAAAATATTGAGTTGTGTAAAGTTTCCCTGAATTCAAAGCAGTAGTACTCCATTAAAAATTGACCTTGTGCCATATCTTGTTCGTGGTAAAAGAATTGAGCAAGTAACTAGTATTGTAGTGGATTTGATACCCACTAGGTCCACTGCATTTGTAGCGTAGGGCATGGTAACCAAGGCAATAATATAAACGTTTACTACTGTAGCGAGTTCGATCTTCACTCGGGGCTCAATGTCTTCGGTCATAAATATTCCAATAGCAGCTACTTCAGTCTGTGTTCCCACTCTGGACCAAACAGATATTTTGAGCGCGGTTGGTCCTAGTACAATGTTGCTCGAAAAGTAATATCTCATTTTATCGAGTCAATAAATAAATAATATAGTTTATTTAATATTGCATTATTACTGCAGTGAGTTCGATGCCAAATGGGTACTCTATACTTTGGCTCTTGATTGTTCTTACGTTCTTGGTTTTGTTTGGTTTCTTTGTTCCATGGCATATCAACCTTCGTGTGTGATTTGATGCCAAAGCCATTTCTGTAGAAGAGCTACTTAACCAATAGCAAGGGTGAGAAGGGGGTTCATGCCTTTTCTAAGGTTATTAGTCCGAAAGTGAACGTAATAGAACGACTGGGTATCGAATACGCTTACGATGAGATCGTAATCTAACACTTTTGCCATTATACCTCGGGGAATCCCTCTTCTATATTCTTGGCTTTAATGTACAAGAGGCATCGCCGTAAAGCAATGGTTATCAAAATCATCTCGTAATCTTTTTGTCTATAATAGTCCAGGATTTCTATCTGTTTACTTTCGTCTACTTTGAAGTCTTATTCATAAAATGGGCAAAATCTAATGAGGATGAAAAAATTAAAAATGAAATCATCGAAATGTCTCAATGAATTTATTTATAAAGTAATCGCATCTTTTTTAATTCTGAAAATGAATAAAAAGAAGGTAGTGAGTTCGATCCTGTATGGGTGCCAAACGCATTAGGATATGGTTGGTTGGTTTTATGACATATCAACCTTCGTAGGTTATTTAATGCCAAGTCCTGTTTATATATATATATATATATATATATATATATATATATATATATATATATATATATATATATGATAATGCAAAAAACCTTATATGTATATCATTTGTAAACGAAGAGTTTGTAGGTAATATTTTGAACAAGCCAGTACTTATTTGTTTGCTTTGAGTTAAATTGTTTCAAGCGTTGCGGTCTAACACTAATAGTTTTATTTGCACGCAGTTAAAATGATTTCATGTATTGCTATCTAACACAAATAGTTTTATTTGCACACAGTTAAATGGTTCCAAGTATTGCTATATAATGCTAATAATTCAATTTAACAGCCATTTGTTTGCACACAATTAAACGATTAAACAGTTCTATTTGACCCATTGATATGGAAGCTAACAGGTACTACCATTCCGGGTGGTAATGGCAATGAATGGGTACCCCACATTCCCCAAAGCTCTAAGACTGAAGCCTCACTATTAGATGGTTTTGTGTCATATCCAGGAAACTCGTTATGTAGGGTCTCACTCCTCCGCACAGATGCAGTCGGCATATTCAACAGCCTGAGAAGAATTGGCTACAATAAGGTCTAGTACCGTACAAAACAATATCTATTCAAGACTTATCACCGTTTAGCAAATGGTTATCAAGCTAACCTCGCAGTCTATTATTACTGGGTTCTCAATACTTGTACTGTACTACGCTAAGATTAATCAATTAATGAGGCGCATCGCCGTTGAGAAATAGTCACCAAACTAATCATGTAGACTATAACTCTTAAAAGGAATACGATCCTCACTGGGTGCACCATATTTTCAGCTTAAAATATTCCAATTATAATTGGGTGGGTAGGAACGTGTCAAACGTTTAAAAAAAACCGAGCGATTTCCAAATTCGTCAATTCTTTCCCGAACGCAGAAAGAAAGTGAACTTTTTTTTTCCTCTTAAATTTCGTCACAATAGTGTCATTTATGACATGGATTGATAAGACCAAGATGACGTCATTTAAACGCTCATGAATATTCATCTTAATAATAAACATAGTCCGCCCGTTTTGGGATCACGTCGGGGAGTAGACGGCTCGCATCGAACCGAAAAAGCTTGTGCTGCTCGACGTTGGTTACTTCGTAGACAACGTTCTTCCTCCGTTTCATGGTGAGAAGCGTGTGGTGTTTCTTGCGATCCTAGCTGTAGCCCGAATGGTGATTTGGACGACGCGAAACAAGGGATTGTATGACGATGCAAACTTTTCTCATCGTGATCTGCTTTTGTATTTTCGGCATCAGCTGAGGGTCAAAATCAGATGCGATAGAAAACGCTTGGATCGCATAACATTCAGCAAAAGGTGGGTGACTGCAGCGAGCTTGGTCGTACGAAAGGGGGCAATGTTGGAGTCATCCTTCCCTCCTCTGCCGGCCCATGGCGTCTACGGTACGGGTCCTTAGGGACCCCATCCCTGGTAAGTAGAATTGTTTTTGTTTTGTTTTTTTTGTTTTTTCCCCATGTAACCTAGTTAGCAGTATGTTGTGAGTCATTGTCCCCGTCACCTAGCCGTTAGTTCTCAAGATCTTCCCCATCCCTATTACTTTTATACCTCAACCCGTATGCAAGTCCACCTTTTCTGAAGATCTTGAACATTCATATGTAAAAAATCATATTACCTAATTTTGTCTAATTTTGATAGTTTTCGTGATGAGTGGTAAGTGGCCGTACAGCTGCTGTTTTGTGGGACTCTGCCTGCAGGATTTGTTCAATATTGCTCGCAGCATTCTTGAGCACTTTCATCATAGATTCATAAAATTTGGATTTTTTTTTTACTTAATTCATACTGTCGAATTTAATTTCTTTATTTCCAAACATGACTATCTATTCAATGTTCCATTACATAGCTTACTTTTTTCTTTTTTTTTTTTTTCTTTTTTTTTTTTTCTTTTTTTTTTCCCCAGTCGTCTGGGGCTGTAGAATACACCGACTGCACTTCTGCAGAGGGGTAAAACACCTCCCAACGGATCTCCTGGATATGACACTAAACAATCTGATGGTGAGGTTCCAGTATTACTGGAGCTTTGACGAATGCGGAGTACCCCCTTCATTGCCATCACTCCCAGGTCCACTCTGGCCCGGAGTGGTAGCAGCTGATAAGGTCCTATCTATGGGTCAAATAGAACTAAACTGCGTACTTATGCTTAACTGAATTACTTGAAATAGAACTGTTTTGATATTTAAACTGCGTACTTATGCTAAACTGAATTGTTTGAAATGGAACTGTTTTGACATTTAACTGTGAGTGGAAAAAAACTATACTTATACAAAACTGAATTGTTTGAATTAGAACTTGTTTGATTAAACTGAATTGCTTGAAATAGAAATGTTTTAACAATGTAACTGCGTACTTATGCAAAAATAAATTGTTTGAAATAAAACTGTTCATTTATATAAAAATGGATTTGGCATTAAAAAACCTACAAAGGTTGATATGCCATAAAACCCAAACGAAGAAACAAAAAATGTTCTTTTTTAACTTTACTTTTTTCTTTGTTTATAATCATTTGTTTGCACGCAGTCAAATTACATCAATTATACCAATTAAAGACAAATAATTTCCAAACACTTCCATACTTTCAAGTATTCCTATATAATACTAATAATTGGCAGAAAGCCACCAAAAATAAATTAATTTTTTTATAAATAATTTTTGAAAACCTCCTTTTCGCCCACGCATTTCAAAAATTAGTCTGCCAGAGAGACAACTGGAACGGCTCCGAATTGGGCAGATGAGAAATAGAGAGAGTGGAAGAAATACAGGCATTCTAAGATACTGGCCGGCTGAGTGAAGTTGAGAGGCATAGATTAGAGTTAAAACGATTAAACGAAACCTCTAACCACTAAAAAGTTGTTGACTTTTGGAGAAAATGAAATTAATGACATTGGAATAAGATCGCCAATCTAGAGAGAGGAAATTGATTGGCCTCAGACCAGATCAGTGCCGCCCTGGTTTGAAAACTTCCTTCATATAAGTGAGGGATTTGGGGCACTTGAGAGAGTTGCGTTTCAGTTGCTACTGGACTCAGCGTCACTTGAGAAAGCCTCATGAACTCAGATTTCGAGCCAGACTTACAGACTAAGAATTTCCAAATTACTTCAATAAGGAAAACCACAAGTCCAATATCATGAAAGATAGTGGCATTGGGAAGGAGTTTGCATAACTGTATTTTTTACCCTGGTGGTTTTCACTGAGAGCTGAGTGACAGCAAGTCTCCTGAGCTATCCAGGACTCTCCTTAGTATTCGAGCCGATCTCAACAGTAGTATGGACGATCTCAATTCTTCCTTAGATTTCTGTTTCTCCTTCCGCAGTCTCTTTCCTTCCCTATATTGTACAGATTGCCACAGAAATACCTCGCACATTTTAAACTGCCACTTGTGTGGTGCTAGTGAAATTAGGCAAGTGGTAACGATTGCTTCGATATAACGTCTTACTATTTGGGGGGGGGATACAACGAGTTTTGATCACCGCTTGGACTGGTGCACACCATGCGATTGCTCTTAAAACCACTTGTTATATCTGAATAATGCTATTCCAGAGAGAATTTTCAACCCATATATCAGGAACAGCATCATTCCGACTTAACATTAAATGAGCAAGAAAAGCTCTCTGAGTAGTAATTACAGATTCATCAGTCTTTAAAAAACGTTTCAACAGCTAATGCACAGTGTGCACCAGTCCAAGCGATGATCATAACTGATTTTATCTAGAAAAAAAAAGCTAGATGGAGCTACCATTACCACTTGCCAACGTTCTCTTGCACCACATTTGTAATTAGGAAAACCACAAGTTCAGTATCATGAAAGATAGGAGCATTTGGAAAGAATTTCCTAAACTGCATTTTATCACAGACTTATATAAACTTTAGAACTATTCCACATATTGACTGGAGTTAAGTTTTTCTTTTCCTATATATATATATATATATATATATAAAGAATTCTATGAATGATCGTGCAGCCACCAACTGACAGACGTCACTCAGCATTACCAGTAACGACTTACTCACCTCCCTGTGATCAAAACCCCAAAGTGAGCAGAGGGGTGGATAGTCATAAATGCTACATAGTTCATCCAGACCTACTCAACACTAGCCAACACCACAAATCTGTTTCTGAGCGATTGGAGTGGACAGAATAGACTTTGACCGCTAGGAAAACTTAAGCCTTTGGGCGAGTCATGGTACCTTGGTTGTTTATATTGGTACCAGCAAATTCGTTCATTTTTGATGCCGAGAGTATTTGTCCGAAATTGAATGTAACAGCACGACTGGAACTCGATATCACAGCCCAGCACGTTAACCACTACGCCACAGAGACTCCCTCAACATTCATTATGATCCTTGCCAGACAAAGGCTCTCAACAATTAGGGCCTCTGTCGTCACCATCCAACTGTGCGCTTACTCCTTTGACGCGTCTATGGTACTTCTCAAATGTGTTAGGTACGGTTCCACTTGGCTTGATGGCGTCTGTGTCCTTCACGCCTCCACTTCTCTTCCCACCCTATTTCTGATCACAGACGGTGTGAAAAAGGTCACTGGTTGAGGTTACCTAAATGCTGTACAGAAAAAAAGGCTGGCGGTCACATAAAAAAGTCAACACAGGTTATAAATGAATCAACTTTGTTATTTCTATCATTCGGTATATACAGCAGTTTCAACAATTCCCATTCTTGTCTTACTTGCGTAACATTCGCGTATTCAGAGGCTGGCACAAGAACACGATTTCAAGAAGTCTTTCCAAGTGACAAAGGCTTCAACAGCAGGTGGAAAGTGGAGCCTTAATCAGCAAAAACACACTGCTTATACTGGTTATATGCAATTTAGTTCCCAGTTTCGAATGGGTATAGGTCAATATGGTCTGAATAATTCTAGTTCAGTACAAAATAATTCTTCCCAAATTAGTGATTGGAGATCTGTTCCAACCTTTTGCAAACAACTTAATCTGTATTTCACCGAATCCTAATCCTCTTTAGAGGTGGTTACATGATATTTTAATCATGAAAAACGCCTATTTCTCTCTCTCTCTCTCTCTCTCTCTCTCTCTCTCTTTTCTGAGGCTTGAAAAACATTAATTAGGCTTCTTTTTTTAATTTTCACTTTGCACAGAGTTTGTCAAATTGTCTTATCCTCTTCACAGAAACAACTGATTATAAATTTTAACGCTTCTCAAATTTTAACTTTCACCAAAACAATCTCCTGAATAATAAAGTTTTTGACATTTTACATACCTTGAAGCAATCATGTACTTGTCACTGACTCTGAAAACGCATTTTGTGTGTGTGTGTGTGTGTGTGTGAGCATCATCATATCACGCTATCAGCACGGATATTCCTGACCTTCTCTCGCCACCCCTCCCGATCGTCCACTGCTTCAGGCACGTCCTCAGGGCTACATCCCGTATTGGCATAGACCTGCTGTATGTAGGTTCAAGCTGGTCATCTTGCCTTTCTCAGCATTCTTGTGTAATTGCCGTCAAGCTTTTTCTCCATACATTTAGTTAGCGTCCATGTAGTGCATCCATATAACAGTATCGACACTACCACTGGTTCGAAGAAATTGCGTTTCATTTTATTGGTCAGGTGTGACTTCCATCTGACCGATAGCCTATCGTTAGCTGTCCATGCCTTTGCTAGTCGCGTGTCGATGTCTGTCTGGGTTGATGAGACACTGCTGCCTTGGTAGGTGAACTTGTCAACTCCAGAATAATAAAGTTTTTAACATTTTACATACCTTCAAGCACTCAGGTACTCATCACTGAATCTGAAAATACACCCTTTTTTTTTCTTTTTTTTTTTTTAAAAAGACCAATGTATCTTAAACCTTTTCATATTTTTTTCAATTCTGTTACTTATCCTCTTCAGGTCCAAAATGTAACATTACTACTGACAGCATAAAATATTTCTTCTACCAAGATTTTAGCAACACAAAAGAAAAAAAAGAGAACAGTAATTAGTATCAATTTCATTTTATATAAGTATGTAAAAAGTAAATAAGGCAACTGCAGTCAAGCGCAAACCAAAGGCTCTCTTTTCAATAGCTATTACACCAAGGGGTAGGGGAGGGCACTACTCCTTTCCATGGATTGCTCCACTTACCATTGATACGTACAAGGATCATTAAATAAGTTTCCAGACTTTTTTTGTATGGGCACTTATTGATAGTACACATGTGAAACTAGTCCCCTTCGAAGTAATCTCCTCCGGCTGCAATGCACTTGTACTGTTCCAACAACTTCTGGAAGGCCCCAAGGAAGTCCTCTTGTGTCAGAATGTCAATGACCTTCGTTACAGCCTCTTTCATCTCCTCAATTGTCTCATAACAACAGCCTCTGAGCTTAGGGAATAACCAAAAGTCACAGGGAGCAAGGTCTGGACTATAGGGAAGGTGAGGAACTGTCTTGATGCCCATCTTGGTGAAATAGTCTGTGACAAGGATGGAGTTGTGGACTGGTGCATTGTTCTGGTAGAAATGCAATTGCCCTGATTTGAAGAGTGCTGGCCTCTTCCAACGGAATCTCTTCCTGAACTCCCTTAAAGCCTCAACATAGTAAACCTAAGCCTTTGGCCAATCAACTCTGGTCTATTGACTTCCTTACTCCTCCCACACTTCTCATCATCCCACAGACTCCCTGCCTTCCTTGAATCTCTTATGCCACTCAAAAACTGATGCTTGATTCATGCAAGATGCTCCAAAAGCAGTCTGGAGCATTCCATACGTTTCTCTGGCATTTTTTCCCCAAGTTTAAAACAGAATTTTATTGCATATTGTTCTTCTAATGTGTCCTCACATCCAGATTGCATTTTTGAAATTCAGCAGCTATGACAATCAGGTTTTAGTAGGGTGTATTCCAACTGCTGCTGTAGCTGTTCATTTGAACCTGAAATCATAAAAATTGGTCAGTCATCTCATAAGATGTATAGCAATAACATACTGAATTTTCAAGAGTCTACGACAATTTTAAATGCCTGTACAAAAAAGTCTGGAAACTTATTGAATGCACCACATACCTTATATGCTGAGTATTCGGAAAGGAGGTATCAAGTAACATTTGAGTTTTTGGTATGACTCGACCAAGAATTGGATGAGATATATAAAAATGGTGTGTGTGGGTGTGTATATATATATATATATATATATATATATATATATACACACACACACACAAAACAGTATTCATATGAACAGATAACTAATCCTTCCAACAAAATATACATATTTTTCAAATAATTCCTAACAACAACAACAAAAAAAAAAACAAAAAAAAAACAGAGTCTATCAATCTTTCATTTTGGATTCGGTGGTATGACTCGATCTGGGATTGAATGAGATATATAAAATGGTGTGATATATATATATATATATATATATATATATATATATAATGTGCATGCAAAATAGTATTTATATGAATAGATAACTAATCCAACAAACTATACATATTTTGAAAATAATTCCTATATTTAAAAAAGAAAAGAAAAAAAAACAAAAAACAAAAAAAAAAAAAAAAAACAAAGTCTATCAATATTTTATCTTTTATTATATTTTTTCTCAGAGTAAAAAAAAAAAAAAAAAAAAAAACACAACAAAATGCAAAAATAATCAAGTTCCATTTTAAAAACATTTAATTACCTTTTTTTAATCTGCCATATTTTTTCTCATTTTCTCTTCAAAAGTAGAAAAAAAAAAAGAAAAAAAAAAAAAGAAAAAGAAAGATCAAGATAACAATGTTGAGCAAATGAATTTTAATTCCCCCCCCCACTCCAAAACCATTTTTTAAAATATTCAGAGTATGAGATGAGTAAAAAAAAATTTTTTTAAGTTAAAACAACGACGGTATAATCTTGGCAGGGAAGAAGAAAAGGAAGGAGAAGATCATGTGATGTCTGCACCTGACATGCACAGCGTTCAAAGGTCAAAGTGTTCAGAATCCTTTTGCCACATTCTTTCAACAATCGGATCGAATTCCTCTGAGAAACGATCCATAAATGACTCGATCACTCCGGCTGCATTAGCAGTGTAAGTTCGAAGGGAAACATTATGACCTGAAAAATAGAAAATAAAAGTCTAAGCATGTGCACATTCAAATGCCTAGATCCATTTTATCCAAACATAATAAGTTGTATCACTTTTTCAATCAGCCATTTACCAATGGAACTAGTTTTTCTCTGTCTTATTGTTGCAGTTTCCCATGATATTCAACAGTTATCACTTTAGGAAGTAACTCGGCTATCAAAGTTTAAATCCCAAAAGCAACAGAGAAAAATTAAAATCCTATCTTTTTTGATAAAGTAGACTTAAGTAGCATTGTTTGAAAAATGTTATATAGAATGCAGAGTAAAGTCACCATATGTAAACTATAAAAGAAAAAATAAAGCAGGGTTTAAAAAAAAAAAAAAAAAAAAATTTTTTTTAAATCACTCACCACTGTGAGTTTCACATGCATGATCTTCAAGTGAACTTGTATGAACATCGACTTCAGACAATACCAATATAAGCTCCCCTAAAGATCAGGCACAACAAATTCAGTTGTTGAGTTTTTACTGTTTTATTTTATAGTTGATTATATATATGTAGAAAAGGTAGAACAAAAGAAAAATATGTTTGATGGTTTGTTTATTTGCTAACATGTTTCAATTAATCGTTTTTTTCCTATAGCAAGATCTACAAGCCCTGATGAAGATTTCTATTTGAATCAAAATTCATCTATCATAATTATTTCTCATACTGAAATAATTTGGATAAAATATTTTTGCATTCAAAAAAGATTGAAACCGAAACACGGCAAATAAACAGACCATCAAACATATTTTTCTTCCATTATACCTTTTCTACATACATTGCCAGATTTTATATATATATATATATATATATATATATATATATATATATATATATATATATATATATACACACACACACACACACAAATAGAAGAAGATGAATTTTGACTGCAGCACCAAGCAATCAAAATTCATCTTCCACTATGGCTCGTCAACTATTGGGCAATCTGGCTTGCGCAGCCTCATAGAGTCCCACTGCTTTTACCATCCTTGAGACATCAAATAATGAACTTCAGTTGACAATACAGGAAGCCTTACTTATAACAAAACAAACCAGAATCGTGAATCCAAAAACAATTTTACACACCACTTTTGTTTAACAAACCCCCAATTGAACCACGTGAAGAAAACATGCCACCTCTTCTAGTTTAAAGTAGGTTTTTTTTTTTTTGTTTTTCATCAGTTCTTTTCTCCCTCTCCAGGTTTTTTTATGGTCATCCTCCCATGTTCACTTCCTCTGTTACTAATTCGATTGTCACTGACATAATTCTTTGAAGAGAAGTGACTGAAACAAAAGGTCCCTTTTTTTAGGTTCTTGAAATATTTTATTATGCACTTACTTTTAAATACAATATTCCTATGTATATGTACCTATATATACGTGGTGCATTCAATAAGGTTCCAGACTTTTGTGTACAGGTATTTAAAATTGTCGTAGACTCTTGAAAATTCAGTATGTTATTGCTATACATCTTATGGGATGACTGACCAATTTTTATGATTTCAGGTTCAAATGAACAGCTACAGCAGCAATTGGAATACACCCTACTAAAACCTGATTGTCATAGCTGCTGAATTTCAAAAATGCAAAATGCAATCTGACACTTTAGAAGAATAATATGCAATAAAATTCTGTTTTAATCTTGGAAAAATATGCCAGAGAAACGTATGGAATGCTTCAAACTGCTTTTCGACCATCTTGCATGAATCAAGCATCAGTTTTTGAGTGGCATAAGAGATTCAAGGAAGGCAGGGAGTCTGTGAGGGATGATGAGAGGTGTGGGAGGACTAAGAAAGTCAATAGACCAGAGTTGATTGGCCAAAGGGTTAGGTTTATGATGTTGAGGCTTTAAGGGAGTTCAGGAAGAGATTCCGTTGGAAGAGGCCAGCACTCTTCAAATCAGGTCAGTTGCATTTCCACCAGGACAATGCACCAGTCCACAACTCCATCCTTGTCACAGACTATTTCACCAAGATGGGCATCAAGACAGTTCCTCACCTTCCCTATAGTCCAGACCTTGCTCCCTGTGACTTTTGATTATTCCCTTAGCTCAGAAGCTGTTGTTATGAGACAACTGAGAATATGAAAGAGGCTTTAACGAAGGTCATTGACACGCTGACACAAGAGGACTTCCTTGGGGCCTTCCAGAAGTTGTTGGAACGGTACAAGTGCATTGCAGCCGGAGGAGATTACTTCAAAGGGGACTAGAGTTTCATATGTGTACTATCAATGAAAGTGCCCATATGAAAAAAGTCTGGAAATTTATTTAATGATCCTCATATATATATATATATATATATATATATATATATATATATAAAGCTGGGTCTCGGTTTGATAGTGCTGTAATTTAAAATGATTCTAGATTCATAATTTTTCTGGCATTTTTATTATATATAGGGTGTCTCAATATACATGGCACCCATGT
This sequence comes from Sepioteuthis lessoniana, assembly GCA_963585895.1. Taxonomy (NCBI): domain Eukaryota; kingdom Metazoa; phylum Mollusca; class Cephalopoda; order Myopsida; family Loliginidae; genus Sepioteuthis; species Sepioteuthis lessoniana. Next base: position 43,425,340 of record OY757935.1, on the reverse strand, counting down.
GACTGCTAATTACTCTACTAATAATAATGTGTTTTATTTTTGTTTCAGATTTAAAAATAGTATACTATAACAACTATTAATCCTCAATCACAATGCCTTGGACAAGAGAGGAAAAATATTTTGTGTCAGTACTTATTTGGAGACTGTTTCAAAATAGATGCGACCCATTGATATGATAATGATTTATTGCTAAGACAAGAAAATCAAAAAAAAAAAAAAAAAAAGATCACATGTCCTGGAGGCTGATATAATAACAATTAAAAAACATTGAATTGATGTCTAGCTCAAAAGACATTTTTTACAGGACATGTTTCAAATGACCACTATTGTGCTTATCTCAGTAATAAATCATTATCATATTAATAAGTTGCATCTATTTTGAGACACACTGTATATAAACTAAAATCTTGGAATCTTTAAAATCAAAATTAATTTCACAGCATTAATTTTAATGAGTTCAAAATGTTAGTTTATATAAGTTGGCAACCATAATCATTATGATAATTATGAAAATCAGATATATGAAAGATAAGGCATAAAGACAAATTTAAAATATTAAGAAATTTCAATTCATTTTTATATTTATATTAGCATTCATGCTTAATATCAAAATTTTATTTTGACATAAATATAAGACCATTGAGCAGAACTATAGAATAAAAATTTTTTATTTGATATTTTGTAGATCCGCTGTTCGCTTTGATAACCTCAAAAATTCGGCTAGGCATGCTATCAACTAGTTTCTGAAGTTGAATCAAAGGTATTTTTTTCCCCATGCATCTAAGATTACGTTTTGGAGTTCAGAAATTGCCAAGTACTGTCAACCTCAATAACTTTTGTAACAATTAATCTCCACAAATTTTTTATAGGATTGATGTCTGGAGAATATGCTGGGTGGTCAAGAAGTCTTATTTTTTGTTCAAGTAAGTACTTCTTTGTTATTAATGCCTTGTGGATAGCAGCATAATCTTGCTGAAAAATCCATTCTTCTCCACATAGACGACACCCTACTTGTGTGATAGATAAATCATTTTGTATCTTCACATAATCTGCTGCTTTTTGTTAACCACTGACAAATTGTAGTTTAGGTTTTCCTCAACATGAGAACCCCACACTCCTCCCCAGATCATAAGAGATCCTCCTCCACTATGCCTATTTGAGTAATTCTCTTTTGGAAAATTTTTTGTGTGCCAGTACTTCTAAAAGCTATCTGGACTGTCTAAATTGAATTTCTTTTCGTCTGAGAAAACAACTTTTCACCATTCTTTAGCACTCATGGTTTGATATTGACGAGCATATTTTGTTTCTCTTTGTGCTTCATAGTTAACCTTAGACGATGAATTCTTTTCTTATGCTTAATTTTTTTGTTGTTTAAATGCCTTCTAGTTGTTCTAGTACTACAAGGAGTATCCACTAGAGATTCCAATATTTTTGATGTTGACAAAATTTTCTTTTTTATCTCACAAAAATAATTCTTCTCTTGAACTGTGATGATAATTTTTCTGGGCTGCCAGTCAATTTTCTCGTTCCATAATTGGTGGATTGTTGGGGGAGCGGGGGGAGTCCTATATGTGTCAGCCGTCTACAAATTGTCAGCAAATATTTATAGACCTTCCCATCAGTAGAAGTAGTAGATTAATTAGCCAGTCAGAGGCAACTACGTCATGTATAAAAAATGGCTTAATGCAGCATTGTTACTTAGAAGGAATATTTTGTACCGCTCAACTAAAAATAAGATGGCGACCCAAATTCCAATAATGCTTATTTGGACTTTTCAAGTAATTGCTGATAACGGTTTTAATGCATCGTAAGGCCTTCAAAATTTCTCTCTCTTTTTCAGTGCTGTAATTTCCCCTTTCTCAAATTCAGATAATTCAGTTCCTTTAGTCATTTATGCTTTTAGCATTTTAAGGATTACAGTTTTAATAGTTTTTATATAATGTAGACAATATATAATAAATTTTTCTATTAAATTCCTGGGGTTTTTTTAGGTTTTATTGGTGGTCTTATATTTATATCAAAAATAAATTTTGAATTTAGCATAAATGCTAATACACATATAAAAAAATGAATTGAAATTTCTTATTTTAAATTTAAATGTCGCTTAACCTTATCTTTCAGATATCTGATTTTCATAATTTAGAAATTGTAAACAATATCTTTTTCTTCATTTTTGAGGGTGGTTGTATAATTTTTGTCCGGGTGTGTGTATATATATATATATATATATATATATATATATTATATTATATATATATCCAACAAAATGGGATTAGAAATAGATCAGCAAACCAGAAGTTAAAATATTCTTTAGGTATAACATGTTGCTCACTATCCAACTATTTTCAAAGCACAAAATGAATATGCGAAGGAAGTTAAAACGTGTGATAAGTTAATTGTTGACATTTTAAGTTCTTAATTTCACACAAGCATTTTATTTGTTTCATGTTTTGTCGACTGCACAGCAAACTAACATTAATTGGGCAACCTGTGAAAATAGCAATACCAGAAATTTGGAAATGGAATGCTGCACTGTGTGGCATTCATGACGAAAGCTCAAATTTGAAAATTTCAGTCTTTGAGCATCAATCTGAGGAAAGATTCATATTTATATTGATTTTGGTTTGGTTTTATAGCACATCAACCATTGTAAGTTATTTAATGCAAAATTCATTTTTACACATGTAAACAGTTCTATTTCAAGCAATGCAGTTTAGTTCTATTTGACCCACAGATAAGACCCTATCAGAGTGGACCTGGGAGTGATGGCAATAAAGAGGTACGCTGTATTCCCCAAAGCTCTAGCATTATTGGAGCCTCATCATCAGATTGTTTAGTGTCATATCAGGACATTCATTAACTAGGGGGGGAGTCCTACTCCTCTGCAAAGATGCAGTTGGTGTATTCTACAGCCCAAGCTGACAGGGCAAATATTCATATTGATGAAAACCAAACACCTGGTCCAAATCAAGATGTCTGGGATGGTCACTAGTGATGGTAACGTTATACATCCATTCATCTTCCCATATGACTCAGACTTGATATAGATGAGGTAGTGCGGCCTTGGATGATCCAATGTCTGGTAAGAGGACTCTGCATCAGAAGAACCCAGTTTTGGCTGTCAGAACATTTTGGTGACAACATCACCCTCCTTAACATCTGGTAGCCTAACTCTCAAGATTGCTATCCCCCTTAATTATTACATGTGGTGAGCAGTTGATCAAGAGACCAAAACAACTCTATACAACACCAAAGATAAACTGACAGAAGTATTTACCAATTTAAACAAAGACAGCATCAAAAAGGCTTGCAAGTGGTTTCCAAAGATGTCGAGACACCATGGCTGAAACCAATGGTGATTTCTTTAAATAAATTAAATTCATAGTTTCACGATATTTTCATGTAATTTTGATGAATACATCTAATAAAGTGAAATGTCAGTGTTATTTTAATTTTTTCTTTTCATTTTAATGATATACCAAATATTTAATGCTAAATCCTCTTTATAAGTAAAGTAAAGTTGACAACCTTAGTCAAGAGTTAATCAAAGGCTCCTTTTTCAATAGCTACTACACCGAGGTGTAAGGAAGGGTGCTGCTCCATTCTCAGGATTGCTCCTATGTTTGATCCTTACCTTATAATGCCGAGTATTAAGCAAGGCGGCATCAAGTACCATTTTTTTAGTCTTTGGTATGACTTGACCTGGGATTGAACTCCAGTCTCCCAGACAATTGGTGAACACTCTACTCATCCACTTTATACATATATATCAAATATATATGATTTGGTTTGGTTGGGGTTTATGGCATATCAACCATTGTAGGTAATTAAATGCCAAATTCTTTTATACATATATACTAAATAAATGATTTTTAAACACATTTTGTAGATAACATTTTTGAACAAGCCTGAGCTCATTTTTTTTTCCTTACAGTAAAATGGTTTTGTTTGCACACAGTTTTATGTTTTCAATTATTGCTATGTATCACTAACAATACAATTAAACATCAGTCATTTGTTTACACACAGTAAAGTGAACAAACAGTTCTATTTCAAACAATCTAATTTAGCATATGTACACAGTTTAAATGTCAAACATTTCTACTTGACCCATAGATATGACCCTATCAATTGCTACCACTCCGAACCTGAGAGCAATGGCAATGAAGGGTACACAACATTCCCCAAAGCTCCAGCAACACTGGAACCTCACCAGTAGATTGTTTAGTGTCATATCAAGGACACTCATTGGAAGAGTCTTACCCTTAAGCAGAGATGCAGTTGGTGTATTCTACAGCCCCAGCCAACAGAGTCATTGATTTTTTTCATAATCTACACAACAATTTACCCATCACACCAAGTATTATTGCTGTAATCATAGCAACTGGTAATCAATATTTTTTGGATAATGTTCTTTCAACTGAAAATCACTAGATTCTTCAGAGAATTTACGAGGTCCATTCAATAAATAAAGTGGGTTATGCTTGAGGAGTTGGCAATACTATTGATTGGTTTGTTTTATGGTGTATCAACCCTTTTCAGCCGAATCAAGTCATTTTGACGAAAGTTTATTTTTTTCAAGGTCTTTGTATCTTCAAATATTTATTCATGGTGTACAATAATTTTTGGACATTGATTTGGATAGACTGTTTTGTTGTGTCACAACTTTTTAGTGTGGCTAGAGACGCGAGACACTCCAAGCCAGGATCGAAACCCACCTTACTTTACATCAGGCTGATGACATACCCCTAAGCCAAGCCTGCGACTCGGTAATACTGTTGTCATATCATCCCTATTTTCAATACACAATGGACTTTTCCAATAAGAATGTAACATTTGACTAATCCACTCAGGGAGTAGGTAGCAAGAGCGACAATGGAGACATTGTATTACTTGTTTTACCGTAATATACAACCTTTATTCTTCTCACTTAATACGTGTTTGTCTTACTTATTTTATGAGAACGTAACAAATATGAAGCACTGTTTATAGTTGTCATTGAGTCACAGGTCCTTTCATATCCGAGAACACTGTCAGCATGACCTTTACTGATGACTACTGTGCCTGCAACTTTTTCTTTACTGGTGAGTCAGTTTGTTTCCACTTTACGGACTGTTTTTTCAACTCTGGCTTATAAAGGCAAACACCTTGTAAATCCACTTGCACCTCTCAGCCAGCAAAACTTTGATAAAGACCTCAGTTCAAGCTTGGAATGCTTCATCTGATTTGCTGCCATTTTGAATAGCCTCAAAAGCAAATATTTTTGTGAGACTGTTATAATTTTTGCTATAAACCAATTCTAAACAATGCAGAATTTACATTTATGGAAACATTCAGAAAAAAAATTTCCCCCTGTTTATTGAATCACTCTTTTATATATATATATATATATATATACATATATATATATATTAGTCATCCACAAAGACTGTTTCGTTGTATCACAACTCTTCTTCAGTGAGGCTAGACATGCAGGACACTTCAAGCTGGGACCGAAACCCGTCTAACTTTACACTAGACATGGTATCTAACAGCTTAGCCATTTCAGCAACATACATCAGCTCAGGAATTATAACACATATGTATTAGCTTTCATATTTTTTACATTTTGAGCTATTGGATACCAGAGTACTCAATTCATTAGAAAAGCTTTGCATTAGGTGGATGGCAGTCATTAATTCCTTCGCCATATATATATATATATATATATATATAAGAAGGCTGTTAACAGTTGCACCTTTTGCAAGGAAATCAATAGTGAGGAGTCCTTTCATGTCCCAGAAAACTGTCAGCATGACCTTTACTGACCATTGTGCCAGGAACTTCCTTTTTACTGGAGAGTTAGTGTTTCCATTCTTTGGACTGTTTTTTTTTACTCTAGCTTATAGTGGCAAACTCATGCTTAGCCCACTGATAAAGATTTTTTTGACTAAAACATGCCTCTTCACACAGAGCACACAATCTTCTATAAATTTTAAATGCTTTTCGCTTCTCAGACAACAAAATTTCAATGACAGATCTCTAGAGCCACTGTTTGATTTGCTGCCATTTTATATAGCTTCAAAACAAATATCTCTGCAAGATTAAAATAATTTTTGTCAAACTAATTCCAAAAAATGCAGAATTTTATATTCAAGGAAAAAAACTTATTTTTTTAAAGATCCCTCATGTTCATTGAAAGTGTCAAAATTTTCAGGTAAAAAAGAAAACATCATTAAAAATATATCATGAGTTGCTATGGTTACAGCAACAACATTTCCTGATTGGGTTTGATTTCTTTGTTTAATAGCATATCAAACTTTGATACTATTTAACCAACAGCTGGGGGGGACAAGTTGGTTCATGCCTTTCCCAAGAGTATTAAGTCTAAAAGTGAACATAACAGCATGACTTCAAGACTGCAGTCCAGCACTTTAACCATTACACCACGAAGGACTCCCCACTCCAGATCAGAATGACATGAAATAATCAGCTTACATCCAGGGGAATTCCTTCTGAACAGGCAGCACCTACTCCTATGCCTAAAAAAGGGGTAAGGGCTAAGTTTTATTTTTGGAAGGGCTTTATTTGCCCAGTGCTTGAAACACCCTTCAATGAAAATGCCAACAGAAGTAAGCAATTTTTAAAACAAACTAGGGGGAGATTTAATCCCCCAACCACCCACTTAAACTAACCTTGTGTCTCATTTTGGCTACATGGAGTCCTAAATAAATACCTGGTTACAGCAACAGTATCTTCTCAAGCATTATTTTGTGTTATTCTTTCGGACTATTGTCCTCATCTTTATTGCTGTTAGTTGTAACAGAACGTTTCGGTCACTGTATCCTCCAACCTTCCTCAGGTGTCCCTTGTTTATCTGGGTATGGAAATGATTTAACCTGGGAAATCATTTTTAATGTTTGACTGTTGGTCAAACAAGGCATTCAAAAAATAAGATGTTATTCAAATAATGACATCATTGTTTTTCATGCCTATAAGGTGGCCAAAACGTTGAGTTGCAATGATGAAGATGAGGACAACGGTCTGAAAAATAACACAAAATATTGCACATCAAGCCTCATTTCAAAATTTCAGACATAACTTCTATAGCATATTTATTTTATGTCTGAAAAATGCTCAAATAGTTAGTAAAATTGGTTTCTTTGTTTAATGGCATATCAACCTTCATGGGTTATTTAAAGCCAAAGCCATCTTTGTAGATGAACAATAGGGATACTATTTAACAAATAGCCTTTAAGAAGGTTCATGCCTTTCCCAAGAGTATTAGTCTGAAAGCGAATGTAATAACAGGAGTTTAAACTTAAACACTTAAGCCATTACATTGCAAGGACTCCCCAGTGAGTAAAACATTGCACTTATAACTTAAGATCTCATCGACAGAAAGCAATGTCAACATGGGTAAAGAATGGACAACAATTGACAGGTTACTGACTATATGAAAATCTTATTTCTCGAATAAAACAAAATAGGAAATTCTTCAAGCTCTTGAAAAGAATTCAGGAAGCAGCAGCCCACAAAATAGCAGCTGTGTTGTCACTTAGCCCTCATTTCACAAACCATCCAAGAAAGATGAGCAAAACATGCTGGGCAGTACAGGGGTAGTGAGGACAAACTCATAAATGATATTCTTCTATGGACTACTATGCACAGATACACTGGAGTTGACTGACCAGCAAAAACTTTAATTCATCAGCACTAAGGGCTTTGCAAAGAGCAATAGGGAAGAGGTACAGATGGGAAGAAAGTCAAAAGAAATCCATGCTGTTAACACATCATGATGATGATGATGATGATGTACCCACTTTTTTTTCTTTCTTTATATAAAACATGGAGTCATTTGTGGCATGAAGTAGACTCAGTTACCAGAGCTCAAATCCTGAACAAAGGTTGTTTGTATTTCACATAGTGCTAATACTCTTGAGAAAGGTATGAATCAAGCTCTTCTCTCTCCAACTTTAGGTCTGTTTGGGTTAGATTTTATGGCATATCAACCACAGTAGGTTATTTAATGCTAAATCACACACACACACACACACACACACATATATATATATATATATATATATATATATATGAATGATTGGGTTGGGTTTTATGGCATATCAACCAAATGATTTGTAAACACATTTTGTAGATAACATACTTAAATGAGCTTGAGCTCTTTTTTTGCACACAGATGGTTTCAAATATTGTTGTATATGAGTCACAATTTAACATCTGTCTTTGTTTGCACACAGTTTGTTCTATTTGATCCATAGATAGGATCATATCAGGTGCTACCACTCTGGGTCAGAGTGGACCTGGGAGCAACGGCAATGAAGGGTACTCCACATTCCTCAAATCTCTAAAGCTGGAGCCTCACCATCAGATTACTTAATATCAAATCCAGGATACTTGAGGGGAGGGTTTTTTTTACCCCTCTGCAGAGATGCAGTTGGTGTATTCAACATCCGTAACCAACTGGGTTGCCTCCAGCTTTAGGAAAAATAGTACAGGAGAGAGGGATCTTTAACCTGGTAATGGCAACCAGTCTAGGAGAAGGAAACCTGAATTCAAAACATTTGTAGAACTGGAGAGGGATGAATACTATGAGGCTATTCCTGCCCAAGGCACACTTCATATAAATTTGCTCAAAGTAAAATGTAAGCAGCCTTGTACAGAAATCAAACTCGGGTAGCTGAGTCCACTTCCTTTAGATATAAACGTTATTCTACAATTGTCTTGTGGGAGTACTCCACACTAAACTAACTTTGTGTCACATTTTGAGGTCAAGGGGAGACAAATACATGATTTAGGCAATCAGATTTTCCCTAGCATATTTATTTACTGTTTGAGAATGCTCAGATAGAGAACAAAACAACAATAGCAATAAAATAATAAAATGAATACAAAACTAGGCACAATTGGGTGGGAAAGGTGATCCATTGAGAATTACGCAAGAAATTAAAATTTGACCATACTAAGAAATGGTATTATTTGTCTAAATTTCTGAAATGATGCTTGATAATTATTATTACTTAGACAATTTGGACTATTGACCTATCTTTATTGTTCACAATGTTTCAGCTGATATGTCCTTTGGCCTTCTTCAGGTGTTTCATGTTGAACTCTGGATTTCACACAGAATCTCAAACTGAAAGCTTTATTCAAACCTCAGGGGTATACTGTTTCAATTGTGTTAACCATGACCGGCTAAAAGTGTTAAGTTATAGTAAGTATTCCTTGTTAGTCTTACCTGCTGTGGGGATTGAACCTGCAACCTCCAGATGATTTCATTCAGAAGCACCTTCCAACCAAATGCCTTATCCACTGCACCATGTGTCCTTATAGGACAATTCAGAGTGAATTTTTGGGACTTATGAACATACTCTCTCCATCACGTTTATTTTTTTTTTGAATAATTAAAGAACATTTTAAAATCAACTTCTGATTTTTGTATTCTTTTTCTCCCCCTGCTTCCCCTATTTTCATATATATATATATATATATATATATACATACACATTCAACCATAAACACCCCACTGTAATTTATTTTTATTATTTGAATGGACATCATTTATTATTCAAGTGTTGTATACTACCATTGGATCAAGACAAAAGTGGAATATGTATATGAAAAAATATTATCTTATATTTTTATTCTTCGACAGTGATGCTTGTGTGGAGCAAGAAAGCAGTTGAAGTGAGTTTGCACACACAAAAGAGCTGGAACAGCCAAAGGAAACTGAACTTCAGCCAAAATTCTAGACCTTATATAGTCTTAAAATTCCCATGCGACCACATATGGCCAGGCCTTTTCACCCACACAATGCTTGTTTTTCATTGATCATGGCTTACATCCACGCAATGCTTCTTCTCCATTTGTCACAACTGACACCCATGCATTTTTTTTTATGCCTCAGGCATCACACCCATGCATTTCAGTCTTTGAAGTAGTCACTAGATTTTATTTATGACCTGATGTATCTGTTAACTTCATCCCTTAGTCAAGGCAATATATTACACAAACGGACAAGTCATTATATATTACCTACCACAAACAATTTTATATATCTATCCAACACTTTCACACAAACAGAATGTGACACAAGGTCAGTTTTTAAGCAGAGTTTAACAGGTCTGAATTCAGAGTACTTCTCTTCCCAGACTAGTTGCTAAACCAAGGTTAAAGAGCCCAGTCTGCTCAACTATTTAATTGTAGCTGGATAAAGAATAGTTGGATTCACACTTCTTCCATGGGTAATAACACTATGCATAATGCAAACTGCCTTGTCCTAGATTTGAATTTAGATTGCCATGTCTATTTCCAACATCAATAACCATTTTACTATGACCGCTAGAAATAAATATACTGAAAGTAGAGGGATTATTTAAAAATCAGCCAATTCCAATTTAATTTCAGCTGCCAAATTTAACGAAGAATGTAAAAGACTTGAACAAGAAAAAGGAAAAGAAAAAAAAATGAATTGCACAATAAGATATCTTACCTTCCATTACAGTATTGTGCTGCACATACAACTTCCGAGGTAGTTTCCTATCCAGGACAATTTTCCGCAAGGAAAGGAAGTGAGGCTCTTCATTGTCATTGACCTCTGCATAATGTTCATACAAAGCTTTGCCAGAAACATAGTCACCAGTCGACTTGTACACCTGAAAGCAACAAGAGATATAGTCAGCATAAAAAATATTCACTAACAACTGAAATTGGTGAGTTGGTTTTATGGCATGTCATCTTTTGCTGGGTTTATTCAATACCAAAGTGAGTTGGGTGGGGGTAAGCAATTATATGGCTTCAAGCAACTGCTAATATATAACAATCCTTAGTAAACAGGTATTCTCAATACAAATAATTTGCATAGTTATATAGATAAAGTATTAATATTTGATAATAATTTGTACACGATTATATGGTTTCAAGTATTCTTATCAAATACTAATAATTTACAAGCAGTTATATGATCTTTTGCTAGTTTTCTAAAACTAATAATTCAAAAATAATCGAGTGTTTTCTTTTTTTGCAAAGAATAATAAGGTTTCACGAAACTAATGATAATAATCCTAAGTAAACAATTATAGCTTCAACTATTCTTAATACAATTAATTTACCATTAATTTATTCTTGACATAAATAATTTACACTTAGTCATATATAGCCCAGTAGGCTATAGAATACAACAACTGCATCTCTGCAAAGAGGTAAGACACCCTCAATGACTGTCCTGGGTGTAATATTAAGCCATCTGATGGTAAGGCTCCAACTTTGGGGAATGTGGAGTACCCCTTCATTGTCATTACTTTCAGCTCCACTCTGATCCAAAGTGGTAGCACTTGATAGGGTCCTATCTATCGGTCAAATAGAACTGTTTGACTATTTAAACCATGTCCAAATAAATGATTTATGTTAAATTGAATTGTTAGAAATAGAACTATTTTACAGTGTGCAAACAAATGATTTATGTTTAATGGAATTTTTAGTAATACATAAGAATACTTAGAACTATTTAAATGTGTACTAACAAATGAGGAATGCTCAAAAGAATTATTAGTGTTGATTATTTGAATACTTGAAACTCTTGAATGGTGCACCTAAAATGAATTGTTAGTGTTACATAGCGATGCTTGAAACCATTTAACTGGGTGCAAAAAAAAATATTGAGGTTAGATAGCAATATTTGAAACCATTTAAGTGAGTGCAAACAAATGATTAATACTAATTAGAACTATTTGTGTTAGAATATTTGGAATCATCTGTATGCAAACAAATTAGCTTCGACTCATTTAAAAATAAGACTACCGACACACTATTGACCTAAAAATCATGAATAACCATTTAAATGTATGCAAACAAATAAATTCTGGATTGGACAAGTGGGTAGAGTGTTCGCCAATGATCCAGGAGACCGGGGTTCAATCCCAGGTCGGGTCATATTAAAGACTTTAAAAATGGTACTTGATACTTCTTTGCTTTATACTCAGCATCATAAGGTACATATCAAGGGTAAAGTGGAGCAATCCAGGGAAAGAAGTAGCGACCTCCCCTACACCTCATCGTAGTAGCTATTGAAAAGGGAGCCTTCTGGTCGCCCTCGACTACAGCCACCAACTTTACTTATACATTTACAAATCATATATAATATGTATAAAGAGGATCTGGCATTAAATAACCTATAATGATTGATAAGCCATAAAACCAAAACAAACCTTAGTTATATGGCTTCAAGTATTCCTATCCAATTCTAATAATCTGAACACAGTGATATGGTTTCAAATTTCAACAACAAAGAAACTTAAGAAAAAACAAAAAAGAAATACGAGGTGGGGGTTAAAAGTATGTTAATTATAATATATAACAATAATAATGATAATCATTTATAAACAATTATAGCTCTAAGTACTGGCTTATTAGCCTAGAGAATAAAGTGTTTGCCAATGGCCCAGGAGACTGGGGTTCCATCTCAGATTGAGTCATACCAAACACTCAAAAAAAAAAAAATGGTCTTGATGCCACCTTGCTTAACACTCAGCATTATAAGGTACAGATCCAGACTAAATTGGAGCAATCCAGGGAAAGGAATAGTGCTCTTCCCTACACCTCAGTGTAGTAGCTAATTAAAAGGGAACCTTCAGGTCACCCTTGACTATGGTCACCAACTTTACTAATAACTTAAAGTACCTATTCTAAATACAAATAATTTGAACACAACTATATGGTTGCAAGTATTCTTATCTAATACTAATAATTTGCACACAGTTGTATGCTTTCAAGTATTCCTCTCCAATACAAATAAATATATAGTTTTAAGTAATTATTTCTATTTAATCATGATCATTTATTTGCACACGGTTATATGGTTTCTAATAACTAATAATAATGCTAAGTAAACAATTATTGTTAATACAAATGATTTACACACAAATGGATGCTAACTAAACGTATGGAGAAAAAGCTTGATGGTAACAATACAAGAATGCTGAGAGCAATATTGAACAAGCCCTGGAGGCAGCACTCCACAAAGCAGCAGCTGTACGGCCACCTACCACCCATCAAAAACCTATCAAAATTAGACGAACCAGACATGTGGGACGTTGCTGGAGAAGTAGGGCCAAGTTCATGAGTGATGTACTCCTGTGGACCCCTTCACATGGCCGAGCAAAGGCAGGACGACCAGCTCGAACCTACATACAGCAGCTCTGTGCCGGTATGGGAGGTATCCCTGAAGACCTGCCGGAAACAATGGACAATAGGGACAGGTGGCAAGAGAGGGTCAGGGATATCTGTTTCATTTGAGTTTATGTAGAGACCAATGCCTCTTGCAGCCTGCTCCAGGCTTGCAGCAAGGATTTGGTTTGGGTAGGTGTATTTATGAGAGAAGCTAGAATACTTGCAACATTAATGTTTTAACATTAAAAGTTTCAAACACAATAAACCAGCTATCTGAACTTTATGCAGTTAGAAATAATATAGATATCATATGCATACAGCAATGTTGATATAATCATAGCAAACTCAAACTAAAATACTATAAATATGCTACTAGTTAATTGTTATTATTGTCGTATTGAATATGACTATTTTGCCCAGTCGGCTGGGGCTGTAGAATACACCAACTGCATCTCTGCAGAGAGGTAAGACCCTCCCTCCAAAAAGTGTCCTGGATATGACACTAAACAATCTGATGGTGAGATTCCAATAATGCTGGAGCTTTGGGGAATGCGGAGTACCCCTTTATTGCCTTTGCTCCCAGGTCCACTCTGACCCGGAGTGGTAGCACCTGATAGGGTTCTATCTATGGGCTAAATAGAATTAAACTGTGCTTCCTTCACTATATTGATTTTTGCATTTAAACTGCGTATTTATACTAAATTGAATTCTTTAAAATAGAACTGTTTTGACATTTAAACTCATGCTAAACTGAATTATCTGAAATTATACCGTTTTGACATTTAACTCTGTATATTGCCCAGTCGGCTGGGGCTGTAGAATACACTGACTGCACCTTTGCAGAGGGGTAAGACCCCTACCCAACGACGAGTGTCCTGGATATGACACTAAACAATCTGATGGTGAGGTTCCAGTGATGCTAGAGCTTTGGGGAATGCGGAGTGCCTCTTCATTGCCATTGCTCCCAGGTCTACTCTGGCCCAAAATGGTAGCACCTAATAGGACCCTATCTATGGGTTAAATAGAACTAACTGAATACTTATGCTAAAATGAATTGTTTGAAATGAAACTGTTTTTTGACATTGAAGTTCTACTAACACTAAACTGATTTGTTTAATATAGAATTTTTTTGACATTTAACTGTGTATAAACAAAATCTATACTTATACTTAGCTGAATTAGAACTATTTGACTAAACTGAATAGCTTGAAATAGAAATGTTTTCCACACTTAAACTGCATACTTATCCCAGACTGAATTATTTGAAATATTACTATTTTCATAAAAATGGCATTAAATAACTTACAAAGGTTGATATGCCATAAAACCCAAACAACCACCAACAATCTTAACTGTAACTAATCAGTAGAAAAAATTTTTGTTTTAAGAATGAAGCAAATGACTGAAATATACTCTTATCTGGATAGTGAATCTAAGTATTAGATTTTAATATAATCTTTTTTGTACATTAACACAGAATTTTGGATAAGTCGAATTTTTTTAAAATGTAAATTAACATCATAACCTGACATTTACTAAGTGGTTAGGGTAGGTTAAAGAAATATGGCCAATGGCTGAATTGTAACTATTTGAAAATATAATTTTGGGATTTAATTGTTTGGTAAAAATATTTGAAAATAAAATAAAGCAAATGACTGAAAATTACTCTTATCTAGATGGTAAGAGTTAATATACTAATATATAATTTTTTGTTGATTACTACAGAATTAACTACAGAAATTTTTCATGGGTATGTTATTCTGCACAAGTGGTAAATATTTATCTGAGGTTGCTAAGATAGCGATCATAAAAAAATTCTTAAAATGGATTTTAAAAAAGGTACCTCTCTAAATTGGAATTAACAAAAAATGAAATAAGTAAGTAAATGATAAAAAATAAATAATTTTGGTTGGTTGGTTGGGTTTTTATGGCATATCAACCCTTCAAGGTTATTTAATGCCAAATTCTGTTTTTTTACATATACATTGAATATGTATGATTTGTAAACAAATAGTTTGTAGGTAACATAATTTATAAATGAGCCAGAGCTCATTTGCTTGCACACAGTTAAATGGTTTCAAGTACTGATTTCTAACACTAACAGTTTTATTTGCATACAGCTAAATGGTACCAAGTATTGTTAACAAATAATTTAACAGTCACTTGTTTGCACACAATCAAATGGTTTCAAGTAGAGTAAATGATTAAATAGTTCTATTTGACCCATAAATGGGACTAAGAGGTACTACCACTCCAGGTCAGAGTGGACCTGGGAGTAATGGCAATAAAGGAGTAATCCATATTCCCCCAAAGCTCCAGAACTTGAGCCTCACCATCAGATGCAGTTTAGTGTCATACTCAGGACACTGGTGGTGGTGGTAAGTGGGTGGGGGAGAGAAATCTTACCTCTCTGTAGAGATGCAACCTGCATATTCTACAGCCCCAACAGATAGGACGAAATAAATAAAATAAATAAAGGATTAAAATATTAAAAATTATAGATGTTTTTGTTATTTAGAGAAATACTAAAAAACCCAAGACAGATTTAATGAACAACATACATCCTTTTAACGCCAGATAATTAATTTGGCCAGAGTAGGATGGCACTGATTAAAATAAAAAATCCAACAGAGAAACAAAATACACAAGTTCTTTTATCCAGTACTGCCAAGCAGAAACCAAGTCTAGCATGTTACTCAATATTGCTTAAAATCCAACCATAAAATGGACACACATATTTATCATGTGTCTATACACCTGTTGACAGAGTAACCATTTAAATTTTTAAAAAACTGGTCTCAGCTTAAGTCTTGATTTTACTTAAAGGGAAAAGACTCTTGTCAGCCAAGTCTAAGTATTGGATTCGAAGGATGAACAGTTTAAAGAACTTTTGCATCTTGTATAACTTCATTGTGAGTCTTCTTATACAATCACTAAATCTGATTGAATCAACACAGCGATCTGTTATATTGAATGTTTGGAGGTGGGTCAAAAAAGACAGGCTAGAAAATCTTAGTGTGCAACCTGACAATGCAAGGCATCACAGCATGTTTTGTAGTGGGCAATGCCAAAGTTGAAGGGATGAAGAGGCTGTCTATAGCATGAAAGGAAAAGACAGACACTTGGTTGCATTTGTTTCTGGTGATTTGTCTTTGTCTCTTAAGATAACTATATTCTTGCCCAGTCTGCTTGGGCTGTAGAATACACCGCTTGCATCTCTGCAGAGTGGTAACCCCCACCTACAACGAGCGTTCTGGATATAACACTAAACAACCTGATGGTGAGGTTCTAGTATTGCTGGAGCTTGGGGAATGCAGAGTACTCCTTCATTGCCATCGCTCCCAGAACCACTCTGGCCCAGAGTGGTAGCACCTGATAGGGTCCTATCTATGGGTCAAATAGAACTAAAATGCATACTTATGCCAAACTGAACTGCTTGGAATAGAACAGTTTTGTATGCCAAACTGATTTGTTTGAAACGGAACTGTTTTTGACATTTAACTCTGTATAAACAAAAACTATACTTATAATAAACTAAATTGTTTGAATTAGAACTGTTTAACTAAACTGAATATTTCGAAATAGCAATGTTTTTAACAGAACTAAATAGTTTGAAATAGAACTATTTATTTGTATAAAAATGGATTTGGCATTAAATAATCTACAAAAGGTTGATATGCCATAAAACCTAAACAAACTATATTCTATAAGGAGATGATAAATAGATAAAATTTTTCATCTACCAGTTTTCTGATTTAAAAAGTCACTAAACAATTAAACTCGATAAGATCTTGAAAAAGTTCATTTGGTTTCTTTGTTTAATGACAAACTTTAGTGGGTTATTTAATGCCAAAGCCATCCTTGTAGAACAACAACAGTGATACTATTTATCTGATATCTATGTAACAAGAATAATTTATGAATAGGTGGAATTTTAATAAGGGTCTAAAACTGACCCAAGCAAAAAATAGCTTGAATCAAATGTTGGACTGAACAAGATTTAGGATTCAATCAACTCCAAACATGGCAATCTTATTGAGATCTAGAAATTAGGTTCAGAGAAAACTCACTAATAAACAGTGGGCCTAAGATAGAAATGCAGAACAGCAGTGATACTATTTAAGCCATAGATGGGGGTATAAAGAGGTTCATTCATACCTTTCCCAAAGATATTAGTCAAAAAGTGAACTTAATAGCACGACTGGAGCTTGAACTCACTTACTTTGAGCCTGCAGTTCAGTACTTTACGCAATGAAAACTCCCAGCTAAAAAAAGGTGATGGATGAAAACGAAAATTGACTAGTGTTTGATTGGCACCTTAAAGGTGCTCAAAGTAAGCTAAAAGAAATGAACAGCTTACTCATATCAGGAATGGAAAAGGCATGATAAAAAAAAAAAAAAAAGTAAACCTCAAATTTATTTCTGATGTTATCTCGTACAAACCAGTAGGAAGAGTATTAAAACGTGTGGAGTAAGTTGGCTATGTGAGAAGTAGAGACAAACTCATAAATAATCTCTTATGGATGCACCAGTATTGGCTGGCCAAGTAAGACTAACATACATCAGCTCTGTGCAGACAGTGGATGCAGTCTAGAGAACCTACCAGGGGTGATGGGTAATGGATGATAGGGGCAGGTGGCAATAAGGAGTCAGGGAATTCAATGTTGTCAACACAACTTGATGATGATGGCAGAAGTCAAAGCGATTTCATCACCAAACCCAAAGGAGAGACAGTTTTTACTAAGCCAATCCAAAAAAAATTTAAAAAATATTTCAAAATCCTGATTTTCAAAACCAGCAAGCTTTAACCATTTGAAAAAAAAAAAAAAATATTACCCATTCCCCTGCTGGTAAACATCAACATGAAATCTTCCACTGGCTGTACCAAGTTAAGTTTATGAAGCAACTTTCAATAACTCCCAGAACAAAAAAACGATAAAAAACAACATTATCCATGGGGTCATTTTATTAAAAAAAATTTTTTTTTTTTTAAATAATTATGTCAGGTGTGATGTTATGGAAGAAACGGTAAAAAGAATATATGATACCCGTAGCTTACCTGTAGCTTTCTGAGAAAATTTCCAATGGCTGCTTTTCCAACTGGAATGATCTTTGATCTGTCGACAGATATGACAAGATCTGGCTTGTCATCAG
The DNA here is from genome assembly GCA_963585895.1 of Sepioteuthis lessoniana. Taxonomy (NCBI): domain Eukaryota; kingdom Metazoa; phylum Mollusca; class Cephalopoda; order Myopsida; family Loliginidae; genus Sepioteuthis; species Sepioteuthis lessoniana. The sequence continues at coordinate 43,407,022 of OY757935.1, read as the reverse complement.
CACCAGTCACCTTCTTGATGGTGACAAACCCTTGACCAGCTTCAAGGAGCACCCGGAGAATTACAAAACGAGCTTGCATGTGGGCCTAATTGAATAAAAAAAAAAAAAATTTGAAAAAAAAAAAAAAATTGAAAGAGGAAAAAAAATGCAGTAAAAAGAAAAAATAAGGAAAAACAAAAAAACAAAAAACTAAACAACACTCACCTGGCCCCATCTCCTACTTTCTGGAGAGTAATACTCCAAACCCAGCAAGCCAGCTCGTGCCATGTTGAGCCAGTTGACATAAACAAGATCATCAGCGTAATGACCACTATGACCAAATATACTTGAAGAAGAGAAAAGAGAAAAAAATCATTAGGTTACCCACAAAAAAAAAAAAAAAAAAAAAAAATCTTATTTAGAAATGTGAAAGACATTTAAAAGAAACGTCCATTTTAAAACAATAGCAACAGAATTATTTCATGGGAAAACTTTTAATATTTTAAACTTTTCTTTAATAATTCGCATTCTTCCAAATAAAAAAAAAAAAAATTTTTTAATTAAAAATGTGTACATAATTTAAGATTGGTACAAATATCTATTATATGTAAAAATTTTCATTCAAATCATGGTACATTGAAAGAATAAAATGACTAAATATGAACATTTTTTTTAAATATCCCATACACAGTTAAAGAGTATCAAGTATTACAGTATAACATTAATAATTCTATTCAGTATTACTCATTTCTTTGCACACAGTCAAATGGTTCCAGGTATTGCAATGTATAACTAAAAATTCAATTAAACATCAGTCATTTGTTTACATACAGTTAAATCATCAAACAGTTCTAGTTCTATTTCTAACAATTCAATTTAGCATGTCATTTGTTTCCACACAGTTTAGATGTCTAACAGTTCTACTTGACCCATAGATAGGAACTTATCCGGTGCTACCCCTGAGTGAACCTGAGAGCGATAGCAATGAATGGGTACTCCATATTCCCCAAAGATTCAGCATTACTGTAGCCTCATTGTAAAACGGTTTAGTGTCACATCCAGGACACTCGTTGGGGGAAGGTCTTACCCCTCTGCGGAGATGCAGTTGGTTTGTTTGTTTATGTTTCATGGCATATCAACTTTTGTCGATTATTTAATGTCAAATCCATTTTTATACAAATAGTTCTATTTCAAATAATTCAGTTTAGCCTAAGTACACAATTTAATTGCCAAAAACATTTTTATTTTAAGCTATTCAGTTTAATAAAACAGTTCTGATTCCAACAATTCAGTTTAGCCTACAAAGTTTCAATTTCAAGAACGGTTCTATTTCCAACAATCCAGCTTAGCATACAAAAACAGTTCCATTTCAAACAATTCAGTTTAGCATAAGTATGCAATTTAAATGTCAAAACAGTCCTATTTCAAGCAGTTCAGTTTAGCATAAGTATACAGTTTAGTTCTATTTGACCCATAGATAGGACCCTATCAGGTGCTACCACTCCAGGCCAGAGTGGACCTGAGAGCAATGGCAATGAAGGAGTACTCTGCATTCCCCAAAGCTCCAACATTACTAGAACCTCACCATCAAAATATTTAGTATTGTATCCAGGACACTTGGTGGGGGGGGTCTCCTCTGCAGAGAAGCAGTCTGTGTATTCAAGTAGACTGGGCAATATCTTTGCAAGATACCATGCCAAGTTGACAGGTTTTATTTAACTTCTCTTGGAAAAAAATTATAGAATTAACATACTTATTTGCTGGGTTTTTTTTTATATTCAGCAATTAATAAAGTAAAAACCATTTTTTAAATTTCTCCAGTAGATTTTTGTTGTAGAGTGGTTAAACACCCCTTCAGCACTCAACCAGATGGACTGGCTCATGGCCATAAATAGCCGACAATTAAAGACTTTGAATAATTAATCAGCTTATTAAATCAAATCACAGATTGATCTTACTTTGTTTGGCTATACAGCATTTTGACCCTCCTCAATTTCTTGTAAATTCTCTTGTTAATTGTAACTTATCATACAGTGTTTTTTTGTATATGTCTTTTAGCACCAGATATTGCTGCTGAATAAATATATTAAGCACTCATTCTTCTGTGTATCATTCACCTTGACAACAATTTTCAATTTAGATCTGTACTGTTCATTGGCTATGCCATCAATTTTATACGCCTGAAGAAAAACTTTAATGTGAAGGCTCCATTCACCAAAGAAGATCTATTAACTGTGATTTGAGAAAATTGGAACCACTTTAATAAATGTTATTGTTTTGAATTAGTGAAAATCCATACATTAAAAGAATTAAGACTGTCATAAAAACTTGGAGGGCAACTACTCATTAATCCTAATTCTTTTTTTTTTTTTTTTTTAAACCAATGAATTGCATAATTCCATTCAGCTAATTTCTTACTATTGCATCACAAAAACTGGCCCTTGTTTCAACCAATTTTTTTTCTATCCAGACAATATATATATATTTTTTTGTGGTCTACCACTAATTTTTTTTTTTTTTATATTTGCACCAAACTCACTTTCACTACATGCCACTGTTTTTATAGTTATACTATCAAGTATTCTTATCTAATACAAACAATTTGCACTCTGACTGCATCTCTGCAATGGGTAAGACACCTCTTCCAACGAGTGTCCTGGGTATGACAAATCAACTGATGGCGAGGCTCCAACTGTAGAGCTTTGGGGAATTTGGAATACTCCTTCATTAACTGTGTACAAAGAAGAGCTCAGTTTTTTTTAAAGAATGTTATCAACAAAATGTGTTTACAAATCATATACTCAATATATATGTTTAAAGATGATTTGGCATTAAATAACCTACAATGATTGATATACCATAAAACACAACCAAACCAAATCATATATATTTAACATGTATGTATAAAGATGATTTGGCATTAAATAATCTATAATGATTGATATGTCACCAAACCAAATCATATATTGATATATATGTATAAAGATGATTTGACATTAAATAACCTACAATGGTTGATATACCATAAAATATTGGAAATTATTTACGGAGTCACTTTTTATGTGCCCCATGATTGGCTGAAAAACAATCGATCATATGCTGCTATCAGCACGTCTGCTGTATCACCCCACATGCATGCATTCTTCAAACTAACATCCCTTTTTTCCCTTTTTGACACCAACGATGTAACACAGAATCTTGACTAATGATGAAACAGGTTACAAGTCCATGTGGAGCTACATACGAAGAAGGTCATCCCACGAGAGACTCTACGCAAGTAGGGACCCAAAATTCTTCTTCAAGTCTTTGAATTTGTACAGACCAGCCACCAAAACGACATGGAACTGAAAGAACTGTTACCAAGACAAATGCTATAGTTAAGTCTGCAGAAAACACCTCTTTTTGCAATTATTCTTCTTTTCTTCATCCCTTTCACTAAATATAAACCCTTTTTTCCCACCAAATTGTTGTATTGTTCCTTTTCTCTCACCACATCTCATGCTGCAGTAAGCCTTATTTTTTCCTTACACTGCAGATATTGATTTAGTCTTATTCTCAACGGGTAAAATCTCAACAAAAACCCAACCAAACCAAATCATATATATTTAATATATATGCATAAAGATGATTTGGTATTAAATAACCTACAGTGGTTGATATACCATAAAACTAAACCCTAACAAACCCAAGTAACTACCTGTAGTCTCCTGTTTGCAGGCACAAACAGACCAAAGCCATTTTCTTCTATTTTATTAGTTTATCAATCATGAAAATATTTTGGTTGATTGCTACGAAAGGGACAGAAAGTTTTATGCTTCTCTATTTTCTTTAATCTCTAACCAAAAAGAATTTGGAACCCAAAGGGAGACAACTTAAAACAAAGAAAAAATGCCTCAATTATTTCAGTAATTACACTAATAATAATCCTCACTAAATAATTATAGGTTTGGTTTCTTTAATGGCTTATCAACCTTCATCAGTTATTTAATGACAAATACTATTTAACACATAACTTGGGTAATAAGAAGGTTCATAACTTTCCCAACAGTATTAGTCTATAAAGACATGCGATGTAGTCTAGAAGAACTGTCAGGAGCAATGGATGATAGGGAAAAATGGTGAGAGAGAATCAGGGAATAAGGGGGTTCATACCTTTTCCATGATTATCAGTCTGAAACTGAACATAATAGAGTGACTGGAGTTCAAACTTGATTACTTCAATGCAATAGTTCAGTACTTTAGCCATTATACCACAGGAACTCCCCAACAATTATAAATTCTAATAACAATTCTTAATACAAATAATTTAGTTTCATAGGATCAAGTATTACTATCAAATACAAATGATTTTTAAACAGAATCTATCAGACCCATAGATTAGACCCAAACAGGTACTACCAGTCCACGTTAGATTGTACCTGAGAATAATGGCTATGAAGGGGTACACTTCAGATCTGTAGCCTCACCATCAGCATAGTCTAAGTCATGCCGATAGTTCAATTAATGGGTAGTAGGTTGGGATATGTGAAATAAAAATTAGGTTTATATTCATAAATTTAAATCCTACCTCCACAGGCTTGACAATAATACAGATTAGGTAACATGACCTGATTCAGTCCTTTTTCATATGGGAGGTTTCTCAATTCAGGTATCAAGGGTGGGGAGTCTTTGTGGCAAAGAGGCAAAAGTGCTGGACTGCAACACAGTAGTAAGTGGGTTCAATCCTTGAATACACAATTGCATTTACTTTTGAACTAATACCTCTTGAGAAAGGCATAAACTCTATTATTCTCCCCGCTCCAAGCTATATATTAAATAGTAGCACTACTGTTCGTTTACAAGGATCCTTTTGGTATTAAATAACCCATTAAGGTTGATACACCATTAAATAAAAAAATTGAAAACGACATACATGCACATACATATACTCATGTATAGACACAAATATAGTAAAGTTGGCAACCTTAATTGAATTGCTCCACTTTACCCTTGATCCCTACCTTATATTGCTGAGCGTTATCAAGGAGCCATCAAGTACCATTTTTTGAGTCTTTGGTATGACTTGACCAGGGATTGAACCTAAGTCTCCTGGCCCATTGGCAAATGCTCTAGCCATCATGCCAAATATAAAAGTAAGTAAAGTTAGCGACCATAGTCGAGGGTGACCCAAAGGCTCCCTTTTCGATAGCTACTACACCAAGGTGTAGGGGAGGGCGCTACTCCATTCCCAGGATTGCTCCACTTTACCCTTGAACCGTACCTTATAATGCTGAGTGTTAAGCAAGGTGGTATCAAGTACCATTTTTAAAGTCTTTGGTATGACTCGACCTGGGATTGAACCCAGGTCTCCCGGGCCATCGGCGAACACTCTAACCGCTGGGCCAATGTCCCGGTATATGCCAAATATACATACACAATAATACCACTACTGTTCTTCTACAAGGATCAATTTGGCATTAAATAACCAACAAAGATTGACATGCCATTAAACAAAGAAACCAAATCAATCTGGTATCAATTAGGGGGCTTTACTTTGTACTCATTCAATGAGCTTTATATCTCTAACGAGTCTTGCAGGGCCAAACATTACTCAATTCTAGATATAAATCTTACCAAAAGCAATAAACAAATTTTTCAACATCTCACCATCTATATATGTTCGTATGATCTACAAATGAATCCAGTATTTTATTTACTTTATTAACTTTAATTTCAACGTGAGGAAAATTTTATCTCTAACGAGTGAAGAGAGGTAAAAAAAAAAAAAAAAAAAAAAAAAACTTACTCAAGAACTTTGGGTAAAAGGCTCAGATAGAGACCCACACACTCAGCACGGCATTCTTCATAGGTGGAGGCCAATGTAGAGAATTTTCCATCCCACGTTTCATTATGGTTATACCAAGATTCAATCTGGAAAGCAAAATAACATAATTAGAAATATTTAATATGAAATATGTGTACATATATTGCAGGATGGGAGCAAGGGATTTTACAAGTAAACATTGGCACCATTTCTTTTCATAATCTGCCTAGATTATGTCCGATAAATGTCAATAGATATAATGAAATAAGATTTCATACTAAGAAAAAAAAAGAAAAAAAAAAAAAAAAAAATACCATTTAACCAATATCTGCTTACCAAGAATAATATATGAATAGATGGAATTTTAATAAGGGCCAAAACTGAACTGAGCAAAAAAATCAGCTTGAATCAAATGTTGGACTGAACAAAATTTGTTTGAGTTTTATGGTATATCAACCTTTGTAGGTTATTTAATGCCAAATCTATTTTTATACAAATAAACAGTTCCATTTCAAACAATTCAGCTTAGCATAAGTACACAGTTTAATAGTCAAAAACATTTATTTCAAGCTATTCAGTTTAGTCAAACAGTTTTATTTCAAACAATTCAGTTTAGTATAAGTATAGTTTTTTGTTTACACACAGTTAAATGTCAAAACAGTCCCATTTCAAATCCAGTTATATGGTCTCAAATATTCCTATCTGATACTAACAAATTGATTGTTTGGTTGGTTGGGTTTTATGCCATATCAATCTTTGTATGGTCATTTAAAGCCAAATCCATTTTTATGCAAATAGTTCTATTTCAAACAATTCAGTTTAGCATAAGTACAGTTTAGTACTATTTGACTCATAGATAGGACCCTATCAAGTGCTAACACTCCAGGGCCAGAGTGAACCTGGGAGCAATGGGAATGAAGGGCCCGGAAACTCACCATCAGATTGTTTAGTGTCATATCTAAGACACTCGTTGGTGAGGAAGGGGAGGCTTACCCCTCTGCAGAGAAGCAGTCAGTGTATTCTACAGCCCCAGCTGACTGAGCAATGAACAAGATTTAAGAATTTAATCAACCCCAAATATAGTAATCTAGTTGAGATCTAGAAATTAGGTTCAGAGAAAACTCCCTTAGAAACAGTGGGCCCAAAATGAAAATGACAAAATATGTAAAAGACCAAGAAATAAAATTTTTTAAAATGAATCAGAACTCATTAGTTTGTACAGTTAAATGGTTTCAAGTATTTCTCTTCAACATAAGTAATTCTATTTATCAAGTATTCTTTTCTAATTTAATACTAGAATTTGTTTGCACATAGTTAAATGATATAAATATAGTAAATGATTAAACTATTCTATCTGAACCATAGATGGAACCCTAAAAGGTACTCTAAGTCAGAGTTTCAAAACGAAGTAGAAGCATTTGAACTCAGGAGCCAACTGGAAGAAATATATCAATATTGGTCAGTATGTCTCTAAGTCCTATCAATTTAAAATGCTGAATTTTACAAAATGTTATGCTGTATTTTGTTTGTGAAATAATGCTTAAACTATGCGTTTTAAATGTAAAGACACGCTTACTCTACTATAAAGCCAAATTGATGTTAGTCTTTCCAAATGTCAGCGAACAAGGCAGAATGTTTTTAAATCTCTTCTATAATACAATTTAAAAATTCGTAAAGAAAGCCCTAACAGTAGTTTAGAAGAAAAAGAAAAAAGCCTAAAACACCTTATGCTACCACAGGCCACCCCCGCCCAAGAGAAAGGGAAAGGAAAAAAAAACAAAAAAATTTAAGCTCTATAATTCCTAAAGCCTGCTAGGTTCCCAACTGTAGTAAAAAAAAAAATAAAATAAAAAAATAAAAAGCCTAGGAAAAGTCCCAATACAGCGCAAAAAAAAAAAGTGAAAGTCATACGAAAGTACCTTAATCTTGGACTTTAACTAAGTTAAAACTTAAAACTTAAACCAAAATTACCACCCCCCTTTTTTTTTGCGTACACATGGGAAGCAGCATGATGTACGTAAAGGTATTTGAATAAACCCATGGACGACCAAACTCAATACCTAAACGGGTCCTGGACGTGAGTTTGATGACTTTACGCTCAGGATCGTTAGTTCGATCGGGGAACTACTGCTGCTCCTCTATAAGAGTGGCTTCTATAGAAGAGAATAAAACAGCCATCGAAAGATAACCATGACCCACACTCAAACCACATACACAAACCGCATCGCTCTTCGCGCGTCCTGCTGAGGTTGGAGCCCTGGCCTCAGTGTTCAAAAAATCAGCTACAGAGCTCAAACAATCAAAACTACTAAAATGCAAGCAAACACTACAAATAGCCACATTTAACGTAAGAACCTTAAATAGAATAGGACAACTCCCAGAGCTAATCGCATCGGCCGAAGAACATTAGATAGACATAATATGCATACAAGAACACAGATACACGCACACCGAAGATATCAAATATCACGAAACTGGCAATGGCTGGTCGCTCGCCACTGTATCCGCATGGAAAAACTCTGTCAACGCCGCAGTAGGAGGGGTAGGATTACTTATAGGACCTAGAGCATTAAAAACGCTTAATAGCGTTGAGAAAATACAACCTAGAATGATGGCAGCTACATTTAACGGAAACCCCAGAGCAACAATCATCTCATGCTACAGCCCCACCAATGTTAGTGAAGAAACTGAACTAGTCACCTTCTACGATGAGTTATCCTCATTAGTGCGTAGCATCCCGAAACACAACATGTTAGTCATTGGCGGAGATATGAATGCCCAAATCGGGAAAAACGGAAACAACAAATACAGCCTCCACAACACGTCAAACAGGAATGGGCAACATCTCACAGATTTCATGATAGAAAATAGATTAGCATGCCTCAATACAAACTACCAAGAAAGAGAGGGCAAACTATGGACATACACGTACGCAAACAATACTAAAGCTCAGATAGACTACGTCCTTATAAACAAGAAATGGAAAAATAGTGCACTGAATTGCGAGGCATACTCCTCTTTTGAGGGTGTGTTCACCGATCACCGAATAGTCACGGCGAAAATACGGTTAAGCCTACGAAAAAACGCCAAATGAACAGCGACCACCAAACACTATGACTGGGCCCTATTAAACAACAAAGATATAAGAGATAAATACGTATTAGAATTAAGAAACAGATTCGAAACACTACAAGAAAAGACGGAAAAAAGTACACCAAACGACAAATACGAAAATTTCGTCAATGCACACCTCGAGGCAGCAGCAAAATACATTCCAACAAAAATTAAAACTAAATATAGAGTCCCATGGGAAATTTTAGCGGTGAGAGAAAAACATGCACTAGTGAAAACAGCCTCCAAAAACTATCGAAAAAACCCAACAAACACAAATGCCTTAAAACTAAAAACGGCACAATATCAATTAGCAGGCATATATATAAAGGAACAGACAGAATACATTCAAAATCAGATAGATAAGATTAGAGACTCGGTGGAAGATAGACAATCTAGAATAGCCTGGCAAACAATAAACGAAGTGAGCAGAAGAAAGAACACAGCCAAAGCAAAACTTAAAGCAGCAAACCAACAAGAAAGAATAAAACTGTGGAAACAGCACTTCGAAAACTTACTTGGAAACCCACCAAAAACAACGCATGAACCAATCACCAGAATAATTAGCAAACAATTAGACATTAAACTAGGACCGTTCACACAAGAACTCGACTCGGTTCTCAGAAAAATTAAAAATAGGAAAGCTGCAGGGCTGGACGAAATTCCCCCGGAAGTATGGAAGACCAGACAATTCGACGACATACTGCTCCGACACTGCAACGCAGTATACAATCAAAATCCGATAGATAGATGGATGAAGGGATGCATACTCCCCTTCCCTAAAAAAGGGGACCTCGGATTAGCCAAAAACTACCGAGGCATAACACTTACATCCATAGATGCCAAAATCTACAATGCCCGACTACGAAACCGAATAGAACCCAAAATCGACAACATACTTAGAAAAAACCAAAATGGCTTCCGAAGAAATAGATCCATGACCTCACAAATATTAACCATCCGCAGAATCCTTGAAGGTGTACGGGCAAAGAACCTACAAGCGACATTAATATTTGTCGACTTTACCAAGGCTTTCGACTCCATTCACAGAGGAAAGATGGAACAAATCCTACTAGCGTACGGCATACCTAAAGAAACCGTAGCGGCAATAACGATTCTCTATAGAAACACTAAAGTAAAAGTACAATCACCGGATGGAGACACAGAATACTTTGACATTGTAGCAGGAGTACTACAAGGGGACACGCTGGCCCCATAACTCTTTATCATTTGTCTAGACTACGTACTTAGAACATCGATTGACAAAATCAAAGAGAATGGCTTCGAACTGACGAAGAAAAGAAGCAGAAGATACCCCGCAACAACAATTACCGATGCCGACTACGCCGATGACATAGCGATACTGGCAAATACACCTGACCAAGCCGAAACACTTCTGCATAGTTTGGAACGAGCAGCAGCAAGCATAGGCCTCTATGTTAATGCACACAAAACGGAATATATGTGCTATAACCAAACGGGGGACATCTCCGCTCTAGAAGGAACCCCACTTAAACTAGTAGACAAATTCACGTACCTAGGAAGCAGCGTCGAATCAACCGAAAAGGACATCGAAACGAGGTTAACGAAGGCATGGACAGCTATCCATAGGCTATCGATTATATGGAAATCAGACCTAACCGATAAAATGAAACGCAGTTTCTTCCAGGCAGCGGTCACATCGATACTGCTATATGGATGCACTACATGGACGCTAACAAAACGACTGGAGAAGCTAGATGGCAATTACACAAGAATGCTGCGTGCAATCCTGAACAAGTCCTGGCAGCAACACCCCACAAGACACCAACTGTACGGCCACCTGCCCCCTATCACGAAAACTATTCAAGTTAGACGAACCAGACATGCAGGACACTGCTGGAGAAGCAGAGATGTACTCTTATGGATCCCCACACATGGCCGCGCAAAAGCAGGACGACCAGCTCGAACGTACATTCAGCAGCTATGTGAGGATACAGGATGTTGTCCTGAAGACCTACCTAGGGCGATGAACGATAGGGAGGAGTGGCGAGAGAGGGTCAGGGATATCCGTGCTACCAGCGCGATATGATGATGATGATGAAGTCAGAGTGGATCTGGGAGCAATGACAATGAAGGGGTACTCCACATTTCCCAAAGCTCCAGGACTAGAGCCATCAGATGGTTTTGTGTCATATCCAGGACACTTGTGGTGTGTTGGGGGGGGTCTTACCCCTCTGTAGAAATGCAGTCAGCATATTCTACAAGTCAAGCTGTTTTTAAGTATTTGCTGTGTAATTGCTACCCATGATAACCTGGGTTACATAATTCATCTTTTATATAGATAATAAAAAAATGCTTATATACTTACCCTACCTGAATTCTCTGTATGCAATACATTTTTTATATCAAAGTTGTAAGTTCCATCTTCTTTCTACAAAAGAAAACAAAAACACAATTCAGGGTTTGAAATTAAAAGTGTCCTGAGGACACAAATATTCATTGGGGATACCCAGCCACTTTGTCAAAGAAACCCCATGGGAGAGTCAATATTTTTTAATTAAAGTATAACAGACTATTAAGGGATTCACTTTTTTTTAACACTATTTTGGGGTAATTTTTTTTTCTTAATCCAAATCTGCGAAAAAGTGTTAAGGAATAGAAGCCACATTTTTTTTTGAATATTTTGATTTAGACTGCCGTTAAGCATGAATGAATAATACCATAATATTCAGGTTTCATTTCATTTCTTATGCTCTGTACTTTTCATATCATCAATTAAAAGTATTATTTTTCGACTTTCTTCAATGACTTGAAAATTTGCCTTTAACAAAAAACTCAATTCAAACCAGTTGTACACAGTGTAAAAATTGACCTGTGTCATATCCTGCTCAGTTGGGATTGGGTAAATTTGAGTTTGCTCAAATGGCCACCAGCATTCTTATTTCAGTAAAGAAAACCAAAATAGAACTACCTTAAAAGGATAACAGACCAATCCCAAGTTTGACATCAGAGTTGTCCTTTGGTTTCTCCAATTTTCAGCAATAAGTACCAACCAGGTTAGACATTGCTTAACTTTGGTGATCAGATAGATGGATTTGTTAAACAGTATACCAACCACAAAGGGTATTCAATGCTGGGCAATAAACCCAACCCTTAACTCATCTAGATAAGAGAGCAGGTACTTCCTGAGGGGATGGGGAGGCCCTCTAGTATGAGGTTGATTAGTCTTTTTACAAAGACAACAAGTGTGGATGCAACATGGTTCAAAAGAAATTAAATATCTTTTGATGCAAAAATTAATTAAAAAAGAATTTAAAAAACAAAAAACAGAAAGAAACAAAGAAATTTTGGAATGGAATGAAGAAAAATGGTTAATTTTACCTGGACAAATAATTTCCCACTTCCATGACCCAAGAGTTCATGAAGGCCGACTTGGACTTCAAAAGCAGGAATCTTCAGGGCAGTATACAAATCCTGAAAATAAAGAAATCAGCTGATCAGCTTTTGTCTATCCCAAATCCACAATCCAAGAAATAAACTGACAAAATATTTAAATAAACATTTAAATTAGGGGTTCTCAACCTTTTCAGTCCAAGGGTCACAAAGTTTAACATAGAAGTGCCCAGAACAGAAATCTTAAAAGCATGGGAAAAAAAAATAGGTAAATTCACAAAGAATCAATTTATTCATGAGACAACTGATTTCTTTATAATGCCAAAAAGATGTAATATCAGAGTTAAATGAACAGATTGACAGAAGGAGAAAGTGATGATTTGACAGTTGTGAACACAGCATACTCTTATCACATCACTCAATAAGTCCCAGGCCTGACATATAGATGGAGCCACTGATGAAAAAACCCATATGATTTTTATAAAATGCAAACCTTCAAATGGCACATGTCAAAATTTGAGCCCTATTGGATTATCAGTTTACAAATTACAGTTATTTAAGTGAAGTTACTATTGGAAATTTTCAAAACAATGGCAAAATTTGAATTCAGTGTGTTGATAAAGCATTGCTTTCTGGTGGGAAAATTACTGCTCAAGCAAAGCAATGGCTTGATCAATGTTATCTGGACTCTTCTCCATCAGAAACAATAGTTAAGAGGTAGTATGCAAACTTGAAATGCAGTCGTACAGACACAAATGATGCTGAACACTCAGGTGACCATAATTCGGTAGTTGTCCTGGAAGAAATTTAAAAAATCCACAAACCCGTTTTGGCTGATCATGAATTGAAGTTGCATGAGATAGCAGATTCGAAGATAACAGAAGACAGTTAATTCACCATTTTGCATGAACATCTGTCAATGAGAAAGCTGTGTTCAAAGTGGGTGGCACCGTTTGCATCAACAATTTAGAACGTTGTCTGCAACTGTTTCCATACAACAAAAGGAGTTTTTTTTGTAAATATGTGACAATGGATGAAACATGGATCCACCACTTCACTCCTGAGTCAAATCAGCAGTCAGTTGAGGGGACAGCAGCAGGTGAAAGCCATCTAAAGTGACCAAAGACGCAAACATCAGCAAGCAGAGTTTTGGCCTCCTTATTTTGGGACACACAAGGTAGTTTATTCATTGATTACCTTGAGAAAAGAACCATCAATAGCAAATTTTATACAGCATTATTGGTGCGTTTGAAGAAAGAAATCACCAAAAAACGGCCGCAAATGAAGAAAAAAGTGCTCTTTCACCAAGACAATCCACCCTGTCACAAGATGATTGCAACGATGGCAAAACTACATGAATTGCGCTTTGAATTGCTTCATCACCCACCCTATTCTCCAAATCTGGCCCCCAGCGACTACTGGTTGTTTGTAGACCTCAAAAGAATGCTCCAGGAAAAGAGATTTGGCTCTAATAAAGAAGTGATATTGGAAACTGAGGTGTATTTTGGGCCAAAGACAAATCATTTCTACAAAAAAAAAAGGAATCAAATTGTTAGAGATGGAATTAGTGTATCATCCAAGAAGGAGACTATGTTGATGAATAAAATCAAATTTTGGCTTAGAGTTGTTTTTTTATTAGTTAGGCCCAGGACTTATTGAGTGATGTGCTAATATGCTTCATTTTGAAGAGTGAATGTTCACAGCAGTTTGGAATGCCTAACATGCTGACTACTTACTAGGTATTAGTGATAAGGGTGGGGAATCAGGCAGATAGAAGCATGCGGCTCATACAGAAATCAAGGATGTGGCAAATCTTCAGTACACCAAAGCTCAATGAGTTCCATCTGGAGTTGGCAGGGAATTTCATCAGTCAATATCAAAAGGTGAAGAGAAAATTTTGAAAGTTGGATAAATTATAAGGTAAGGATCAAAGGTAAAGTGGAGCAATCCAGGGAATGGAGTAGTGCCCTCCCCTACACCTCTGTGTAGTAGCTATTGAAAAGGGAGCCTTAGGGTCACCCTCAACTAAGGTCGCCAACTTTACTTAGCTTACAAGTAAATGAGTAGAGTATTCACCAGTGGTCATGGAGACCTGGGTTTAATCCCAGTGGTCATGGAGACCTGGGTTTAATCCCAGATAGAGTCATACCAAAGACTTAAAAAATGGTACTTGATACTGCCTTGCTTAACACCCATCAGATTGTTTAGTGTCACATCCAGGACACTCATTGGGTGGGGTGGGGGTCTTACCCCCTCTATAGAGGTGCAGTCGGTATATTTTACAGCCCCAGCCAGCTGGGCAGACTAATAAATTGAACAAAATTATATGCTTTCAAGTATCTAATAGTAAGTAAAGTTGGCAACCATAGTCGAGGGTGACCCAAAGGCTCCTTTTTCAATAGCTACTACAGAGAGGTGTAGAGAAGTGTGCAATTCATTTTCCTGGATTGTTCCACTTTACCCTTGAGCCATATCTTATAATGCTGACTGTAAAGCAAGTAGGCATCAAGTACCATTTTTTGAGTCTTTGGTAAGACTCAACCTGGTATTGAATCCAGGTCTCCTGGGCCATTGGCAAACACTCTAACCACTAGGCCAATGAACTGAACTATAGCTTTAAGTAACTATTTTTAATTCAAATCATTTGCAGTTGCAAATATTCCAAATACTAATAATTTTCAAACAGATCTATTTGACCCATACAGAGGACCCTAACAGGTACCACACTCTGAAACAGAGTTGAACCCTGAGTAATACCAACAAAAAGTGGCTCACACTATTCCCCCCTCCTCTGAAGTGAGGACTTAAATGATTTTACTGAGGTCAAAACAAAAAAAAAAATAAGATAAAAATAAGTAGGTACCTTGTCTTGAGGATTCAAGAAGGTCACATTCTTTTCTTTATAGGCGGCAACAATGACATTTCCCAAGGAAACATTTTTGAATCCTTCATTTTGCCGGATGTCATCATCTTTCAATCAAAAAGTGGAACAAATAAAAAAAAAAAAAAAAAATAATAATAATTATATATATATATATATATATATATATATATATATATATATATATATATATATATATATATATATGCAAAATAATTCATACATAAACAAAACAAATTATAAGAACTAGCCATTGATACAGCCTAGGATATCATAAGTATTTATTTTATTATAATGGAAATTATGTCGGTATGTGAACAAAATTACAACACCACCAACATCACAATTCCCTTAGCTAATTATGTCACATTCTCCATGATTTATCTTTATTGAAATCTCAATTATTAAAAAAATTGTTTTATAAATATTATTAGCTTTATTTACATATCAATAACATACAATTGTATTTATAAGTACACAACCCAATAGCAGTTTATAGTGTGAACAGAAAGGCTAATTTGCATATTGATCTTTAAAATTTGGAATATTCACTTGGTATGATTGATTTCTGATTATTTGGTTTTATTCAAATAAATATGAGTGAAAATCTCATCGATAAATCATAAGATATTCATACCCACCTCCAATTCAAATACATATAACATAACTTAATTTAAAGTAATATTAAACACTATTTGTATTTTAGGCAGTTTGGGTTTTTTTATATATGGTTTCAAGTATTCCTATCTAGTACTGATAATAAATATACAATTCAACAGTTTTCAGTTACTATTTCTACTTTCTACTTGAAAATAATCAATTACAACAGTGATATAAATTCTATAAACAGACCGTGACAACACTTAGTTTAGTTCGGTTTGGTTTAGTTTTATAGCATATCAACATTGTTGGTTATTTTAATGTCAAATCCATTTTTATACATATAAACAGTTCCATTTCAAACAATCTAGTTTAGAATAAGCACAGTTTAAATGTCAAACACTTCTATTTGATCCATAGATAGGACCCTATCAGGTGCTACCACTCCAGGCCAGAGTGGACCTGGAAGCGATAGCAATGAAAGGGTACTCCGGCATTTCCCAAAGCTCTAGCATTACTGGAGCCACACCATCAGATAGGTTTAATGTCATATCCAGGACACTTTTTGGGGGAGTCTCACCCCTCTGCAGAGAAGTAGTCAGTCATAGAGAGATTTTAAAATGTACCAACTTATAGAATACAGCCATTTCCAATCCATTTTGCAAATTAATAAGTGAGTTCTGCATTCATGTTCAAGGGAGCTAACTATTAAATGCAAGTTATAAAGCATTTCCCCTTATATATTTATTTGCAATTAATTATAATATAAATTCTATAAGATGTTGTTTGATATCAACCTTAAATGGTTACTGGGTGCTTATCTCATCATGAGAAATGCCTGACCCAATTCAACCATGGAGAGTGACTGCTTGGCCAAACTTCAAATCTATAATCACACAACAAACACTTTTCTTTCAGTTATTCTTGTCATTATTTATTCGCAACCAACAGTAGTTGTGTAGAGTTAGCAGGATTCTTTGATTCATTTTTGACAAGTTTTTTTTTCTCACATTTTCCAACATCATTACTTTTGATCACATAGCCAACTTAGTGTTGACTGTTAAAAACCAGAGCCACTTACAATTTGGAATGTTGATGCCTGCAGGAATGCCACTTCCACCAAAGGTAAGGACATCCAGCGAGGTGAAGTCCGGCCTGAGAAACTTGTCCTTTTCATAAGCAGCAGGCCATGGCAAACATTTTAACAAATCAGGAGCGCTGTCCACAAGTCGGGAAAATTTGGCAGACATTTCTTTGTTGACCACAGCTACAAAACCTAAAGAGAATAAGAAAATGAAAAAAAATTTTTAATTCTTTAAAAAGGTTCAATTTACAAAAGACTGACAATAGTTTGGTTTAGCTTCTTTTGATAGCATATCAATCATTGTAGGTTATTTAATGCCTATTTATATATATATATATATATATATATATATATATATGATTTGATTGGGTTGGGTTTTATGGCATATCAACCATTGTACGTTATTTAATGCCAAAACCTCTTCATACATATATATCAAATATATATGATTTGATTTGGTTAGGTTTTATAGCATATCAACCATTGTATGTTATTTAATTCCAAAACCTCTTCATACATATATATTAAATGTATATAGTGATGGCAAATTATAATAAAAAGATCCCCGAATGAGCAACCATTTAAAAGCGTATGGGAACTGGTGCATTTAAATATTATCACCAAACAGGGAGTTTATTTTTTTGCACATGTGAGTGACGGGGTGGTCTGGCACTTGATCCCTCGTAGAATAAATCCTTGTTCAGAGTCGTTTCTCGGGCATATAGGAACTGGCATATTAGGTGGGGGTTAATTTATGGCTAGACTGACCACCGTTGGCAAGGGGTTTCAAATTTCACGCTACACACACACCCACCAAGGCCACTAGTTCTTCCTCCCCTAGAACAATGGAAGATATGGACCCCTAGGTTTAGATGTAATAATATTAATTATAGTAGTTGACAACTCCGGTTTCCCGTATAATATTTTTAAAGGAATTCATAGGACAATTTAAGCGAGAATAACATAAGGCGAATAGAAGCTGAAAAAGAAGCATGAAATAAAAATTTGATAGCAGACGCCACAAATGAACAACTTCAACACGTGGGAACATTAAAATATATCAATCTTTTTACTACACACGCGGATACACATATTCAACGCGTCGGCTATATTATTAACAGATATTACAGAAACATATATGTCTTTCTTCTTTTCTTTTCTTTCTTCTTTAGTCTTTCTTCAACTTGAGAGAGAGTGAGAGAGAGAGTATATAATTGGGTATAGGGAGAAACAGTCTTAAAGTTTACTTATCTTTACGACGACTTACCTTTGGAGAATATTTTCTTTTCGGATTGACGGAATTTATTTATGCATATCGCTCTGGCTTGAAGGTATGGTTTCTTCTTGTCCAAGATACTTTCCGTCCTTCCCCCGGTGATTTCTGCGGTAGTTTCAATATATCTTATCATTTCAACTACTGTTCCACAAATCCCGGTTTTGATGCTTCACCCGGAGTTTGGCATTAGATCCATTCACCACGGCCTCAGTCCCAAAACTGATTTTTCTTATTTTCTATTTCCACTGACGGAAGAAGGGGGCCTATTTCCGCTTTGGGATCCTAGCCAATCATTTGGCTTTTATCTTCTTCCTTTCCCCCGTTAGGCGATTCATTAGGGCTACTATATGTCCCTGTACCCCACTCTTTACCCATCCGGTCACAAAGTACAAACATCTGTTGGTTTCCATTCTTATCTGGATTTGTTACTTCAGGATTGACCTACATTATCTCTGTTAATGGTCATTCTTTGACGGCTTGCTAATTCAAACACGAGGGATAGTAGAAATTCCTTATTTCCCTTCTCTCAGTGGGAGACCACGTGACAATATGATTTGTAAACACATTTTTTTAAATAACATTCTTAAAGGAGTCTGAGCTCTTTTTTGTACACAGTTACATGGTTTCACATATGTTTGCTAACAGTCACAATTTAACATCAGTCATTTGCTTAAGACAAAAATAAAAGAATAAAAGTTATATATTATAGTAAACAAGTAATACAATGTTGCTAGTGTAGGTTTTGCTACCTACTCCCCAAGTGGATTACAGTCAAATGTTATATCTTTATTGGAAGAGTCGATTGTGTATCGAAAATAGGGATGATACCACATTATTAAACTATAATAAATGATATTCATTATATACAATTATAAATAACCGGCTTACTGGCATAGTGGGTAGAGTATTTGCCAATGGTCCAGGAGACCTGGGTTCAATCCCTGGTCACATCATACCAAAGACTTAAAAATGATATTTGATACCTCTTTGCTTAACACTCGGTGATATAAGGTACATATCAAGGGTAAAGTGGAGCAATCCAGGGAAAGGAGTAGCACCCTCCCCTAGACCTCAGTGTAGTAGCTATTGAAAAGGGAGCCTTCTAGTCGCCCTCGACTACAGTTGCCAACACTTAAATTATGATAATTACATTCATTTAAAAAAAGGATTTGATGATAACAATCTCTTTTTAATTTCTAACATATAATGGTAACATTAAACGTAGACAATAATATATTGCTGTAGAAGAGAGCTTACAAAAAAAAATAATAGAATATAAAACAATAACTAATAATATACAATTAAAGTAAAAAGTAAAATTGGTGACCTTAGTCGAGGGTGACCCGAAGGCTCCCTTTTCGATAGCTACTACACCAAGGTGTAGGGGAGGGCACTACTCCTTTTCCTGGATTGCTCCACTTTACCCTTGATACCTACCTTATATTGCTGAGTGTTAAGCAAGGAGGCATCAAGTATCATTTTTGAGTCTTTGGTATGACTCAACCTGGGATTGAACCCAGGTCTCCCAGGCTATTGGCAAACACTCTAACCATCATGCCAATGTCCGGTACATTTACAGTAGTTTATATTAATTACATATATTATAAATAAGCAATATATATATATATATGAGAGAGAAGGAGAGAAAGAATAAGAAAAACCAATATGTAAAACAAATAAAAGTAAACATAAAAGTGCTCATACACCAGTAAGCAGAGCAATATAAAAAAAAAACTAAGAGATGATTGATTTCTTTTTGTCATCTGCCTGTCTAAAATATCATGGGTTTTTAAATTCAATCATCAAATAGAAAGATGATCATCCATCCTTCTTTCTGATGATTGTACTAAAAAGCACACATACCTCTTAATCACAGGGATAAAAAAATAACTCATCTTTAGTTATATATGTAATATAGTTTATTATATTTTCAAAGAGTGCTCAGTATTGATGACACAGCATATATATTTAAGGATAGCATAGATACAATAAACATATATGTTAAAGTAAAGTTGTGACCATAGTTGAGGACCTGAGATTGAATTCTGGTCTCCCGGCCATTGGCAAACACTATCCACTATGCCAATGGACTGGTATTTTGCTATACTTATAAACAGTGCTCAGTATTGGTTATATATAGTATATATATATTATATATATATATATATATATATATATAATATATATATATATATATATATATATATTATATATACAAGGATAGCATAGATATAATGTCAATTTGTGATTTGCTAATTTATTTACTGTATAATGTTTAATATAGTGTTTTTATTATCATCTATTTATTTTTATCAACTCTCTTAATATTATTTTGATATGATTAATTAATATCATTTTAATTAATACAATATAGCTTGGTAAATAACTATGGCATATAAACTATATCTCTCTTCTCAAAATGTCCAACAAACTAGATCACTCTTTCCATCATGCCCCCACACAATGATATATAAAGGATAACCACCATGTGGGAACCACTTAATCTGTTGTTTGCATAGGTATGATATTGGCAGTTACCAAGTAACCAAGAGTCAGTGACTGTCTATGCTATCCTAACATTATATATATATATTATATATATAAAACACACACACACACACACACACTAGGTGTGTTCAAAAAGTATCAGGACTCGAGCTGTATTTACCAAGCCAGAAATGTACAATGAATAAAACATTCATTTTCTTATGGCCAGTTAACTGGGGCTGTAGAATACACCAGCTGCACATCCGCAAAGGGGTAAGAACCCTCCAAGAGGGTCCTGGATATGACACTAAACAATCTAATGGTAGGGTTCCTGTGATGCTGGGGCTTTGGGAAATGCAGAGCACCTCTTCATTGCCATTGCTCCCAGGTCCACTCTGGCCCAGAATGGCAGCACCTATCTATGGATTAAATAGAACTAAACTGCATACTTATGTTAAACAGAATTGTTTGAATTAGAACTGTTTGACTAAACTAAATAGCTTGAAATGGAAATGTTTTTGACAAACAATGTACTTACATTTAAACTGTGTACTTATGCTAAAGTAAATTGTTTGATATAGAACTGTTTTGACATTTAACAAGAGACAAAATCTATACTTATACTAAACTGAATTTGGCGTTAAATAACCTACAAAGGTTGATATGCCATAAAACCCAAAAAATCAATTAATCAAATCAAATTAATTTTCTTCAAAATACTACCCTTTAACATTCAACACACTTATTCCAGGAAGCTTTTTACTGGTTAAAAGTACCACAGACACTTTCAATTTGATATGACATGAAGTTGCACCCTCATATTTCTTTTTACATCCTCAAATCTTAAACTGCAAATTCATCTCGAGTGTACAAAACAAACAAAAAACATCAAAAATTATGAAGAACAAATACCGTCTTGTCTAGACATCACATACACTAGCTTCTTAGCAGGAAAAAAAATTAAATACCTTCGAATTCTCCCCGAACTCCATGAGGATCTCTGTAGGATTCACAGAATCCAATGTACCTAAATTTAAAAAAGAATAAAAATAAAAATTTATATTGATATATATGTATTAGATAATAATGTGTAAATTTGTTATCAATTTCATTAAAGAAAAATACCATATAAATTAATGGCATATAAAAATATAAAAATTTGTTATTTCATTCATTTCAAAAAAAAAAAAATAAATCCATATTATTTGATGGTAATAAGTAAAAGTATGTAAATTAGCTATTTAGTTAATTTTCAAAAAAATAAAAATTAATTTTTTTTTTCAAATTCATATAATTTGATGGTAATATGTAAATATATGTAAATTTGTGGAGGAAAAAAAAAAAATTTAACCCTTTCACAAAATCCATATATTTTTCTATGAATTCATTCACAGGAAAAAACAAGTATGTATTTACCCAACCACTACGCAAGTCATGGTGATAGCCTTCCAGCAGAAACTTGGCCAACGAAATAAACAGATCAGATTCAGGACAGACTAAGTGTATGACTTCAAGTTAAAACTCATAACCCACCAACTCTTAAATCTCAACACCCTGTCAGTATAAAAGCATAAGTATTTCTTTCAACCAAAATAACACAAACAGAAAATAAGACAAATAAAAGATTGTTACTATCCATAACACTTCCGGCCAAGCTATTACTGAAAATCTTTCTCTCACAGAATTCTGTCTGATTGTTGTCCAACTATCAGTCCTTTCGACTAATGTCCACCCTAACAGCACAGTACTTCTATTTATATTATCTGGACGCCCACCACTTCTGTCCACTAGCGATTGGTGTTCAATCACCAGTGTCTCACTTTATTCCTATATGACATGGCGGAAATTAGAACACATTGACAGAATGCTCTGCAGTGGAATAAGAACCTCCAAAAAGAGGTGTCCTGGGTATGTCACTAAACTGCATTGGTTGGTGAGGCTGCAGTTCTGGAGATCTGCAAAGTGTAGAGTATTCCTTCACAGCCATTACTCACAGGGTCACTTTTTAGAGTTTCCTTTTACAGGGGATATAGTCAGTGTATTCTAAGCCTACAGACAAGGTGGCTAGGTTGGTTTGGTTTTAGGGCATATCAACAATTGTAGGTTATTTAATGCCAAATCCCCTTTATACATATATATCAAATATAGGATTCAATTGCGTTAGGTTTTATTGCATATCAACCATTGTAAGTTACTTAATGCCAAATACATTTTCAAACAAACATTTCAAACAATTCAGTTTAGTATAAGTACACTGTTTAGTTTTATTTAACCCATAAATAGGACCCTATCAGGTGCTACCACCCCAGGCCAGACCTGGGGGAAATAGCAATAAAGAGGTACTTCACACATCCCCCAAAACTCCAGCATTACTGGAGCCTCACCATGAAACATTCGTTTGGGGGGAGTCTTAACCCTCTGCAGAGATGCAGGCGACTGGGTAGTTTCAGAATTCAGTTGCCATCCTTCACACAAGAGCCAAATAACAAAGATTGAAGATTTTCTATAAGAACACACAGTATAAGATGATTAAGTAAAAAGTTTTAATGAGACACTTACATTTCAACAACTGGGGAGATGTTTTGAATCCAATATCTTGAGGCTTGCTTGTGAGAGTTTATGGAACCCGTCCTGAAGCTGGTGATATATTCATCAAGCATCTTCATCTCCGTATCATTTGAAACAAATTTCTGCAGAAATAAAATAAAATTTATTTTTAAAACAGAAGAATTTTTTGTTTGAAAGTACAAAAGCCATTTCCGTCAAGTTCACCACATCACACATGCCATAGCATAGTTAGGTTTAGCACAATGCTAAATGTATGGAACACCTAGTCTGAATCGAATTCAGTACTCAGCGACTAGCTTGTTAACCACGACACTATGGTGACATGCCAAATAGCCACAAAGCCTGCAAATATGAGGCACCTAGTGAGAATCAAATTCAGTACTCATCAACTTGCTTGTTAACCATAGATTGAGTTTTGTTTAATGGCATATCAATGTGAGTTATTTGATGCCAAAAAGTTAGATTGGTTTTGTTTTTTGTGAGTGTTTTATGAGAATGTATTTGATAGTGAGGAGTAATTTGCATGTTGAGCATATTGGAGTGTCTTCCTTTTTAGGTGTGAGTAGTTAATGTGGGTGTGCCCAATGCAAAATTTGGAGACCCACACATTGAGCCCCAGCTTAAGAGTAAAAGATCTGCATAATTATTGTGGTATAATGACCCCTCTGCATCCTAGATAGCATATGAATCAAACACCAGGGGAGAAATGACAAACAAGTGATAGGAAAAAGGTTGTAAGTGCCGTAGAAAAGCCTAGGATGGGCAGAAATTAAATAGTGGAGGCATGTGGGATTCAAGATACAAATTCAAGACAATCAAACACATAAGATAGATTTATTTTTTTAAAAGGAAGGGAGTAAAAAAAAAAAATACCATTATTTTTTGTTTAAGATACACTGTTTTTCCAGATTTTTTCTGCCTAAATGTTAAAAGATACATGTCATACACAAGTACTATATAATTAGCTTTTTAACAGCCACATGCCTCACCATATTCGTGATAGGATGACCGAAAATAAGTTATATCTATCATACAAACTAATGTTTTATACTGTGACAGAGAAATATCCACTGGAAAGTGTGTTTGTTTATGATTTTATTTCTCCTGATATGAGCTTATTTTCACCACAAGCTTCTTGCATTTTTATGTGAACATGTCCATATGCTTGCTCTAAATACTGTGTAATAAGACATAATGAAAACTATATGAATTCTCATTTTTAGTTGGTTGGTTGTTTGCGTTTTATTGCATATCAACCTTTATAGGTTATTTAACACCAAATCCATTTTTATGTAAATACTTCTATTTCAAACAATTCAGTTTAGCATGAAATCATAGAAATGTTTTTCACAATTAAACTATTCCAATCTATTCAGTTTATTCAAACAGAGCTAATTCAGTTTAGTATAAGTACAGATTCTGTATACACACAGTTAAATGTCAAAACAGTTCTATATCAAACAATTCAGTTTAATGTAAGTACAGTTTCATCAAAAATAGTTCCATTTCAAACAATTCAGTTTAGAATAAGCATGCAGTTTAAATGTAAGTACAGTTTAATTGTCAAAAATATTTCTATTTCAAGCTATTCAGTTTAGCATAAGTATGCAGTTAGTTCTATTTCACATAGATAGGACCCTAACAGATGCTACCACACCAAGCCAGAGTGGACCTGAAAGCAATGGCAATAAAGGAGTGCTCCACATTCCCCAAAGCCCCAGCATCACTGGAACCTCATCATCAGATTGTTTAATGTCATATCTAGGAGACTCGTTGGGGAGGGAGGAGTCTTACCCCTCTGCAGAGGTACAGTCGGTGCATTCTACAGCCCCAACCAACTGGACAATTCTCATTTTTAGTCAGTATAAACTGATAAAAAAGTTGAACAAAGGTTAAATTTAGCTGCCACAAATTCTAAAAAGTCAGCATGTATTATACATAACTATTTTTTTTGACAGAATTTATTCGTCCAAGTACAAGAGTGCCTTTCATACACAAATAATTATGGTAAATAAAAAAAATTAAAAATAAAAAAATTTAAAAAAATTAAAATTAAAAAAAATTAAAATTAATGAATAAATCTGGAAGGTACAAAGACGATTTCGTCACTGATTCTTATATCACATAAGATTTTACCCATGACACAAGCAATAAAAATGCGCACAGATTTTTTTAGCCACACAATCAACTTATCTGGTACAAGGCCAGTGAGCACTGTGTATTTTAGCCTATAATCATTTATTTGCTGTAGTTTTTATAACTGTACAAGTAAAGGTGTATGCAACCTCTTAGCTAGATATTGGATAAAGAAAAAAAAGGGGGAGTTGGGGGCATTGGGCATCTACTGTAGTGCATGGATTTTTTTTCTTTGCCGAGAGCTCATCAGAATTTTTTGGAGTGAAGAGAAAAAAGAGGTTGGAGGCATTGGGCATCTACTGTAGCTCATGAATTTTTTTTTCTTTGCTAAGTGTTCACTTAAGAATTATATTTTTTTGGAGTGGAAGGAAAAAAAATATTGAAGGTACAATGATCATTTCTTTCATATCACACAAGATTTTATCCATGACACAAGCAATAAAAACTTCACAAGTCTTTTTAGCCACACACTCAGCTGACATAAGGCTATAACAGTGAGCACTCAATGAAGGAAAAATTCCATGCATCAGCAAACCGATATGTAATACAAGCTTGCACATCATCACATTACAGTAGATGTCCAATGAAAACTCCCACCCACCAATCCATGAGTCCTAATTTTTTTTTTTTTATATTCATTCAAGAGTTTTGTCCTTTAACTGCTCAGTTATAAGTACAGCCAATTAATGATAGCTGGCTAAATTCGATTACATATTTATTGGAAACAACAAGCCTAAACCTGGAATCAATGTCGCCTTATCGACACATTGATGTCTTAGATGCCTAACAGAAGATCATTGTAGATATCAATATATGAAGGTCATTTCATAAATAAGGTGAATTTTGCATAAGCAGTAGGCAATACAAAGCACTGTTTACAATTGCACCTTTTTCAAAATCAATAGTCATGGGTCTTTCTATGTCCCAGAAGACTGCCAGCATGACCTTTACTGACTGCTACACCTGGAACTTTTAGCTTTACCAGAGAGTGTGTTCCCACTTCATGGATTGTTTTTTGACTCGGGCTCATACAAGCAAACTTAGGTTTAGTCCATCTGTAAAAATTTTTTTTTTGATTAAAAACATGCTTCTCCGTACACATCATACATTGCTCTGTAAATTCATATGGTTTGTACTTCTCAGCCAACAAAAATTTGATGATAGACCTCTGTTCAAAACTGGATCACTCTGATTTGCTGCCAATTTGAATAGCCTGAAAACAAATATTTTCGCAAGATTAAAATAATTTTTGCTATAATCCAAGTCCAAACAATGGAGAATTTATATTTATGGGGAAAAAAAAAAAATTGCTTTTTTCAGAAAATTCCCCTTATTTATTGAATAACCCTAATATATATATATATATAACAGGTCTCGCCTAAGTCGAAAAAATTCCTCTTATTTATCAAATGACCCTCATATATGGATCGAGAACCAATTGATCCAGTCCCCACCTACTACAGGGCTGAGGAAGCACCATGGTGGCCAACTGAAAACATGGCTCAGAACAGTGAAGCAAACTGCCATTGAAACTATGATAGGCTAGTACTCATCTTGTTGATAGCCTCAGATCATTGTGCTTGGACAGCCTTCATGTGGTGGGGTCAAACAACCCAGGATGAATGGCATAACACACACATCTGTGAATGCTGATTAGGAGTTTCCTCCTCCTTATTAATATTCCGTTTGGAGTTTGTCAACAAAAGGTGGCACTGGAAATCAATTAGCTTGCATGATTGGCTACATAGCAATAATGTTAGCCAGTCAAAGCAAAATTCATTGTATTAAAAAAAAAAAAAAAAAAGAAAAAGAAAAAAAAAAAAAAACATTCCTATATTTTAAACAGAAGTCCTATTAACTGAATTAACAAAAATTTTCAAAATAAAATTCCTAAAGAATTCCTGAATGAAATATGATAACAAGTACTGTCCAAATTTTACCAGCATTAAAAGAAAAAGTAAGAGAGATAGGAATAAAGAGAGAGAAACACACACACAGAAAGTGAAACAGACAAACAGAAAGTGAGAGAGTGAGAAAACATACAAACACAGATACAGAGAGAGAAAAACAGAGAGAGAGAGAGAGACAAAGAGAAACACACCCACAGATGAAAAGAGAGGGATATATATATATATATATATATATATATATATATATATATATATATATACATATACACACACACACACATATATATATATATATATATATATATATATATACACACACGGAAAAAAGAGACAGAGAGAACCACAAATAGACACATATGCAGAGAGAGAGAGAGAGAGAGAGAGAGAGCAAGAGACACACATGGAAAATGAAAGAAACAATAACTAACCTTAGCATTTTCCAAGCTCTTAACCATCAGTCCCATCAGTTCAGAGTAATCACCCCTAGTAATTTGAACAAGGACTTCTTCAGAACGACCTGCTGGGGTAATTTTCTCCGTGTCAAATGCACAGGTTTTGGAACCAGGCAAAGGCCCAACTGCAAAAATAAATAAGAAACAGAAATATAAAAATTGACCCACAGGCACATAATACATTGATCCCTACCAAACAAGTAATTAAAGATGACAATTCGTAATGGTTTGGTTTTATGGCATATCAACCCTTGTAAGTTATTTAATGCCAAATCCTCTATACATATATATTAAATATATGATTTGTAAACACCTTCTGTTGATAAAATTTTTAAACAAGCCTAAGCTCATTCAATTGCACACAGTTAAATGGTTTCAAGTATTGCTATGCATCACTAACAATTAAACATCAGCCATTTGTATACACACAGTTGAATGATCAAATAGTTCTATTTCAAACAATTCAATTAAGCAAAAATCATCTGTTTACACTCAGTTTAAATGTCAAGCACTTCTATTTGACTCATAGATAGGACTCTTTCAGGTGCTACCACTCCAGGATAGAGTGGACCTGGGAGTGATGGCAATGAAGGGGTACTTCACATTCTCCAAAGCTCCAACATTACTGAAACTTTACCATCAGATTGTTTCATGTCATATCCAGGACATTTGTTGGAACCAGGAGTGGGGGGTATTACCTCTCTGCTGAGATGCAGTCAGTGTATTCTACATCCCCAGCCTACTGGACATTTTTTTGTTGGGAGCGTGGGGTCTTACCTTTCTGGAGAGGTGCAGTCAGTGTATTCTACAGCCTCCTCCTCCTTTCCCCCAGCTGACTAGGCCAACAATATGTAAAGAATTCTTAATTTTCAGATTCCAGCCTTGATGCAAAGTTATTTTTAGCAGTGTTAGATGTGCATGTGAATGTATTGGCAATAATACAACTATAGATATACCCAATACAAAAAAAAACAAACAAACATGAACCCCTCTATAGCCAGTTGGTTGGTTGGTTGGTTGTTCCAGGTTTTATGGCATATCAACCTTTGTAGGTTATTTAATGCCAAATACATTTTTATGCAAACAATCAGTTCTATTACAAACAATTCAGTTTAGCATGAGTACACAGTTTAATTGTCAAAAACATTTCTATTTAAAGCTATTCAGTTAATTCAAACAGTTCAGTTTAGTATAAGCACATAATTTAGATCTATTTGCCCCATAGATAGGACCCTATTAGATGCTACCATTCCAGAGAGGACCTGGGAGTGATGGTAATGAAGGGGTACTCCTCATTCCCCAAATCTCCAGCATTACTGGAACCTCACCATCAGATTGTTTAGTGTCATATCCTGGACACCCATTAGGGGGTCTTACCCTTCTGCAGAGAAGTAGTCAGTGTATTCTACAGCCCCAGCCAACTGGGCAATATATAATCAAACAGACTGCTCCACTCTTGAACAGAGATCTGTCATCCAATTTTTGGTGGCTGAGAAGTGCAAACCATATGAAATTTACAGATCAATGTGTGATGTGTACGGAGAAGCATGTTTTAGTCAAAAAATAATCTCAACAAATCGACTGAACATGGATTTGCTTCTACAAGCCAGAGTCAAAAAGACAGTCGAAGTTGAAACACACTGACTCTCTGGTAAAGATAAAAGTTCCAGGGGCAGCAGTCAGTAAAGAAGGTCATGCTGGCAGTCTTCTAGGACATAAAAGCACCTCTCACTATTGATTTCCTTGAAAAGTGCAACAGTAAACAATGGTTCCTATTGTCAAATCCTTAGCCAAAAATCACCTTACTTATTGAATGACTTTCATATAAATTTAAATTGTACAGAAACAGGTCAGCAGCTCTATGCAATCATCAAACCAAAATTAGCGAGAAACCAGCAGTCAGGAAGTACTGTTGACTGTATCAACACTATTCAAGCTTACATCCACATATGTTCGGCTTACTGACATTTGGTTTTATGGCACATCAACCATTATAGGTTATTCAATGCGAATCCATTTTTATACATATAAACAATTCTATTTCAAAAAATTCAGTTTAGCATAAGTACAGTTTGAATGTCAAAACAGTTCTATTTCAAGCAATTTAGTTTAACATGAATACACCGTTTAGTTCTATTTGACCCATAGATATGACCCTATCAGGTGCTACCACTCTGAGCCAGAGTGGACCTGGGAAATGTAACAATGAAGAGGTACTTGCATTCTCCAAAGCTCCATCATTACTGGAACCCTACCATCAGGTTGCTCTGTGTCCTATTCAGGACATTTATTGGGAGGGGGTTTCACCCATCTAACAGAGAAACAGTTGGTGTATTCCACAGTCCCAGCCGACTGGGCAATTACTGATATTGAAAACTCTTGACCTAGCAACCAAGTGGTCAAGTGACTGGTAACACTCCACTTTGGCCCTTACTGGGCTAAACAGGCAGTCCAATCAACTAGCCAGTCGAGCCCTAGCACCAAACAAGATTGTCCCAACTGTATTCTTCAACTGCTTTTGTGGCAAACAAATACCCAGTCTTTTTTTTTAAATCTTAAAAGTGCTAAAAAGTGGTGGCTGAGGGTCAATTGCACTGAGATATTAATACTCGAAAACATTTAACTATGTGCAAACAAATTAGCTCTGGTTCATCTAAAAATAATGTTATCTACAAACTATTCATTTACATACATATATATGTGTGTATGTGTGCATATATAAACAGGATTTGGTATTAAATAACCAAAATACAAAAAGTATTCTTACCTCAAAGAAGAACCAAGAGAAAAGAGAGAAAGAACAAACAAAAATAGGTACTTACATTAATATAGCATCTAAATACCACACACTCTCATGAGATCAGGTGATGGTATAAGGTTGACACAGTAAAATTTGTTAGAGAATTCATCACAAATGCAGATAGATAGTCACAAAATAGATAGATAAATAAATAAATGAGGGGGACATTTTTTTTTTAATTGTTTAACATTCAGAAGACTTACCTCAAATACTGCAAATAGTCAATTTAAAAAAACATCAATTTTTGTCGATTTTAGAATGGTGGTTCTAATTACTACATCAAAAAAATCCTTGACTTTCTGACATGTATCCATGATTCAATCAGAAGAGGAGGAAGAAAATACATAATGGTAGAAGTGGGAGAAAAGTATTACAACCCAAGTTCCACCATTTTAAAAATGACATTTGTAGACAAAGCCAAGATAACCTGTATGAATGCATGTTCAAAAGTCAGAGATTATTTCAGCATAGTAATAATTACAGTGCAAACAAGCCCTCCCTTCTGAAAAATTTTAAAATAATCAATAAAAATTGATATTTTTTTAAATTGACAAACCATAGTAGAGGAAGGTTTTCTAAATGCTAAACAATAAAAAGTATTACTGAAAAAAAACATTTTTCTATGTTTTTTTATGGGACCATTTTTTTTTTTAACCTGGAAGAAATTTTTGTTTTTCAGTAATGGTTCTAATAACAAAAAAACCATCCGGTTGATAATGAAAACTATTAGAGTAACAAAGAATTTTTTTAAAATGCTAGATCATTTTTTAGGCTCAGAAATAATGCCAATAAAAAGATATGAAATGAAAGGGAAGAGATTTTAACTTACCACCTGTTTCCAAAGAGGCAAGACGAATTTCATATTTTTTCATTCCTGATTCTGGATCTTTGTATTTGAACAATCTGGTATTATAAGCTAGCAAGTCCTGAAGAAAAAAAATAAAGAGAAAAATATGGTTTTTATATTTATTATAAGAACAATACAAAAATACAAAACTTCAAAAGATTCTAACTTTTCTCACCAATTTTTTGTATGATTTTTTTTTTCAAGAAAGAAAAGTTAAAAAGAAAAAGTTAAAAAGAAAAAAAAAAAAGAATGTTTCCAAATTTTTATTTCCCCACCCAAAAAAGACTTATTCAAGAGAGACATGTTTTTTTTTTTATTGACCAAAGAATCTATGGCAGGAAATCTCACCCTGAAGAACAGAAACACACACACATTTTATATATATATATATATATATATATATATATATATATATATATATATATATATATATATATATATATATATATATATATATATATATACACACACACACATAAAGAACCAATAGATATTCTCTCATCAACTTCTTGCATAATTTTTATTTTTGCATTGCTTTAAAAAATAAGTAAATAAAATGTTTTTTTTAAATAGATAAAGAAAACTTACCTCCAATAAAACTGATTAAAAAAGAAAATGATACAAAATTTTGATCTTTTTTGCCTTCTAAAAGATTTGGTCAAGTGTCAAGATTTTTTTTTTTTTTTTTAAGTACTGATATTGCAGGTGTGACGGCAAATCGACTAAAATCCCAAAACGGGATTTTATTTTTGCACGTGTGAAGACGGAGCAGGTTGGCACTTGATCCCCTATAGAATAAGTCCTCGTTCAGGGTTTTTCTCTCAGGCATATAAGAACTGGCATATTACGTGAGGGATTAATTTAGGGCCAGACTGACCGCCGCTGGCAAGGGGTTCCAAATTTCACACTATCCACACACCCACCAGGTCGCTAAACTTCCTCCCCTAGACAACAGAAGATATGGACCTATAGGTTTTAGTTGTAATAATATTATATTGTAGTAGTCGGCAACTCCGGTTTCCCGTGTGATATTTTAGAGGAATTCATAGGACAATTTTAAGCAAGATAACATAAGGCGAATAGAAGCTGAAAAGGAAATGTGACACAACAAATCGTAGCAGAACTGCAAAGAACAACTTAGACCACGTGGTGACATAAAAATACATGAATCCTTTACTATACAAAGAGATACACTTTCAAAGTGTCAAATATATAATAAATGGACAGTCCACGAATATAAATGTCTTTTCTTGACTTTTGTTTTTCTTCAAATTGAGAGAGAGAGAGAGAGAGAGGTATATAAAATTTGGGTATAAAGTAGAAATAGCCCCCAAATCACTTATCTTATTTTTCGACGGGGTTCAACTGGAGAATCTTTCTTCTTTTATGGGCTAATAGACTTTATGCTATTTTTAATACTGGCTTGAAGAACTCGGGTCCCTAGTGTCTCAGATATCCTTTTGTCTTCTTCACCCGGAGTAAAGGCTATGGGTCTGTCTGCCAAGAGCCCCTTCCAATAACTAACATTTCTTCTTTTTTTTTGCAGACGGGGAGAAGATGCCACTTCTGTTTTAGGGCCCCAGCCAATCATTTGGCTTCTCCCTCCTTCTCCCTGGTGTCCGGCGACCTGAGGTTACTAAGTACCAACATCTGTTGATATCCCCTCTGTGACCTACATTCTTTCTTAACGGTCACTTTTTTGACGGGTTGCCACTGTTCATTCCAGTGGGATGGTAGTATTAATCTTATTTCTATCGTCTCTGTGGGATATCACGTGACACAGGTCTCAGAATGAAGGGAAAAAAGGGAGAGTGTGAAATCATTATGTACTGAAAGCAGTTAAGAAATACAAAAGTAAAGTGAGGTCAAAATTTCCCTTAGTTTTAATCCTAAAATGCAATACAGATAATAGTTAAGAGCCCCTTTATTTACCAAAATGAATGTGCATGTAACATTGAATGACTATAAGTATATTAACTCAGACAAAAAGTTAAAAGAAAAAAAAGATTTTTTAATCAAAATAACCAAGATTTTCTTAAAAATTGAGTAAGAAAATAGCCTCACTACAGATGCCCTGCAAGCCACATATTTGAAAGACCTGATATGAGAATGAGAGTCATAAGATGAATTTTGCCAAAGGAGTTGGCAGTAGGAAGCACTGTTTACAGTTGCACCTTTTTCAAAGAAATCAATAAATCCTTTCATAGAAGATTATCAGCATGACCTTCTTTACTGACTGCTGTGCCCAGCACTTTGTCTTTACTGGAGATTTGAAAATAGATACGATAGCTATTAATACTCAATCACAATGCCTTGGACAACAGAGAAAAAATATTTTGTGTCACTACTTATTTGGAGATAAAATCATTCAAAACTGTCTTAAAATAGATGCAACCAATTAATATAAGATTTATAACTGCGACAAGAAACTCAAAGATTGCATATCCTAGAACCTGATAAAATAACAATTAAAAAAAAAAAAAAAAAAAAAAAAAAAAACATTGATTTCATGTCTAGCTCAAAGAATGCATTTTTTACAGGATGTGGACCAAATGACTGCCACTGCACTTATCTCAGTAATAAATCATCATCATATTAATAGGTTGCATCTATTTTGAGACAACCTGTATTTCTCATCCCACAAGAGATATGCTAACAAGATGGTCAACCATAGAGAAGGAGGCTTATAAAATGCATTATGCCCTTCAAAAATTAAACTAATATCTCCATTATGCAACTTTTACTGTCTATACCAATCATAAACCTCAAGAGCATTTATTAAATTCACCCATACAAAATAAGAAAATATAGACATGGCCTTTAAGCATGCATGATTGGCTATGATTGCAAAATACAATACATCAAAAGGTAAAGATAATGTTTGTGCAGACCTTTTGTGACAAGCTCAAGATGAAAGTAAGAATGATGATGACCCTCCCATAGATATAGACAATAGGAATTATGCAATTAGAGCGATAAATTCGAATCTCTTTGAGCTGAAAGAGATTGCCACATGCAAAAAGTGCTGAAGACCCAGCGATGACACATAAACAACATTCATCGCAGGGGATAGATGTAATCAGAGAGCAGGAATCTGACAAAGACCTTTTAGACTGACAGAGTAGAATTAAGAATGGGAGGGCTACTAAACTAGAAAAGAAAAAAATACATAGTAATGGACAAAATAGTTTATTACTTGTCTCAGCCTGATGACAAACCTCTGATTCATTTGCATGTGCTGTCATACCTAAGAAAGAGTATGCGAGTGCAATACCATGATGATAATGGCTACATGGATGTGGAAAAAACATTTCACGCTATCAAACGAAAGCATTTCAGGCCCAGTTTGTTAAAAGAGATACGCAAATTTGTAGGTAAATGTATATATACTGTGCCAGACTAGAAATTTAAGAAAACAATACTCCCATATGCAGGACTGCTATTTCCCTCCCTTTCTCTTCACTAAGCTGGCTTTAAATATCTCCGGACCTAACCTGAAAATTCATTCAGATAACCAAAACATAGTTACATTCATAGATATGTACAGTGGTTGGCCTGAAGCTTTTACAGTTCCTATCAGAAAGGCCAATACAGTCGCACATCTTTTGATTTATGAAATTTTCCCAAGGTTTGGGGCACCACTTTAGCTTTTAACCAGCGACAGCCTGGAGAATATGAACAAGATCACAAAGACATTAGAGGATCATGTGACATCATTTTATCACCTGCAGAGTAATGGTATGGTTGAACGGTTTTACAGAACAACGCATGACGTTTTAGCAAAGAAAAGTGGGAAGAATGAGCAAACATGAGACATTTACATAAACCAGATGATGACGGCTGTCATGTTTCATGTTAGCGAAACCCCAAATTTTTCTTTATACTATCACTTTATAACAGGGATGTAATTCTGCCATTTGATAATATATTAAGGCCTCATGGTATATGTTATGGTAATGAACTTCATGAAATTGCTCTGAGAGAAATGCATTGCAATTTCACTTTAGTTAGAGGCAACATGAAGAATGCAAGAAATCGCTCTCCTTCTTGCTAAAACTAAGGGAGGTGGAGTTTAATGTTTGTGATTTGGTTTACAATAGAAATCACCATTAGAGAGAAAAATTGGACATACATTGGTGGCCATATAAAGTGGTTATCAAAAAGACTGGGCCCGTCTCTTATAGAATCAGAGACCAATTGACTGGCTCAGTCACAAAGGCACAAGCCAAGCACCTTCAAGAAGCATCCATTGAAGAATGGGAAATTCCCACCCCAGAGAGGCCATTAAGGAAAACTGTATTGGCTGCTCTTCTAGACTCCAACGATTTCGACAGTGAATTTAGAGAGGAACAAGATCACTGAATGAATAAGAATGTTGATACAGAGACAAGCGCAGAAGGCAGGGCTGGCTGCTCATCCACTCACAAGGACAATTTCTCAGAAAGAGGATCATTCCAACTTTCACATGTGGAAGGAGTCGCAAATAGATCAACCAATAGAGAAATAAATGAAGATATTCAAGCAGGACAAACGACAGTTTGGGCAATGTAAGGTTGGAACACATACCCATCCCCAGATGAAAGTATTCGTGGGATCATTATAACCAATGTTCGTGTTGCCAAAAAGAAATCTGAGGAGCAATTGAAATACCTTGTGGACTTATTGGCTGATTATGCTATAACTAGTGAGTAGGAATTGGTGTGTGATACAATTAGTCCCCTAGCCAGGTTACATATGCATCATTTCCTAATAGAATTATGTCTGTGGCAATTTTTTTTTTCTTCCTTCATTTTTTTTTTTTAATTCTTCGACTATTACATTGGTCAACACGCACTGCACATGATGGCAGCTTCCAGAGTTTAAATATAGTATGTTCAAAATTAAGCAGTGTTATGACTACAGCGAATTTAGGGTGTCTAGGCATATATATGGTCCCCAGCAATCATAACACAAAAATTTGACACAAACAAAGAATAGTCAAGTAAAACAAAGGTTTGAAATGCTAAACTAAGTTTATTTACAGGGGAAGAGGAGACATACAAAGGTAAAATAGACAGAACATGTAAGCAAGAGGGGTGAACATAATGTACAGGTTAAAATCAACATGAAATGTATTAATGCTATGAAGAAAAATATATTACATGAAAGCTATTTGGATTAAAGTTTAAAAGATTAAAAGTTTAAAAGGTTTGGCCAGCGAAAACAGACGCAACAGGACCTGAATAAATGGTTGAATATAGAATGTGTAAAAAAGGATTACTGGATAGTTCCTTGACCGGGAGAAGAATATAGGCACGTCTTCCTCTGTCAACTGCAGGATTCATTCTAACCCCACAGAGCGCGGGGTCACAAGACCAACAGCAGCAGTCGGAAACCCTGGCAGCAAAGCCAAAGGGGGTTGGAAGAATACAATAAGGGCCATGCATAATAGTATTCAAAACGACCCAGATAAAGATGCACCAAAAACTCCATTCCTAGTTCATAGAGGAGACATGAAGTCTGCTCCCAAAGACAAGCCACAAAAGGGTCCTTAGGCAGTAACAGCAGTAATGTGTGTTATTATAAACCTGAGCAGAAGAACACTTGGTATTGGTTGAACGTCATTTACCCAATGTCAGTTTTTAAACTGAGGCATGGTTACTGCCATTGATCAATTGGTCATGCATCAAGGTTTCACCATGTGTAATACAGCCTGAAGGAAAACAAACATTTTTTTTATTTTTGATTATTTACTTATGCATTAAAAAGAAGAAGAAAAAAAAAAAAAAAAAGGCGGTGGGTACCATTTCTTTGACAATGTTATATGGGTGAGATATCTGAAATGAACTGTAGAGACTTTATCGAGGTTTTATTTTGTTGCTTCTTGTTTTGTTTTTTAGTACAATGGACCACAAGTCGGAAAATGCAGGGAAAATGTTCTCAAGTGAACATTTGGAAAAATAGGATGGAGAGGAATGTTGAATATTGACTTGAAGACCTCTTAACATACTGCATAAATTGCATGGATGGTATAACAGGAAATAGACCGGTTTCCTAAAGTAAATAGGATGCAGATGCCCTAGTCGAAATGCATAGGTGGCATGCTGGAAGAGTTGAACACTAGAAACAGAAAAACAACAGGAAATACACGTTTCCTAAAATAAATAGGATGCAGGCATTTCCTTAGTGGAAGTGCTGCGTAAATTGCATGAGTGGCATGCTAGACAGGAGGCATGTCCATGTGCAACATATAGGCTGGAGGTGTGACCATGAGGTTTGTGTGGGCGTCTGGAAAATTATATAAACCAAGGAAGATTGTGACCAAGGGAGAACGAAGCAGAAAAGCTGAGGAGTTTCAGCCATCTCTAACTTACTTACTCAACCCATATGTACATTTTGAGTAATAAAAAAAAACAAGAAAAGAAGCAGATAATATTTTTATACATCAGCGTTGTTGTTGTTCTTCCCTATATACAACAATAGCTTCATGTAACTATTTTTTATACAAATAATTTGCACAGTTATATGACATCAAGTATTTCTATCAAATATAAATCATTTTTTAAACTAATTGTCTCATAGATTGGACCCTAACAAACACTACCACTCCAGGTCAGGGTGGACCTAGGAGTAATGGCAATCATGAGGTACTCCAAACTCTTCAGATCACCATCAGATGCAGTTTCGTGTCACACCCAGGACAGCACTATTTGGGGATGGAAGTCTTATCTTTCTTTAGAGAATACAATCAGGACAGTATTTTCTCTTAGAATGAACAAGACAACTTTGAATTATCTATATCTCATAATAACTAAATTTTTCGTTTGAGCAGACTGTTAGATTACCGGTATCTCTGAGAGCTAGAGTAGATAATCTCAACAGATTTAGACAGTGAAAACCATTAATGTCAAATAGGTTTGAATGACAGGTGATGACCCTGAGATCAGTTGAGAAGTTGGCTGAAATCGGAAAATCTCAGTCAGGTGGTTAAGGGTTTCTAGAAGTTTACAAGGTAGACCTAAACTTTCATCAGTTAGTCTAAAATTGCTGAAGTGAGCAGCTGCCATTTTCATCCATAGTCCAACTAAAACTAACTCTCACACATTTATAAAATTTATACGAAATACGTTCATTCTTGAAGACAATATAGCTGATAGAAATAGATGCTCAAATTATGTTAGCACATGACAATGATTTCAACAACTAAATAGTAGAGGATTATAAAATGCAAAGAATACCAAACCTTAGAGTTGAGAAATTCTTGCATGATTGTTGCATCTTCCTGGCCACAATTGCTGGAATAATATGTGGTGGTTCCCTGGGGAGAAAAAAAAAAAAAAAAATCAAGTAAGCCCCGAGAAGAGAGAGACATTTCTAAAACATAACACATCAAAAGCTTACAAATAAAAAAAAATTTGTTTTCTGTTTTTATTTGGGATGTTTTTGCCTTAGTTTTATTTCTTTAATGGTATATCAACTCCTCATGGGTCATTTAATGCTGAAATTTCATGCATTTATAAATGTTTAATTGCAATCATAATTACATTTTCAAATGTTCCATGGCATTTTTTGTTGTATTTTATTTGGTCTTAATTTGTTTGTTTAATGGCATATCAACTTTCGTAGGTTATTTAATGCCAAAGCCATCCTTGTAGAAGAACAGTAGTGGGGTAATTTAATCTTGAGCTGGGGGTATAAGGGAGTTCATAACTGTCCCAAGAGGCATTAGTCCAAAAGGGAACATAATAGTACTACTAGAATTTGAACTCACTCACTACAATATCACAGTGAAGCACATTAACCACAACACCACAAGCACTCCCCACTTTCTTTTTTTTTCTGTTTATTATTAGTACAGTTATGATACCAAATATTCCAATCTAAGACAAATAATTTGTAAACACATGGTTTCAAGTATTCCTATCTAATACAAATGTGACACGATGCAGAAGTGAACATTTTTTTTGTATCATGTTGGAAATGAAGTTGAACTAGGAGAGTGTGTGTGTGTGTGTGTGTGTCCAGATTTAAACATGGGTGGGCCTACCTGAGTGAAGTAAAAAAATGGGAAAGAAAAGTTTTTCTTTCTCTTGAAATATCAGATTACTGGGTGAAAGGTCCTGCTGTCACTAAGTCTGGTTTTGACTTCATGCCCCAGATAGATCAAGCAGGTAGATTTTTTAATACCAATAAATTTTAGATTCTCAGACTGATAAAAAATTTATGTTTCTTCAATCAGCAGGAAATTTAGTCCTGGATTTTC
Organism: Sepioteuthis lessoniana; assembly: GCA_963585895.1. Classification (NCBI taxonomy): domain Eukaryota; kingdom Metazoa; phylum Mollusca; class Cephalopoda; order Myopsida; family Loliginidae; genus Sepioteuthis; species Sepioteuthis lessoniana. The sequence continues at coordinate 43,367,471 of OY757935.1, read as the reverse complement.
TAAATAAATAGAGGTAGCTTATTGAGAGAAAGAGCAGTTGTCTTCACATGGGCTTAGAGGTAGTTGTGATAGCAGTCAGCCCCACACATGCCGTGGGTCTTGACATGTGCCAACAGAAAGAGTAAAATATAGTAGCGCTGAGTGTCACATCACCTCTCTTAAGTCTGATTTAGAGAAATAAAGATCATTCAAATCAAAAGAATCTTGGACTTTCTTTTTTATCAGTGTGGAAGAGGAAACAGCCAGAGAAAATATCAATGGATACGAATTGTTAATATCGCCGACAAGTAGGGGTACTATACAAATAATTTATATACTTATTTTGTACATGGTTTAAAGTAACTATTCCAAATTAAAAATAGGCTTTGTGGCATAATGTTTCTTTGCTTAATGACATACCAACCTTCATGGGTTATTTAATGCTAAAGCTATTCTTGTAAATGACCAGTAGTAGTACAATTCAACCCATACATGGGAGGATAAGAGGGTTCATACCTTTCCCAAGGGTATTAGTTCAAAGTAAACGTAATAGCACAACTAGAATTTGAACTCACTATGATTTCTAAGTCCAGCCCTTTAACCATTACATTACCAGGGTATAATGGTTATCATCGTACGAAATGGACAAAGTGAACCAAGTTCAAATCTGGGACTAGGCTGTTTGCATTTCACAAAACGGTAATACCCATGGAAAAGGGTAAGCATCCAACAATTCTGCCTCCAACTATGAATAAATAGTAGAGCAGACTTGGATGCCTAAGTTTGCTATGGCAACCAGTCTAGGAGAAGGAAAACTGAATTGAAACCTGTTATACACAGCTTAAAAATTTACCTTGTATCGCAGCCCGCTATGATGGAGGGATTATGTAAATATATAGTTGTTAGCCAACCATAGTCGAGGGTAACCCGAAGGCTCCTTTTTCAAAAGCTACTACATCAAGGTGTAGGGGAGGGTGCTACTCCTTTTCTTGGATTTCTTCACTTACCCTTGATTCGTACCTTATAATGCTGAGAGTTAAACAAGGAGGCATTAAGTACCATTTTCTGAGTTTCTGGTAAGACTCAACCTGGGATTGAACCCCAGTCTCCCGGACCATTAGCAAACACTATGCAATTAACAGAGTTATAATGTCACAAGTATTCCTATTGAACACCAATAATTTGCAAGCAATTATATGGTTTCAAGTAACTAATGATAATCCTTAGTAAACAATTATAGCTTCAAGTAACTATTCATAACACAAATAATTTGTACTCAATTCAGGCCATTGGCCTAATGAGAAGAGAGTTCACCAATGGTCTGGGAGACTGGGGTTCAATCCCAAGTCGCGTCATACCAAAGACTCAAAAAATGGTACTTGATTCCACCTTGCTTAACACTCAACATTATATGGTAAGGATCAAGGGTAAAGTGGAGCAATCCAGGGAATAGAATAGCACCCTCCCCTACACCTCGGTGTAGTAGCTATTGAAAGGGAGCCTTCGGGTCACCCTCGACTAAAGTCGCCAACTTTATTTACTTATATGGAATCAAGTATTATCTAATATGAATAATTGGACCCTAATAGGTACTTCCACTCCTGGTCAATGTGGAATCAGAAGTAATGGTAATGAAGGGATAACATCATTTTGAGTTTTTTTAACTGTAACCTAACACTCAATACAGACTTATACTCTCAACAGGGGCAACGTACATGAAAATCAAAGAAAACACCCTGCACTCATCAATAAAAAAAAAATGGGCATCTCCATAATAACATGGCCATATCTGGCAATAATTAAATCTGTTCTATCCCATCCACAATATTCTCAAGACATTGGACCAAGTTAATTACACCTTTTTCCATCTAGACAAAATGTTCTAAAAGACAAATTTTTTTCTCAAAATCAAGGGAAAATGAGGAAAACTTGAGCTCAAAACAAACTTGGTTTGGTTTTATGGCATATCAACTGTTGTGGGTTATTCAATGCCAAAACCTTTTTATGCATATACATTAAATATATGATTTCTAAATTTTTAAATTAGCCTGAGCTCATTTCTTTTTCCTACAATTAAAGGGTTTCACTTATTTCTGTCTAATATGAATAATCATTTATCATCTGTTTGCACACAGCTAAATGTTTTCAAGTACTGGTATTTAAAACTAACAATTCAATTAAACAGTCATTTGTTTACACACAGTTAAATGATCAAATAGTTCAATTCCAAGCAATTCAGTTCAGCATAAGTCATTTGTTTGCACTTGGTTTAAATGCCAAACACTTCTATTTGACCCATAGATAGGACCCTATCTGATGCTATCACTCCAGGACAGAGTGGAGCTGAGAGCAATGGCAATGTAGGGGTCCTCCGCATTCCCCAAAGCTCCAGCATTACCGGAGCTTTACCATTAGATTGTTTAGTGTCATATCAGAACACTCTTTGGAGGAGTCTTACTTCTCTGCAGAGATGCAGTCAGTGTATCCTACAGACCCAGCTGACTGGGTCAGAATTTTACTTGAAAGGAATCAACAAGTTACCTGATAAATAGAAAGAGGCGATTTAAAATAATGGCAAATATACTATTGATTGAAATTCTTTGTTAAATTATTTATGGATAAATAATATTTTACTAAAACAAAAATTATTTATGACTTAACCTAATATACACACATACATGTATACGCACACATGATTGAATCCAGACACTAACATATACTTACCTGATCATAAAATCCAAGTTGTTTGCAAGTCAGAGATAATTTGTAAATGGCATCACCAACTTTTTGCCACAAGGCAATCATTTGCTGGCCATTGTTAGAGAAGTTGTTTGCACAATGGACAATGAACTTTTCAAATTTTGCCTGCAAAGAAAAAAGGCATTGTTAATCTTAAGAGAACTTTGTGTGATGGAAACAGTTTTCGTAGTTTTTTTTAAACTAGAAGAAAAGTTACTTGCATTATATCCTATCAAAAAACATAAGGATAAAGTTTCTCACATTAAAAAAGACAAACAAGGAAAGGAAAAAAAAATAAACAGAAGATGCAGCTAGAATAGCCAGAAACAGTACAAAAAAAATCCAATCTGGCTTTTAATTATGCCCAGACCAATTGTAGAGGGAAGGCCATCTCAGATTTAAAGCAAGTTCAAGTGACAAAATTTGCATCACAAATTACAATTTACTTTTGAAATTTACAATTACAATAACACAATGAACTAAATATTTTTTCAGAGATGAGGATAATTCAATAAAGGGGATTTTTTTTCTTAAAGTAAAATTAATTATTCTTTTTCAGAATTGTTTTTACAAGTGTAAACTCTGCATTGTTTGGAATTGGTTAATAGGAAAAATTATGTTAATCTTCTTGAAATATTTGTTTTAAGAAGATTCAAAATAGTAGCATATTAAACAGAGTGCTCCAGGATTGAAAAGAGGTTTGTCATCAAACTTGTGCAAACCATGTGAAATTTACAAAACAATGTGTAATGTGTACAGAGAAGAATGTTTTAGTCAAAAAGATCTTTACAATTGGGCTAAATATGCATTAACTACTATGACTATACTATTGACCGACTCATTGGCCTAGAGAGGCAAAGTGTTCGCCGATGGTCCGGGAGACCAGGGTTCAATCCCAGGTCGTGTCATACCAAAGACTTTAAATATGGTACTTGATACCTCCTTGCTTAACACTCAGCAATTTCAGGTACGTATCAAGGGTAAAGTGGAGCAATCCTGGGAAAGGAGTAGCGCCCTCCCCTACACCTCGGTGTAGTAGCTATTGAAAAGGGAGCCTTCTAGTCGCCCTTGACTATGGTCGCCAACTTTACTATGAGCCCAAGTTGAAAGACAGTCCATGGAACGGAAACACAGTAAAGCAAACATTCTGGGTAAAGTGGTCAGTAAAGAAGGTCATGCTGACATGTCTTCTAGAACATGAAAAGATCCATAACTATTGATTTCCTTGAAAATGGTGAAACTGTAAACAGTGCTTCCTACTGCCAACCTTTCGGAAATAAAGTAAGTAAAGTTGGCAACTATAGTCAAGGACAACTCGAAGGCTCCCTTTTCAATAGCTACTACACCAAGGTGTAAGGGAGGGCACTACCCCTTTCCCTGGATTGTTTCACTTTATCTTTGATATGTACCTTATAATGGTGATTGTTAAGCAAGGAGGTATCAAGCACCATATTTTGAGTTTTTCGTATGACTTGACCTGGGATTGAACCCTGGTCTACCAGACCATTGGTAAATGACCCTTGTATTCTTTCATATATATTTACCCAAGCCATCTACCTTAAGCAGTTTCTATATGCATTAGTAAGGGAAACCACATGCCTGCATGACTACTGTTTAACACTTTAGCACTTATATCAAACATAAAAAAAATAGACCGAATCAATATTTCAATTAAATTCAGCAGTCACGTTCATTCACCGAGTCTATATTTTCTTTCCTTTTTTAGTGGCATATGCAGAGGTTTGGTTTGGTTTGGTTTGGTTTGAAAACATCAACCATAGTAGGTTATTAATGCCAAATCTATTTTTATACATATAAAAAGTTTTATTTCAAACAATTCAGTTTAGTATAAGGACACAGTTCTATTTTACCCATAGATAGGACCCTATCAGGTGCTACCAGTTTGGGCCAGAATGGACCTGGGAGTGAAGGCAATAAAGGGGTACTCCACATTCCCCAAACCTTCAGTATTAGTGGAGCCTCACCGTCAGATTGTTTAGTGTTATATCCAGGACACCCACTGGGAGAGTCTTACCTCTTTGCAAAGATGCAGTCGGCGTATTCTACAGCCCCAACCGACTGGGGCCCACATAGAAAGGGAGAAAGAAAAGTAAAAAAAATGGGTGAAAAGAACAATATGCTTCAAAGTGATAAGAAATGATGGAGAGACATTTAGATAAATTAGGTGGGGTTTCATTTTTATTATTTGTGAGCTAAAAGTTGCTAACATGAGGCAAAATTTGTCATCTCCAGATGCATTTGCCAAAATTGTGAAGGTGATGATCTACACTGGACTATGACTTGCTGAGCTCGCTTGATACTCTCAAAGTGCTACTCACTAGAATTACCTCTATAGTACCACCTTGAAACCCAAGATTTTAGGCCTAACTTACACCGACTGAACATCAGGTTCTTGCAACCCAAGCAAAATTTCTTGAGCCATCTGGTTACTGTTCTGGGATCAAGTGCGCCTTCACCCTTTGCACCACAAATGGTTTTAGTTGCTTCCACAGCGTTATGGCTCATTTGAACACAAAGCGTAAGTTCCTGAATTAGACAACGTTGCATGTTCATCCGTGTAGCTTTCATATCACACTGAGTGAAACAATGCACAACATGTCAGTGCACCAACTACCACAACACTATCTACCACAGCTTGAACTGCTTCAGTCAGATGATATACACACCACAAACTAGCACATAAAATATTGCAAAACTTTTGACTCACCCTAGTATTTACACAAAACTTATGAGTAAGAAAAATGTTGACATTCATTTTAAAGACCTTGTGTGAATATCAAAATTTCATGAACGTCTCAAATCAAGTATGTATTTACCCAAACCCTCCACCACAGGTACAATGTCAATTTTTTTAGCTGGTTTGAATTCAGAGTTTTCCTTCTTTTAGATTGGTTGCCAAACCAAGGCTAAAGAACCCAATCTTCCTTACTATTTACTCATAAATTTGATTTGATTTAGTTTTACAGCATATCAACCATTTTAGGCTATTTAATGCCAAACCCATTTTTATAAATATAAACAGTTCAATTTCAAACAATTCAGTATAGCATAAGTACACAGTTTAAATGTCAAAAACAATTCTATTTCAAGCTATTCAGTTTCTTCAAAGTTAAATGGTTTTAAGTATTGCTTTGTATCACTAACAATTCAATTAAACATTAGTCATTTATTTACACACAAATGTAAAAACAATTCTACTTCAAACAATTCAGTTTAGCGTAAGTACACAGTTTAGTTCTATTTGACCCATAGAGATGCAGTTGGTGTATTCTGCAGCCCCAGGGGAATGGGCCACAGGACACTAGTTTAGTTTTCTTTTTGTGCAGGTTGGAACCAGAGAAAAGAATGAGGATTTTTCAAAAACTAAATATCAGCTCTGGGAAAGTCAGTGTCAGAGGACAAAAAGAAAACAAGGTGTGAATTTCAAAACGGGGAGAAATAATTAAAAAAAAAAAAAAAAAAAATAGAAAAAAAAAATCCCCTTTATTGATGGCAAACTGGTCAATAATAAAATTTTGACAAAGATCAGCAGGATCTTATTTAGGTTAGTTTAGGTCAGATTATTTGTTTTAATGACATATCAACCTTTGATGATTATTTAATGCCAAATCCTGTTTATATATATATATATATATATATGATTTTTTAAGTGAATAGTTTGTAGGTAACTTATTTAGGTTGGTTGTGTCACATGGTCTACCACTAAGAGGAGAGAAATAAGAAATTTCCCCTACCCCTCCGTGTTTGAATTAACAGGCTGCCAAAGACTGACCGTTAAAAGAGGAATAAGGAATGTAGGTCAATTCCTCGCGGCCAACAAATCCGGGTCAGAATGAAAGCCAACAGATGTTTGCACTCTGTGACCAGATTGATAAAGAAGGGGATATACTGGATAGAGATAGTAGTCCGAATGAATCGCCTGACAGGGCGAAGGAAGAAGAAAGAGGCCGAATGATTGGCCAGAACTCTAAAAACGGAAGTAGCACCCTTTTCGTCAGCGGAAATAGGAGATAAAGAATACAGTTTTCAGGACGGAGGTCGCCGTGAACGGACGGGAGAATCTCATGCCAAACTTCAGGCAAAGAAGCAGAGCCGAGTTTTAGGACAGCAGTTGGTGTGACAAGATGTGTTGACACTGTCGCCAAAACTCCGGGTGAAGAAGCGAAATAGAGCTCTTGGACAAGAGATAGTAGACGCCTTCAAGCCGAGCTCCATAGAATCCCGCTAGCCCGTTAAAGAAAATACTCTCAGAAGAAACCCGTCATCAAAAAGCTGAGTAAACCTTAAAGCCATTTTCTCCCTCCAGCCTTCCTAAGTATTGCAATTGTATGTTCTCTCTCTCTCAATTTAAAGAAAGTAGAAAGAAAAGAAAAAAGAAGAAAGAGACATTTATGTCGGAGACTGTTTACTGGGAAACATAGCCGAACCCTATAAATATTTGTTTGGACCTTGGTGTATTAAAAACCTTGTTATATTTTAATGTCTCCACATGTTGAAACGTATTGGCTGTTGTTTGCCTATCGAGTTGCCTTCTTTTTGCATGTTCTCTTTCAGCTTCATTCGCCTCAATTTATTCTCGCTAAATGTCCTATTCACCTTTTAAAAGTATCACACGGGAAATTGGAATTGTCGACTACGATAAATAATAACATTATATCTAAACCTAGAGGCCCATATCTTCCATTATCCTAATGGTAGGAAGAGGTAGTGGCCTGGTGGGTGTGTGTGTGCAACGTGAAAAATGGAAACCCCTTGCCAGCGGCGGTCAGTCTAGACTCAAATTAACCCCCACATTATCTGCCAGTTCCCCTACGCCCAAAAAGGGAATCTTAACTAGGACTTATTCTGCGAGGGATCAAGTGCCAGACTGCCCCGTCTTCACACGTGCAAAAAATGGGCTCCCGTCTTGGGATAAAAATTTTAATGGCACCGTCACAGTTGGTTGTTTGGGTTTTATGGCATATCAACCTTTGTAGGTTACTTAATGCCACATTCATTTTTATGTAAATAAATAGTTCTATTTCTAACAATTCAGTTTAGCATAAGTATAGTTTAATTCTGAAAAACATTTCCATTTCAAGCTATTCAGTTTAGTCAAGCAGTTCTAATTCAGCTGATTCAGTTTAGTATAAGTACAGATTTTGTTTACACACAGTTAAATGTCAAAACAGTTCTATAAACTAATCAGTTTAGTACAAGTACAGTTTCAATGTCAAAAAACAGTTCCATTTCAAATAATTCAATTTAGCATAAGCATGCACTTTAAATGTAAATACAGTTTAATTGTCAAAAACATTTCTATTTCAAGTTATTCAGTTTAGTCAAACAATTCAGTTTAGCATAAGTATACCATTAGTTCTATTTAACCCATAGATAGGGAGCCTATCAGGTGCTACCACATCAGGCAAGAGTGGACCTGGGAGCAATGACAATGAAGGGGTGCTCCACATTCCCCAAAGCCCCAGCATCACAGGAACTTCGCCATCAGATTGTTTAGTGTCATAAACAGGACACTCATTGGGGTGGGGAGTCTTACCCCTCTGCAGAGGTGCAGTCGATGAATTCTACAGCCCCATCCAACTAAGCAACTTAATTAGGGTTAAAGCTGATTTGTATGCATACAGTTAAATGGTTTCAAGTATTGCTATTTAACACTAATAATTCTATTTAATATCAATCATTGTTTGCACATGGTTAAATGGTTTCAAGTATTGGCACTTAACATAAGTAATTCAATTCATTAAGTATTCCTATCTAATATAAATAATTTGCACACAGCTGTATAGTTTCAAATAATCAATAATAATAATCCTTAGTAAATGTGTGAACATTTCTATTTGACCCATATAGAATTTTCAATTCTTAGTAATATCAATTTTCTATCCAGAACAGCATCATTCCAATAAAACCTGAAATAAGCAAAAAAAATTTCTCTGTATAGTAATTACAGATTCACCAGTCTAAAAATAAAAAATATTTCAACAGCAAATGTACAGTGTGCACCAGTCTAAGCCAAGATAGTAACTGACTGTACCTGAGCTACCATTACCACTTGCCTAAGTACACTTGCAACACACAGATAAGAGTTTAAAATGAGGGAGCTATTTCTGTTACACACTGTATTTACATTTTTATTTACTTACCTTGGGTAGGTTTGGAATGAATTTTTTATCCCCAAATGATTTGTAATTACCCATGTTGTTATAAAAAGCAGCTGTGTACATGAGGATTGCCTGCAACGAACAAATGAAAAACAAAGCATTAAGTAGTTTGGCGGTGGGTTTTTCGGGGATGGGGGGGGAGACTCGCATATACAATGATACAAATGAGTCAATTTTGTACCATTTTGTCTCCATGACCCCATTGGGTTCCTATTACAAATGCAGTCCCCTGATAATACGGACATTTTTTATAGCAAAACAAGTGAAGGATTCTAATTAGCAAAGTTCATGGTTATCTTCATCATATCAAGAGTTTGAATGATTGGAAAAAAGAAAAAGTCCAATGTGAATGCAGACCCTATAAAATTATTACTATTCAGTAGCAATTTGGACTGGAAATTCGTTTAATCTTTAAGTTAGAGAGGTTTAAATGTATTATTAATATACTTCATTACTATAAGAATCTCATTGTTGGTTGTGGTCACAAACTCAGACACGCACGTGTGTATGTATATATATATATATATATATATATATATATATATATATATATATATATATATACACACACACACACTTAAGAGGAAGAAAAAAAAAAAAAAAAAAAAAAAACACTCTTTACACATGCAAACAACCTCTTGTTGATGGCCTATCAAAGGTCCAAAAGTGCTCAAGATAATTTTGGTAAATTCATTAACCAATTTCAACCTAAAACCAAAACACTTATCAGGAAACTTGAAAGAATCTTAATAAAATTATACAGACAAAATGTATCTTCACTATTCAATCAAACATGCTGAAATAAAAAAAACTGTTGCCTAACTACACACACACACACACACACACATACATATATGCTCATCCATATAATAATCAAAAGGTAAAGAGCTGTGATAGAAAAGATGAAGATGCAGGTCTTTTAAAAACCTCATCAAACAGTACCAATGTCTCCTTTTAGATATTGAGACACAAGTATCCAACTGCACATTCCCCAAATAGAGTGCAGATTAGCCTTTGCATGCAACGCCACAAGCCATTCAATGAATAAATCTTTAAAAATTGAACATGTAAACAAACCTGAAAATCATTTTCAGAGAGTCCAATTTCTAGTGCTTCACTCTTTAACTGCTCAATGGATTGACTTCGGAATAATTTCTGCAGTAAAAGGTAGATTCCTGGAGACTCTGGAGATGTCTGAAAGAGGTAAATAAAATGGTGATTTTTCAAGCTGTCCAAAATAAAAAAACATATTTGCTATCCCACTACAGTACAAAACAACAGCGCTTAATTCTAAGTGCAATTATTTTGTAGATATAATACCATGCAAAAACTCATCACTTTCAAGTAATAGTCATCATTGTAGTAATCTATACATATAAAAGTTATTCCATTAGTAGAAATTTTATAACTTTTTTCTCTTAATGACCCAGTCATCTACAGTGAATAGATAAATAAAAAGGTAAAGAATAATGTGAATAGTACAATGAAAGAAAAATGCCCTCAGGGTGTCTGTAGCAGGGAGGGAGAATATATCACCCATCATACTTGCTCATACGGTAACGATCTGGATATGTACCCAGCTACAACGCGTGATTGCAGCAGAAAATTACAGCTTGTGAGGATAATGAATCCACAAGGCGCGCTGGTGCAAACAACGTAATTCTCCTGCCAGAGAATGTAAATCGAATGATGGGCCTATGAATCGTGTTTACCCCCACAGTATTCACAAGCCCATTGTTGAGCATCAGCGTCCTGGAGTCATTCCTTGCAAGCCAAAGATTTAGTGGCCCAAGGGTAATCAGATAGCTACCTGGACAAACTTAGAACAGGAGCTTTCTTTTTACTCACCACCCATCTAGAGGGCCCCATTTATCAACAAATAACATCTTTCAGCAGAATTATATATGACGTTTGTCTCGAGCGCTTTTGTGCAGTAACACATAAAAAAGATAAAACTGAAGGAAAATGAACCAAATAGATGACAGATATAGAAAGGATTTCAACATGAATGATATGCACGCGGAACCATCTTTCTCGTGTGATTACGCAAAATCAAGAAACAGTTGCTATGACATCAACGGCCATAAGTAAACACGTTTTTAAATCACAAACTGCACTAAAATGAAGATGAACAAACGTCCAGTGTAATGTCTGCTTTTAGTTGATCTGGTGTATATATATTTCTTTTAAATACCCTGTCCAGTGGCAAAAGCTGCTTGGTAGCACCAGGAGTGGCAGTACCGCCTTGAGCTACCAAAACTGTGTTACCTATATATTATGAATACCTACATAGAGAATTCATCCTGATGATCCAGTAAGGTGAAACCTAAGTAGATTACCTCTGACTCTGTACATGTTCGCATTTTGCTCTACTTAATGTACTGAACACTCTTACGGTATTCTGTTGTCGTTTTTTCTTTTGACTAGGCATTGGTATAGGTTAATTGTTTTCAAGCAGTACAAATGTTTTTAGTCTTTTTTTTTTATGGAATTTTTTTTCCCAGATCCCAGTTTGTAAATAAAAAAATATCATACAAATTGTACCAACTGGATTTTTCTCACATTGTTAGAATCATCAAATAAGTATAAAACTAAAATAAGTATATACATGCACACACACACACACATATATATACACATATACATACATACACACACATTATATATCTATATAAATAAAAATGTAAATGTTTGTTACTAACCAATAATCTCCAGTTTTATACCACTAATTGGTTTAAAATTTTCAGAGAGCAAAATATTTTTAATAAATCATTTTTCTCCAAGAAAAGCCGAACATGAATTGTGAAGGTAAACATTACTTCAGTTTTCCAAGAATTTTACACGTGATTTTTTTTCTGCTTTATCACTTTTCTTTCTTTTTTGGTTAACTTAAACAGAGACACTAAACTTTAAACCATATTTAGTTTCAATTTCTTTTTATTCTAACAAATTGTTGACTAAATATTTTTTCTTTTTTCAACATTCCTTTTTTTTGTTTAACTTCAACAAAAGATGTCCATTAAAAAATTTTCTTTCTTAAACCATAGTTTGTCGGTTCAGTAGTAACGAATTGTTTACTAAATATTTTATTTTTACAACATTTCTTTTTTTCTTTAACTTCAACGAAAGACATTTCTTAATAAGTTTTCTTTCATTTTATTATTATCGATAAGATACTAAACTTTAAACCATATTTCGTTGGTTCAAATTTCTTTTGATTCTAAAAACTTATTCTTAAATTTTTTCTTCATTATTGATATCCCATTTATTTTGTTTTTTAGTAAATATTTTATGGTGTGCCAATTATCATGTTGCAAAATATCAACCAACCCAAGCTTTCTAATGGCACACATCTTTCAGTAAAAAAATTAATGACCAACATGATAGAAGCAAAAATTTTAACAGGGCCTTTCAAAAAGGTGAAGATGTCCTCATTCTGCGAATTCCTACAATTCCAACAGATGAGTCATTTCAATTTAAGAGATTGCAATTCCCAATTCGATTAGCATCTGCAATCACGATCAACAAAGTACAGGGACAATCTTTAGAATTGTGTGGCTTATATTTACACATTGATTGCTTCTCGCATGGGCAATCATATGTTGCCTGTTCCAGAGTTGGCAATCCAGACAATCTCTTTATCTACACGGAAACTGGAAAAACCAAGAATATTGTGTATCCACAAGTATTGGAAAATTAAACATATTAGAAACATGCATTTTCTTTTTTTTTTTCCCCATTTAAACAAACTGAGCCACAGCAACATGTGGCCGGGTACAGCTAGTGTGTGTGTGTATATATATATAGATAGATAATTTTTTTTTTTTTTGTAAGTAGCATTTTTTTCAAACAAGCCAAAGCTTATTTGTTTGCACACAGTTAAATGGTTTCAAGTATTGTTACTTAAAACTAATAGTTCTATTTGTATGAAGTTAAATGATTCCAAGTATAGCTATCTACTATCAATAATTCATTTAAATATTAATCATTTTTTTTAACTCAGTTAAATGGTTTCTAGTATAGAAAATGATTAAATATTTCTATTTGACCAATAGATGGGACCCTAACAAGTACTACGACTTCAGGTCAGAGTAGACCTGGGTGTAAAAAAATATGAAGAGGTATTCCACATTCCAGACCATTGGCCTAATGAGTAGAGTGTTTGCTAATGGTCTGGGAGACTGGCATTCAATCCCAGGTCAAGTCATACCAAAGACTCAAAAAATGGTACTTGATTCCACCTTGCTTAACACTCAGCATTATAAGGTAAGGATCAAGTCAAGGATAAAGTGGAGCGATCCAGGTAGGGCCCTCCCCAACACCTTGGTGGAGTAACTATTGAAAAGGGAGCCTTTGGGTCACCCTCGACTAAAGGTCGCCAACTTTACTTACTATTCCACATTCTCCAAAGCTCCAGATGGTTTAGTGACATACCCAGGACACTTAATGGGGCGGGGAGGGATCTTACCCTTCCGCAGAGATGCAGTCAGCATATTTTACAGCTCCAGCCAACTAGGCTGTGTAAAAAGTATTAGATATCAGATAAGAAATTCGAGATAATAGGTAAGGGTTTTAATTTTGTAATATAGGTCATTCCAGACAATTTCACTTTGGGTCATCCTGAAAGTATTCAAATTTTTTTTTTAATTTCACCATGTGTTTGTATCTATGCAAGAAGTAATTCCTCGAAAGTGCAGCCTGATAGCAGTAATCATTCTAATTTTAGAGTATTTCTTAAAATTTGTTTTTGTTTTTTTTGGTTACTGACAGACACATAATATCCATTACAATAAAATTAGCAAATTCACTGCACAAAAGCATGGTTTTGCATTAGGCTCTGCAGGAGGTGTGATTGCTTAACCACTGGCTCACTATGCTCACACAATTACATTATTGCAGATTCACATCATATATTGCATAATAGATGGCTCATTCCAAACAATTTCATTTAGAGTCTGTCCTAAAAAGTGCAGCCCAATATCATTCATTTTTCTTATTTTATTAGTCATGAATGACATGATCCAAAAATTTGAGCCACTATCATTTGGTAGTACCAGGCAATTTTATCATTTTCAATCTGACAAACTAAGTCATGCTTGCCCAGTCAGCTGGGGCTGTAAAATACACAGACTGCACCTCTGCAGAGGGGTAAGACCCCCACCCCAATGAGTATCCTGGATATAACACTAAACAATCTAATGGTGAGGTTCCAGTGATGCTGGGGCTTTGGGGAATGCCATTGCTCCCAGGTCCACTTAGGCCCGGAATGGTAGCACCTGATAGGGCCCTACGTATAAGTTAAACAGAACTAACTGCATACTTATGCTAAACAAAATTGTTTGAATTTGAAGTGTTTGACTAAACTGAATAGCTTTAAATGGAAATGTTTTTGACAATTAAACTGTACTTACATTTAAACTGTATGCTTATGCTAAACTGAATTGTTTGAAATGGAAGTGTTTTTGACATTGAAACTGTACTTACACTAAACTGAATTGTTTAATATAGAACTGTTTTTGACATTTAACTATGTGTAAACAAAATCTGTACTTAGCTGAATTAGAACAGTTTGGATAAACTGAATAACTTGAACTAGAAATGTTTTTGACATAAACTGTGTACTTATACTAAACTGAATTTCTTAAAAATAGAACTATTTGCATAAAAATGGATTTGGCATTAAATACCTACAAAGGTTGATATGCCATAAAAACCAACCACCCAACCTAAGTCATGTATGAAGCTTGATATGATTTTTATTTGTTCAAGATTAATTTTAAGCCTTTATGTTTTTGAGAATTTTACATAAATCCTTCATAGGTAAAATATCAACTTTGCGTTTAACCCATGCAGGAGACACATTGCACCTAAAGAAGGTTTTTGTACTGTAAATACTTGAATTAAGAAAGCCATTCTGAAAATACAAAGAACTATTTGCCAATGACATTGTTATTATAGTGTTAACCTATCAACATTTTAAGGCAAATAAGTTTCTAAGACTTTGAAATGGAAATCTCAACCCTTGGAGGTTAAGATATTTTTGCACTCTCTGAATTGGTCCATCTCCAAGGGGATCCAAATCAAAGTTTAGGATTGATATAAATATTTTATTTTTAAAAATAAAGACTCACCTTTAGATGTACTAGAAGAATATATCTAGTTTTCTATGGTTTTGATGTTTCTGTGATAAGTGATAGAGACTTAAAAATTGACAAATATTCAATATTTTCCAGATTTTTGATATAAAATGAAAGACACTTTTAATCAAATGAGTTTTGGGGTTAGGTTGATATTGTATTGCTGAGAATTTGATTCCTCATCACCACAATTATAATTTTACTGGGATGGGTTATTGTAATAATAACTCAAAATCATAACATGAAATGAAAAAAGGGTTTATTGTACAAGGATGAGTTAACAGAGGGCTATTGCTAGCTAGTCTCACTAGAAATAACATGCCGCTTTACCAAACACCATAACTGCTTATATTCAAATGGATTGTTGGTTGGTTGTTTGAGTTTTATAGCATATCAACCTTTGTAGGTTATTTAATGCCAAATCCATTTTTATACAAATAATCAGTTCTATTTCAAACAATTCAGTTTAGCATACCCATTCTAAAACAGAGGGGTGTCATCTCTTCTCTACAACAGTTGATTACTCCAAGCCTATTATTAGAGTCAGGTAAATGGAGTATTTAAACAGTCATGGAGTGAGAATAGCTTAAACTTAAATTTTTTTTTTTTTTTTTTTTTTTTTTTTTTATTTGCTCCCAGAATGTTCAGATGTTTGACTTAATTTTTCAAAAGGCATCTAAATTAAAACAATTGGTTTTAAAACACTTTTACGACAGAGATAAGAAAAACAAGTTTACAAAGGCTTGGAACAAACCCAATTTCAAAATGCATGTCTCCAAAATTGGAAAAAACTCAAAAAGCAGGAATTTTCAGCAATTCTTTAAAACTTCAAATGACCATAAAATAAGAACACGTAAAGCTCTAGCCACTCATATCACCTGACCGTCAGAAGAAGATCCAGCTGAACTGTGTCAACCCCACCTCCCTGGATCTTTCCAACACAGTGTGGGCATGGAAAGATTTGACAAAGCAAACGATCGGAAGCTAATGTGGTAGTCACGAACACAATAGCCACAACAAGTACTGTGACTAGTAGTCACACCACATTGGGCTCCGTGACTTTTGTCAAGGGTGATCCCAAAGATCCCTTTTCAATAGCTACTACACTGAGGTGTAGGGGAGGGTGCTACTCCATTCCCTGGATTGCTCCACTTTACTCTTGATCCTTCCCTTATAATGCTGAGTGTTAAGCAAGGAGGCATCAAGTACCATTTTTTTTAGTCTTTGGTATGACTCAACCTGGGATTGAACACCAATCTCCCAGACCATTGATGAACACTCTACTAATTAGTCCAATGGCCCAGTCAAAACCATATATATTACACAATATATAATGTAAATTTGCAATAATGCAATAGTTAGGTTCGTGAGCACAGTGAGCTTGTCCTGAAATGACAGAGTCGCTTGGAGATCCTAGTGCAAAGTTACACTACATGCAGCAAATTTGCTAGTCTTATTATAATAGAGATTATGTGCATGTCTCTGTAACCAAAACTATGTCATCACCAACATCTCAATTCTCTTAGTTATTTACATTGCATTCTCGATGATTACTTAATCTTATTTATTAACAATGTCTATTAAAGTTAAGCCAAGTTAGATTTGCCTCAAAACAGCCCATGTTATTAATGCATTTAAAATCTGCAATGTGCATTACATATCACCAAGAAATAGATGTTTATATAGTAAATGGTGTGGATAATTTGCATACTGGTTTTAACTAAAAATAATTTGATAATTGCTTAGTGTTATTGATTTGTTTGTTTGTTTAGGTTTTATGGCAAATCAACTTCGGTAGGTTATTTAATGCCAAATCCATTTTTATACAAATAAACATCTATTTCAAACCATTCAATTTAGCATGAGTACACAATTTAATTATCAAAAACATTTCTATTTCAATTCATTCAGTTTAGTCAAACAGTTCTTATCCAAACTATTCTGTCTAGCATAAGTATAGTTTTCATTTACACACAGTTAAATGTCAAAACAGTTCTATTTCAATTAATTCAGTTTAGCGTAAGTACAGTTTCAATATCAATAACAGTTCTATTTCAACCAATTCAGTTTAGCATACAAAAACAATTCCATTTCAAGCAATATAGCTTAGTATAAGTATGCAGTTTAAATGTCAAAACAGTTCCATTTCAAACAATTCAGTTTAGCATAAGCACATAGGGTCCTATCTATGGATCAAATAGAACTAAACTATCAGGTGCTACCACTTCAAGCTAGAGTGGACCTGGGAGGGATAGCAATGAAGGGGTACTCCACATTCGCCAAAGCTGTAGCATTACTGGAACCTCACCATCAGATTATTTAGTGTCATATCCGAGACACTCGTTGGGGGCTGGGAGGGGGGGACTTGTCTGTAGAGGTGCAGTCGGTGTATTCTACAGCCCCAGTCAACTGGACAATATTGATTTCTAAAATTGTATTATTCTTAAATGTATTAAAAGCAATCCTACATATAATTTTATATAGAAATCAATTAAAATAAGTGTAATCTTATGTTCTTATTTAGTTGTGTTAATCTTTCTGATTAAATATGATATTTTATCACATTAAAACTTAAATACTTGCACTTTTCAGAGGGAACATATCATTATACCTTATTTTGACTTCATCCTCAAAATTTCCTTATTTTCAAAATTCTTTCCAAATTTAAAGTTATAGGTAGAATAATTAGTTTGGAATTCAGGGTTCAGAGATATTTCATCAATGTTTTTACTACTGAAGTCAGCCTATGTGACCAAGTGTCAAGGGAGGGGATGGAGAGAAAGAGAGAGGTGACTGTTGCATACAGTTTCAGAAAAAAATAAATAAAAAATTACACCATCTCAAATCAAGCTATCTCCATGAAGAGTTGAGAGAGAGAAGAAAACAAAACTTTTTCAAGATTCATTGCATTCCTTTTCTGACTTTCCTTCCACATAAACAATCACGCCACAGCAGAAAAAAACAAGCAGCTCTTCCTAGAGACAAACATGAATCATCTCTTCACCAAACAGCAATATATCTCTGAGATACATTTTTCTTTCTCCCAGTTATTTTGCCAAGCACCCAAGTCACCCATCTCAAGGTTGGTTGGTTTGTAAATGGCATACCAACCTTTGTAGGTTATTTTATGCCAAAGCCAGTCTTCAAGAAGAACAGTAATGATACAATTTAAAGCATAGCTGGGAAGATAAGGAAAGACCATACTTTTCCCAAGGGTATTTATCCGAAAGTAAATGCAATGGCGCAACTGGAGTTTGAACTCGCTTACTACGATTCTGCAATCCATTGCTTTAACCATTACACCACAAGGATACCCACCTTCAGCCATCTCAAACATCCAACATGAAGTCCCAACTGTGTAACATCAAGAAGCCCCTCTACCAAAACAAAATGCATTCCCTTCCTTGTAATTTCCTCCACTACAATGGCACGCTAACAACGAATGTTGGCTATAAGGATGGGAAAGAAAAGCCAAAACTTGATCCTTACCTGTGCAAGAACAATGAGCGAGCCAATCCATGATGCTAGAGATATGTGATGAGCAAAGGCCTTCTCTTTATCCGTCATATTATTGAAGGCACTTGTACAATCCAACAGACAAATGTCATTATCATTTTGAAGGACATGTTCCCGGTTGGTATCACTCATCTTGGAAGGGTTCTTCATGAAAAAGAAAAAAAATAGAATGAAAAGAAAATTAATTTTTTTTTTTTACACATTTAAATATACGATGGTGAGTCAAAAGTTTTGCAATATTTTACAAACACAAGGTACAATTAAACCACTCTGGATACTTTTGAAAAGGTCATGAAGGTGACAAAGTAGACTGGACAGCGAGATGTCAAGCTCTCCTGATGCTCTCCAAGTACTACTTGCCAGATTTGCATCAACAGATTGAAGCACAACTTCAGAATCCACGATTTTAAGCCTACCTTACCTTGCCTGATCATCAAGGTTCAAAATTTCTAACAAAAGTCTGGTTATTGTGCCATGATCGCCTTCTGCACAAACATTTTTAGTTGCTTTTGCAGCATTATGGTCCAGTTTGAACTCATAAAATGTAAATTCCCAAATTAGATTATGTTTTACATTCATGTGTAGTTTTCAAATCACACAGAGTGAAGCAATGGGTGTTATGTTAGTACACAACCTAGCACAATACTACTAACCATAATGGGTGCTTACTGTGGCTTGAACTGCTTTAGTCAAATGATATACACACACCGCTAACTAGCACATACCAAAATATTGCAAAACTTTTGACTCATCTGCATAAAACACAATGTAATTTTACATAAACATATTCTCTTATTGGCCCCATAAGTAGGATAGGTTGTATAAGGACTATTTATGTAGCATGTCTTGAGTAGGAATAGCCAAGCAATGCCATCTCCCTCCAGGCCTCCAATTGGTTTAAATTCAGAGACTTCCTTCGCTTAGACCAGTTACCAAACCAAGGTTAAAGAGCCTTGTCTGCCCTACTATTTACTCATAGCTAGAATAGGGAAAATTATTGGATTCATACCTTTCCCAAGGGTATTACCATGATGTGAAATAGTTATAGCTCTGAAGTGTGTAAAGTACTCCCAAGTTCATTCTGACTAGAAGTGGCAGTACCTTTTAAGGTCTCAGCTATGGATCAAATAGATCTGTTTAAAAATTATTTGTATTTGAGATGACTGTATAGAAAATAACTAAAGAAACAACACAAAAAATGTAATTTATGAATGATTGAATGCGATAGACATCCTAAGAACAGATTTTGCCAAAGAGAAATGTTTCTGGCACCAAAACTTACTTAGCCTTTAAAGAATCACATTATTATCAGAAACTTTAAGTATTCTTTTTCATTAGCCATAATACATAACTAACATAATATTTAGAGGGTTCACCAATGGCCCAGGAGACCTGGGTCCAATCCCAGAACGAGTCATACCAATGACTGGAAGAAAAAAAAAAAAAAAAAAAAAAAAGGTACTCAATTTCTCCTTGCATTATAAGTTACGAATCAAGGGTAAAGTGTAGCAATTCAAGAAAAGGAGTAGCACCCTCTCCTACACCTTTGTATTGTAGCTATTGAAAAGGGAGCCTTCAGGTCGCCCTCGTCTACAGTCAGGAACTTAACTTTTATTAATGTATATGCTGTTTTAATTTGTTGGGTTTGTTCTTTATGTTGGGTGATAATATTTGTCAAAATAAATCCTTATGCACTTATTCTTCCTCACAACTTCTACTAGCAAAGCACGTTTAAATATCTTCAATCTTTTAAAATTTGTTTTAGGTGTATATAAAAAAAAAAAAAGGATTTTAAATCCATTGAACCATTGCCAATTAATTCAGATTTTTCATCCAATAAAAAACAATCAGGACTTTGGAGCCCAAAAAGTATCCTTTCACAAAGAAAATCAATTTTTCTCTAGTATCACACAAGATAAATTCATGAAAATTCACATAGCAATACTTTTTTAATATAGAGAATATGGTGCAGTTCCTGACCATGTAGATGTTGCGGTTATCCAATGTGCTTATTGTATATCTAAATTGGCAGGCCAAAAATTCACACTTAGTCGTGATAGCACCAGAAAAAGGCCATTATCTGGTCAGTTATTTGTCAGCAATTCACAATAATGTTTTTTTTATCCATAGAGACCACAAATAACAATAAATGTCAATTAACGTTAATGACAGCCATTTTTGTTTAAGAAATATTTAGAATTGCAAACAAAGTCATATTATATATCAAATAAAAGCTCTCTGTCTGTAGGTCAATATAAAAATCACATTTGAATCAACCTGACATTAAAAAAATTCTAAAAATAGATCTTCCAATAGTTACTAAGTTATTTTTTTTTACAAATAGAAAAAAGAAAGAAATTATTAGAACCTAATAAATCCATTTACCAACATTTACATTCTTATTTGCTAATTTTAGTGCTTATTGTTCCCACAAAAAAAAAAAAAAAAAAAAAAAGCTATTAGAATCAGATCCACAGTAGTTTTAAAACCTATATTGCCTTAGAAATACTTTACTTCATATGATTGGTATGGTATCAGTCTCTGTGTGATGGCATATCAATTTTTGTGGGTTATTTAATACAAAAGCGCTCCTTATAGAACAACAGAGATACTATTAAACCCACAACTGAGAGGTTCAATATCATTCCCAAGGGTATTAGTCCAAATGTGAACGTAATAACATGACTGGAGTTCAAACATAGTACAGCACTTTAGTGATTAATGGTATATCAACCTTTGTGGGTTACTTAATGCAAAAGCCATCCTTGTAGAACAACAATAGTGATAATATCTAACCCTCAACTCAAGAGGATAAAAGGGCGATATATTTGCCAAAGGTATTAGTCCAAAAGTGAATATAATCATGTGATTGGAGTTTGAACTTGCATACTTTGAGATTGCAGTCTAGCATTTTAGCCATTAAATCACAAAACCTCCCCCAGTATCTAATACTCCAAAGTCTTTCAATAGTAGATGCAATCTGTGTTTAGAAGAAAAAAATGCACATTTTGCTTTTTTCAGAGCCAAAAAAATTATTAAATAAGAGAAGTGAATTAATAGCTAGGTGTAGACATAGGGCTAAATTTAAACTATAGATATTTAACTTAAAAAACTTTTCTTAAAAAAGCATAGAGTTAAACTGAGAATTAATGTAAATGAATAAATAAAATAAAATGTTCGATAGAAAATTGTGAAAAAGCATATCGTATATACGTACTACTCATAAAAAGTGTAACTGATTAATAGGTTCTAAATAGTTTTGAAATTTTAAAATAATTTAAAATAAATTAAATCATTGTTTAATTTAATATAATTATTACTGTATCATTACATAAAGTTATTGAATAAAGTTTAAATCTAATTTATTATTAAATCTGTAATTTAAGTCAAAATGTAATTAGAATTTTAAAAAATTAAAATAAAAAAATTTTTTTAAATAAATTTAAAACATTTCTAACCGAAATTAAAATAAAAACGGAAGTGGGCTAAATGAGGAGATAACTCTTCACCCCTCTTCTATTCCCTCCCACCTTTTTCTATGTCTATTCTAGTTTTTTTATCAATAGGATCTGAAGAAGTCCTGTTAAATTTTTTTCGTGTTTTTGAAATTTTCAAAAACGCCTAACAGGATGGAAATAAATCTATAATCCTAATGTGACCGGTTTGTTGTTTTTCTTAAAGAATTTATTGCTCTGTATTGTCTGTTACATTGAGCTCTTTACCAGGAAAATTTAAATATTCACTCTACAATAGTTTTCTTGTCCTGATGGAATTACTCCCAACTCCGGTTTAACTGGACCAAATAATACCTATATTATATTATATTATATTATATATATATATTAGTTCTGGACAGACATCGACAAGAGATGGACACCAAGTTAGCCAAGCTCCTGGAAAGAGTAAAACAGAATCTTTGGACAGAAGATAGCAAAAGGCGCTTTCAGCCAGATTCTAGAGAATGCCACTCACCTGTAAAAGAAAGGAACTCGAGAACTAGCCTTCACAAAAATAAATACAACTTAAACTGTTTTTCCTTCTACCGTTCCTAAATATTTTGAATTATATGCATTCAGAAAAGGAAGGAAAGAAACTGGAAGGATTAGTTTCATCAACCGTAAATGAGTGAATGGACTTAGATACTTTCTCAAGTCAAAGAAAGAAAAGAAAAAAGAAAAGAAAGAAAAAAAAGGAGAAAGAAGAAAAGGACTGTTGAGAAAGACACTTGAGTTTGACTGCCTGCTGGCCGATAGTTAAAAAAGAAGGGAGAAAAAAAAAAAGAAACTTTTTTTTCTAAATCTTATAATTCCTTGTTTGGTCGTCGCTTATTAAAGCTTTGTTACATTTTAAATGTTCCCTTGTCTTGAAATCTATTGGTTATGTTGGTTGGTTTATTGGGTTTTATGGCATATCAACCTTTGTAGGTTATTTAACGCCAAATCCATTTTTATGTAACTAATAAGTTCTATTTCAAACAATTCAGTTTAGCATGAGTACAGAGCTTGTCAAAAACATTTCTATTTCGAACAATTCAATTTATTCAAGCAGTTATATAACAATTCAGTTTAGTATAAGTACAATGTCAAAAACAGTTCAATTTCAAATAATTCAGTTTAGCATAGGAAGCAATTCTCCTTTGGCATAAATATGCAGGCAGCATAGATCATTCCATTTACTTTTCCTCATTTATTTGCACACAGTTAAATCATTACAAGAGTTTCCATGTAACAATAAGAATCTAACATCAGTCATTCGTTCTCACACATTTGAATGGATATGTACGATATGTTAGAGATTAACAATTCAAAAAAGTGACTGAGCTTATAAGTTTGCCGACAGTTAAGTGGTTTCAAGTATTGTAGTTTTTGATTATTTCTTCAAGATTAAGGCTGGCAACTACGCGGTTTGTGTGGCTATCCATACTCTCTATACTATACGTCCTTTGTCGGGGTTTTGGTGGTGGTTGAGAATTGGATAGTTTGGTTGTCATAGGCGACTTTATTGTTGACAGTATTTTGAATGTACTTCCTTGTCTTTCCTTATTCACTTTGGTATTCATTTGTATTTTCGTAGTTTGGCTAATGGGGAGTTGTGATTTTTGTTTCAGTTGTTCAGGTCTTATGGGAGACAGATTTTTTAGTCTATCTTTAATGCTTTTTGGTGGACGTATTGGTGATTTATGTAACGGCTGTTTTGATGGAGATTTTGCACTTTTAGGAGTAGTTCGTGTTGGAGTGATAGATCCTACGTGTGTTTTTGTTTGAACTAAAACATTGGATCTCTCCCCATTCGCAACTTGTTGCTGAGCTGGTGCTTGGTAAAATTCATCCGAATGTAGTTTTTTCAGGTTCTCCTGAAACTTTGGCCAATCATTGGCTTCCAGTTTGAGCAATTTCTCCACAAGTGTTCTATATTTGGTGTCGTCATTGGTTCTATTCGCCCTCCGTGCAACAGAGGCATAGCTGCTTTCTCCCATATAGCTCCCTACAATTCTCCTAGCTTCCAGGAAGGAAACATTCCTCTTGTGTTTGACCTCAATAATTTCTTTTTCTTTTTGGTAAACAGTACAAGTTCTTGCGTAAGCCGGATGATCTTGTTGGCAGTTTGCACATCGTGTTTCTTTTAAACAATCTTCCTCTGCATGGTCCGGGTCCTTTTCACCGCATTTGGAACATGTCTGTCGTCCTCTACAAGCTTCCCTGTGGTGTCCAAATTTCTGACATTTGAAGCACCTCAGGGGAGCTGGGACATACTGCTCAACTCTCTCAAGACAATAGCCGATCTTCACCTCTTTTGGAGTTTGGGGCTTATTAAATGTTAGGATGTAAGTGTTGGTTTGGATTCGTTCTTCACCTTTTTTAATGGATATTCTCTTTATATTTGTAACTCCCTGTTTTCCCAGGGCTGATGCCATTTCATCTTCCGTAGTCAATGCCAACTCTCTACTCCTGATAACTCCCTTAGAAGTGTTCAGTTTCTCATGCGGATACGCTCTGCATTTGGTTGTATGAAACGTTTTTATCTTTAATATGTTTTCTGCCTGTCTCACTTTTTCTATAAGGAAAGGTGAGAATTTGGCTAGGCATACCTCCTCCAAAGATTCAATAACAACGAATCTGGGGAAGTCTGCTGCCTCATTCTCCAAGTCTGATTCTGAGAGGTTCCGTTTAGTTTTTTTGTTTGAAGACGCCATATTTGCTGTATATTTTTCACTGGCCCTGCGCTCCTCCACCCACCATGGAGTCCAACTTGTGTTGGGAATAAACCAAGGGGGTAACCCATTTGCCTTGGTTGAGACGGGGGATATGCGACCAGTATACTCGAGTTGAGGGTAGGGTTCCAAGCCGTTGCCAATTTCTCAGCGCTGGTCAAATTCCTATTCTCAACACAATTGACCCTTAGCCACCGCCTTCTAGCAACTAACAGGTAAGGGTTGGGAACTTGCTGCAAGTGCAGATTTAAAAATACGGTCGGGATAAAATATATAGGTGCTAGGGCTTGACATGACCAGCCGATTGATCGGATCGGGCCCAATCCAACCGCCCATCAGACCAAGTAAGGGCCAAAGTGGTGTGTTGCAAGCCATTGACCACTCTGTCACCGGATCAATGACTGCTCAACCACCAGGGATCCGTCCTAGCGCCTTACGGGGCGCCACCCACGGCCAACAGGTGGCCTCATTCGGGGGGGAGAGTTACCCCTCTGCAGAGGTGCAGTCGGCGTATTCTACAGCCCCAGCTGACAGGGCGGATTGGTTATGTTGTTTATCTATCGAGTCGCCTTCTTTTGCACGTTTTTCAGCCACGTGTCGCTTTCATTAATTCTCGCTAGATGTCTTATTCACCTTAAAACGTTATAAGGGAATTTTGGAAATTTGACTACAGTGAATGATATTTTTTTTTTACCTAGAAGTCTATGCTTTCCGTTATTCAAGGGGGTAGGAAAACGAAGGGCTCGGTGGGGTATGTGAAAGTGGATTGGAAACCCCCTAGCCAGCATTGGAGATGAGTCTAGCCCCAAATTAACCCCTACATTATTTGCCAGTACCATACGCCCGAAATAGGAGTCTTGACTAGGAGTTATTTTGCGGAGGATCAAGTGCTAGACTGACCCTGTCACATGTGCATAAAATAAACTCTCGTCCTGAGATAATTATTAATGCAATGTCACAATGTGTGTGTGTGTGTATATATATATATATATATATATATATATATATATATATATATATATATATATATACACACACACACACACGAGGGCCCACAAGAAGTTTCCAGACTTTTTTCGTAGAGGCACTTTTATTGATAGTACACACATGAAACTCTAGTCCCCTTCGAAGTAATCTCTACCAGCTGCAATGCACTTGTACCATTCCAACAACTTCTGGAAGGCCCCATGGAAGTCCTCATGTGTGAGCGTATCAATGACCTTCGTCACAGCCTCTTTCATCTCCTCAATTTTCTCATAACGACAGCCTCTAAATTTTTCCCTGACCTTAGGGAATAAGCAAAAGTCACAGAGAGCAAGGTCTGGACTATAAGGAGGGTGAGGAACCGTCTTGATGCCAATCTTGGTCAAATAGTCTGTGACAAGGATGGAGTTGTGGACTGGTGCATTGTCCTTGTGGAAATGCCACTGACCCGATTTGAAGAGTTCTCGCCTCTTCCGATGGAATCTCTTCCAGAACTCCCTTAAAACCTCAACATAGTATTCCTTGTTGACTGACTGTCCAGTGGGAACCCAGTGTATGTAGATCATGCTAGTGCTGTCAAAAATAGGGATCATCAAAAGTTTGTCAGTGGATTTGCTCTGTCTGGCCTTCTTGGGTCTGGAAGAGCCAGCATGCTTCCACTGGGAACTCTGTCTATTGGTCTCTGGGTCATAGCAGTAGATCCAGCTTTCATCGCAGGTCACCAGAGCATCGAGAACTGCAGGATCTGAATTGATCAGCTCAACCATCTCCCTGCTGTCATGACAACATCTTTCTTTCTGATCTTCTGAGCACCCTTGGGACAAACTTCTGCATCTTCAGTTCCTCACAAATAATGGTGTACAGTTCCCACACTGACATCAAACTGTGCACTTATTGTCTCTATAGACACACGACGGTCCTTATCCATGAAATTCTTTATTTGGCCAATCAACTCTGGTGTTCTGACTTCCTTACTCCTCCCACCCCTCTCATCATCCCTCACGGACTCGCTGCCTTCCTTGAATCTCTTATGCCACTCAAAAACTGATGATCAATTCATGCAAGATGCTCCAAAAGCAGTCTGAAGCCTTCCATACATTTCTGTGCCATTTTTCCCCAAGTTTAAAACAGAATTTTTTAGAAGAACAATATGCAATAAAATTCTGTTTTAAACTTGGAAAAAATGCCACAGAAACATGGAATGCTTCAGACTGCTTTTGGAGCATCTTGCATGAATCGAGCATCAGTTTTTGAGTGACATAAGAGATTCAAGGGAGGCAGAAAGTCTATGAGGGATGATGAGAGGTGTGGGAGGAGTAAGGAAGTCAAGACACCACAGTTGATTGGCCAAAGGGTTAGGGTTACTATGTTGAGGCTTTAAGGGAGTTCAGGAAGAGATTCCGTCGGAAGAGGCCAGCACTCTTCAAATCGGGTCAGTGGCATTTCCACCAGGACAATACACCTGTCCACAACTCCATCCTTGTCACAGACTATTTGACCAAGATGGGCATCAACACAGTTCCTCACCCTCCCTATTGTCAAGACCTTGCTCCCTGTGACTTTTGGTTATTCCCTAAGCTCAGAGACTGTCGTTATGAGACATTTGAGGAGATGAAAGAGGCTGTAACGAAGGTCATTGACACACTCACACAAGAGGACTTCCATGGGGCCTTCCAGAAGTTGTTGGAATGGTACAAGTGCATTGCAGCCAGAGGAGATTACTTGGAAGGTGACTAGAGTTTCATGTGAGTACTATCAATAAAAGTGCCTATACAAATAAAGCCTGGAAACTTATCGTATGTACCTCGTATATACACATATAAATAATTAAAAAATCCATGTTCCCCACTATCCAAAACAGAGATAAGAGCACATGCTATCAAGGAAACATCAGGAAGCTGTTCATGGAACATGTCCCCCTCCCTGCCTCCATTGGAAGCCTCCAAACTGAACCAGCACCAGAAAAGAGGCAGAAGCCACATGTCTGCAGTGCCAATTATTTTTCTTAGACATTTGGCTTTGCAATAGTGGAAATAGAAAGAATGGAAATAAAGTGAGTGAGGAAAGAAGAAATATGAAAGACAGAGGGGAGCAAAATCTTTTAACGAGGCATTCATTCTACTCAACATTATTTTTCTTGCTGCAAACTAATGAAAAAATAAATTAAAATTAAAACTAAATAGATAAATAAACAAATTATTGTTTAATTATTGGTGGGGGGGTTAAACATATAAAACATTGATTGTCATTCTGATTTTCACAGTCAGGAAAATGAGAGAGCAAGAGACAAGTGAAGATACATGCAGAGAGTGAATATAAGAGAGAGAGAGAGAGAATGATAGAAAAGAAAAATAGAAAGAAAACGAAATAGAGACAGGCAAAATAAAAGAGAGAAAGAGTATGAGGAAATAGAAAGCAAGAGGAAGGGCACAGAAACAAGAGAGGGGGGGGCAGGAAAGAGAGAGAGAGAGAAATAAAGAGACAAGCAGGAAAATTAAATCAAGGGAAAAGTGAAAGCAAAAGGAGGCTATAATTCTGCAAAGCATCTGGGCATGAAAAATAAATAAGTATATTTTGATTTTTAAAAAAAAAAAAAATTATACACACACAGAACTCTTCAGCTATAGGTAAAAAGTAGGTCAAACTGGGCTTTCTAGCCACAATATTGGGTGAGTAGATTTTACAAATAGACAAAAATTTCAGTAATTTACTAAGAAGATGGAAATCTAGAAGATTTTTTTTATTGTTGAAAGTGGTAAAGCCTTTTTTTACTAAGCCCACTATGATTTGTTTGGATTGCAGGAATGCTTTTTATAGATGTTCATTCCAAACAAATCATAATGGGCTTGATAAAAAAGGCATTACCACTTTTAAACAGGATCCGACCTCACTGGTTGATAAAGCACGTTCAAGGCAGGTATATCAGCTACCTATGCCAAGATTTACACCTAGACATTCTCTAGTGAGGAGATCACAAGGGACAGTCTGCATATACTGGACAGTACTATGCTCAAAGAGCTGGACATCAAGACTATAGGCAACATGCTCACCACACTTTAGTTAACCAAGGAACCCTCAGTATCACTGGCTACTCACATAAAACCACCAACTCCATGATTCCATTTCTTCAAAGTCTCTCTAGATGAGGAATCCCAACCACTAACAACTTTCATCATGAAGTGGAATCATTTTATGTATCTCAGAATGACCCAAGGGTACTTAGCTTCTGGCAATGCCTACACATGAGATAATCAAAGATGTTCCTCGCAAAGTAAAAATTGTCGATGATACCTCACACTTCGACAAAAACATAGAAGAGGCCTTCTATCACTCTTGACAACTTATTGCTGTGTGAACAAAATGGAATTGTCCTCAACCGAGAAAAACTTCCAATTCTGCCAGGACGTAGTCCAATTCGGAGGCCTCCAAATAACATCATCAAGAGTGACCCCATAGCATAAGTCATTAGTTTGCTCACAGTTTAAATGTCAAACCCATAGATAGGACCCTATCAGTTGCTACTTCTCTAGGCCAGAGTAAACCTGGGAGCAATGGCAATGAAGCGGTACTCCACCTTCCCCAAATCTCCAAGACTTGAGACTCACCATCAGATGGTTTAATGCAGGGGTTCCCAACTTTCTCTACGACTTGCACCCCAAGAGAACTTATAATATTATCACACACACACACACATCTATAAATACACAAAAGTAATATCTCATATGAAAATGAAAAAGGCAATTTATACTAAATTTGATTGGTTGGTTGGATTTTATGGCATATCAACCTTTGTAGGTTATTTAATACCAAATCCATTTTTATGTAAATAATCAGTTCTATTTCAAACAATTCAGTTTAGCATAAACACACAGTTTAAATGCAAGTACAGTTTAATTCTGAAAAACATTTCTATTTCAAGCTATTCAGTTTAGTCAAGCAGTTCTAATTCGGCTAATTCAGTTTAGTATAAGTACAGATTTTGTTTACACACAGTTAAATGTCAAAACGGTTCTATATTAAACTAATCAGTTTAGTGCAAGTACAGTTTCAATATCAAGAAACAGTTCTATTTCAAATAATTCAGTTTAGCATAAGCACGCAGTTTAAATCTAAGTACAGTTTGTCAAAAACATTTCTATTTCAAGCTATTCATTTTAGTCAAACAATTCAGTTGAGTATAAGTATGCCATTAGTTCTATTTAACCCATAAATAGGGCCCTACCAGGTGCTACCACGCCAGGCCAGAGTGGACCTGGGAGCAATGGCAATGAAGGGGTGTCCATATTCTCCAAAGCCCCCAGCATTACTGGAACCTTACCCTCAAATTGTTTAATGTACTATCCAGGACACTCATTGGTGGGGGTCTTACCCCTCTGCAGAGAAACAGTTGGTGTATTCTACAGCCCCAGCCGACTGGGCAAACTAAATTTGAGTCACAGATTTATCAAAAGCTAATTTTGCAATGATATGAATAGGAAGAAAAAGCCATTATAACAATTTTAAATACAAACAAATAGAACAAACAAATTATGCATTTAATTCAGTGTAAGTGTAAATTAAATATAATCACCAATGTAGCAAACCAAAATAGTAGAATCCAACACCCACCAAATTTGGTTTTGAGAGAAAATTCAG
Source organism: Sepioteuthis lessoniana (assembly GCA_963585895.1). Lineage (NCBI taxonomy): Eukaryota > Metazoa > Mollusca > Cephalopoda > Myopsida > Loliginidae > Sepioteuthis > Sepioteuthis lessoniana. Next base: position 43,337,088 of record OY757935.1, on the reverse strand, counting down.
AACTCATCTGCATTATCTCATTACTTTTACATTAGCTGATGTAACAAAAAGTCATTTTCTCTTCTGCTACTATGAAATTATTAAAAGTAACAGCAAAATAATAAATTTGGATGTTTATCCCATTAAAATTTTAATTTATTTTTTTCTAAATTACCAAATCCTGGGTTTCGCACCCCCTAAAAAATGATCTTGCCCCCTTAAGAGGTGCAAGCATCCCTGGTTGGGAACCACTGGTTAAATATCATTTCTAGGATACTCATTAAGCAGGGTCTTACCCCTCTGCAAAGATGTAGTCGGTGTATTCAACACCCCCAGCCAAATCTTTTTTAATTATATGGTTTGAACATTTAATATTAACACAGATGTAGGACCTATTTAATTAGACCTCTCAATTCCCCAAAGGGAACAATCAGCCTGTATTCTATAAAAACATAGTGTACCATCTTTTGTGTATTACAAACCAATGGACAGTGGCTTTTATATGAAGAGATTGTCAACAATTTCAAAGACAATCACAAAAAATTAACAATGACAAAACTTACTGAACCTTAGGTTTTGAGAAAAACCTTATTTTGCTTCAGAAATTCCTTCTCACTTGTGAGAAGGATTAAAACATCATTTTTCACAAAATAAAGGACTGATAAAGACTTTCAAAGAAAATCTCAAATCCACTTGAATTAAATGCTGACTCACTTGGTTTCATAAATCATTGATAACAAACACTTGAAAAAAGAAAAAAAACAATATTAGATAATTGCTAGCAAACATTTGGATAGGACCATCAACATAATATATGCTTACTCATAGTGACTAGCGTTAACAAGGTATGATAAAATAAACCTTGTATCAGTTTTAAAAAATTTTATATTGAATTTTGCAAATTTTTTTAACCAAAATTCTCTATTACATGTCATGAAGGAAGATGGCCAACTGTAGTCTCAGGTGACAAAAAGGATCCCTTTTCAATAGCTACTGCACAGAGGTGTAAGGGAGCACGCTACCCCTTTACCTGGAATGTTCTAATTATCCTTGATCCATACCTAATAATGCTGAGTGTTAAACAAGGAAGCATCAAGTACCATTTTTTGAGTCTCTGGTATGCCTCAACCCGGGATTGAACTGCAGTCTCCCAAGCGATTGGCAAACATTCTAACCATTATACCAATTTACTGTCGAGTAACAATATAAATGCACTGAAAATCAGGAAGAAAGGTATTAAAAGTGGTCAGTAATTTATTCAAATATTAGATTAATTTTAATGGCATAACAACCTGTCTAGGACTATTCTAGGTCTAGATGTTAAGGAATTGCATTCACTGTACATTTCTATTTACATTTTTCTGCAGTTGTTTCTTGCTCACAGATATATCAAGTATTCCTATCTAATACAAATAATTCACACATAATTTTATGGTATCAAGTATTCCTATCTAATACACATAATTTGCATCCAGTCATATAGTTTCAAGTATTCCTATCTAATAATGATAATTATACAGTTTCAAATAATTATTTCTATCTGATAATAGTCATTTATTTGCACACCGGCTCTTCGGCCTAGAAGGGAGAGTGTTTGCCGATGGTCCGGGAGACCAGGGTTCAATCCCAGGTCGCGTCATACCAAAGACTTTAAAAATGGTACTTGATACCTCCTTGCTTAACACTCAGCAATATAAGGTACATATCAAGGGTAAAGTGGAGCAATCCTGGGAGGAGAGTAGTATCCTCCCCTACACCTTGGTGTAGTAACTATTTCAAAGGGAGACTTCTGGTCGCCCTCAACTACAGTCGCTAACTTTTACTTTTATTTTCACACGGTTGTATGCTTTCAAGTATTCTTATCTAATAATTTGCACAGTCGGCTGGGACTAGAGAATACACCGACTGCTTCTCTACAGAAGGGTAAGACACCCCCACTCCAACAAGTGTCCTGCATATGACACTAAACAATTTGATTGTGAGGCTTCAGTAATGCTGGAGCTTTGGGAAAAGTGGAGTACCCCTTTATTGCCATCACTCCCAGGCTTATTCTGGCCCAGAGTGGTAGCACCTGATAGGGTCCTATCTATGGGTCAAATAGAATTAAACTGTGTTTGCTAAACTGAATTACTTGAAATAGAACTGTTTTGACACTGAAACTGTGTATTTATGCTGAAAAGAACTGTTATTCAATAGAAGTAAACTGTGTACTTATGCTAAATTGAATTGTTTTGACGTTTAACTGTTTGTAAACAAAAACTATACTTATACTAAACTGAATTGTGTGAAATTTAATTTGGCATTAAATGACCTGAAAAGGTTGATACACCATAAAACAATAACCAACCTATCTAATTATACAGTTTCAAGTAATTATTTCCATCTAATAATAGTCATTTATTTGCACACAGTTATATGGTTTCAAGTATTCCTATCTAATTATACATTTTCAAGAAATTATTCCTATTTAATAATAGTCATTTGTTTGTATAGTATTACAGTTTCAAGTACTTAATAATAATCCTAAGTAAACAATTATGGCTTCAAGTAACTATTCTTAAGACAAATAATTTAATTAGATAAAAAATTATTCGTAATAGATAGGAATACTTGATAACAAATCTATTTAATCTATAGATAGGACCCTCACACGTTCTACCAACCTGTGTAAAAGTGAACCTGGCAAAAAAAGGGCAACTCCACACAACAGAGTTCTCCAGAACTGGAGCCTCACCATCAGATGTAGTTTAGTGTCATACACCGGCTACCTCTTGCATGGAACGCTGTCAGCGGATTCTAAGCCCGACCAATAAAGAGGGTTTAGTAAATCGATAGCAATTAGCATATTAAATTTACTGAGAAGCACGGTGACATTCTAATCAAAACTGAATAAACAAGGAACGTTGAATGACATGAATGTTTGCCGTCACCATGCCGATTGTGATAAAAATCCGTTGTCTCACCCCAGAAGCAGAAAAATATAAATATCTTAAGCTTTTTGTAAAGAGAAGGAAGGGAAAAAATAGATACTCGTAAAAATTACAGTAGAAGAAGTAAAAAAAAAAAAAAAAAAAAAAGATATTCAGTAAAGTCATAAAATGATTTTAAAATGAAATACTTGTACCAAAAAAAGCATTTATGCTAATTTAAATTTTTTTGAGGTTTGATTTTTTTTTTTTTGTTTTTAGGTAATCTTATATAAATCTAATAAATAAAAGAATTTTCGTTTATTCATAAGCTTTTTTTAATTGTCTAAAAAATAAATAAAATAATTTTTTTTTAAATTTAAACTGGAAAAAAAAAAAACCTACACAATTCAATATTCATTGTATTGTCTCAATTCAAAGCGGAATTTTTCGCCGAAAACATTTTTTTTCAGAATTACCATTTTGATACAAAATGTTTGCTGTTTCTAAAATAAATACTTGGAATCTTTAATTTTAAACAGTTTTCAATTTCTGTGGGGTTTTTTGTATAATTTGCTATCAGTGGAAAAATACAGCAAAAAGAAAAAGAAAACTAAAATTACATTAACTTGTACAGTTGTGTAAAAAAATTGAAAAAAAAAAAAAAAAAAAAAAAAAAAAGGTTCACTTGCTTTATTTATCTATTGCAAATTTTGAGAAAGTTTCATAATATCAAAAAGAGAATAAAGACTGTAATCGCGCAAAATTTAAAATATTTTTTTAAAATTTTGCAGACCAAACAACGAATTTCATTTCAGGATTTTCAAAACTTTTTTAATAAAAAAGAAAAAAAAAAAAAAGGAAACTTTCATTTAAATTTTTATCTTAAAATCAGGAAAAAAATAAATAAACTTTTCATTTACTCAACTTCATAATTTCATTCCAAATTATTAGATATTTTAAAATAATTTTTCAAACACAAATCTTACCACTCTTAAAAGAAAAATCGACAAAAAAACTAGGCAGAAATTTTGATCACAGAAGTTAAACTGTATTTACTTATTTCTTTTCTTTTTTATAATCATGACAAAAGTGACAGCTTTGATTTAAATTCTTAAAAATTTCGCAGACCAAATAGAGAATTTCATTCCATGATTTTCAAAACTTTTTCTTTCATTTTTTATTCAAAAAAATAATGATAATAATGAATAATAGATAAACACAGGACACCTTCGTTTAAACTTTTATCCTGCAATCGGAAAACATTAAAGAAAATAAACTTTTTATTTACTAAATTCAACTTTTAAATTATCAAACAATTTTTAAAATATTTTTTTCTAACGTATATCTTGTCGCTCATATTAGATAGACAAAAAACTTAACATGAATTTTGATCACAAAACAAAAGGAAAAATTAAATTATATTTATTTTTTGGAAGATATTGACATGTGATAACCGTAATTTAAATTTTAAATTGTTCTAGAAAGAAAGCAAAAAATTAACTGATTTGAAATAATTGGATTGTCCGTTACGAAAAAAAATTATATCTTTCCTGAGATTATAGTATTTTTAAAAAGTTGATCGCTGAATATTATACTGATGAAGTACTGGAAAATCAAGAAAGTTTAACATGAAAAAAAGAGTGCGTTAAACAGACAAATAAAATTAAATACTTACCAACCGTGATTCCAGAGTTTTAAATTTAAAATGTAAATTACTTACTTAATTTTTTTTAAGTAGAAACAAATACGATGGTTTTTTGTTGACTTTTTAGTTTTTTACTGCAGCCGCTGCGATAAAATGAAATTGAAGTGGAGATCGTGATTCACGATTTTTTTTAATGTTTGTGATGAAATGAAACTAGTTTCTAATTAGTTTTTTGTTTTTTTACTTCTTCTATGAAAGGAAAGTAGGGTGTGAAACGAGCTACCGGCCACTTCAGCCACACACGTACGCCTAGTGACGACTTTTCGTGCTCTGCAGCAGTGGAGAGTTCTAACAACAACGGGGAGATTATATACCTGAAGAACCCACTACCACTACCACCGCCTCCACTTCTATCTGCACATTCATCTTTCTCCAAAATAGAAAGTGAAATATGTTCTTTTACGAGCCATAAAAGAGCCATAAAACGTACGTTATTTCACTTATTTTTAGGTTTTTTATTTTCCGTTTTGTTCTAGTCATCTTAAGATTCTTTATCTCAAAATAATGTTAAATTTGAATAAAAAAAAAAAGAAATTTAAAAAGAAAAAGTCAGGTCATTTCCAATCTACAAACACGACCGGAAGAATTATAGAGATTTTAAAGCTTTTGAAAACTTTTAAAAGCAAAGTAATTAAAAAAAACTGCAACACAAACTCATTATAGAACTAAATCAGGAAAATACCTTCTAGTTCGGGATTAGATTATGATTTATTTTGTTTTCTTTGTTTAATGGCATATCAACTTTCGTGGGTTATTTAATGCCGACACCATCCCTTCTACTATCTAACCCATAGCTGGGAGGATATGAAGGGTATTAGTCTGAAAGTGAATATAATAGCGCGATTAGAGTTTGAACTCGTTGCCATCCAGTACGATACCCACTACACTACCGAAACACCAACTGTATGCACTATAGAGGGTAAGAAACCCCTCTCGCAGTAAAGGTATATCCTGGGAATTACACTAAAATGCATCTGATGGTACTGCTTCAATTCTGAAGATCTGAGGAATGTGGAGGACTCCTTTATTGTCATTACTCCCAGGTCCACTCTAACTTGGAGTGTTTGGATCCCATCTCTGGATTAAATAAATCTGTTTAAAATTATTCGTATTCGATAGGACCATGTGCAAAATAAAAAAAATTAAAGAAAAAACTACACAAAAAACATCTAAATATAAAGTACAATAATCATGATTCTTTAACCCTAAAATAACCCTAGACAGGTTGATGTGCCGGTAAAATTAATCAGTCAATCAATTCAGGAAAAAAAATATTCATAATTTAAGAAAAACAGTGCAAAACATTTAACTTTTTTCTTTCTTTTTTGAAGAATTGCACAAATATTCCTTTGTGCGAGAAAAAATACTCATGCTTATCAACTCATACTAACAAACTCATTATTATTGTTATAATACTCATGTCGCCAACTTTACTTATTGTTATAATAGACATATCTCAAACTCATTATTATTGGCCTAATGAGTAGAGTGTTCACCAATGGTCTGGGAGATCGAGGTTCAATCCCAGGTCAAGTCATACCAAAGACTCAAAAAATGGTATTTGATACCGTCTTGTTTAACACTTATAACCATAAAGTGAGGATCAAGGGTAAAGTGGAGCAATCCTGAGAATGGAGTAGCGCCCTCCCTTACACCTCGGTGTTGTAGCTATAGAAAAGGGAGCCTTCGGGTCACCCTCGACTAAGTTCGCCAACTTTACTTATTATTGTTATCATCATCATCATCATCATATCGTGCTGGCAGCACGGATATCCCTGACCCTCTTTCGCCACTCCTCCCTATCGTTCATCGCCCTAGGCAGGTCTTCAGGACAACAACCTGTATCCTCACATAGCTGCTGAATGTACGTTCGTGCTGGTCGTCCTGCTTTTGCGCGGCCGTGTGTGGGGATCCATAAGAGTACATCTCTTATGAGTTCATCTCTGCTTCTCCAGCAATGTCCTGCATGTCTGGTTCGCCTAACTTGAATAGTTTTCGTGATAGGGGGCAGGTGGCCGTACAGTTGGTGTCTTGTTGGGTGTTGCCGCCAGGACTTGTTGAGGATTGCACGCAGCATTCTTGTGTAATTGCCATCTAGTTTCTTCTCCAGCCGTTTTGTTAGCGTCCATGTAGTGCATCCATATAGCAGTATCGATGTGACCGCTGCCTGGAAGAAACTGCGTTTCATTTTATCGGTTAGGTCTGATTTCCATATAGTCGATAGCCTATTGATAGCTGTCCATGCTTTCGTTAACCTCGTTTCGATGTCCTTTTCGGTTGATTCGACGCTGCTTCCTAGGTACGTGAATTTGTCTACTAGTTTAAGAGGGGTTCCTTCTAGAGTGGAGATGTCCCCCGTTTGGTTATAGCACATATATTCCGTTTTATGTGCATTAACATGGAGGCCTATGCTTGCTGCTGCTCGTTCCAAACTATGCAGAAGTGTTTCGGCTTGGTCAGGTGTATTTGCCAGTATCGCTATGTCATCGGCGTAGTCGGCGTCGGTAATTGTTGTTGCGGGGTATCTTCTGCTTCTTTTCTTCGTCAGTTCGAAGCCATTCTCTTTGATTTTGTCAATCGATGTTCTAAGTACGTAGTCTAGACAAATGATAAAGAGATACGGAGCCAGCGTATCTCCTTGTAGTACTCCTGCTACTATGTCGAAGTATTCTGTGTCTCCATCTGGTGATCGTACTTTTACTTTAGTGTTTCTATAGAGAATCGTTATTGCCGCTACGGTTTCTTTAGGTATGCCGTACGCTAGTAGGATTTGTTCCATCTTTCCTCTGTGAATGGAGTCGAAAGCCTTGGTAAAGTCGACAAATATTAATGTCGCTTGTAGGTTCTTTGCCCGTACACCTTCAAGGATTCTGCGGATGGTTAATATTTGTGAGGTCGTAGATCTATTTCTTCGGAAGCCATTTTGGTTTTTTCTAAGTATGTTGTCGATTTTGGGTTCTATTCTGTTTCGTAGTAGGGCATTGTAGATTTTGGCAGCTATGGATGTAAGTGTTATGCCTCGGTAGTTTTTGGCTAATCCGAGGTCCCCCTTTTTAGGGAAGGGGAGTATGCATCCCTTCGTCCATCTATCTATCGGATTTTGATTGTATACTGCGTTGCAGTGTCGGAGCAGTATGTCGTCGAATTGTCTGGTCTTCCATACTTCCGGGGGAATTTCGTCCAGTCCTGCAGCTTTCCTATTTTTAATTTTTCTGAGAACCGAGTCGAGTTCTTCTTGTGTGAATGGTCCAAGTTTAATGTCTAATTGTTTGCTAATTATTCTGGTGATTGGTTCAGGCGTTATTTTTGGTGGGTTTCCAAGTAAGTTTTCGAAGTGCTGTTTCCACAGTTTTATTCTTTCTTGTTGGTTTGTTGCTTTAAGTTTTGCTTTGGCCGTGTTCTTTCTTCTGCTCACTTCGTTTATTGTTTGCCAGGCAATTCTAGATTGTCTATCTTCCACCGAGTCTCTAATCTTATCTATCTGATTTTGAATGTATTCTGTCTGTTCCACTCATTAAGACTTTTTAAATGATACTTGATACCTCCTTGCTTAACACTCAGCAATATAAGGTACGTATCAAGGGTAAAATGGAGCAATCCAGGGGAAAAAATGTAGCACCCTCCCCTACACCTCAGTGTAGTAGCTATTGAAAAGGGAGCCTTTTGGTCGCCCTCAACTACGGTCGCCAACTTTACTTTCTACTTATTATTATAATACTCATGCTGAGTTAAGAACATAGTAGTAGTAGTAGTAGTAGTAGTAGTAGTAGTAGTAGTAGTAGTCATTTAGCCTTATTCACAGAGAGAGAGAGAGAGAGAGAGAGAGAGAGAGAGAATGGGCAAAACTCAGTCACTTGCTTATTGACCAGGTGAGAGAGAGAGAGAAGAAACAAACAACGGGAACGAACAAAGAGACAAATAGAAAATGCCGTGTGACTAACAAAGTTCTGATCACACATAAAAGTTGACAATAATTTTATTGCCACAATTACAAAATGGAAATTTATTATCCGAGAGGGAATGGATAATGTTTAAACTATAAAGAAAAGTTCCCTGTATTCCTTGCAAGAGAAAAAAATTCCTTTTAAAAAGAGAAAATTCTGCATGTGTGCACGTGGTGTGTTTTAATGAGATTAGTGGCTGCTCCAAACAACAGAAAGTGGAGAGGCTGCAGTTATAAAGTACAAATAGCTAGGCATGTAGAAGAAGCATGCACTTTTTATTGGTAGTGTTATGATTTATGACTGACAAGCCATGCCCCTTTTCTTCTAAAGTATGAGGATTAAAAGTGTAGTGATCCGTTATTTCTTCTTATATATGTATTGATAAATTCTTGGAAAACGTTTCTCTCTTGACACTTATATTGTTTTTCTTGTTGGCTTCCATAAAAAAAGATATCATCCAATGAAGAACCACACTAAAAAAAAACAGAGACTAAAAAAGAATTAGTCAGATTGTATACTTTTTTTATTTTATCAGTTATATTTATTTATTCAGTAATTTTACATTGATTAACAATTATTCCGTATTTTTATTCTTAATTAACAAAAGTTACCTGGAAAACTAAAATTAGTTGCCCAGTCGCCTGGGGCTGTAGAATACACCGACTGCATCTCTGCAGGGGAGTAAGACTCCACAACGAGTGTCCTGGATATGACACTAAACAATCTGATGGTGAGGTTCCAGTAATGTTGGAGCTTTCAGGAATGCGCAGTACCCCTTCATTGCCTTTACTCCCACGTCCACTCTGACCCAAAGTGGTAGCAACTGGTTGTTCCTTATCTATTGGTTAAATAGAATTAAACTGCGTACTTATGCTAAACTGAATTATTTAAGATAGAACTGTTTTCATATTTAAACTACGTACAAATACTAAACTGAATTGTCTGAAATAGAACTGTTTTTGATATTGAAACTGTACTTATGCTTCACTGAATTTTTTGAAATTTAACTGTTTTGACATTTTACTGTTTGTAAACAAAAACTATACTTATACTAAACTGAATTGTTTGAATAAGAACTCTTTGACTAAATTAAATAGCTGGAAATGGAACTGTTTTTGACAGTACTTATGTTTAACTGATTTGTTTGAAATAGAACTGTTTGTTTGTATAAAAATAGATTTGGCATTAGATAACCTACAAAGGTTGATATGCCATAAAACCCAAACAACCAACCAAAACTAAAATTAGTTTAGTTTAAAATCTTAACTTTTTTGTTTGTTTAATATAACACTTTGATAGAAGAGAAACGTAAGTCGTCATTTTTATTTGGAGAAGATCTGCAGCCTCTATGCTAGAACCGCTGCTGGAGTTTACTTTGCAAGAATCTTGCTTTGCTCATTCTGCTGTGTGTCCTGTTCACAAGTGAATATGTCTGTCAATTTGCTGATATGTGTGGCAGAGAACTGTAGTTGGTCTGTTGGCTACTTTGATATATTAGTAGATAAAGGGTAATACGTGTCATCAGGCTGTTTGATGACTGTTATCTTTTGTTATCTAATGAAATCTGCAGCTGTCTTGGTGGCTGCCATGAGCTCTGTGGTGCTTTCCTAATGTCTGCAGGGATCTGTTCTGTCACAGGTTTCATTAACTGCTTTTATAGGGTGGCAGGAGGCTCTGATTTTAAGTACTTGAAGGTTGTCCTCTTATGTTTGTCTCATCTGCATGGTATAACTCATTGCTAACACTATTTTTTGAGAGAGGAAAACAATTTGGACACTTTTAACAGAGGAAATGTATTATGGTTTTATATTTCCTCATGCAGAATATTACTAACAACAAATCATGTTGCATAATCGGTTGGGGCTGGAGGATATATCGACTGCTTCTTTACAAAGGGGTAAGAGTCCTGGATATGACATGAAACAATCTGATGGTGAGCTTACAGTAATGCTAGAGCTTTGGAGAATAAGAATACCCCTTTATTGTCATCACTCCCACATCCACTCTAGCCCAGAGTGGAAGCATCTGATAGGGTCCTATCTATGGGTCAAATAGAACTAACCTGCATACTTATGCTAAACTGAATTTCTTTAAATAGGACTGTTTTGACATTTAAACTGGATTCTTAAGCTAAACTGAATTGTTTGAAATTGTACGGTTTTTGTTTGCTAAACTGAATTGTTTGAAATAGAATCGTTTTTGACATTTAAACTGTACTTATGCTAAACTGAATTGTTTGAAATAGAACTGTTTGACTTGACTGAATAGCATGAAATAGAAATGTTTTTGAGAATTAAACTGTTAACATCCTATCTTGGCTTACGGGACGAGCAATTATCTCCCCCTGGAGGAAGGGGGAGCTGTGAGGAGAAGAAGGAGGAGAAAAGGGGGTTGACCACTTATTAGAGGGATCTCTTCGAGACAAGTCGCACATGTCAACTCTAAAATAAAATATATATTTATCTTATTCTTGCCTGGACCTTATTTATCTTAATTAACATTTGGTAGCAGAGACCAACACCTACGGCAAAAAAAAAAAAAAAAAATGAGTTCGAGACAATTTGAACCACTGCTCTTAAACCCAGAATTTTACGATTCGGGGAAGTGAGAAATTCAGCTATGGCTGCTAGCATCAAATATCTCTCCCTCTCGCCAAGCACCGGTGGTTTTTATTACTTACAGGCCAAGCTCGTACAGCTATATTAGAAATGGACATTTCCCTACTAAATGCCGAAGATGGAATGGACAAACTAGTTGAAAAACTTGATACCCTTTTCCTGGAAGACAAAAACCAGTCTGCGTTTATTTGTTACGAAAACTTCGAGAACTACCACCGGGAATGTAACACTTCCATTAATGACTATTTAATCCAATTCGACCGACACGTAGCAAAACTCAGAGAATTTCAAATAACATTACCCGAACCGGTATTAGCTTACCGTGCTCTGAAATCTGCCAACCTCAGTTTTGATGTCAGTGCACTAAGTGCAATATTAAAACCGGAAAATGTGGAATGTATTAGACAAATCAACCGGACTATAAAAAAGGTAAAAAAGGAGAAATCACAAATTCATATCCCAAACTTGGGTAACCCTAAACTGTTGCAAATTATGGCATACAGCGATGCATCTTTTGCTAACCTAACTGATGGTGGATCACAGGGTGGCTACATAATCTTTTTAGTAGGCAACAATAACCAATACATGCCCATAGCCTGGCAATCCAAACACATCAAAAGAATAGTTAAAAGCACTCTCGGTGCAGAGACTCTGGCTATGGTTGATCTCACTGAGGCCTGCTTTTATTACAGAAAATTAATACTGGATTTGTTACAATTTGAAGACCACCCTACGAATATAAAGATAATATGCAAAACAGACAATTCTTGTTTGTATGACGCAGTGCATTCCACAACACAATTCCTTGATAAAAGACTACGAATTGAAATGGCAATCCTTAGAGAAATGGTTGACAGAGGAGAAATTGCAGAGATATCATGGATACCCACTGACAAACAAATTGCGGATAGCTTAACAAAAAAGGGAGTCCCCTCCTTCAAAATTCTCCAATTCATATCTGAACCCAAGGAATCATCTGTCTAATTTTCAAGTATGCAGTCTTAAATCTTTGTTCAACTGTCTTTTTCTTTTTCCCTGCAGACAGCCATTTGATGTTGCCTCCTAAAATGTCCCACCTCAGTACCAGAAAGAAAAGCGGGGAAGTGTTAACATCCTATCTTAGCTTACGGGACGAGCAATTATCTCCCCCTGGAGGAAGGGGGAGCTGTGAGGAGAAGAAGGAGGAGAAAAGGGGGTTGACCACTTTTTAGAGGGATCTCTTCGAGACAAGTCGCACATGTCAACTCTAAAATAAAATATATATTTATCCTATTCTTGCCTGGACCTTATTTATCTTAATTAACATAAACTATATACTTATGCTAAACTGAATTGTTTGAAATAGAACTGTTTTGACAGTTAACTGAGTGTAAACAAAAACTATACTTATATTAAACTGAATTGTTTGTAATAGAACTGTTAATTTGTATAAAAATGAATTTGGCATTAAATAACTTACAATGGTTGATATGCTATAAAACACAAACAAACAAACAACTAATGACAAATTACCAACACCTTATTTAATTACCTGAGCAAACTTAATAGAATGAAGACAAAAATGAGATGAAATACCAAAAATGTACATTCTAGAGAAAAGTCCTTTTGTGTTATTGAAGAGTCTTTAGGTATAAATTGAGAGTCTTTAATTACATACTTATGAGGTAGAATAGCAGTTTCAAATAAAGATCTTCATGTTAGAGACATGTTCTTGTATACCTTGCACCCCTAATGAGGCCGTTAGGGGCACAAGACTACATTGTCTGTGTGGATAGGAGTAGACATGTGCGCTCTGCTGAAACCACATGCAAAAGAGAATTTGATTTTGCTGCACCCTTCTTTTATATGCTATTTTGGCCATGCCAACTAGTGGCCATTAGTTGTACAATTGTGGAGTAATGTGATTTGTTTACAATTATGTTGACATGAGGTTGCTTTTCTCACTAAAATTAGCACTTGCATACTTGTAATTTCAGTTCTATAATTAGACCTAATTCACTGCCTATTTTCATTTATCTTATTCACAATTTAGAATAAACATCCTTGATCTTCCAGTTTCTGGCTTCTCTTTTCTTTCAACATGCTGCACAATTTAGAAAAACTATCAAGCTTGTTTTATTCATTTATTTAATTCTAAATAGCAAGTTACAGGAATCCTCATGGAATAATGTTTAACATACTGGACTCCAGCCTCTAAGTAAGCTAGGTCAAACTTTCCATCAAAAATTGATAATTTTTTTCAGTGGCCATATTATTTTAAGAATGACATTTAACAGTGGATTGCCTTTATCCTGAGATAATAACTGGAAGAAGACACCCCAAAAAACTGTCTGATGTATGAAAAACAAAATTTGTTTTTGCTGTGATAACTTCTCTTTATCCTATGACAACTGGATCTGATAAACTAGATGACTGGATCAAGGTTAATGACCTGTACTATTCATACAAGGGGGAGTTCTTGTGATATAATGGCTAAAATGCTAGGTTTGGTTTCTTTGTTGAATGGCATATCAACCTTTGTAGGGGAGGTTATTTAATGCCAAAGCCATTCTCCTAGAAGAACAGTTGTGGTACTATTTAACCCATAGCTTGGAGGATAAGGGGTTTCATACCTTTCCCAAGGGTATTTTGCCTGAAAGTGAATGTAATAGCATGACTGGAGTACAAACTCGCTTACTACGATTCCACCGTCCATCACTTTAACCATTACACCATGAGGACACCCCCGCTAAAATGCTAGACTACAACTTCAAAGAAAGCAAGTTCAAAATCCAGTCACACTATTACATTCACTTTTGGACTAATACCCTTGTTGTGGGTTAAATAGTATGACTGTTGTTGTTCTACAAGGAGGACTTTGGTATTAAATAACCCACAAAGGTTGATATGCCATTAATGGCTAAAGTGCTGGATGACATAAGTAAGCATATTTGAACTTCAGTCATGTTATTACATTCACTTTTGGACCCTTGGGAAAGGTATTGATTCTCCTTATTCCCTCAACTATGGGTTAAATAGTGTCACTATTGTTCTTCAATAAGGATAACTGTTGTTATTAAATAACCCCTGAATGTTGATATGCCATTAAACAAAGAAAATATGACCAAACCTTAGATAGGAAGTTATATGATTATTTAACTTATTGAAATGTTTGGTGGTAGAGAAGATATTTTAGTTGAGTTTCTATTCTCCAAGGGCTAATATTAGCATCAGTATATCCATGATATACTAACACTGAACACAACAGAAGGAAAGACAAAATACACTCATCGGTACGTAGAAGAGCGTTTAAACTTTTGTATCCATAATATACATACAAGCAGTATAAAAAGAAAAAATACACAAACATTTTGTAACAGCTAGAACAATACACATATAGTTCTGTGTGTAAAAGAGGTTCAAAGTTAAAAAAAGGTTTACTTGATTGGTGAAGAGGTAAGATAGCTATGTGTTTTTACTCTTCTCTGGCAGAGTCAGAAAAAAGGTAGGCTTTCCTTTCTTTTTTTTTTGCAAGTTTCAAGTAATTATTGCAATTTAAGAATGATCATCTGAAAACAACCTATCCCCCAAAAAATCCAATAAAAAAAATAATTACCTTCTTAGTTAAACTGAGAAATTTTCAGTTCCTCTTCTTAAAACCTCCTACACCATGGAACAATGGATATCTCTTATTTCATTATGACTGTCATGAGTTGATTGATTTTGTTTGGTTCATTGGTTTTATGGAATGTTAACCTTTGTTGGGACATTTAACACTGAAGGTAGGCCTTCCTTTCTTTTTTTGGTAAGTTTCAAATAATTAATCAAATTTAAGAATAATCATCCATAAACAATAACCTTAAATAACTTTTCTTCATAGAAATAATTTGTACACAGTTATATGTTTTCAGTCATTTCTATCTAATTCTAAAAAATTACAAGCAATTATTTAGTTGGTTTTATAGTATATCAACCTGTGTATCATTTTATGCTCGAGTTAATTTTTGCCCAGTCTGCTCAGGCTGTAGAATATACTAACTGCTTCTCTGCTGAGGAGTAAGACCCCGCCCCCAACGAGTGTCCGGGATATGACACTAAACAATCTGATGGTGAGGTTCTAGTAATCCTTGAGCTTTCGGAAATGCAGGGTATCTCTTCATTGCTATCACTCCCAGGTTCACTCTGGCCCAGAGTGGTAGCATCTGGTAGGGTCCTATCTATAGATCAAATAGAGTTAAAATGGGTACTCATGCTAAACTGAATTACTTGAAATAGAATTGTTTTTGACATTGAAACTATACTTACACAAAATTAAATTGCTTGAAATAGAAATATTTTGACATTTAACTGTGTGTAAAGAAAATCTATACTTATTAAAAACTGAAGTGATTGAATTAGAAGTGCTTGACCAAACTGAATAACTTGAAATAGAAATGTTTTAGACAATTAAACTGTGTACTTATGCTAAACTGAATTGTTTGAAATAGAACTGATTATTTGCATAGAAATGGATTTGGCATTAAATAACCTAGAAAGGTAGATATGTCAACCAACCAATCAACTAACCAACCAAAATTAACATAATAATTAGAAAGTCCAATAATATATGGTACAAACATGTCTTCACAATTATTTGAAACATGTAAAGGTTAGATATTCAGTAGCAATATCATTGTTTTATGCGCCAATGTATTAATAAGGTTTCCAAACATTTTAAACAACCTGTTAGTGCTCCATCTTTGATTCAAATAGAACTGTTCAATCATTTATTTAGGATTATTATTATTAATTATTTGTAACCATCCAGCTAAATGCAAATTATTTATATTACATAGAAATGCTTAATAAATAGAATTACTAATTTTCATTTTTAATTAATTGCTATTTAATAAAATAGCAATATTTCAAACCATTTAACTGTGTGCAAATAAATGATTAATGTTTACAAGAATTATTAGTATTACATAGTAATACTTGAAATCATTTAACTGCGTTTTAACTATTCATTTAAAAATAAACTTTCCTACAAAATATTCACTCACAAATGAGATTTTTTATATGTATAGGATTTGGTATTAAATAACCCACAAAGGTTGTTATGCCATAAAGCACCAACTAACTGTTTTAAACAGGGAAACAACATATACTTATTTTTATCATTCAGGGTTTTCAGACTATTGTCTTCATTTTTATTGTTAAATTCACAACATTTCGGCCGATATGTCCTCCGACCTTCTTCAGGTGTTTCTTGTCGAAAGGGGTTCACTTTCTCTGATTCCATTACCATAACTGGGTACAAGTGTTAAGTATTCCTGTATTGTTACTTACCTGCCGTCAGGATTGAACTGCAACCTCCAGATGATTGTCACTTAAAAGCTTAGGAAACCAATGCCTATAATTGTTACGCTATGTGTCCTTTTGTGAATATAAAAATAAAGATGAAGACAATAGTCCGAAAACTCCGAATAAAAAAGATCATCAAGCTTCATCTTAGAAATTCAGACAACCTTATACTTAATTTCAATATCAATGTCTAAAAAAGCCAAGGGATTATGGTAGTTCACAGTCAGCTAGGGAGCTGTAGAACACACCGAATGCGCCTCCGCAGAGGCATAAGACCTCCACCCCACAAGTGTCCTGGATATGACACTAAACAATCTGATGGTGAGGTTCCACTAATGCTTGTTTGGGGGATGCGGAGTACCCCTTCATTGCCATTACTTCCAGGTTCTCTCTGGCCCTGAGTGGTAACACCTGATAGGGTCCTATCTATGAGTAAAAAAAACTAAATTGTGTACTTATGTTAAACTAAGTTGCTTTAAATAGAACTGTTTTTGACCTAGAAACTGTGTACTTATGGTAAATTGAACTGTTTGAAATAGAAGTGTTTTTAAATAGAACTAAAATGTGTACTTAAAAAAAAAAGAACTGTTTTTAACACCTAAACTGTGTACTTATACTCAACTGAATTGTTTGAAATTGAATAATTTTGACATTTAACTGTTTGTAAACAAAAACTATACTTTTACTTAACTGAATTGTTTGAAATTTAATTCAGCATTAAATGACCCAAAAAGGGTTGATTTGCCATAAAACAAAACAATCAACACCCAACCAATCATTTTTAACAGGTAAATACTTTATACTTCGTGGCAATGTCAATGTTTTAAGAGCCAATATATCAATTTAGTAAAAAATCATTTTAAACATTATCTCAAACAAATCTATTTGATCCATAGATAGGACTCTAACAGTTGCTAGCACTCTGAGTCAGAGTGGACCTGGGAGCCATGGTGACAAAGCAATGACTCTGCTTTTCCCAGACTTAGAATCTCAAAACCCAATGCAGTTTAATATCATATCCTAGAGACGTTTATTTTTGTGGGTTAAGGGTCTTATGCCTCTGCAAAGTATATGGCTAACTGAAAATGGCAATTTTATTTACTGGTGGATGAAATAAACTTTCCGGATCAATTTTAACTGAAAATGTTCCTATGCCTCAATGACACCCTCATGCCCTAACAGATACCATTAAAATACTCCTTGAGTTTTGGCAATATAAGCCCATTAGATGAGGTTCTCCATAGGTAGCAAATAAACAACCAGTAAACAAAAATCACACACACACACACACACACAGACATATATATATATATATATATATATATATATATATATATATATATATATATATATTGAGGTTCAGTTGGCTAGGACTGTAGCATATGCCAACTGCATCTCTGCAGAGGGGTAAGACTCCCCCAATGAGTGTCCTAGATATGACACTAAACAATCTGATGGTGATGTTCCACTAATGCTGGAGCTTTGAGGAAAGTGGAGTACTCCTTCATTGCCATCGCTACCAGGTCCATTCTGGCCAGGAGAGGTATCATCTGATAGCGTTCTATCTATTGGTCAAATAGAACTAATTGTGTACTTATGCTAGACTGAATTGCTTGAAATAGAATTGTTTATATGTATGAAAATGGATTTGGCATTAGATAACCTACTATGGCTGGTATGCCATAAAACCAAACCAAACCAAATATTTTGAGGTTATTTACTTTTGTGGTGAACTTTTTATCAAATTGAAGGGCAATTGTTTCAACTGTGTTCAGTTGAGTGTTCAAAATACTCTGAATAAGATCTTTCCTTCTGATGTGTTTCCAGCTGCTGTTGTCCCATAAAAATTCTAGTTTGAAATAGAATCCCTTCATATATATGAATTAGTGTATGTTCCTTCTTTGTCACACTGAACCAGTAAAACTAGTAAAAACTTAATGCAGTAAACAATATTATTTTTTAAATACACAATAAAGAACTTTGCTTGAAAGCCATTAAATGATCTCCCATTTTCCCTCTCTCTCCTCTTCTCTTCCTCTCTCTCTAACACACACACACTTTTTTTCTTGGAAGATAGTGATGAATTTAGATATATACTAACCTTATATATAAATATATATATATATATATATACTCAGTATATGCTGAAATCAGGCACACCCAATTATCCACCCAATTTAACCAAATGTATAGTAAACTTAAAAGTTATTTTCTTAGGTTTGGTTTGGTTTTATAGCATATCAACCATTGTTGGTTATTTAATGCCAAATCTTTTTCATATATATATTAAACATCAGTTGTTTGTTTACTCGTAGTTAAATGATCAAACAGTTCTATTTCTAACAATTCAATCCAACATGAGTCATTTGTTTGGACTCAGTTTAAATGCCAAATGGTTCTTTTTGACCCATGCATAGGGCCCTATCAGGGTCAGAGTGGACCTTGGAGTAATGACAATGAAAAAGTAATCCACATTCTCCAAATCTCCATGACTGGAGCTTCACCATCAGATTAATTTCGTAGCCAGGACACTCATTTGAGCAAGATCTTACCCCTCTGAAGAGATGCAGTTGGTGTATTATACAATTCCAGTCATCTGGGCTGATTTTGTTAGGGAAAATTAAACATGTTTTTATTTTCACAGACCACTACTTGAAAGTTTTTTTTAATGTACAAGCTGTAGAGGTTATGAAGTTTAATTGTTGGTTATTTGGTTGTTGTCATTTTTAGGGCTTTGGGTGTAGATATCTGACTCTATTGGGTTTTCTTCTTACCCCATCTTAATTTGTTAGCATCTTCTTGTCTGTGAAGGCTGCAATGGAATTACCAAAGGAAGAAAGTAAAGAGACCAAGATACCTTTTAAATTTTAACTTTATTTCTAAGTTCAACAACCATTCTGTGGGTGAGAAAATTCTTCCTGAATCCAGATGGAAATGGTTGTGTCTCACATACAAGGTGTTAAAATATACTAGTTATCTCTGGTGGTTGATAAGTCCAAATGTAAGACATTTAACCTTTTATATCTGTAATATACCTGCCAGTGGCATTACAAGGGAAAAATTACGCAAACTTGCCACATGATTGGATTATTGCTTGTTGTGGCAGTATCAGCTTGTTAGCAGCAGACATGGAATATTGGGTTTGCTTTTTGTGCTGCAAGTCTCGTAGCGAGAGGTTGTGAGTATGGAGACGACATGGCGTTATGAGAAGTTGAGAAGGTTGCGTGTGTCGTCGGATGTGCGAGGGATTGTGTTCGCCGTTGTTTAGCGAAAGCTATGTTGCCATTGGAGGAATTGAACTTTGGAGTCACCATTGTTTTTGTCCGTCTGGTAGAGAGGTGTGCATTGTCTCCATTAAAGTGGCCCAGAGGTGAATTGAGAGCTAGGTGTCGAGAGCTTAATTGTGCGTCGGATCGACATAGCCAATTTTGGGGGTGACATAAAGTTGTGCCTGTGCGAGGCATGTTGAATGCATCTAATTTATATTCAACTGGGATTCCTTGCGAGGAATCCATAAATTAGATAGGTTCCCTCATGTATCCATGCTGCTGCTAGAAGACCCCCCAGTGAGACGTCTGCCTGGGCGGCGTTGTCCAGCTAAAGAGTGTTGCTATTGTTAGTGAAGAACAGACAGTGTGACGTCTGCACTGGAAGGCGTTCTCCAGCCAAAGAGAGTATGTTTGGCAGCTCACCCAATTTGCTGGCCGGAAAAGAAGGTCCGGGGTGAATAGGATAAGTTATCCTGATTGGGTGAAATTAAGTGTCGAATTAAATTGCGCGTCAAACTAAAATACGAATTTTTCTTTCCCCTACATATGTAAATCGCAAAAGAACAATGGGGATAGGATTTCTCCAATTTGAGACGCCGGTGAACACAGTGAAGATTTGACAATAGGCAGACACAGAATGACAGAAGACAAATAGAAAGTTTACCAAAACAATTTATTCGGGAATATACACGAAATAGGGTGAAAGAAAAGCAATAAAAAGAATATTGTTATGAGGGATGGATAAGTAATAACTGGCTACACAACTAATACTTGAGACTAAGTATGAACATTTACAATAATAGCAATCTGTAAAATGACCAAGAACTGAAACAGAACTTACAAAGTATTCTAAGTAAGTTCTAAGTTGGCGACCATAGTCGAGGGTGACCCGAAGGCTCCTTTTTCTATAGCAACTACACCAAAGTGTGTGTGTGGGGGGGCGCTACTCCTTTCCCAGGATTGCTCCACTTTACACTTGATCCTTATCTTTATAATGCTGGTACTTAAAAATGGTACTTGATGTTACCTTGCTTAACACAAGCAAGGTAACATCAAGTACCATTTTTGAGTCTTGGGTTTGACGAACAGTCTAACCATTATGCCAATGTCCGGTAATTCAATTTTAATTATTTAATTAAAAATCATTATAATTAAAATCTAATTGTAAACAGTTTAATAAAGGAAGGATAAAATATGTTTTAAAGAATGGTTCCTATTTGTATCAATCTTTTAATAATTATTTTATCATAAATTCCTAACTGCCTTCTTTGAAATTAATAACTAAATAAATTGATTATCATTATTCGGTATATATGTGTTATATCTCTTCCGATTTACTTGTACATTTCAAACTAATTCACCAGCAAAACGAATAAATAAATAAATAAATAAAAACACAACGAGCATACATTTCAGTTGAAAAAAGTTAACATTGACCGATTTTTGTCAGGACGATGACTTATAATAAAATAAATAAAATACTCCGCTGCGCAGATAGTCTCCGCGTATCTCTCTGGCTGAAATGTAAAAATAAATTTACAATTAAAAAAATCCTTTTTTTCAACCAATCATAAATTCCCCGCCCCCTGAGTTTTTCGGAACCGATTCGATCACATACATGGCTACGCCCCCGGCTTTTTAGCTGGGCCGTCTGGCATTCGTGCCGGATGGGTGCTCGAAACCAAGAGCAGACTCGGGGCCGAATAGGCCCCCAGCTTCGGCTGGGCAACCTTCGGGTGGGCGAGCTGCTCTTTTGTCCCCTTTGTACGGCACTAGACCAAGCGTCTAGTTTAAGCCGTAAACCGGCATACGTGCCCGGACCCACATTTGGGTTCGTGAAACTGCTTGCCTCATCAGGCTCACATTGCACTAAGTGAGCCGATGAGCAGCACAGACAAGCAGGGTTCGAGTCTCGGCTCCTTCCCGACCTTCCCCTCCCCTTTATCCCCACTTTAATCGGCCTTCGGGCTTTTGACCTTGTGTCAAGTCGTGTCTGGTGGGAGGCAGCGACAAATATATGGCTATAAAACGATCAACAAAAGTTCACAAAAGTCACGCGGATCATGTCGGGTATGTCTAATCTTTGGTGATAGTCGGTCGAGGTGATTTCGGGAAGCCGACATTCACGTCACGCGCGCTAAGACCGGTGTTCCATGAGCCTCAGGGGGTCATCCCCCAAGCTCTAATCCTCTCCAGAGTGGCTAAGTCGGTGAAGTCTCCGTTTCTGAATTAATATTGTCTCTTGTTTAGTTCCCTCTTGTTTTTCTTTTCTTCATTGGTAGTAGGTTGGGTTGACGTTACAAAGTCTTCGGGTTAATCAGACAGGTGCACTCATTTGGTGATTTGTCGACATCATACTTCAAATTTCTTTCTTGTAATTCGGCAAATGGATTTTCTCTTCTTTCTTAAATCATGGAGATTCTGATATTTGTTAACACGTCGAAAGCAAAGCAACTACTGACTTTTCTTTATATGAACGCGCGAAAAACAAAAGTAGTCTCTGGGGTTAGATCACGCGATGAGGTCACAGTGGGTGGGTATATGTCGACGGTTGAAACTCTTGACGGTTCATCTAGACTTTAAGAGTGCGGCGTTTCCCTGACTCCTAATCTCAAAGTCAGACAGGGTGTGTGGGCGGGAAGGATATTTTTGTATGGGCTGATTGCCTTCTTGGTAAAAATGAAATTAATCTACAAATTGTATTTTAGGAAAGAATACGATTCTTAGCTTTCTTTCCTTCTTCTTCATACCTCGTCTCAAATATTTAAGATGTTAAATTTTCTAAAATCTATAATGTTTTAATTTATTTCTATTTAAAATAAATTCAGCATACGTTGCACACATTCATCTGACTCTACCAGTCTCCGTTGGACCACCTATGTTAGTCAACAAACTTCAAACAAGTAAAATGACCCAAGGTGCCTTCTATCTCATCATGCCATGAATTTTTTGAAGACTTTTCTCTTATCAACCCTCAAAAAAACTTTACCTAAAGGACTTCTAACTCCAAAGTGAGTAAACTCTTTTCAATGGTATTTGTTTTGGCGTAAAGGGTATCATTGAGGCATGGGAACATTTTTTTCTAAAAATTGACCAAGAATGTTTACTTCATCTTGAAAGTAAAAAAAATTGCTATCTACAGGAAAGCCCCCCCCCATTCCATGTACTTGTCAGAAATCTTTTTTTTTTTAGATATTAATAGCAAGACTCATTCATACAGAAAACAAACTGAATTAATTTATGTTTCACAAAATGTGTTTTGAATATTATATTTAGATTGGCCAATGCTGGGTTATTCTCAAGTGTATATATATATATATATATATATATATATTGTGACGTGGTATGCTACAGAGAGAGGGAAGGGGGATCGATTATCCTACCTTTCTGTATCTGAATCAACAGGCACCAAAAGGAGATATGAACGAAAGTCAATTCCTTGCACTCTATGACCTGCAGCCTGTCGGCGGATAAAGACGCCGGCTTACAGCCAAACTCCGGGAGGTCCCTCTCTCGCAAAAAGAATCTTTAATTCTGGACTGAAATCAGCGTTATAAAGACGCTGATTCAGCCGAATCTGCGGATGTCACTCGCCCGTAAAAGAAAGGAACCTGAACATTAAGCCTTGTCAAAGATAAGTACAACTTAAACTGTTTTCCTTCTACCCTTCCTAAATATTGGGAAATTATATGTATTCAAAAAAGAAAGAGAGAAACTGAAAGGATTCTGTTTCACCATTAGAAAACTAGTGAATGAACTTTGTTACATGCTTCAGTGCGGCGACTTAGATACTTTCTCAAGTAAAAGAAAGAAAAAAAGAAAGAAAGAAAAAAAGGAGAAAGAAAAGGACTGTTGAGAGTCACTTATGTTTGATGCTTCCTGTTGGCTTAACATAGACGATATTTTAAAAAGAAAAGAGAAAAGGAAAAGGAACTGTTTCTTAAATATTATCATTATTTGTTTGGTTGTCGCCAATTAAAATTTTGTTATATTTTAAATGCACCTTTGGGTTGAAATCTATTGGTTGTGTTGTTTCTTCTATCGATTCGTCTTCTTTTGTGCGTATCTGTTTCAGCCTCGTATCGCTATCATTAATTCTCGCTAAACGTCTGATTCACCTTAAAATATTACAAGGGAATTTTGGGAATTTGACTTCAGTTAATATTTTCTAACCTTGAAGTCAGTTTTTTCCCGCTATCTGAGGGGGTAGGAAGACGAAGGATTTGGTGGGGTATGTGAAAGTGAGTTGAAAACCCCCGTACCAGCGTCGGAGATCAGTCTGGCCCCAAATTAACCCCACATTATTTGCCAGTTTACCATATGCCCGAAATAGGAGTCTTGACTAGGATTTATTTTGCAGAGGGTCAAGTGCCAGACTGCCCACGACGTCACATGCGCATAAAATGAACTCTCGTCCTAAGATAATTATTTATGTAGTGTCACAATATATATATATATATATATATATATATATATATATATATATAAGAGGTTTATTGTTCTTACTAGCTCATTTGTCAGGATGACTCTACAACAGCTACCAATACTAACACATTTCCTATTTACACTTGAGATCAACTAAAATGGCTATCTAAAATCCAGGATGAATCTACAATTACCAATACTAAAACATTCCCTACATACACACTGTAACACCTGTTTCCTGAAACTACCATATTTCAGTGAAATTATCACGAAAGAAATATGCAGGGTTATTTACAAGGAAGGGCCTCACTACACCAATACCTAACAAAAAATAACAATATTGTCACAACATGCACTCTAGCCAACTGCCAAAAATGAGCTCCAAACATATGCCAAAAAACTTACATTATTTATCATTTAACTTGCTTAAAATATCATAATAGGAAGCACAATCAGACCCTTCCACATCAGAATTAAAAAACACCTCAACACACGAGCATCCTCATTCCATAAACATTTAATTTAATGCAAAAATAATGTTAATAATTTTTCCTCAAAAACAGAAGTAATTGTACATAATGTTGGTAATCTCAGAATGAAGGATGCTTTATTGATAGCAAATTTACACCCTCAGATTAACAGTAGGTTAGAATTAAATACTGAATATTTCATTAATTAACATGTACATTCTTTAAATAAATATTTAAATTCAGTTATCTTAATCAATTTCATTTTTTTTAGAATTTAAAATAAGTTATGGGACCAGTGAGAAGGCATTTAAAAAAACAAAAAAACTAGCTATCTGTTTAAAAATAGTTGTTTCAATTTACACTCTGATGGTGGGGCTGAGAATCTGCTGTCTGCAAACAGATAAAAAAGATGCCTTCTCACTGGTCCCATAACTTACTTTGGTCATATAGTGTGTCTATAACTGATTAGAATCCAGTTTTCCTTCTCCTAGACTGGTTGCCATACCAAAGCTAAAAGGTTAGTCTGCCCTACTATTATACCCATAGCTAGAGGAAGAGTAGTTGGATTCAATCCTCTCACAGAGATATTTGCACAATGTGAAATGCAAACAACTTCGTCCAGGATTTGAACACGGGTCGCCGCGTCCATTTCCAACGGCGATATCCATTACACCACGAGTACCTCTAATGATAGATATATATCTATCTTTGCAACTCTAATCTACAAATATCAATATGAAGACAGAATTGAAAGACTGCACAATATTGAAGAGAATATTGTCGAGTGTGGTCAAAGATAATACATTATGATATCCGTTTTGATTGTGTAATGTTCTTCAAGAAATACGTTTTTTAAACAATCCAGGTATTTTTGATTGAGAAGAAAATTAACTTTTTTAATCTAAAAAGAATGGTGAGTAGGTACTTATTTATATGCAATTCTATAGAAGGTATTACTTTCGGAACATCTTTAATTTCTCCGATAATGCACACCATAAAACCGCAGTAACGCATCCAGAAAACTCTCCATTAGATTATTAATATTTCTGGGGCTGAAACATCATCAAAAATAATCAAGCTTTCCCCATTAATACCCGAAAATATCACGACTATTAAGCGACCTGATGAGATGGTACCTCACCGATTCAACAATGTCAAGTTACTGATATGGTATTCCACCTGCTGTGATACATTCTCTTGTAGCAGTCTCATCATGTCAGCTCTGGGTCGGGGATTGGCCGCCCGAAACAGCGCTTATCTTATCTTACTTTCTGTTGTGTTCAAAGTTAGTATATCACGAATATACAAATGCTAATATTGGTCCTTGGGACTCGACTGAAAACCTTCCATACTTCCTAGCATCTCAATAACGATTTATTGAAGAGTCCAGTCCGTAACAGTATGTTACGATTGAAATAAATGATACATCAAATTTAATAAAAAGTAAAGTTGGCGACCCGAAGGCTCCCTTTTCAATTGCTACAACAGCAAGGTGGTAACAAGTACCATTTTTTGAGTCTTTGGTATAACTCGACCTGAGATTGAACATCGGTCTCCTAAGAACACACACATTTGGTACTTATTGATATAAATATATGCCTTCATCTTTATTTCCACAACGTTTCGGCCGATGTGTCTTCCGGCCTTCTTCAAGTGTTTGTCGAATTCGCGAACCTACACGGAACTTCAAATTACGTCCTTTATTGAATCCAAGGGGTCGCCTGTTCTGATTCCGTTAGCCATAACCGGGTACAAGTGTTAAGTATTCCTGTATTGTTACTGCAGTCAGGATTGAACCTGCAACCTCCAAGTGATTGTCTCCTTAGAAGTTTAGGGAACCAACGCCTATAACCGATACGCTATGTGTCCTGCTGGACAGTTTTAGAGTGACATTTTGGGACTTATAAACTTAATGTTCTTGCTTGACTAGGATTATTACTATCATGTATGAGTTTTACCTGTGCTCATATTCAATTTTTTTTAAGACAATAGTCCGAAAACCCTCAATGATAAAAATTATCAAGCTTCGTCTCATAAATTTAGACAACTAGTACATATATGCATATTGTAAAAAATTTTAGGAGAAAGACTTGTTCACTTGAAAAGAACAACGGTTTGTTATTCTAACTACAGAGTAGTGGATTGTAAAGTTTTTTTTGTTCACCCACCTGGAGGGTGGAAGAAAAGGAACAGGGCTATTCTTATAGGAATCGGATTGGTTGAAACGGTGGGCTTGCTGCTGTTATTGTGGCGGGGGAAGACTCAAGGGTTTGTTTTGTTTGTTTTTTTAAGTGGGAGAAGGAAGAAAAATTCCGTCCTCTTTCTTCGATAACCCATCCTAGAGTGAAGATGTACAGGAGATAACTCGTGGCAGAAGTTTTTTTGAATGGTCTAGCAGAGAAACAAATAAGTTTCTGAGAGATGCAGGCCTGGTGATTTTTGAGTTGAACGAGCGGACTAGAAGTTACCAATTCGTTTAGTAGCTATCTCGAGGAAAAACAAACAAGAATAATTCAGGTCTAAAGGACCTGTAAATTCCGAAAAGAAAGAAAGAAGAAAGGAAAGAAAGAAAAGAGTTAACTCTCACCACAAAGAAAGAAAAATTAAAAGAATAAAAAAAAACTAAAGAAATAAGAAGTCGCCGAAAAAATAATAAACTTTTCCCTCGGACAAAGAAAGAAAGAAAAAAGAAAAGAATAAAGAAACTAATGAAAAAAGAAGTCGCTAAAAAAATAACAAACTTTTCCCTCAAAGAAAGAAAAAAGATAAGAATTAAGAAACTAATGAAAAGAGAAGTCAACTTGAATTAAGAAGTTTTGCGTTTCTCATACAAGAAGAGAAAAGAAAAAAAGAAAGAAAAAAGTGAACCGGTTTCAGCCACTTACATGGAAGTAAGATACATGTTATAACAAAGGCAAATTGTTGTTTTTTCCTTGTTATGTTAAGAAAAGGAGTAAAACAAATGAGTTGACGAGAATATTGATGAGTTCCAAAAACTTTAATGTCAACTTGAGAGGTAACCCTGTACTGTGAGTCGTACAAAGGGAAGAAAGCAGTTGCAGATGTTAGAGAAGGAATAAAGCATCCAACTTTAAGCTTCGAGGACCAGTTGGTCTAGAAGGAGTGAATAAATGATAAAGGAATAATCTTCTAGAGAAAATAATGGTCCAAAAATTGAAAGCGCTCTCCTATTCAGAGTTGGTCTGTTCTGCTGCTAGAATGAATGAGGAAGAGAGTGAGATAGCGTTTACACTACCCGGGAAAGTCATCCAAGTAGAATGGGTTAAATCATTCTCATTGGATGAAAATATAAATCGAAACCTCAACGGCCAAAATAATTCCCGCACCAGACTATGAATTTGAAATTATTTCTTTCTGTTACAATGTGATTTTAAATACTATTATTAATGTTACCTTGGTTTTATGTTTTGTTAATGAGTGTAAGATATATGTAATTTTGTTTATATTTTTAATGTTGATATTGTTTTAAGTTTTATTAACGTATTAATTCTTGCAAAGGGACTGATATGCAACCCGCTAGCTGTTGTCTGTTTTTGTCCACTTTATAGAATAAAGCGTTTGTAACTTGTTTAATAAGTGTCTCGTTTGTTTTTAGGTCCGACTTATTTATTTTTAGCATTGGGACCTTTACTTCCAAAAGTTGTTTTTTGTGTGTTCTTAATTTATTTTAAAGTCAGTTTTTTGGAAACTACCAAAAATTCCGACAATAAATGTCAGAAATTTGTTATCCATGTTTGCATACATATATCGTAGCCCACCGGCTACTCTCATCGAAAATCCCTGTTTAAAAAACGATCAGTCATCTATGTCGTCAGCGAACGGAATTTTTCGACGCTACCGGAAGCGAACCCCGGTATCAACAAAGATAACACCGCCAAGTTCGACGGTGTGTGGATTTTTCCATTAGTAACTCTAATTTCGAGATAAATTAATTCTGCAAACCGTCTTGAGCATTGCAGATTGTATTTGCAAGCTTCTCTTAATAGTATAATGATTTATTTCATTATTACACACAATCAAAGAGAGATTTCCTGATTATGGTTGGGCACATGTGAGCCCAGCAGATACGTGACCCCTTTTTGCTATAAAAGCAAGTCACTGGCGGCCAAAAACAACTTCTGTGGAAGGCCGACCGCCTGACATTCGTGCCGGGTGGTTGTTTGCCGTCCCCTTGGTCTTTACTTGCTTGCTGGACTAAGTTTATTACATTAGAGGAATATTGATGGGAGCCAATTATTTTTGCACCTGCTGTGCATAAATCTTTATTCATGCACGGCCTCCACCATGAAACAGCCTTGTGCCATATTCTTACACAGTAGGATTTCAGATAAATCGTATTTCAGCGGCCACTAGCAGCCTTCAGGCAAAAGGAATTCGTTCCATTCATTGGTCACCGCCGACCATACGTCATACCCCAGTTATTAGGGGCCAGGCAACCTTCCTACTTGAGTCCACGAAGCCCTTTTCGCTGATGTTTTACCACCAGTCGACGAGACGCTGCTACCCGGACATAGCAGTTGATACACAGATCCAGCCATCAGCGGTTCACCCTATCACCAACCCCAGCATTTTCACAGCCTTTTCCAGGTTTAACTTCGAAAATCCCAAACAGCGCTTTTCATGTTTATAGGTCTTGCTTTTCCTCTACAGCCATTTTAAGGATATTCTGCAGGTCTTTTCTTACCAGTACCAGGAGGCACAACGAAGCAACGGTCCGGTTCCTGTACCTCAGCACGCTGATGTCTCCAGATAAACAGCAGCACGATTCCTGAACCTCGGCACACCAACATCTCCAGAAAAGTAGCAGCCCGATTATTCGGCACGCCAACTTCTCCGGAGAAATCAGCAACATCCCCTCCGGAAACAGAACAGACACCCACGGCAACTCCGGCTATTTACTCTAGCCTTTCAAGCTACAACCCTGGTTCACGATCAGACCAACAAACGCTTTTCGTGTACGATTCGCCGAATAAAAACTTGGCATTTCACATTTACTCTCTTGTCTTTCTCATCTTTGCCTAGTTTGTGTCACAACCCTTTCTTTATGAAAAAAAGTTTGTGTGATCGACATATTTATCGACATCATAACACTTGCTCTTGCATATTCCAAAGTAGGAAGTTCTTTCAATAAATAAGGTGAAATATTGCCTAAGGAGTTGGTAATAGGAAGGACCGTTTATAGCTGTTTGCTAGTGCGTGGCGGTCTTCCAGCTTTAGACAAGTACAATATACCATACTCACAGGCATTCCCCGCGTTTCGCCCCATTCCCTTGGTCTCAGAGGGTCGTTTCATAGGCAATACCTGTTATTCAGGGCTGAGTTGATGACTTGGCGCTTGAGGCGCCGCAATATGGGGAATACCGAGGGGACAAAGCATTTTTTCGTCTGGTCGCGCATGAGTCGCGATTCGTGCGTGGCTTTCCACTATAAAATGGCCTTGTGTAGCATTCACCTTTTTCAAGAAAATCAATTGTGATAGGTCCTTTCATGCCTCAGAAAACTGTCAGCATGACCTTCTTTTCTGACCGCTCCGCCCGGAACTTCTTCTTTACCGGAGAGTCAGTATGTTTTCACATCATGGACTGTCTTTTTAATTCAAGCTGGTAGTAACAAAATATCTGTTAGGTTCGTTCCTATCTGTAGGTTAAATAAAACTATTCAATCATTTTCTATACTTGAAACCATTTGCAAACAAATGACTGTTAAACTGAATTATTATTGTTATGTGACAATACTTGCAACCATTTAACTAAGTGCAAACGAACGAATAATGTTGAATAGAATTAATTGTGTTAGATAGGAATACTTGAAATCATTTAGTGTCCTGGTATGGCATTAAAGTGCATCTGATGGTAAGGCTCCAATTTTTGTGTTTTGGGAATGTAGAGTACCCTTCTCATTACCATTACTCTCAGGTTCACTCTGACTCAGAGTGGTAGTATAACTTAGGGTCCCATCTATGCGTCAAATAAAGTTATTCAATCTTTTACTAGGGATCATCATTATTAGTTTGATTTGGTTGTGTTTTATGGTATATCAAACCTTGTGGGCAATATAATACCAAATCCTGTTAACATATATACATATATATATATATATATATAGACTTGCCTATTGGCATAATGGTCCGGGAGACCAGGGTTCAAACCCATGTTGAGTCATACCAAAGACTCAAAAAATGCTACTTGATACTTTCTTGCTTAACACTCAATATTATAAAGTTCGGATCAAGGGTGTGGAGCAATCTAGGGAAAGGAGTAACGCCCCCTCCTGCCCCTCAGTCTAGTAGCTATTGAAAAGAGACCCTCTGGGTTTCCTTCGACTACGGTCGGCCAACTTATTTAAATATAGATTGTTTGAATTCGGAGTTTTCTTCCTCTTAAAGTGGTCAGCTTACCAAAGTTAAAGAACCCAGTCTGCTCTTCAGTTTACTCGTAGCTTTGGGAGGGAGAGATGATATGGATTCATGTTTTTCTCCAGGGCATTAGCGCACAGTGAAACGCGAACAGCCCCATACACATACACAAAGAGAGAGAGAGAGAGAGAGAGAGAGAGAGAGAGAGAGAGGAGGGGAGAGGGAATAAACGAAAGGAGAAATAGAAAAGGGCATGCGAGTTACACGACAAAAAACTAATCACAACAATTACAAAATGGGAATTTATCATTCGAGAAAAAACGGATGTTTAAGCTGTAAAGAAATATTCCTTGCGTGTCGGTGTATTAGAACGAGAACGTTCTTGCAAGAGCAAACGTCTTTTTTTTTATTGAAAATCGTGTATTTGAGTACGGGATGTGTTCTCCGGGCATTAATAATGGAGTTACTTACTCGGCGAGAATCTTGCTTTTTCGTTCTGCTGTGCGGCCTGTCCACAGTAACGTGTCTGCCGGCATTCTGAAGTGTGTGTCAGCGAACTGTTGTTGACATGTCGTCAGGCTGGTTACCAACTGCTATTGAAGCGATAGCCATCGTGCCAATGACTCAAGGTTGGCTATGAACGCTTGTTGTATTTGGAAGTAACAATACGGGCTTTTAAAAGTGATTGAATTCACGATAAATCATCAACATATTTTATAGTTTATTGGTCGGTTGTTTTGTTTTATGGTGTATTGTCGGAAATTTATCCTCTCGGAGATAGATTCGATTTTAGCCCATGTCTGAAACAAAATGGGGAGGTAAAAAACAGGATGAAAACACAAATGGTCTTGTTTGGTTATAACACGAAAGAGTTTTTTTGCAGTAAAGTTGCCAACATTTTCCCATATGCGGGCGTCACAATATTTTCCAAAACCCTATGCGCCTAGTAACAAAATAAAACAATATAAAACAGTTGCTACAGGATGAGTTTTCCCCAACAGAATTAACCCAAATTGGAGGACGAGTGTAAAGAACTACTTGTTTGAAATACTCCTTCCTCTAGACTCTGCTAGAGCACATAATTTTTACCAGGCATATGTTACAAATGCTGGGATTAAGGCGAATACGCGAATTCAACTTTTCGAAATTGAACCACAAAGTCCCAAAGTCAGTCAATTTCAGTTCCAGCTACATTAGGCACATCCACTCTCTTTCCTGTCGGGAAGTTAAACAAGGGAATTCAATTTCTCAAAGTTGAATTTTAATGTCCAAAGCATATACGTTAGGGCCAGAGCCTTCAAAGAAAGCAGCTACTCTCAGTGGCTCCTGAGAAGTAAAAAAAAAAAAAAAAAAAAAAAAAAAAAACGAATTCAACTTTTCGAAGAGTGAAATTCAACGACCTGAAATCTACAATTTCAGCCAGAGCTATAGTAGGCACGTCTGCTCTCTATCCTGTCGAGAAACTAAAAGAGAATTCAACTTTTCAAAGTTGAATTATAACGGCCAGAGCCCTCATAGCTAGCGGCCACTCACAGTGGCTGTTGAGAAGTAGAAAGAACGAATTCAACTTTTCGAAGTTGAAATTCAAAATGCTGAAGTCTGTAAATCAAGACAGAGCCATTGTACGCATGTCTGCTCTCGATCCTGACGAGAACTCAAAAGGGGAAGCAGAAGGCTTCTACCCCACGTGGTTGACCCGCATATTGTCAGCTACCGAACCTTTTCCTTCCGCGTATTTTCGTAGGAAAGTACGAAGCAAGGACTTTATGCGAGAGATTAAAAAGGCATTCAACCACAAGAAAAGATGAAAAGCAATAAATTTCTAATAGTATCAACTCTTTTCGGGTCATTTAATACCGAATTAAATTTCAAACAATTCTGTTTAGTATAAGAATAGTTTTTGTTTACAAACAGTTAAATGTCAAAACAGTTGAGTTAAATGTCAAAACAGTTCCATTTCAAGCAATTCAGTTTAGCATAAATACACAGTTTAGTTCTATTTGACCCATAGATAGGACCTTATCCGGTGCTACCACTCCGGGCCATCAGATTATTTAGTGTCATATCTAGGACATTTGTTGGGTGTCTCACACCTCTGTAGAGAAGCAATCGGTGTATTCTAGAGCCCCAGCCGACTGGGCAAATATTTTATTGCCCGAGTATTGATAGAAGGAATAAAAGAATAACAATGAGATACAAAGGTATACATAGAGAGTGTATGTTCAAATGTGTCCTAATACTTTTGAAAAATCCTTGGTGCAGGTTTTGTTTGCTTTGGTTTTATGGCATATCAACCATTGTAGGTTATTCAATGCCAAATACCTTTTATACATATATATCAAATATATATAATTTGGTTTGGTTGGCTTTTATGGCATATCAACCATTGTTGGTTATTTAATGCCAAATCCTTTTTATACATATAAACAGTTCTATTTCTAACAACTCAGTTCAGCATATAAGTACGCAGTTTAAATGTCAAAACAGTTTTATTTCAAACAATTCAGTTTGACATAAGTACACAGTTTTTTGTTTACACACAGTTCTATCTCAAGCAATTCAGTTTAGCATAAGTACACAGTTTTGTTCTACTTGACTCATAGATAGGACCCTATCAGGTACTACCACTCTGGGCCAGAGTGGACCGAGAAGCGATGGCAATAAAGGGGTACTCCGCATCCCAAATCCCCAGCATTGCTGGAACCTTGCAATCAGATTGTTTTGTGTCATATGCAGGGCACTCCTTGGGGAAGTCTTACCCCTCTGCAGAGAAGCAGTTGGTGTATTCTGCAGCCCCTGCCGACTGAGCCATCCTTGGTGTATGTTGTGAAAAATCTTTCGCGCACATACGTACGTATGTAGAAAAGAATTAGAAATTTAGTGCGAAGATTAACATGTTAAAAAAATGTATTGTTTAATGCTATCGTCTGTATGCAAGTTTAAACCTGCCACCTCGTGGCTACCAGCAGAATTATTTGGCTAACTAAGGAACTAATCCCACACTGTCTTCTGTTGTTTAATGTGGTATGTTGTGGTCTTGATGTCTCTCGTAATCTGTTATGGAAGGGTTCGTTAGTTGCTTTTATAGTAAACCAATTAGCTTTGTCCGGCAAAAATTCAGACTAAATTTAGCTAGATACGGATAAAGGGTAAAGTGGATCAATCCAGGGAAAGGAGTAGCGCCCCCTACACCTCAGTGTAGTAGCTAATAAAAAGAGAGACTTCAGGTCGCCCTCGACTACGGTCGCCAAATATATTATTTGATTTCCAAGTTGCAAGGTGGCGTGACCAAAGTAGCATATAAAACGGCGCGGCAAAGTCAAATACACGCACACACACACACACACACACACACTCTCTCTCTCTCTCTCTCTCTCTCTCTCTCTCTCTCTCTCTCTCTCTCTTCGGTCCTGCCTCGACAACCAGAAGTACGCTCAAGTGTGGGCATTTTGTTATATAATAGCCGAGAGATTTCGGTTCATGCCTTTGAGTTTAGTTAGGCTGAGAACCTTTCGGCTCGGCGCATAGGTTAGTTGGGTGCAACATTGAGGCAGGTGTTAACGCGGGTGCGCGCGGGCGGATGGAGGTATCACTCAGATGTCATAATAGTCCGAGACGAAATGGGGTGACAGGGTGCGGGTGACGTCACGCACCGGAAGCGCGTGGAGGTTTGTGTGAGATTTGAAGAAAGTTAGAGTTGGAAACTAGACACCAAACGAGAAGGATCGACTTTTGGAGCTCGCAGACGCGAGGCGAACTTGCGCCCTATGGGGGCCGCTCGAGACGGGGGCCGCACGAGATGGGGACCAAATGAATAAGACAGCATAGAAGATTGTGTCTCTCCTCCTTACGTCGAAACCTTTTACTCAAAGTTTATAAAAAGGTTTCGTACCTGAACAAGAAGTCGTTACGTGTTTTCGAATTCCGGGATTCCGTTCATTTCGCACATAGCGTTAATTGTTAATATGGTACAATTTCTCTAACAGAGGGGGGGGGGTTCTCGCCTGAACAAACTTTGTATAGGGCTCACGGTAACACGCTTCGACGTAAATCTTCATACAAATTCCATTCTATTAAAGACTCATTGGCATAATGGCTAGAGTGTTTGCCAATGGCCCGGGAGACCTGGGTTCAATCCCAGGTCGAGTCGTACCAAAGACTCAAAAAATGGTGCTTGATGTCGCCTTGCTTAGCACTCAGCACTATAAGGTAAAGATCAAAGGTAAAGTGGAGTAATCCAGGTTAAGGAGTAGGGCTCTCCCCTACACCTTGGTGTAGTAGCTATTGAAAAGGAATCCTTCGGGTCACCCTCGACTTAGGTTGCCGACTTTACTTTACTATCTTATACTAAAAGACTCTTCTACTGTTTGATAAGACTTTTCTCTATACACGATTTAAAAAAAAATCTTCTGTGTCATTTCTGTATTCATTGCATTAAGCTTGCTCCGGCAATAAATATGCTGTTAAATCGTCGTGAATTAAAACATTTTTAGCACGAGGAAATACATATTACATTTCCACGGCAAAAAGTGTTCGAATTGTGTCCCTCACATTCAAATAACTGTGGCGGTGAGTTTTGATACTCACATACGACAAATACACGAGGACGAACCTTCAAGTCGTTGATACTAAAGTCCACTTGATTCTATTTTCACAAACTCTCAATGGAATTTCCTTTTATAAATAAAAGCATATGCAGATTAAATCTGTTGTAAATGTACACTTATATTCATTAAATTAAAAAAAAAAAACAAGCAAGACAACTGTATGAACTCCTTTATCCCTCCTATTTATGGGTTAAATAGTACCCATTGTGTTCTTCTATTAGGATGGCAGGTTGATATACCAGTAAAACAAAGACGCCAAACCAAATTTTAAAATCATTCAGTGGCCGGCCAAGGGTTCTTTTTAAAACCAGGTTTCAAAAAAGCAAACAGACATGAGAACTCCTAAATTAGGTTTTCATTCGTTTAGGATATTTTTGTCAACTTATCTTCGCTAGTTAACGTTAGTTTGCCCACAGTTAGGCCACATTGTTTAAACTACTTCACCGATATTCTGAGAATTAACTTTAATACACCTGCAAGTGGTTCAGGAACATTACCAAACAATTTAGTATTCTTTTTTTTTTCTTTTCTTGTTTCTATACCCGAAATCTGTTTGTCTCTGTGGGACGAGGCCATTTTTTAAAAGATTGTTTTGTTGCTTGTATCATGGGTCGCCCGACGGAAACAGCAGATCATAACTAGCAGCCGGCACAGACCGAGGGTAAAATCGAGGGCTAAGTGTGGGCAATGAGAGAGACAGGAGCACCAAAATTAATTTTATTATTTCGAGAAATGAAAGGTTTGTATTACCTCACTTGAAATTATCTATAATCCTCTTATTATTACCTGACTTATAATTGTCTATAATTACCTTATAATAACCTCAATTATAACTGTCCATAAAAAAGACTTTATCTTTACCTCCCTTTTTATTACCAATAAGTAAAGTAAAGTTGGCGACCGTAGTCGAGGGCGACCAGAAGGCTATCAATAATAACCCTATTATTACTTATGATTACCTATAATTATCTTATCATCTTCTCAATTATAATTGTCTGTAATTACCTTATTATGACCTAACTTATAACTGTCTATAATCAACTTAATATTACCTCACTTATAACTGTCTATAATCATCTTATTATTATGTCATTTAAAATTGTTTATAGTTACCTCATAATAACCTCACTTATAATTGTCTATAATTTCCATATTATTACCTTACTTTTAATTGTTCATAATTACCTTATAATTATATTATTTATGAAGGTCTTTCAAAAAGTTCTAAGTCCCACTAAGATTTTAGATTTGTCGTACGCCTCTCAATTTTGTATGGGCCTAATCTGCACGGAAATTAAAACAGAAATTTGAATTAGTTTTTCTAGTTTTATAAGAATTGGTAATGTTGCCGCAGCAAAAATGATCAGTTTGGGTTTTTCTTTCTTGCTGAGGCTTAGAACCTTTTGAGTAACCCTCGTATGACTGTCGATAATTACCTTATTATCACCTTATAACTGTCAATAATTATAATTGTTTATAATTGACGTATTAACTTCACTTATAATTGCGTATTATTATTACCACACTTATAAAAAGTAAAGTTGGCGACTTTAGTCGAGGGCGACCAGAAGGCTCCCTTTTCAATAGCTACAACACCGATGTGTAGGGGAAGGCACTACAAGGGGAGGGTGCTACTAGGGGAGGGTGCTACTCCTTTCCCGGGATTGCTCCACTTTACCCTTGATACGTACCTTATATTGCTGAGTGTTAAGTAAGGAGGTATCAAGTACCATTTTCACAATCTTTGGTATGACGCCACTTGGGATTGAACCCAGGTCTCCCGGACCATTGGCGAACACTTATAATTATCCTTAATTACCTTATAATTATCTACAATTATCTTATTATTACCTTATTTATTATTTCCTGAGGCAGCGCATGTGTTGTAATGGTTAACAAGCTAGATTAGCAAACCATTTTTATATCTTATGAGATGACTAGCCAATTTTAAGTAATTTCGATTCACACTGGGTCCCCAATACTTTTGACCGTGTGTCAAAACTAAACAAAGCTTTGTAAATGAATTATGAAGTAAAAGTAAGAAAAGTTGGCGTCCGTTGTCGAGGGTGACCCGAAGGCTCCCTTTTCATTAGCTACTACACTGAGGTGTAGGGGAGGGCGCTACTCCTTTCCCTGGATTGCTCCACTTTACTCTTGATCCGTGCGTTATAATGCTGAGTGTGAAACAAAGCAGCATCAAGTACCATTTTTTGAGTCTTTGGTATGACTGGATCTGAGATTGAACTCCGGTCTCTCCGGCCATTGGTGAACACTCTTCTCAAATTGATGTATTGACCTCACTAATAATTGTCTATAATTATCTTATTTATAATTTCTTAGGGCACTCCATGTGTTGTAATGGTTAGCAAGCTAGATTAGCAAATCATTTTTAGAACGTTCGATTCTCATGGAATTGTTTGAAATAGAACTGTTTATATGTACAAAAATCGACATGGCTGCAATAGTTGATATGCCATAAAACCAAGCTAAACCAAACCAAACCAAACCAAAAAAAATAAAATGAATGTCCTAGATATAACATCAAACCATCTGATGGTCCTGGAGCTTTAGGAAATTTGGAGTACCTCTTCATTGCCATTACGCCCAGGTCCACAATGAACCCAGAGTGGTTGTACCTGTTAGCATTCCATCTATTGGTCAAATAGAACTGATTTATGTTAAATTAAATTGTTCGAGTCACATAGAAATTTTTAAGTCTCATTTTTAAATGAGTAAGAGCTCATTTGTTTTCCCTCAGACAGTTAAATAATTTTATGCATTTGATTTGGTTTGATTGGGTTTTATGGTATATCAACCATTACAGGTTATTTAATGTCAAATCCTATTTATACATAGATATTATATGTGATTTGTAAACAAATTTTGCTGATAACATTTCTGAACGAGCCTGAGCTCTCTTTTTTTTTTGGCTCACACTGAAATGGTTTCAAGTATTTCTATTTGATACGAATAATTCTGTTTACTATTAATCATTTGTTTGAAAACAGTTAAATGCTTCCAAATACTGCTATATATCACTAACAATTCAATTTGACAATCATTTGTTTACACACAGTTAAATGGTCAAACAGGTTTTATCCTTCTGCAGAGATGTAGTCGATGTATTCTACAGACCCAACCGACTGGGCTTGATTTTTGTTTCATTGGGTTTTATTATATAAAAACCATTGCAGGTTATTTAATGCCAAATCCTCTTTATATATATATATATATATATATATGATTTGTAAACATTTTGTTGATAACATTTTTAAACGAGCCTGAGCTCTTTTTTTTTGTCTACTATTAAATAATTTCAAGTATTTCTATCTTACACGAATAATTCTATTTATTATTAAAGATTTATTTGAACACAGTTAAATGATTTTAAGTATTGCAATGTACATGGTGCATTCAATAAGGTTCCAGACTTTTTTGTGCAGGCATTTAAAATTGTCGTAGACTCTTAAAAATTCAGTATGTTATTGTTATATATCTTATGAGATGACTAGCCAATTTTTATGATTTCAGGTTCAAATGAACAGCTACAGCAGTAATTGGAATACACCCTACTAAAGCCTGATTGTCACAGCTGGTGAATTTCAAAAATGCCATATGGACGTGAGGACACTTTAGAAGAACGATATACAATAAAATTCTGTTTTAAACTTGGAAAAAATGCCACAGAAACGTATGGAATGCTTCAGACTGCTTTTGGAGCATCTTGCATGAATCGATCATCAGTTTTTGAGTGGTATAAGAAATTCAAGGAAGCCAGTGAGTCTGTGGGGGATGATGAGAGGGGTGGGAGGAGTAAGGAAGTCAATACACCACAGTTGATTGGCCAAAGGGTTAGGGTTAGGGTTACTATGTTGAGGTTTTAAGGGAGTTCAGGAAGAGATTCCGTCGGAAGAGGCCAGCACTCTTCAAATCGGGTCAGTGGCATTTCCACCAAGACAATGCACCAGTCTACAACTTCATCCTTGTCACAGACTATTTGACCAAGATGGGCATCAAGACAGTTCCTCACCGTCCCTATAGTCCAGACCTTGCTCCCTGTGACTTTTGCTTATTCTCAAAGCTCAAGGAAAAACTTAGAGGCTGTCGTTATGAGACAATTAAGGAGATGAAAGAGGCTGTGTCATTGACACGCTCACACAAGAGGACTTCCATGGGGCCTTCCAGAAGTTGTTGGAATGGTACAAGGAGTGCATTGCAGCCGGAGGAGATTACTTCGAAGGAGATTAGAGTTTCATTTGTGTACTATCAATAAAAGTGCCCTTACGAAAAAAGTCTGGAAACTTATTTAATGATCCTTGTATATCCTGCGGAAAATATATGAAATATTACTGAAGTCGTTTTTGAATACAGTCTAAGGTTTGAGTCGCTACTCGTGAATTCCCTATAGTGCAGGTTGTCAACCATTTCTCATTCACAAGGGCCCCAAATCCAACTTCTTGCGGAGTGGACCATAGTATTGAACGCTTGTAGGTTGCCTCTGTATATTTGTCGTATCATCGGGCACTTGTAACAGAGGAAATGTATTATGGTTTAGTATTTTTCCGAGCTAAACAATGTAAAACAGTTCACGACGAATTAACAACAATATATTTCAGTTAAGCTACTAGAACGAATACAAGAATGACATGAGATACAGAAAAGAGCTGTATGACAGAATGTCGTAAATGTCTTTTAATATAAGTTGAGAGTCTTTTATAGAATGGAAGTTGTTATGTGAAGACTTACGTCAACGCATAGTATCATGCATGTTTCTGATTGACGTGTCAGGACCGAAGCAGTTTGACTTTGATGTGCGCTTCTATTATATGCTAGTTTGGTCACGCCTCCTTGCGACCATTTGAAGCAGTATTTGGCTGGCAATGGATCAAACTCATGGTGATCGTGAACTGTAAGGGTATTGTTTTCCCAATTTTTTCACCCCGAGTAGGACTGGAAGCAAAGTCAATTTTAAGGGGAATTCAGTTGATTTGAGTTTAGTTTTCCTTCTTCTAGACTGGTTGCCTAACAAAGGTTAAATAATTCACTCTGCCTTACTATCTGCCCTTAGAAGAGATGGATTTTTGCTTTTTTCCAAGGGCATTAGTGTGAAGTGATACACAAACGAGTTCATCCTGGATTTCTGGGTTGCCGATTCCATTAGCAAGCAACGATAACCGTTTCTTGAAGGGTGTGAATGTATTGGGTTTAAAAAACGTCGACACGTTACCAACAAGGAAAAAGTATGAATATTTTGGGGTTGGTCCTGGGTTGGCTCTGTGAATAAGGTTTCATAATCTGTTTTTGTCGGAGAAATGGTACATGCAGAAATAATAATAGATTTTGAGATACAAACGGATCACCTAATCTCGGCCAGACGACCAGACCTAGTAATAATTAACAGCAACAAAAAAAGAGAACTTGCTGGATTGTAGATTTTGCTGTCCCGGTTGACCACAGAGTAAAATTGAAAGAAAGCAAAAAGGAAGATATGTACCTGTACCTCACTTGAGAACTGAAAAAAATGTGGAACATGAAAGTGACAATTATACCACTTGTAATTGGTGCTCTTGGTACAGTCACCAAAGGATTAAAAAAGGAACTGAAGGACTTAGAAATAAGACGATGAGTGGAGACCATCCAAGCTACTGCATTACTAAGATCGGCCAGAAGAGTCCTGGAGGCTTGAAGAGACTTGGAAGAGCTCAAACTCCAGTGAAAAACCATCGGTTAACGCTGGTGTGGAAACCTCGAGAAGGAGTAAATAATAATAAAACTCTGTGCACAAGGAAAAGACGTAGGGAAGTAGGAATTAAATGAATGGTAGCTTGGTTGGTTGGGTTTTATGGCATATCAACCATTGTAGGTTATCTTACATCAAATCCTCTTTAAAGATATAGATTAAATATATATTGTCAGTTATTGACTTCAAGACACTTTTGACATCTATCGATGCAGCTGTGGTTGTTGGACACTGGGAACAAAAATAACTGGAAATCCACCTGGTACCTAAAGTGAACAGGATGCAAATGCTCTCGACAGAAATACTGTGTAAATTGCGTGTGTGGCATGCCAGAAGGAAGCATGGCCACGTGGATTGTGTAGGCGGCAGGCTGGAGGTGTGAACACGAGAATTTGTGTCGGTGTTCGGGATATTATATCACCAGGAAGATTTTGATCTGAAACTGAAGAGGTTTCACCGAAGATTCGTACCTCAGCCTCTGTCTGTGTAGCTCAGGCTTCCTCAATTCTCCCGTTTTCTAGCCATCCGTACATTTTGGGTTATAAAAGGAACAGAAAAGAAACAGATTATATTTTTATACAGCCCAGTCAGCTGGGGCGGAAGAATGCACCGACTGCATCTCTAAAGAGAGGTAAGACCCCCTCTCAAAGAGTGTCTCGGATATGACATTAACCCATCTGATGGTGAGGCTCCATCCTTGGAGATTTGGGAAATGTGGAGTACCCCTTCATTGCCATTGCTCCCTGGTCCACTCTGAACCGGAGTGGTAGCACCTGATAAGGTCCTATCTATTATTGTATTCAACATTACTCATTCTTTCGCACTCAGTTAAATGGTCCCAAGTATTGCTGTCTATCACTAACAATTCAATTGAACAGCACTGATTTGTTTATACACAATTAAATGATCAAACAGTTCTATTTCTAACAACTCAATTTAGCATAAGTCAACGAAGTTAAATGGTCCCAAGTATTGCTATGTATCACTACCAATTCAATTGAACATTACTGATTTGTTTACACACAATTAAATAATCGAACAGTTTTATTTCTAACAATTCAATTTCGCCGAAGTCAAACAGTTTTATTTGACCCATAGATAGAACCCCATCATGTGCTACCACTCTGAGGTAGAGTACACCCTGGAACTATGGCAATGAATGGGTACTCCACGTTCCCTAAAGCCTTAAGACAGGAATCTCACCATCAGATGGTTTAATGTTACATCCAGGACACTCGTTGGAGAACTCTTACCCCTCTGCAGAGATGCAGTCGGTGTATTCTACAGTTCCAACTGATGGGGCTGCTTAGTGAATGAATCTAGGAATTGTTTTAGAAGTTTTCGAAATCATTCATTTCTTTGTTTCAGGGAACGTTTTTCGCAGGTATGAGTTCATATCCACGTCTTTTGCTTGAAGCATGAAACTGAACAAGCTCGTAATGTTCATTTCTCTTATCGAATATCCGTTATTGAAAGTTTTTGCTACAGGATGGGTCAAGAGTCTGTTTCTCGAGCAAAGTCCGCGTGAATTAAATTCTTTGGTATGGTCGGTCGGATAAAATAAAAAATAAAAAGAGTTACTCTGAGTTGGGTCCAGTCACCTTCAGTTCTGTCTTTTTCAAGACGTGTGTACTTTTCACACATGGAGATTCGTTGGACCCAAAACCTGGTGAAAAGCCGGCCGTCGCATTCTTCGCCGAAATGAAACAATATTTACCCAACCCCTTCACACGAGCAGGATGCGACTTAAGGTCAGTTTTTAAGCGGTTCGAACTCAGAGTTTTCCTCCTTCTAGACTGGTGACTATACCAAGGTTAATTTGGTTTGGTTTGGTTTTATGGGTATCAAACTTTGTAGGTTATTTAATGCCAAATCTTCATTGTACATATATATTAAGTATATAAGACTTGGTTTGGTTGGGTTTTATGGCATATCAATCATTGTAAGTTATTTTATGCCAAATCAATTTTTATACATATAAACAGTTCTATTTCAAACAATTCAGTTTAACATAAGTACATAGTTTAAGTGTCAAAAACATTTCGATTTCAAGCTCTTCAGTTTAGTCAACAAAATTAAATGGTTCCTAGTATCACTACCTATTCAATTTAGGGAGGTGCCCGTGGTGTAGTCGTTATCGTCGTAGGAATTGGACACGGCAACACGAGTTCAAATCCTGGACGAGACTGATTGTATTTCACATAGCACTAATACCCTTGGGAAAGGTATGAATCCAATTATTCTCCCTCCAGCTATGGGTAAATAGTAGGACAGACTAGGTTCTTCAGCCTTGGTTAGGCAACTAGTCTAGGAGAAGGAAAACTCTGAATTCAAACCTGTTAAACTCCGCTTAAAAACTGATCTTGTGTCATATCCTGCCCGAGCGGAGGGGTTGGTAAATAGT
Organism: Sepioteuthis lessoniana; assembly: GCA_963585895.1. Lineage (NCBI taxonomy): Eukaryota > Metazoa > Mollusca > Cephalopoda > Myopsida > Loliginidae > Sepioteuthis > Sepioteuthis lessoniana. Next base: position 43,293,320 of record OY757935.1, on the reverse strand, counting down.
ATCACTACCAATTCAATTAAACATGAGTCATTTATTTACACACAGTTAAATGTAAAACACTTCTATTACAAGCAAGTCAATTTAGTATAAGCATACAATTTGGTTCTATTTGACCCATAGATAGAACCCTATCTGATGCTACCACTCCGAGTCAGAGTGATCCTGGGAGTAATGGCAATGAATGGGTACCGCGCATTCTCCAAAGCTCCTGCATTACTGGAAACCACACCATCAGATTATTTAGTATCATATCCAAGACATACATTTATTTGGGGGCGGGGGATTATTGCCGCTCTGCAACCCCAGCCGACTGTGCCATCAGTCATTCTGATACAAGTTATAAACAATTCAATTTAGTATAAGTAAATTTTTTTGTTTACACTCAGTTAAATTTCAAAACAGTTCTATTTCAAATAATTCAGTTTAGCATAGGCACACAGTTTAGTTCTATTTGATGAAGTTGGTGTATTATACAGCCCTTGTCGACTGGGCCAATCAAGGTTAAAGAGTTCGGCCTGCCCTATAATTTACTCGTAGCTCGAGAGAGAATAGTTGGATTTATACCCCTCCCAAGAGTATTAGTCCAGGATTTGAATTCGGGTCGCTGTGTCCATTTCCTACGACGGCAAACATTACTCCACGTGAGCCTCCGGAGTCAAGTATGTATGCGCGTGTGTGTATGCATAGGAATGAGTATATCGCTTCTCGGCCTTTCGAAAAGCGACATATCCTGTTGATGGAACACATTCGGCCGGCCGTGATCCGATGGGCGGTTCAGGTCGGGTGTGTCTTGTCTCTGGATATACCTCTGGCCTCAGGGGGGGGCCGTCCCCCCAGGCTTTAACCCTCTTCGGAGAGGTTGGGTTTATTGCCCGGCACCTGAGGCGCCCCTTTTAGGGGAATGCCGGCGGGGTCCGAGGCATTTTTGGAAATACCGGGTACGTAGGGGCTCCGGCCCTGCGCCCGGACTAACCTTAAAAAAGGCCTTGTGCCATAATCGTCCGGTTGGTGGGACGGAGGACAAATACCATAGGAATGAGTAAGTTAGTCAGTTTGATATGGTTGCGTGGAAAGTGCTTGCCGATTATTCAGTTAAAAACCCAGTTTTATTTATTTATTGCCATTCAGATGAAGCAAGAAAACTGCATTTTAATTTTCAATTTAATTTACACTAATTCACCCGGAAGTTTTCTGCCTACTGAGCAGAAAACAAATTTCGTCAGTCCGTTTTTAGGTCTTTTGTATTATGAATATCACTCTGGAAATATAGGAGAACTATTAATTTTATTTTTGTTATATAGGAGTGCTATGAATATCACTTTCGAAATATAGGAGTACCATGAATATTACTTTTGAAACATAGGAGTATCATAATTATTATTTTCGAAATGTAGGAGTACAATCAATATTACTTTTAAAATATAGGAGTACCATGAATATTACTTTAGAAACATAGGAATATAATTAATATTACTTTTGAAATATTGGGGTACGTACTATTAATATTAGTTTTGAAACAGGTGTACCATGAATATTACTTTCGAAATATAGGAGCATCATAAATATTACTATCGAAATATACTGTGGAGAAAATAAATATTTCATCCCTTGCTGAGTTTGCCATTTTACAAAAATAGGAACGGTCAAGAATTTTCAAAGTAGGCCCGTTTTGAAAAATAAGAGAAAGAATAACAAAAAAAAGTTCTTGAAAATCCCATTACAATAATTTTTGATCATTTATTTGTCCTTTTTTTAAATTTTTTTTTTTATAAATAAGTATTTCCCCCATAGCAAAACATAACTCAGTACTTGGTGAAGAAACCTTCGTTGGCACGTAAAGCAGCCAGACGTTTCCTGTAGTTGGTTACCAAGTTTTTACAGATCTCGTGGGAGGAGGGATTTTGGTCCACTCCTCTTAGTAGATCCTCTCCAAATCCTTAAGGTTTGTAGGTTGTCGTTGGGCAACTCGATTCTTCAGCTCCCTCCATAGATTCTCTAAAGGAAAAAGCATGTTTCTTCAACCATGCTTAATGGTTGGGATGGTGTTCTTGGGGTCCAAGTCAGCTTTTTTTCCCTCCAAACTCGGCGAATCGAGTTGATACCAAAAAACTCAATTTTAGTCTCATCTGACCATAGCACTTTCTCCCAACCCTCCTCTGAATCATCCAGGTGCTTATTTGCAAACTTCAGACGGGCTTGTACATGTGCCCTTCTTGAGTAGAGAGACTTGGCGGGCACTACCAGATTTCAGTCCACTACGATGTAGTATGTTACTAATGACCATCTTGGTGACTGTGGTCCCAGCATCACTGGAACCTCACAATCAGATTGTTTAATGTTATATCCAGGACACTCATTGACGGGGGAGTATCATGAAAACCATTCTCGAAATATCATTAATCATTAATATCCCTCTTGAAATATAGGGTCTCGAAATGTCAGATTAGAAATGAAAAGAAATGGACAAAATATTGAAATTCAAGATGAGCGTTCAACATAAAATCTAGTGAATATGTGCAGAGTAGACAATCTGTTCGTTTTCATTTGCATTTTGCCAAGATATTCTACCTATTTTTCTAGATGTTAGCTATCGAACCTTTTAACTCCCATTTCAGTTATCAATTCCTTTCTCACCCCTATGCGATCATCAAACTCAAGGATAGTCCCATCATTTCTCCTCTTTCAAGGACCGGAGGAATCCCTGTGGCATAAAGGCCAAAATGCTAGACTGCGGCTCCTAAGTAAGCGAGTTCAAACACCAGTCATGCTATCACGTTCATTTTTAAACTAATACCCTTGGGAAGTTATGAACCTCCTACCTCCCCCGCCCCTGGTTAAAGGTATGAATTTCCTAATCCTTCCAGCTATCGGTTAAATAGTATTACAGTTATCGACCACTTTGTGGATTCCCAATCTGATCAGATTAATTCTCTTGCATCGGGGTTAAATTTTAAACATGTATTTAGTCAACCTCTGCATCTGTAGGATGTGACACAGTCTATTTTTCAAACGGAGTTTTCCTTCTCCTAAACTTGTTGGTTATTATTTTCGTTAGTAGTTGTCAGTTGTTGTCGAGTTCGTTTTTGGTCTATGGGGAAAATTTTTAGTTTTTTTCTTCTTTTATCTGACTCCTTTGTTCTTCTTATCCCATTAACTTGTTTTCTTCTTTGTCTGTAGCAGGCTGCAAGAGAATTATGGAAGGAGGGAAATAAGGAAAGATACGAAGATAGCTTTTATGCTAAAAACTTTATTTTTGGGTTCATGACTATTCTGTGGCGTGGTTTGGAACGTTTTCCTGAGACCAGTAGAAGTAGTCGCGTTTCCAGATTAGGTGTTAAAATATAATAGTCATTTTCGGCGGGTTTATAAGTTTGAAGTTTATGGTATGTTCGGTAGGTGTTTTCAGCGAGGTATGTTTTTCGGTGGGAAAGTTTGCCTTTCGTCGTTTTGTCCAGTGGTATTTTCGGTTTGGTATTTTTTAGCAGAGGCGGCTTGCTAGCAACAGACATGGCTAAATATCAGGCTCTGGGACCTAATCAGCACATACGTTCGCTGCTTGCAGTCGAGAAAACAAGGGTTCTTTCAGAGGGCTTCTCGGAACTGCGATAATTTTTTAATTTATTTTATTTTTTTCAATCCCCACTGCCACACCAAGGTTAAAGAGTCCAGCCTGTCCTACTATTTTCATATAGCTGGAAAGTGAATAAATAGATACATACCTCTTCCTAGGATATTAGTTCTACGTGAAATACAAATAGCCTCGTTCAGGATTTGAACCTAAGTCAACGTATCCATTACCTTCGATTATAACCGTTACCTCACGTGTGTTTTAACTTATGAAATTGTGTATGGTGTTTTTGTTTTGTTCCAAAGTATTGAATGGCAGAAACGAGTGGTGCGTATCTTGGGTGTGGGAGATCAGCGTATTATGCATACCTTCACGTATGAGTTCAAGTCTCAATGAGTGTCCCATTCATACGGCCTTGTGCCACATACTAGCAAAAAGCTAAGTAAATTACTACTTCTCAATTTCAAGAATTTTGTATGTTAAGTACTAATGTAGATATTTGGGCGTCTCACGTGGTGTAATGGTTAGCGAGCTTGTGAATTCGATCTTTCATAGGGTGCTCCATATTTCTGACCTTGTGCCAAACAAAGCCAAGTTATGTGAATAACTGCTAATAGATGAATTTGTTATTAGCTCTCATTAGACGACCAACGAATTCATTATTTTTCCGTTGTAACAGCTGTCCATGATGACAATGATGCTCCTATTTAGAAACGAGAGAAGGATTCTGATAAACATTTTAGAGTTATTTCCGTTATATCGAGAATTTAGATAATTTAAAACAATGTTCAGTTTAAGACCCCAGAAAATTATCATTCACTTGCAAATTGCACTTGCAGGAACTTGCTTTATTCTCAAAGTTAGAGGATTTTAAGTGAATTGCACTGATAAAAGTGACCCTGTTGGGTTCTCATTATTACAGCTTTTCATGCTGCTAATGATGCTCCTATTTTGGAAAAAGCGAAGGATTCTAATAAACATTTCTTAGATATTTCCGTTATAACGAAAATTTTATTATTTCATAGTTATTTCCATTATAACGAGAATTTAGATGATTAGAAAATTGCCCTGTTTAAGATTCCAGAAAATTATTCAGTTGAAAGTTGAGCTGGAAATGGTTAGTTAGAGCGTGTAAAGTGTATTGCTCTAATAAAAATCTCGCTGTGATGTGCCTTTTTTTTTTGTTGGGTTACGGTTGGGTCACAAACATAAGTATTGTCATAGTAAACGATTTATTTGTCACGTTCTTCGTTTACTTGTTTTGCTTAAGTACACATTGCTCCAGACCCTCAAGGCTGTGCATGGGTTCACCTGACCATTATGGGCCCCTCGAAAATGGGAAAAATCCTTGGGATATAACAACCTGTCATCTATCTATCTATCTATCTAATTATATATATATATATATATATATATATATATATATATATATATATATATATATATATATATATATATATATCCCTTAATGCTTATAAAGCAAAAACGGATTGTTGATATACTGAAAGTAATGAAAAAATAAAACTAGAGAGAGCCAGAGAGTGGGGTAAATGAGAGAGAGAGAGAGAGAGAGAGAGAGAGAAAGAGCGAGTCGATGTCTTTACCGGATGAGCTATAATCAGCATGAAAATAGTAGCAGTATAAGTGGTAGTAGTGGTAGTAGATGATATACAAGTGGTAGTGGTGGTGGAAAGCCGTGGTACAGTGGCGCCTCCTGCCTCAGTCTCTCGCTTTCCACCGATATGGCGGATTTTCACTATGATCCAGGTAGAAACTACGATTATTCATTCTCCTGTGTTTTTTAGTCACATTTTAACCCATTTATCGTCCTCTTTGTTGTCGTTATTAGTGACGGACTTTTTAATGCAAGGACCCGTTAGACACGGCTATAACCGTCATTTTGTCATTTGAAAAGAAAAACAGTTTTATCTGCTATTTTTTAAGGCCTTTCTTTCTCTTTTTTTTTTCCTCTCTCGTTTTACAACATTACATGTGTGTGATTGTTAAGTGGAAAAAAAAAATAATGATTTTAAAAAAAGAAAAAACAGAGCTTGGGTTTATTTTATTTATTTTTTAAAATTAATTAATAAATAATACTAATTAAAATATTCAATATTTGATTTACGATGGTTTTTGTTTAGTTTTCAGTTTTCAGTTATACTTAAAAAAAACTGGAAAAAAAATGGTTATGTGGAGAATAATCAGTAAAAGTAGTGATATATATATATTTTTTTTCTGAATTTTATTTATTTTTTTTAGTTTGTTAAAAAACTCTTTAATTTAATAATTAAAGAAAAAGTAAATATATTTTTAGTTTATCTTTTAAATTTTGTAACCACACACACTTTCTCTCTCGCTCTATATATATATATATATATATATATATATATATATATATATATATATATATATATATATATATATATATACATACATATATATATACTTGAGTATCTTAGAACCAACCAAAACTTCATTTATTCAAAATATATTTTTTAATTTTTTTTAAGTTTGTCAAAAAAATATAAAAAATAATTTTTTCATTTTAGATAAAAACAAAGATTTAAAAATTATTTGTAAAATTAAAAAAGCTATTATTACGTATATTTTTTTAAATTTTTTTTTTCTAATGGTTTTAAATGAAAAGTGCTACTTTTCAAACTTAATTTTAATAAAGCAAAAAAAAAAAAAAAGCAGCATGGTTTATTTTATTGTAAATTTTTCAATTGCAAGTGCTTTAAAAACATGTTTTTTCTTAGATTGTACCCCACCTCAAAAGACTCATATATATATATATATATATATATAAAATTAATCTTCCTTACTTAGTTAGATTTTATTTCTTGGTGGATTTCCTTAAAAAAATGATTTAATTAAACCAAGAACATATTTCAAAACTTCATTCTCAAACGTCGTTCTTATTCATTTTATAAGTTTTTTTAAATATTGAAACTAAAGAAAAAAAAAAGGGTAACAACCTCAGTCCCATTTATTAATTAACACTTGCACATTCATTTAATTCCTTAAATTAAACGATTCTTATGAAATATAGATAGTAAATAAAGTAATTACATGTACATATTATTGTATGAAAAAATATAAAGAAATGTAATAAGACGAGTAAAATTAATTGCATTTTTCTATCAATGTTATGTACTTTAAAAAAAACCTTTTCTCATGGAAAAACAACAACAAAAAAAATGAATGAAATATATAAATTTATTCATGAAATGATAATTTAAAAAGAAATTTTAAAAGTTTTTATTTAAAGATGCCGAAATATGTGAATGTATTTCCCATCATATACAAAAAAAATAATTTTTGATTCATATTTGCATCTATTTGACTCGATTCTTTTGTTTTAAGATTTCTTTTTTCAGTAAATAATTTCTCAAGGGTTGGCGAAAAATTTAGAAAAACAAAACAAAGAAAAAAGTCAGTCTTGGATGTTGGTTTTCTTGTAGACTACCCCACTGGAAGATTGGCGCAGCACAGTCTTCGATTTTCGTTTTTAGCATTGTTTCTTAAACGGGTTTTAAAAAATCCATTGAATAAAGTGAAATTAAAAGAAAATTATTTGGTGATCTTTTGAAAACAACAAGAAAATTGTGGTTGTATACTCCTGTCTATCTGACTCACTAATATTTAAATAAAAAATATATTTAATTATTTTTAAAACATAAAGCTAAAAAGAACATTTACTTATTTATTTGAAATTATTTTAATGATGTCAATCTCTTAGCTTGAGAAGTAAACTCTTAAGAAATCGGAGGAAAAAGATGTTTTTCTAAATGTTATTGTTTCCTTTTTAAAAACTTTACTACAAGCAGTCATTCTTCTGATAAAAGTCCAAACTTTTCATAAATAAATGAAATATTAAATTAGCAGTTTAAAAACTAGTCAGTTTCCGTTTTATTAAATTTTTGAACGATCTTTCAGAATATATTACTAAAACGGTAAATTACTCGCATACAATTAGTGAATTAGGAGATGATGTGTGCAAAAGTTTATTGTATTCTCTGTTGAAAAAACTACACAGCATCGCTGAAAACTTTTACACACACACACACACACACACACACACACACACACACACACACACACACACACACATATATAACTTTTATTTTAAATTTTTATTTTTAATTTTTTTTTCTTCAGGAAAACTTCTGTTTCCCCTCTGGAAACTTTTGCAAACGGAGTAGTATCCCTTATTACCCCTCCCCTCGACAAATTCCGAAAAAATGCTAAAGGGGCACTGATCAATCATTAATAGATGAGATTTTTTTTTTCCTTTCTGAAATTTCGTTTACATAATAAAAAAATGTTTACGTTGTTGCTCATGAGGCCCGAACGGCAATCATTAAATTATGCAGAAGAGCTCATAAATCAATACACCCCTAACAAGATTAAAAAATAAAGTTAATTTTCTTAGAAACAAAAGTCGAAGGCTTTTGTCTTGTTATTTCAAGTGGAACATTCTAATCAAAACAGATATTATTAGTTATTCATGAACAAACACAACGACTCTATTATTCTGTAACCAAAAATAAATTTTTATTAAAATATATATATATATATATATATATATATATATGCACACACATACTGCTTATTGGCTTAGTTGGTAGTGTTTGTCAATGGCTTGGGAGACCAGGGTTCAATCCCAGGTTGAGTCATACTCAAAAAAAATGATACCTTGCTTAACACTCAGCATTATAAGGTATGTGTCAAGAGTAAAGTGGAGCAATCCAGGAAAAGGAGTAGTACCCTCCTCTACACCTCAGTGTAGTAGCTGTTGAATGGGGAGCCTTTGGGTTGCCCTTGACTTTGGTTGCTAACTTTTCTTACTGACTTTCTATATATAACAAAATATAAAAGTGCAAGACTAAAATATATGAGAAAGAGAAAGCCAAGAGTTGTTCTGTGAGTTGACTGTCTGATCCTGGCAGAAATTTTTCTCATCTGAGAAAAACCAAAACATGTTTGATTGGAGAGGTTGCTTAAGTTTGTTCAAAAGCCTTGCAGCTCAGTCTCTCCTCTTGGTCCTTTATGACTTGTGATAAAAATTGGCCCTTTCTTATTTTGTATGAGAAATACCAAATGTCTTTGTGCACTACCTGCCTGATAAGAAACTCAAACTCTCCTATGTCTTAGCTATGGACCAAATTGACTTGCAGAGATTTTTGTCACTCATGACCTGGATCTCACCAAGAAATTTGAGTTGGTTATTTAAAAAAAATTTTTTTTTTATCAGAACAATTAGACTTCCAAGTTGCCATACCATCATAATCACCAGTGGACTCATCCAACCCTTTTTGAATCCTCAACACTCCAAAATCTTTGTATTGGAGCCTCTCTGTGTGAATACCTAGAAGTACAGCATGTCATTTCCAAATTTGAGTAAATTGCATCATAGTGCTGCTTTCTTTACAGTGTCCAACTCACTCTACAGAACTTGAAATAGACAAAGTGTATATGCAAAATGGATAATTTAAAATGACTGTAATTGACCCATCCACAGACTGTTTTGTTGTATCACAGCTCTTCAGTGTGGCTTGACATGCGAGATGCTCTGAGCTGGGATTGAAACCTGCCTCGCTTTACTTCAGGTTGATGATATACATCTTGGCCAAGCCTGTGACTTCACATCAGCTTGGGAATTAACGCATATGTATCAAGTTCCGTTTTTTTTTTTTTTTTTTTTTATATTTTACTGGAGTGCTCAAGTTGTTAGCTTTGAATCACGTGAGTGGCAACTGTTATATTTCTCTGCCAGAGTGCTCAACCCCCCCCCAGGAGGGTAGCGTAAATATTGTTATCCACTGACAGGCTATTTCATTGTATCACAACTCTTCAATGTGGCTTGACACATGAAACACTCCAAGCCGGGATCGAAAAATTTATTTTTGATGGTATGATGTTCCACTTGTAGTAAAATCTTTGATTAAAAAAAAATAACTTATAAAAAAATGTTAGTTATGTACTTATTTTTGATAGTACTGTAAACAATGTTTATCTATGGGGGGTGGGGGCTACTATATATCTCAAATTGCTTCATGACAGTAGTTTTATTTTATTTATTTTTTTTTTTTTTTGTTAAAGATTTTATCTTATTTATAAAATTTCTATAACGTCCCCTTTCCTCCAAAATTCCTTAAATTGTAAGATTTTATTTTTTTCTCCCCTACAAAAAGAAAAATATTTTAAAATTGTTTATTTTAAAGATTAATATTTTACAATAGGAGCAATGTAAGTGTGATTTCACCTTTATCCTCAGGGCTTAGAATATGCTGATGTATTACATTGACAAGAAAGTTCTTGCAGTTTTTAACTTTTAAATTCAGATGAACATATCTCGACTCAAAAGAAAAATCTGTTGATTGAAATAAGCACCGTCAGAATCAACACACTTTTGCCAATGCAAAACAAGTGTATTTATGCCAGTCGCGTAAAAATCTTGCGTTCTGGTGACGATGAAGTTGCTGAAGGCGTTTTTGATATCGCTTAGGTTTTTGAAGCATTTCTCATGCAGAAAGTTGTCAATATGCTAGAAAAAGTGGTAGTCAGTAGGTGAGAGGTTTGGAGAGTATGGCGGATGAGGTAGAGTTTCGTAGCCCAATTCGTTCAACTTCGACAGGCTCAGTTTAGCAATGTGCGGTTGGGCATTGTCATGGAGGAGAATTGGGCCTTTTCTGTTGACTAATGCTGGGTGTTGTTGTCGAAGTTTCTGATGCATTTCATCCATTTGTTGACAGTACTTCTCTGCCGTAATGGTTTCGCCTGCATTCAAAAAACTGTAATGGATGAGACTGGTCGCAGACCACCAAACAGTCAGCATGACCTTCTTTTGGTGCAACTCTGGCTTCGGCAAGTGTCGTGGAGCTTCGTTGGCATCTAACCACTTTTCATCGCAAGTCACAATCTGGTTGTTTTGTCATCTTCCCTTCTTTTACGCAACAAGAATGTTGCGTAAAAGAAGGGAAGATGACACTTCATAACTGCGTTTCTTTTGGTTGTCGTTCAATTTGTGAGGCATCTATTTATCAAGTTTTTTTGTCTTTCCAATCTCTCTCAAGTGGTTGGAAATCATCGTATACATTACGTCTAATTCAGAAGCAAGTTCTCGAACAGTTGTGTGTGGATTGGCCTTGACTAAGGATCTTAATTGATCGTTTTCAACATCCAATGGCCGACCACGACGCTCTTCATCTTCAAGACTCTCATCGCCGCCGCGAAATTTCTTAAACCACCCTTGTGCTGTGTGTTCAGTAGTGGTTCCTGGGCCAAACGCTTTGTTGATATCGCGAGCTGTTTCAGCAGCTTTTGGCCTAGCTTAAATTGAAATAAGAAAATTGTGTGAATTTGCTTTTTTTCCATCTTGTATTCAACGTTCTGAAAAGAAGATGTAATTGTTTTAAAACAATTGTAATTTAAATGATTAGATAGAGCGAAAAACGCAGTTTAAAATGATAAATAAAGTAAAGGTATTATAACAAAAACTTATTTGAAAATACATCATTTGAAATCAAAATTAAAAATTCCGCAAGAACTTACTTGTCAACCTAATATCTCCTGCTGATGAATAAGCCTCCTCCCCAGAAAGGGGTGTCTTGAGTATGACACTAAACTGCATCGGATTGCAATGTTCCAGTTCTGGGGAGTGTAGAGTATCCTTTCACTGCCATTGCTCCCAGGCTCACTCTGACCTAAAATGGTAGTACCTGGTCAACTAGGTCTGTTTAGAAATTATTTTTATTTGATATGAATACTTGGTACCATAAAAAAAGTAAAGTTGGCGACCGTAGTTGAGGACGACCAGAAGGCTCTCTTTTCAATAGCTACTATACAGAGTTGTAGGGGAGGGTGCTACTTCTTTCTCTTGATTGCTCCACTTTACCTTTGATACATACCTTATATTGCTGAGTGTTAAGCAAGGAGGTATCAAGTATCATTTCTAATGTCTTTGGTATGATGCGACCTGAGATTGAACTGTTTACAATTGATTATTATTAGTTACTTGAAATCACAAATGTGCAAACAAATGATCATTATTGAGTAGAAATAATAACTCAAAATCATATAATTATTGGTATTTGATTGGAATATTTGAAACCATACAACTGTGTGCAAATTCTTATTTGAACCATCTTAGCTAAAACACCTTCACCTTTAGCACAACAAATCTTTTTGGTTGTTCTCAAATTGCAACTTGTGTGAAGCAATACACAATGTTTTGGCACGCCCACTAACATGATACTAGCAACCACAGTGGGTATCTTTTTCTGCTTCAGTCATGTATACACACTGCAAACTCACACATACCCAAATATTGCAAGACTTTTGACTCGCTTGACTATTTTTAAATTGATGAATTAAAAAAAAAAATTTTTAAAACACCATAGTTTTTGTTTTGTAAATAACTTTTTAGTTTCTTTGTATAAAGGGGGTGGGAATTTTATTAACATATAATCAAAAGCTGAAAAAAAAAATTATTCTTACTCGAAATTAGAACATTCATTGTAATCTTAGTTTTTAATTCATGCAAAGAATTCTACATTATTTTCATAATGGTTGGTAGATTTAGTATATAAAATATATATGCAAATTAAGCTCTTTTTATGGGATAGTAAAATAATACTACCTCTGCTTCATAAGACTTGTACAATGTCTGCCAATGGCCTGGGAGATTGGGGTTCAATCCCAGGTGGAGTCATATCAAAAACTCAAAAAATGGTACTTGATCTCTCCTTGCTTAACACTCAGTATTAAAAGGTACATATCAAGAGTTACGTGGAGCAATCCAGGGAAAGGAGTAGCGCCTCCCCTTGCACCTCATTGTAGTAACTATTGAAAAGGGGGCCTTTGGGTTGCCCTTGATTACTCTGTGTATGTATGTGTGTGTGTGTGTATATATATATATATATATATATATATATATATATATATATATACACACACACACAGAGGACCAATTATTTAGATAGGGGTAGTAGTACTTTATGAAGAAATTGGTTGCTTTTGTCGAGTTGTCTTCAACCATGAAAATGTCACTGAATTGACAAACATTTTAAGTCATATATATCTATCCGATGGCCATGATTTCATAAGTAATCTTTTTTTATGTATGTGTGTCTTATATACAATACACATTGTTATGTAATATATATTGTGTCCAGTCAGCTGGAGCTGTAGAATACATCGACTGCACCTCTGCAGAGGGGTAAGAACCCCTCCTTCCCAGTGAGTGTTCTGGATATGGCACTAAACAATCTGATGGTGAGGTTCCAGTAATGCTGGAGCTTTGGGGAATGCAGAGTACCCCTTCATTGTCAATGCACCCAGGTCCACTCTGACCCTGAGTGGTAGCACCTGATAGGGTCCTATCTATGGGTTAAATTGAAATAAACTCTGTACTTATGCTAAACTGAATTGCTTGAAATAGAACTGTTTTGATATATAACTGTGTGTGTGGACAAAAACTATATTGATAGGAACCTGAATTGTTTGAATTAGAACTGTTTGACTAAACTGAATAGCTTGAAATAGAAATGATTTTTGACCAAACTGTGTACTCATGCTAAACTGAATTGTTTGAAATAGAACTGATTATTTGTATAAAAATGGATTTGGCATTAAATAATCTACAAAGGTTGATATGCCATAAAACCCAAACAACCAACCAACATGTAATATATATAGCTATATATCTTTCAAAAGTATATCTGAAAGGGTGTGAAAAAAATTTTTCTGAATTTTTTTATTTTTTTCTAATCAATATTCTGTTCCTCCAAGCAAGATTAGTTGTCCCTTCCAGCCAAAATAAGTTAGAAAATGACAAATGAAGGGTAAGAATATAACAAAAGTGTATTAGGAAGGGGTCAACAAAGTTGAAAACTAAGACAGGGTAAGACGCTTGTTTGCATCATCATGTCATGCTGAGAGTACAGAGTTTTCCTGACTCTCACTCACCATTCATCACTCCTGGTAGGTCTTCTAGACTGCATTCAGTGTCTGCACAAAGCTGATATATGTAAGTCCTTGCTAGTCAGCCAACACTGGTGCATCTATATGTTGGAATTCTTAAGAGAACGTTGCTTTTTGAGTTTGTTCTTACTTCTTCAGTAGTGCCCCACAGTTTTTTTTTGTCTCACTTGGATGGTTTTTGAGATGGGAGGCAAGTGGTCGTACAGCTGGTATTTTATGGGGTTTGCTTTCAGGATTCATTTTAAACATGCATAGCATTCTTGTGTAGGCCTCATCTAACTTGGGGGATGTCTTTGTGGTGTAATGGTTAAAGCAATGGACTGCAGGATTGTAGTAAGCGAGTTCAATCTCCAGACGCTCTATTACATTCACTTTCAGACAAATGCCTTTGGGAAAGGTATGAACCTCCTTATTCTCCCAGCTATGGGTTAAATAGTAGTACTACTACTATTCTTCTAGAAGAATGGCTTTGGCATTAAATAACCTATGAAGGTTGACATGCCATTAAAACAAAGAAACTAAACCCATCTAGCTTTTTCTCCAAGTATTTGAGTTCAAGTGGTGCAACCATACAGTAGTACTGACACACCTTCACCTTGTAAGAAATCCCATTTTATCAGTGAGATGAGATTTTTTTTTTATGATCAATAACCTGTCAATAGCAGTCCATACTTTACTTATGCATAGGTTTACATCACTTTTAGTGAGATATTTTTGGACTAATGAATAAAGTGTTTGCCAATGGTCCGGAAGACTGGGGTTCAATCTCAGGTCAAGTCATACCAAAGACTCAAAAAATGGTAATTGATTGCACCTTGCTTAACACTCATTATATTAAGTTAAGGATCTAGGGTAAAGTGGAGCAATCCATGGAATGGAGTTGTACCCTCCCTTACATCTCGGTGTAGTAGCTATTGAAAAGGGAGTCTTCAGGTCACCCTCAATCAAGGTCGCCAACATTACTTTTTTTAGTCTACTAATTTGAATTCAATTTTTTTTCTTGACCAGTTGCCCTACCATTTACAGATAGCTAGGAAAATAGTTATTCATACCTTCCTCAAAGGTATTAGATCTACGTGAAATGCGAGTAGCCTCACCTCATTCAAGATTTGAACACTGGTCACTGTCACCAGTTACTATCATTTACACCATAAGTGCTGGTAATTAATCAGCCTTGTTATTGTATGTTTTATTAGAACTAAATTACTGATCTCCAACTAACCCTTTGAATATATATATATATATCTATATATATATATTCATGTTTCAAAATGGATGTCCTTACTTCCAGTTTATGCAAGGACTTCTCCACTCCAACCACACAACTGCCAAAGGAATTGGAAAAAAATCAATTAGATTCTTGTCTTTTCACTTTTGAACTTACTAGCATCTCTGGCTTCAGTTTATAATTGAAAGATCCTTTCATTTCCATATTATTTTCCCTCTTTTAAAGTTTGCTGACTTCTAAACTTGTCTTGCTACCACTTAATGTGTACATCTATCCATAGTATTATACCTATATGCATATAGCTGTTTAAGCAGGGCTTAAAATAGACTAAGTACATCCTTTGCAGAGGGATAATAGTCCTGTAAAAAGATCCTGGATATGACACTGAACTGCATGTAGTGATGGGGCTGTAGTTCTGGTGCTTTGTAGAATATGGAATCATCCTTTGATTCTCATTTACTTTCAGGTTCCCTCTAACCCAGATGGTTGTGGGTTAAATAGATTTGTTTAAAAACATACTCCTATTTGATAAGAATACTTGGTACCATATAAAAAATCTATTTATCGCTGCTTCCCACCAGACAAGGTTTGACACAATGTCTTTTTTATGGTGGAGGTTTTAAGGAAGGGGAAACTGGACTATGCTTGTCATAGGCTCATTAGGTGCAATGTAAGCCAGATGACCCTGCTAGGACTTGGACTCACTAAGTGTAATGTGAATCTGGCTGGTATGTCTGCTTGATACCATATAACTATAAGAAGAGTACTTTGAAGGCATACCTAGTGTAACATTCATCATGTAAGATCCCCTCCACCATGTTCTGAGTAGGACACTAAACTGCAGCTGGTAGTAAAGCTCTAGTTTTGAAGAGTGTGGAAACTCGCTTTCCTTACTGTTACTCCTAGGTTCATTCTGACCCTGAGTGGTTGTACTTGTTAGGATCTCATTGATAGATCAAATAAATCTGTTTAAAAATCATTGGGTAGGAATGTTGTGTATTGACCCTTGACTGAGCCGTTAATCTGAGATGCACCTGTGTAAATAAGCGGAAGAAGATCTCTTGATCTAATCAAAAGTTGTAGGCGTTACAAAATATATATATATGCAGATGCTTTGGGGTCAGTTGAGGGCCAAGTCAGAGCCAGCTTGCAATCACTGAGAACACCCCATTGTGGCCTGTGGCCCACACTGGGTCTCCGGTTGAGCAACCTTGGTCGAGAAACAGAAGAAGGGCTAAATGGAGTTTTGAAAATAATGCAGCATACTATGGTCAAGAGAAAAAGTAGTTATAGGTCAATATAGCAATCTGTCTTAGTCTGTCCTTATCTCCATCTGTCTCTCATACACCACAGAATCTTTAGCCCCTTTCAAAATTAAAGTGTGAGAGTTTCATTCTTATAAAGAAGTGTTGTCCTTTATCTTTTATCCCTCATCACGCTATACAACAGGAAACTTGAAGCCATATAACTATGTATATGTTATTTATGTAGTAAATAGGAGTACTTGATGTTATATTACTGTGTGCAAACAATTTATTATTGACAAAGAAGTGTGATTTTTCAAAAATATGATTGCAATGGAATATTGAAAATGTGAGCAGTTATTATAATCAAACATATACAAAGGGATCAAATGTTGGCATTAAATACCCTATTGGGTGTTGATTGTCATTAAACAAACAAAATCAAACAAACCATCTTGTTTCTTAATTAAATATTGATTACCACTAAGTATATTACTTTGATCTTAATTAAAATAACATTGCTGTTAGAAAAAAAGTTTAATCATTCATATTTGTCTTGAAGAAAAAATCCTGCTATGGGTAGTGTGTGGCATAAGGTCAGTTTCTAAGAGGAGTAAAACTGAGAAGTGCACTTAGCATAACAGTTATCATCATGGGAAATGGAATTAATGAACTAAGTTCAAATTCTGGAAGAGGCTGTTTGTGTTTCACTTATGTGCTAATGCCCCTGAGAAAGGTATGAATTCTTTTGTTCTCCACCTAGGTATGGGTAAATAGTAGGGCAGACTGAGTTCTTTAGCCTTGGTTAGCAACTTGCCTTAAGCCCAGTCTGCTCTACTATTTGCTCTTAACTGGAGAAAAGAGTTGATGGATTCATGCCTTTCCCCAAGAGCATTGTCCAGGTTTTGAACTTGACTTGCCAAGTCCATTTTCTACGATAATATGGCAAGTGCGCTTATGTGTATGTGCATTTATAATATATACAAGTTTATTCATGCAAAAAAAGATGACAGCAATATTTGAATAAACTTGGAATTGCATCATACTTCAATTAAAAGCATTATGTTGCTCTGCATTTTCTAGTTACATTTAATATTCGTTTGGTTTGGTTGTGTTTTGTGGCATATCAATTCTTTTTGTGTTATTTAATGCCTAATCCTGTCTTCTATCTCTCTATCTATCATGTATAGTGTGTGTGTGTGTGTGATTTGTAATAGTTTGTATGTTACACAGTTAAATAATAAATTGAATTACTATGACCAGAAAATCTGGCAAACACTAGTGCATGACATATGGAACCACTGGACAGCTGTTTTGACCTTATTACGTCTCATCAGCTATGTACACTGTGATCTCCCCTGCTGGAGATCGAACCAGCAGCCAAAGAATGCAGAGCCAAAACTCTACCACTGAGCTATTGGTCCACATTGCACATAAGCGATGCCAAATCAACTAGTCATGGCAATTGCGCAGTCAATTAACTTGATGTCTCTTGTAAGTTACATCCATGCTCTTACAGAGGACATGGTCACTGCCAAGGCCATGTTTCAGTTATTGTTATCCAACACTAACATTTTTTAAAATATTAATCATTTGCTTTCACACAGTTAAATGGCTTCAAGTATGATAAACAATTAAATATTTCTATTTTACCCATAGATAAGACCCTAACAGGTATTACCACTCCAGGTGTGAGTGGACCTGGGAGTAATGGCAATGAAGGAGTACTTCAGATTCCCCAAAGCTCTAATAGTGGAGTCTAATAATCTGATGGTTTATTGTTATATCCAGAACACATAGGAGTGATCTTTCAGTTGGCATATTCTACAACCTCAGTTGACTGGCCTGTCAATGTTTTCTGAGTAAAAATTGAAAAATTAAAGAATTTAAAGGTAGAAATGATAGAATAGTTGAATTTTGCCTTTGAATTACAGTTTATAATTACCCAACCTCTCTGGGCAGAATGTGGCTTAAGGTCAATTTGTGAGCAGAGTAAAGCTGGTTTGAATTTAGTTTTTCTTTCCCTTTGCCGAACCAAAGTTAAAGAACTATCTGCCCTACTAGAGCTTGGGGTAAAGCAGATGAATTCTTTCCTGAAGGCATTAACACAAAGTGGAATGTAAATAGCTTGGCCCAGGACTTGAACTCTGATCACTAATTCCATTTTCTACCATAATAACTATTATGCTGAGTGTGCCACCATTACAGTATTCCTTATAGATTTGATAACACAGAAAGAAATTAACATTGGGAATAATTCATATGGTTTAAGTGCCCAAGTTCAAACTCTGGTTGTGCTATTATGTTCACTTTTGGATTAATACCTTTGGGAAAGGTATGAACACTTTTATTTTCCCAGCTCTGGGTTAGTCTCACTGCTGTTCTTTTACTAGGATAGCTTTTGTATTAAATAACTATTATACAAAGATACCTTACCATCAAGTGCCATATGTAGTTATATATATATATATATATATATATATATATATATATAGTACAAGAAACTTATATGCAAATGTGATAACTATTTTGGGGTAGGCTGTATCTGATTGTTGCTTATATAGTTTAGTCTTAGGTGGGTTGTTGACTCTATGTATGTTTATAAACAGTGTTCCCTCTAAGTTGCAAAACTGTACTCAGTGGGGTGGTGGTGGTGGTGGAATTAAGCAGCATAATAAAATTATAATGCTGTGTATTTTAACTTCTAGTAGGTTGACTGAGTTTAACTTCATGCTAATTTGTTTAGGGTTATTTTATGCCTAAATATTAGGAATTGCATTCATTGTACACTTACATTTTTTGTGTAGTTTGATTTAAAAATTTTTTTACACTGTCCTATTGTAACCAAATAATTTTTAAGCAAATTTATTTGACCTATAGATAGGACCCTAACAGGTACTACTACTCTGGGTAAAGTAATAGAAGTAGAGCCTCACGATCAGATGCAGTCGAGTGTCATACCCAAGACATCCTTTTTTTTTTTCTTTTTTTTTTTCTCTTTTCTCTAGAGAGTTACTCCTCTGCAGGGGATACAATCAGCATATTCTAAACCTTTCCAATAAGGCGATCGAGTTGTAGATACTTTTATAAGTTTCAAAATCTCAGTTATGAAATAATGTATCATTGGAAATTTGTCATTTGTGTTAACCTCCAAAGAGGATATACAGTATATTAATATGGGGCTCTGAGTACTGTTGATACAACCCTTAATGTGGATTGCCCAGTCAGCTGGGGCTGTAGAATACACCGACTGCACCTCTGCAGAGGGGTAAGACCCCCGCCAATTAGTGTCCTGGATATGACATTAAACAATCTGATGGTGAGGTTCCAGTGATGCTGCAGCTTTGGGGAATGTGGAGCACTCCTTCATTGCCATTGCTCCTAGGTCCACTCTGGCCTGGCGTGATAGCACCTGATAAGGGCCCTATCTATGGGTTAAATAGAACTAACGGCATACTTATGCTATGCTGAATTGTTTGACTGAACTGAATAGCTTGAAATAAATGTCTTTCACAATTAAACCGTACTTACATTTAAACTGCGTGCTTATGCTAAACTTAATTGTTTGAAATGGAACTGTTTTTTGACATTGAAACTGTACTTACACTAAACTGATTTGTTTAGTATAGAGCAGTTTTGACATTTAACTGTGTGTAAACAAAATCTGTACTTATACTAAACTGAATTAGCCGAATTAGAACTGCTTGACTAAACTGAATAGCTTGAAATAGAAATGTTTTTCAGAAAAAACAGTACTTACATTTAAACTATGTACTTATCTTAAACTGAATAGTTTGAAATAGAACTATTTTCATAAAAATGGATTTGGCGTTAAATAACCTACAAAGGTTGATATGCCATAAAACCCAAACAACCAACCAACCAACCGTAATGTGGAACCTATGCATCTATTGATCTGTATATGGGATCATTTACAGTAATCTAAATGTATTCTTTATATGTTTAATCTTGAAGAATTGAACTGCATGTTCAGGGTGTTGTGGTTTTTGTCTATTGGTGTATATGCAATATTTATTTTCATAAATACAATACAGCAAAATGAATCAGTATGTCCCTAAACTGGATCTGGTTGCGAGGCTTCAGTTTTTGGGTGTGTCGAATCTTATTTGTTGTGATTATTCCCAGCTCTACTCTGACCCAGGGTGATAGTACCCGTTTGGGTCTCATCTATGGGTCAAATAGATCTGTTTGAAAATGGTTAATATTAGATATCAATACTTAAAATCATGTAGTAAAGTTGGTGACCGTAATCAAGGGTGACCTGAAGGCTGGCTTTTCATTAGCTCCTAAATTGAGGTGTAAGGGAGGGTGCTACTCCATTGTCTAGATTGCTCCACTTTACCATTGATCTGTACCTTATAATGCAAGGCAGCTTCAAGTATCATTTAAAAAATTTTTTTTTTATTTTTAAGTCTTTGGTATGACTCAACCTGGGATTGAAGAATTGAACTGCATGTTCAGGGTGTTGTGGTTTTTGTCTGTTGGTGTATATGCAATATTTATTTTCATAAATACAATACAGCAAAATGAATCAGTATGTCCCTAAATTGGATCTGGTTGCGAGGCTTCAGTTCTTGGGTGTGTCGAATCTTATTTCCCAGTCTGTTGGCGAACACTCTACCCATGAGACCAATAACTGTGCAAGTTATTGGGAATATGGAAATACTTAAAACCATATAACTAGAAATTATTGAAAATTGTTACTTGAAGCTATCATTGCTTAAAAGTGATTATCATTAGTTACTTGAAATTATACATCCCCCCTCCAATAAGACAACTGATTTTGGTTCTAAAACAAGGATCTGCGTGCTATCTCTTAAATGACTTCATTCAGTTCTGCCTTTGCTATGTGGAAAAAGTCCACAATCAGAATATTTTTTTTTTCAATTGCTAATATTTGGCCAAAGTTGATTTCAAGTATAAATATTGGGTACATGACGTATAATTCCATTGTTGGAAGAAAAAAAAAAATCAAACTGTGTTTATTCTATTTAGTTTTATTGTGCTATTGATATTCCTCCAAAGTCTGATTTTTAGATGTAATCTTTTGATTGTTTTGTATTTTTGTGTCAAAAGTCTAATAAATATAAAAACTTATATTTATTTCGAGGTCATAAATGGATTCCTGGTGAAATTTGGGCTCATAAACATGTGCCTATTGTATAATTTATTCATTTTTTAAACAAATTTGCAATGTTCAATCTATATGTCCATAAAACAGCTATTTTAGTTTTCTGTGAATTGAATTAGGCTTACTGATTGCATGCATGTTGTTGTTTTTTTTTTTGTTTTTTAAAAAAATTTTTTTTTTAAATGACAATAATGGTTACATTACCCATGCCTCTAAACTTTCCTTCATCTTATGGAAATGTCTACGGGTCCACAATATAAAGCACCTTATGAAGGACAAATTCATTATTATCTGGAAGGTTTTAAAAAATGCTCTAGTCAGTATTTGAGCATGACTGAGAATAATACAGGGTGATTTAAAAAGTTGACACCCTAATGGGAGTACCTTCTTTCATTTTTTTTTTGTTTTTTTTTTTATGATATATCAGTCTCCACATGTTCACCATCCCTGTCAACAGATTCTTGGAATCTCCCACCGTTGGTTTAAAAAAAAAAAATTTCTATTTATTAGAAAAGCAGAATTGATATGAAAAAGAACATTTAGAGAAAATTACAATCTGTTGACAGGCATGATGGATTAGGTAGACTCAAATATAAAGGAACTCTTATAGAATTGAAAATTATTATTTTTTTTTAAATACCCTGTATATCAAATGTGTGCAAAAGTTCCCAGGATCATTTTTAAGTCTCTTTTTTATAACTTGACTAAATGCACAATTTAGCTATTTATGTTTGTTATGCAAATTGAGCTCTTTTGCTTTGGTATGCTAACCAATCTAGGAGAAGGAAAATTCTGAATTCAAACCAGCTATACTCAGCTAAAAAAAGAAAAAAATAATAATTTTTTGTGTTACTTCCTGCTTGTAGTGGAGGGGTTGGTTAAATACATACTTGGGTACATCCTTTGGCTGGCTGGTTCGCTCACCAAAACTTTTTCTGTTGGTGTATTTTCTATTCTTCTTAACATAGGTTTGTACTTTTGCTCATCAGATCTATCTTCTAGTTCTGTTGTTGGAGCTTAAAATGCATTGACTGGGTAACCTGAAGAAGGGTAAGAGCCCCGCCCCACCCAAAAAAGTATTCTCTTGGGGAAAAATATCTTTCACATACCCAATATTTTAATCTTTTTTGAAATGAATTTTCAATCAAAGAAACAAAACATTGCATGTAGCTAGGTCTGGTAAATATGATGAGTGTTGCAAAATTTTTTTGAGTGAGGAGAGACCTTATATATACAGCATCATTCAATAAATAAGGTAGATTTATTTGTTTGCGAGAGCCATTCAATAAATAAGGTGAAGGGTTTTTAGTGATGAAGGACCAATTGTATTTTTGAGAGTCATTCAATAAATAAGGGCATTGCATGATCCTGTATCTTACCAAATGATTAAAAAAAAAAAAATAGGAAAACTTCTAGTATAAAAATACAGAGAATTATCACTGCCTCATCTAGATTGCTAATGAAGCTGAGAATAAACCAACCATATGCTCTGCTGAGGGAGTAAGATACCCTCCAAGAAAGAGGTGTCCTAGGTATGACACTAAATAGCATCTGATGGTGAGGCTCCAGTTCTTGGGATCTGTGGAGTGTGGAATACCCACTTCATTGATATTACTCCAGGTCCACTCTGATCCAGAGTGGTAGTACTTGTTAGGGCCCTGATCTATGGGGCAAATTGATCTGCTTAAAACTTATTTGTATTTGATAGAACTGTGTGCAAAAAAATACTTAAGAAACAGATACACAAAAAATTTAAATATGAACATACAATAACCCTAGAAAGGTTGCCATGCCATTGAATCAATCACTTCACTTGTGATTACTTCTTCTGGCAATACCTAAAGTCTAATGTCTTTAAATGTAGGTTTGGTGTTTGCAGCTTTTGTATTTTCCTAGTGGCTCAATAGTTGATGTCTCATAGTATACATGAAATGCAATTGTAAAGGTCCTGTGCAAGGTGGTCTGCCTTCCTTCCTTATAATGTCTTATGCTAGTGGTGGTCTGATATGTATCAGGAAGACAATATACTGTACAGTATATTGTCTTCCTCCTTCAATCAAAATGTTATCCTGTTTTAGTTGGTTTGCTTTCTTTGTTTCATGGCACATCAACCTTTGTAGGTTATTTAATGCCAAAGCCATTATTGTAAGAGGACAAAAATAGTGTTACTATTTAACCCATAGCTGTGGGGGATAATAGGTTTCATACCTTTCCCAAGGGTATTTGTTCAAAAGTGAACATAATGGCAGGATTGGACCTAATTTGTGTGTATGTATTTCAAATAGTTTTCCTGTTTGTAATTTTTCATGGGAGGGTCATTTTTCCTCTTTTCTTCTTCATTTTCCATGTAATTCAGATGTTCAACGTTACCCTGTTTTTGGGTACATGTTTGCGTTTTTATTTGTATTGTCTATTTTATTTTTATTTATGGAATTTTACAGAAAAACTGAAAAGAAAAATGTTATTTATCATTGAATTACTGCAGTATCAGAGGTAATGAATGCTGTGAAACTTTTTTTTTTTGTTCAACAAGAAAAAAAAAGAAAATGTTGACTTTTGAATGGGCAAAATTGGTTAGTCTTCTAGTTGGTTTGTTTCTCTTTTGGCTACTTGACTCTTGTCATTGTTTATATATCTTGATTTTAGTTCAAAGCTAGTAGAGTAGGTGGTGGTGGCGGGGAACTAATTCTTTGGTCATGATTTCAGGTACAGGTAATCTTTCCTTCACGCCTAGACATGTTTACAACCACTGTACACCGTTAATTCTGCAACAATACAGACCGAAGATAAATCAGAATGCCCTAAATATGTTTCGTTTGATTCAAGAACAAATATTCAGTTAATGATCACAAATACAGATCAATATGTATACAAGTCCCAAAATAATGAGTAAGGATTCTTGCCCATGGATGGAATGTAACAAAAGGTCAATTTGTTAAGTGGAGTCCAGCTGATTTGAATTCTTTTTTTTTTTTTTTTTTTTTTTTTTTCTAGAATTGTTGCCTTGCTAAGGCTAAAGAACTGAGTCTGCCCTCCTATTAACCCATAGCTGATAGAGAGAATCAAATTGATTCATGCCTTTCCCAAGGGCATTAGCATAAGGGGGAAATGCAAAGAGCCTCATCTAAGATTTGAACTTGTTGCTAATTCGACTTCTTTTGACAATAACCATAAGACCAAGCAAACCTTCTTTAAAAAATGAGTGTATCAATCGTACTTGGGTGCCATATTGGTATACTGTATATCCTCCCTGGGTATAAACAAAAGCCTGTAATTTCACATGCATATAAGTTACTATATAGTGCACTTTGAGTATTTCTAATCACAGGTTCCCAAATGAGGGATGCATCAATAGTACTTGGATGCCTTATTGGTATACTGTATATTCTCCCCGGGTGTTAACACAAGCCTGTACTTTTACATGCATACAAGTTACTAACCACAGGATGGGTAAAGACTTTAAAAATTTTATCAGAATATCTACCCTGGGTCAAAATCAGCATTGTCCTGCTGGTATTGTAATTTTATTTTCCATTGGTGTATTTTCTGTTTTTGGTCATTTATAAGAGAAAGAAAATAGAATTTTGTATATTAGGTCTTTTATTTTTGTACATTTTATTTTGTCCTCTTATCTCTTTCATGAGTGCTTAAAAAAAAAAAGGTCCCCCCATGGAATAGTGGCTAAAATGCAGGACGATGACATTGTAATAAGTGAGTTTCAACTCCAATCATGCTATTACATTCACTCTTGAACTAATATGCTTGGGAAAGATATGAACCCCCATCTCCCTCAGCTATAAGTCAAATAGTATCAATGCTGTTCTTTTACTAGGACAGATGTGACACCAGGTTTTTAGGTGGAGTACAGCTGCTTTGAATTCAATTTTCCTTTTCCTAAACTAGTTGTCTTATCAATTCTAAAGAACCCAGTCTGCCCTACTATTTACTCATAGCTTTTTGGGTGATAAGAGAATAAA
Source organism: Sepioteuthis lessoniana (assembly GCA_963585895.1). Classification (NCBI taxonomy): domain Eukaryota; kingdom Metazoa; phylum Mollusca; class Cephalopoda; order Myopsida; family Loliginidae; genus Sepioteuthis; species Sepioteuthis lessoniana. The sequence continues at coordinate 43,268,164 of OY757935.1, read as the reverse complement.
TAGCACTAGGTGAAACACAGCCTTGTTCAAGATTTCAACTCTGGTCACGGATTCTGTTTCTTATGGCAATGAATTATGCTATGGCTGCAGGAGTGTATAGCTTGTGAGATCAAGAATTTAGATGATGTAACGTTTTAAACAAAATGGCAAATATATATTTACCCAACTCCTTCCACACAAGCAGGATATGATACATGGTCAGTTTTTAAGCAGTTTAACAGTTTTGAATTCTGTTTTTCCTTGTCTTAGACCAGCACATGTTCATATTCATAAGGTGCATAGTATAAATTAGGATGAACAGTCTAGACCAAAACAAAAATATAAACAAACCTTTTAAAGTTGCACTTACGTTAAAAAAAAATTACTTTAGATAGGATAGACACTTTGTTTCTGCCTCTTTAAGTCTTTGTATAAGTCATTTGACTTAGGGATGTAATGAATTCAGGAACACACACACACACACATATATATTGTAACAGTGTTGGTTGTCACTAATTCACTTAGTGGGTTTGTGGCAAACCAAGTGCGATATAATTTGGAGAGTGCTCAATATCTGTGATAGCTATTATATAATAATAAATAGATATATATTAGATTTTATATATTTAATGCCATGGCATCAAATATATAAATTTTTTTATAGAAGAATATGAACTTCACAAGATATAATTAGTAATTTATATATATATGAATTTGTTTTTTTATAATAACAATAGGGTTGGTATAAATCAATAAGACAAAACTTCTAAAGAAAAATTAAGTTTGTTTTTGAAAATGCTGTTAATTTTCTCAGAATGTCAAATGTTTTTACTTAGGTTTTCAAGAGGGGCAATTGTCTTGCCATTAACATTTTATGGACAGGTAGTAGTTTCAATTTGGAGAGTAAAAAAAAAAAAAAAAATCAAAGAATCTTAGGCAGATGAAGTTTAAAACCTTTTCAGTAACAGCCTAAACAATTCCAGAAAGTTTTGTTGAAATTGGGATAAAAATGATGGAGCCTTAGTAGTACAGATGGACAGGCATTTGGTGAATTATTTCAAGCTATAGATATTCAAATGAAAATCTTGTTTAAAAGCTTTTTTTTTTTTTTTTTTTTTTTTTTTTTTTTTTTTTATATCGATAATTTTATCTAAGGAAAATGAAAGATTCTGATTAGAATTTCATAATTATTTCCATTTACATCAAGAATTTGGTTGTTTAAAAAATGATCAGTATGAATGCAGACCCTACAAGATTATTATTCGGTTGCAAATTAGACTAATACTTGATTTATTCTCTAAAAACTCTTTAAGTGTATTGCTCTAGCAAAAATCTCACTATGAGGTATCGTTTTTGCTGGGTTATGAACATGTATATGTATAAGGAGGTGTGCTTAGAATAAAGGTTATTGTCATAGAAAATCAAATCCAAGACCCGTGTTCAAGTTTAAGATAAAGTTGTTTACATTTCACTTTGCACTAATACCCTTAGGAAAGGTATGAATCCATCTGTTCTCTCTCCAACAATGAGTAAATAGTAGGGCAGACCAAGTTCTTAAGCCTTTGTAAGGCAATGAATTTAGAAGAAAAAAAACTGGATTTAAACCGGCTGTACTTGCTTAAAAATTGACTTTGTGTCACATCTTATGATGACGGGGTTGGGTAAATGTCTTCATATTTTTGGTTACAGACTTGTAATGCTTTTAAAAATTTGGTAATGAATAATACCTAATAATATCCATGTATAAGGAACATTTATGGATGATAATGTTGATAGTTTAAAATCAATTTATCATCTTTGCTGGTAAATTAAAAAAAAAAAAGTTATCTTTACTGTATTGTTTAGAGAAAAGATATTTGTCCTCTCCCCACCTTTTTTTTCTGCAGATTTTTGGAACAGAAGCAACATTTCTCTGAGAAGTACTTTTACAACCATATGAATTTAAAGAATTTTTTTTTTAGTTTCATTTTTGGATTTTTTTTTTTTTTTTTTTTTTTTCAGTGAGAAAATTTGTTAATCCTTTGTTAATGGAGATCTCGCTCTCTCTCTTTCTCTGACCGATGTTGTAACAGAAAGAGTATAATTGAAATTTCCTTATTTAGTAATCAACTTTAGTTCTGTATGTGCTGACATTTTCTGCCTCTTGTCCATGGAGACAGCAAATGGTGAATAACATCCTGCCATTTAAAAATGGTGGCACTCCTGAAGAAACCATGTAGATATGTTTTTCTGTGGAACTTTTCTGATATTTTTGTAAGTTTTAAGTCTTCTGACTTAGTGTGGCAATGAATTTCATTACAATTTAAGACAAGTTACATGACAGCCCTGTCAGTGGAGCTTAGAATATGCCAACTGCATTCTTTTCTGAGGGGTAAGACACCCCCTCTCATGTCTCCAAAATGGATAACCTGGGTATGACACTAATCTATATTTTGTAGTGAAGCCATAATTCTGGAGATCTGGGGAGTATAGAGTAACCTTTTTGTTGACATTACTCCCAGGTTCACTCTTATAGTACCTGTTAGGGTCTTGTCTATAGACCAAATAGATCTGTTTGAAAACCATTAATATTAGATAGGAATACTTGATAACATACAACTTAGCAAATAATTATGATAATCAGTTAAAAAAAAAAAATTTATATATATATATATATATATATATGGTAGATTTGGTAACTGCGACAAGATGTGAAAAAATAAGTGGGAAAAGTAGATAAACCAAAACCCTGACAATGGATTAATGTTTTGTCTTTATTTCAAAAAGACTTCATCAGAATGACTATATGTCATTCTGATGAAGTCACCAACTTTTCTTTACTGATTATTATTACTTTTCTACAACCCCTTCATATGATCTCAAGAAATAAACTTATAGATAAAGCCCCATATTAATGTCTTTCAATAGTTCTTTCCTTCTCTTTTTTTCTACACTTTGACAAAGTATCTATACGGGTGTGCAAAAATGTTCACACAATATTATGACCGACTTATGAAACTAAACATTTTCGGTTTTCTTAACATTTTTTTTTATATATGAGAAGGAACATTAGTCTATCATAGACAACCTTATTTTTTTTAAAGCTCTTTGAAGTCTATAGAATCTACACTGCTTCCCAATTTTTAAGATTTACTAAAAGAAAATGGTTTTCTGAAGTTTAAGACAAAACATAATTTGAGCTGTAATTATCTGTGACGGGTTTCAGACCCAAGACTTTATCTTTTTACGGGTGATTTCTTTTCCTGGAGTTCAGGGATACCACAACTTATTTCGATGCTGGTTCACACAAAACTGAAGACTCTTTTTGAATTTCTCTGTTGTGTGCCGGCTTCTTGGCGCAAAGATGCTGCCGACCAAGCAGAATCATTCTTTCCTCTTTCCGCTACCTAGTTGAATCACGCCACCCGACTAAGCTTGGCTTCTGTTTGTCTGCTGTTTCAACAGGTTACAGAGTGCAGGGGGATATAGTTGGTTTACCATTCCCCCCACCACTTTAATTGTCGGTTTCTGCCTTCTCATCACAACAATCTTTCCGATCGCCTGTTGATTCATGAACGGGAGGGGCAGGAGTGTGGATCTCACCTTCACCCTCTCTACATCCTACCTTGTCACAATAGATATATATATATATATATATATATATATATGGCCTATAAGTGAATAGTTTGTAGGTTACATTATTTCTAAACTAGATAGAGCTTATTTATTTGTGCAAAGTTAAATGCTTTCAAGTATTGTTATTGAACACAAATAGTTTTGTTAGTGCACACAGTTCTGTTGTTTCAATCATTGTAAATGATTAAATGATTCTGTTTGACCCATAGATGGGACTCTAACAGTTACTATCTCTCTGGGTCAGAGTGGTCCTGGGAGTAATGACAATGAAGCAGTACTCTGCTCTCCCTTAAGATCCCAGACACTTATTGGGGAGAGTCAATAGGTTTGCAATTGGCATATTCTACAGCCCCAGCCAAGTGGGCTAAAGTAATTATGATTGTAATCAAATTTTGGCTTTGAATAACTCATTGTGGTGTACTATGCCTTGATTCTCCCTTGTGTCCTAATTAGCTATTGGTAAGCCCTCTTAGATGGAATCTAGTGTCAGCACAGAGATGATGAATTTAAGTTTTTGTTAGTTGGTCAATACAGGTGTGTCCATGGTTAGGAGTCCATTGGATAATGTTGCTTTTGAGTTTTTCTTACTTTTCCAGCAATCCTCAGCATGTCTTGCTTGTCTGTCTTGAATGTTGTGTGAGATGTGAGGTGAGTGGTTGTTCAGCTGCTGGACTATGTTGAAGAAAATTAACGTTTTTTTCATTTTGCAAAATACTGCTTCAGTCTAAAAACTTATTTGATACAACTTTTAGATGAATACAATGATTGGTCTGGATCAGCTGATATAATATCCCATGGGAAATTTCTTTATTTTGGCTCTTACACTGGTGGCAGGGAGCCCCCATGGCAAAGTGGCTAACATGTTGGACTGCAACATCATAGTTAGTGAGTTAAATTTCCAGTTATGCTATTGTATTCATTTTCAGACTTATACCTTCGGGAAAGGCATGAAGCCGTTATCCCCCATGGGTTAAATAGTTCCTACTGATCTTTAACAAGGATGGCTTTGGCATTAAATAACCCATGAAGGTTGATATGCCATTAAACAAAGAAACCAAACCATTTTGTTCTATGGAAGCAGATTTTTTTTTTTTTTTTTTTTTTTCAAATTTTGAGATTTGTTGACTTTTTTTTGTGGTGGGCACCTTTGGTGATGTAATGGTTAGCGAGCTAGACTAGCAAACCTTCACAAGTGAGTTCAGTTCTCATTGAGTGCCCCATTCATATGGCCTTGTGCCATATCTGAGTAAACCGTAGTAAATTATTACCTTGAGAGAAATTTTAATTTCTATAGGCTGATTCTTTATGCATTTTTCCCTAATTCATGTAATTATAAATTTAGTGATGATTCTTAATTAAAAATTTTTTTTTTTTTTTTTTTTTTTTTTTTTTTTTTTTTATCAGAAAAAAATTATGATGAACAAACATTGGAACAGCAGCGTCATATTGAACAGGAGGTAGGTGACTTGAATTTTTGATTTGTAACCCTGGAAGATTTTCTGGTTCTTGTGAATTTTGCTGGTTCACACTGATTTTATTGTCAATGATATTAGAATGTTCTTAGAAAAGATACTGGGGTAATTGTTCCAAGTATGTTAGGGGACTAATTTTCCATGATTGCGGAATCCCCTTCTTGCTCTCACTCTTCTTTTTCTTTCTTTTTATAACAACATTAATCATTTATTTATTTTATTTATTTTTTTTTTTTTATTGAATTCTTTTTTTTTCTCTTTCTTCCATGATTTAATAAAAAAAAACTGTCTTTGCTATTTTGTTGTTAAAAATTGTAATAAACATACAAATACAACATTATTTTCTTAAAATTTGTTTTTATAAATTTTTATCCTTACTTTTCCTTTTAAGACATGAAAAAATATTAAACTTTTTTCACATTAAAAAAGAAAGGAAGGGAGCAGAAAGTGGATTGTTGATTTTCTGAGAAAAATTTTCACTTGTCTATTTTTAAATGTTAAAAAAATATTAAAAAAAAAAAACAAACACTGTAGCAAATCAAAAGTGAAAATGGGGGAAAAAACAGAATTACCAAACTTTAAAATGGAAAATCATCCCTAAATTGCATCCGTTTTGCTAGATTGTTTATTTTATTTATTTATTTATTTTTTTTTTGTAAAGAGATGATAAATGTCCTATATTTGAGAATTGAGTTCACTCAGCAATCAGAGCCGCTTTCATTGTCATGTATATAAATTTGTTGCTAAACTTGTCTTTAGGTATTTGGTTATCTGGTTTTAGATTTAATGTTGGGATTAATTTTGATAAAATTTTTGTCATTAAGCTTCAGGAGTTCATTAAAAATAGGTGAAACATATTTCAGATAATAACCTACTGACAAATTACATGAAAACTAAATTAGATGTTATAAATGTTAATAGTTACTTAAGCATTGAAAAGTTTGTGACTTAGAAACTTGAAAGATAGTCTGAGAGCATATTGGAGTAAAATAATTTTGAGGGGTTCCCATTATTTAAAAACAAAATCAAACCAATTCAGCAACCCCTAAAATACCTTAAATGCATTAAAAAATTCTTGGCAAATAGTTATTTTTATTATTTTTTAATATAAATTTTGGGAATCTGATAGTATATTGAGGCAAAATTGTAAAATGACGGCAGACATTATCAAAAAACTAGAGGCAGCTTAGCAAAACTTTTTTTTTTTATTCGATCACCTCCTAAAATATCTTAAGTACATTAAAAAATCTTTGGCCCCTAAATTTTTCTTTTTTAGCTGTCTTAAAAGTGAAAACCGAAATTGCCAGTCATGAAATAAAGTGCTATGCTTGCTAATCTTTAATGAGTTTGTCAAAAAGGTCATTAGTTAATATCAATGTTAACTTGTCCTATGATTATCTTTTAAAATTGTTGTATTAGATTTTAGAGCTGTTATCTAAAAACAAAAATGATATAAATAAATAAAATTGAATCACTACTTTGTTAATTTCTAGACTATATGGGTGTGTATCAATCAGGCTGACATATGTAGTTAGTTGGATTTTAATCTGAAATTTTGGCCCTCTACATTTGAAGGAGTCAGAGGCATAGGATCCCTGTTAAAGTAAAGACCTGAAATATCTCTAACCCAACCCTCTAAAATATTGTTGACCTTATTTAATGCATGAAGATGTAAAATAAAACTATACCATGTTTTTAGAAAGTTAAAATGACTGTATCAACAATATAGACTAGTACAGAAAAGTAGTTCAGTACACATACAGTATTTGATGGTAGTAAATAATAATTTAATATTCTATGCATTTCTGAATTTCTAAACTTAAATTTTTATTATATTTTCTTGTTTTTTTTTTTTTTTTTTTTTTGTTTTTTTAGTAGTAGTCGACAAGGCTAAAAAAAAATTGTTTTATTGTTGATGAAAAACTCATAAATAATCAGATCCATGAAAGTCAATACAACTGGAAAGAGATGGGCAGTTTAACTGAAAAACCGACTTTCGGTTTCATCTTCATACTGTGAAACTGTATCAAAATTTTTTATGAAACTGAAATCTTTCGGTTTAGTACTATCACTACTGAGTGACCATGTCCAAGTAAACATTGTTGAAAAAGATTTTCAGATTTTACTGGACATTGGCATAATGGCTAGAGTGTTTGCCAATGGCCCGGCAGACCTGGGTTCAATCCCAGGTTGAGTCGTACCAAAGACTCAGAAAATTGTAATTGATGCTACCTTGCTTAACACTCAGCATTATAAGGTAACGATCAAGGGTAAAGTGGAGCAATCCAGGGAAAGGAGTAGCGCCCTCCCCTACACCTTGTTTACTTAAGAGGAAAAGACTGAAAAAATATGATATAAACATTTGTCTTGTTTTAGGAAATAAATGTGAAATCTATTTGTTTATAAGAGAAATGAAGAAGAAAAAAAAAACTTGGAAATCTTTCTTATCATAGAATGTTTTCAAATAGCAAAAAAAAAGGGGGAGAAATGACATGATGTCTGAAATCTATTTGTTTCAGTTTTCAAAAAAATACTTTTTGTGGTCAAATTAAGTTCACAAAATAGTAAGTAAAAATAAAAATTGTTGCCAGTTTTGCCTTAATGTTAGATTTTATTTTATTTAGAAATATTATTTTATTTTTTATCTAGCCATGTAAATATTTTTATGATTGGACAAGAAATACACCAGAAATTGCAAGTTGAACGGATTAAGTTGCAAATTTGTCAATTTCAAACGAAATCAGATATCAACTGGAAAAGCTATCATTACACAAGAAAATGAATGGCTTCCTTAGAAAGCAAAAATACTAATTTAAAAATTGAATTAAAAACCATGGTATTAAGGAAAATAAAATGAAACCGATACCAAAACCTGAATTGCTAAAACCGCCCAACTTTACAACTGGACAATGTTTGATCTATGTGATTTAATATCAATCATTGAATTAAGTTTATCCATCAGTAAGGAGATTGTGAAAAATTTATAAAATAAATGCTTCGCTTTTTGGTTATATATATATTTCATTGAACTAAGGACTTATTTACCTATGTATATCTTCATTGTGTATTTCTTAGAAAAATACTTATTTGCTTTAGCCAATAATTTGACTCCAAGTATTTTATTGAGTTCGTCCTTACTTCTCATGCTGGAGAAGTAAGGACGAAGAGCAAAGGTTGGACGACCAGCTTAAACCTATCTATAGCAGCTCTGTGCCGATAGATGTACAGGATGTAGCCTGGAAGACCTGCTGAGAGCGATGGATGATAGTGGCGAGAGAGGGTCAGGTTAATCTGTGCTAGCAACACGACATGATGATGCGGATTTTTATTTAGGTTTTACTAAAATTAAGTTTTGACTTATTTTCCTTTAATCTTTTTCTTTTTGCTTACACCAATCTCTCCGGTTGTGGATGGGACTATGAATGTAGCTTGTCTTAGAGCAGAATAGCCTCTTGGAGCCCATTCTTCTCTAGGTCTACAACTGGTTTCCATACCAAGGTTAAAGTGCCTAGTCTGCCCTACTAGTTTCCCCAAGGGGAAAGGGGAATAGTTGGATTCCTACCTTTCCTAAGAAAGAGTATTTGTTCTATGTAAAATGCAAACAGCATTGTTTAGGGTTTGAACTCTGGTCAATGAATCCACTTCCTACAATGATAACATTTACACCAATGAACACCTAGTAGTAATAGTAATTTACTTAGCTTTTTGCTGAGCTGTGGCACCAGTCCATATGAATGGGGGCACCTAATGAGACTTGAACTCACTTGTGAATATTTACTAGTCTATGTTTGTTGACTCTCTTGCCATCCATCCCTATCATCTATTGCTCCTGGCAGGTCTTCTAAACTCTATCCAGTGTCCTTCCTGCTCAGGCAATACTAGTTCACTCACATGTAGAAATTCATAAGTGAATGTTGCTTATGAATTTGTACTTATTTCCCCATCAGTACCCTGTATTTCATGTTCATCTTAATTTGTGAGATGGGAGGTGAATGCCCATACATCTGCTGTTTAGTGTGGTGCTGCTTACAAGATTTGTTCAAAGTGGCACTTACCATTCTTGGGTAGTTCTCATCTAGCTTTTTCTTCATGCTTTTTGCCTGTCTAGGTAGTGCATCCATGCAATTATGACACAGCCACAGCTTGGAAGAAATCCCATTTTATTTTATCAGAGACATTAAATTTTTCTCAATAGTAGTCCATACCTTCCCTATGGATATGTCGACATTTGTTTCAGTAGATGAGATGTTGCTGCTGAGATATGTGAACTGGTCTACAAATTTTAGAGGCTTCCCACATAGAAGAGATGGTTTCTTTTTGTTTAAAACATATGAACTGTGTTTGATTTGTGTTCATATAGAGGCCAATGCCTCCTGCTACCTGTTCCAGGTAATGCCGCAAGGATTCGGCTTGGGCAGGTGTATTTACAAAAAACACTAGATGAATAGTATTAAATTCTGAATTTCTGAGATTAAGCTTTTATTAATTTTTAATCAATTTATTTAATGTATATATAACTTTCCTGAAGGAAAGCTTTAATCTGCTTTTGCTCTGTGACAAGATGCATTATTGTCCTGAAAATGAATAGAGCCTTCTCATGGACCATTTTAAGAAAAAAAAAAAAAAAAAAATTCCATCATACAAAAACAACTTATATTTTTGGTTAATTTATTTAAAAATCTAAATGAAAGAATTTTGTTACTACTATTTTTTCCCACTAGTATTGTAATTGCTGTATTCTGCTTGTTTCAAAAGCTTTTTATTTACCTGAATATCTTTTCTGATGAAGAACCTTTGATGAATATCAATAGAAAGTCTTATATAGATCAATAAAAGAATTTAAAATGAATCTGATATTTTTGGCTTTATTATAAGAGTGAAATCAATAAGTCTTGTCGTTCAGTAACGAACCAATAAATACTCTTTTTGAACTCGGGGGGGGGGAGTTAAAAAGGGAAAACATTAAACTTGTATGTCTTAATTCACTTATTTTTAACTAAGTATATAGCTACCTATTCCTCGCGGTTAGAGTGTGCGCTAATGGCCCAAGAAACTGGGGTTCAATCCCAGTTTGAGTCATACCAAAGACTCAAAAAATGGTACTTGATCCCTCCTTGCTTAACAGTTAGCAGTATAAGGAATGGATCAAGGGTAAAGTGGAGCAATCCAGGAAAAGGAGTAGTGCCTCCCCTACACCTTGGTGTAGTAGCTATTGAAAAGGGAGCCATCAGGTCACCCTTGATTACGGTTGCCAACTTATATAACTACCTAACTATTTATCATTCATGTAAGTCACATCTTAAATTATAAATGTATTTGCGACTACTTTTTTGAATCTAAATGCTTTATAAAGTCTGGAGGTGCTTGCAGTGTAGTGGTTATTGTCCTAGATTATGGAATTGGTGACCCAAGTTCAAATCCTGCATGAGACTGTTTACATTTCACTTTGTGCTAATGGTTATTGGGAAGGTATGAATCAATCTCTTCTCTTTGGGTAAATAAAGTTGGTTGATCGTAGTTGAGGGTAACCTGAAGGCTCCCTTTTCAATAGCTACTATATCACAGTGTAGGGGAGGGCGCTACTCCATTCCTTGGATTGCTCCACTTTACCCTTTCTTTTTTTTTCACCAATGTTATAATCGGTGTATTTTACTGGCTTGAAAAGCTTTTTGTTTACCTAATCATCTATTCTGATGAAGATTCTCTGAGTTTGAGAAGAGGCCCTGAAGGATCAATAAAAGAACTTAAAATGAATCCAACATTTTTGGATTTATTAATTTTTGATAAGTTTTTCTTATCTTTCCTTATTATCCAAATGTTCAAATTGTTTTTTCTACACAATTCGATGAGTTTCAATCTTGTCGTAAACTAATTCTTTAATTCTAATATTTGCTGTTTCTTTAATGGTTGTAGAATGTAAAAACAACCTGAGTTTTATGACAAAAAAGCAACAAGATAAAAGAAAAACTAGTCAAAAATGAATCCTTAAAAGCCATGGATCTCCTTTGCTTATGGATAGTTCATCTTAGACTCCTGGCTGAAAAAGTGTGCAAAATGGCATATATATATATATATATATATATATATATATAGATAATATTCATTTTTTTCATTCTACAACATGTGTGATATGCTGCCAACCAGGGGTGATAAGTTTCAGTAGCTCAGGGCGGTACTGCCACTCCTGGCGCTACCAAGCAACTTTTGCCACTGGACAGGGTATATAAAAGAATTATATATATATATGCCAGATCAGCTATATTTTATGTTCATCTTCATTTTTAGTGCAGTTTGTGATTTTTAAAAACGTGTTTACTTTTGGCTGTTGATGTCATTACACGCTTACAGTAACTGTTTCTTGATGTTATGTAATCACATGGGAATGGTGGGTTCATGTGTATTTTATTCATACTGAAGACTTTTTGATCTCGATCAAATCCAACTTGATGCATATTGCACTGTGGTCAAATGGCGCTTCAGCATTCTCTGTTCTGATCTTAACTTTCCCCTCCATATGTGTTATCTATTCGGTCGTTTTTCTTGGGTTTTATCTTTTTTATGCGTTACTGCACCAAACCACTCCAGACAAACATCATATATAATTCTGCAGAAAGATGTCATTTGCTGATCAATGGGACCCTTAAGATGGGTGGTGAGTAAAAAGAAAGCTTCTGGTTTAAGTTTGTTCATGTAGCTCTTTGATTATCCTTGGGCCACTAAATTCTTTTTATATATATATAAACAAAAGAACAGTTAATATGAAATAATGATCCTTACCATCGTAACTCTCAAATAAAATGATCCTTATTCTTGTATAGACATTCATAGATTTTTTTTTTCTTCTTGCAGGTTGCCAGTACTCAGGCTCTTGTGAGTGAACGTCTTTCACTCAATCTACTCATCAAAGACTATTCGATGGAAGATAGTATATATCAGCAAAAAATACAGGTGGGTAGTGCATAATTGGCACATTCATTTTGAGAGTTTGTGAAAGGAGTTAAAGTATGTTTGTACAGGTAGATTTGTTTTTTAATTTTTCCTTTTTAAAAATAGGAATAATTTAATTAAAGGTCATTTGAGTAAAAAAGAAAAAAAAAAGATTTTTATTAAATATTGATTGAATGAAGAGATTAATAAGTAAAAGTAAAGTTGGTGACCTGAAGGCTCCTTTCTCCTTAGCTACTACACTGAGGTGTAGGGGAGGGCACTACTCCTTTCTTTGGATTGCTCCACTTTACCCTTAATCTGTACCTTATAATGCTGAGTGTTAAACAATGCGGCATCAAGTACCATTTTTTTGAGTCTTTGGTACGACTCGACCTGGGATTGAACCCCTGTGTCCTGGGCCTTTGGTGTCTACCTACTAAATGACTAGAATTAGCACATTGAACATACAAAGGTTTAAAGTTAGGAATTAATCAACTGATAGATATGACAAACATACCAGAATTGGCATCTGTGTGATTGTAATCAAGCTAAACAGGTGCAAAGCATAAATTTCTTTATATAAGGGAGGATGCGGGAACAAACTCTTCCCATTGGCTATGGCTGATGATAAACATTTGAGTATTTTCCGTTAGAATTAGGCAGAAGTATGTTGCACACAGCTGTCAAGGAGGCAACTTGGAAATTCCTGATCCAGGCCGGGGGTTGCTGTCGGAGCTGATATGATGTGCAAGAACCTGAAATTGGCAATGAAGACAGTACATCACTGAAGAGCACCCTTGAGGCATCTGGAAATGTAGTGTTTTTTTTTTTTTTTTTTTTTTTAAATGAGATTAAGATTTGATAGTATTTGTCCTGGAAGTGAAAATTTGATACTATCTCAAAAAGGTAGAAGAATTTATCCCATGCACCCTTAAGGTGCTTTAAATATCAGAAATATGTATACCATACACTACATGGAGGAAGATTGTTCCAATGAAACCAAATGCTCAAACTGTCAAGAGAACCATCTTGCCGTTTAAGAAACTTTCAAAAAAGGAGGGAAATCATGCAAGTGAAGTATAGAAGAAACATTACATTTCTAGAACTAAGGAAAATAGTGGAAACCTATATGGAAGATAACACATGTTAATGTAGCACAGAGAGAGTCCAATTGGCAATAACAACTGTCAACCAGATCAATACAGACCTCTTATTAAAAAATTACTGAAACTAGGACCAAGCAATTGGTCTAAATTCCAAGAACTTAAAGAAACTACACTCGGCTGAAATTACTCAAACACAAACTAAAAGAACCCGTTACAAACACACATACCATGATTAAAAAAATTTCTACAGAAAACTTCAAATCTCCTCTTAAAATAAATAACCTGATAGGAAAAATTACATAGATCGTTGATCAGCCCACCAATTTCCAAAATAAATCCAGAACCAAATACCAATGCAAAAAACATTCTACATACCCAAACCTTCTTATAATCTAAAATAAGTTGTGCTTGACCAAAAACTGATCTAGAACAACTGATATTATCAAACCTATCATCTCAATCTAGAAAACGAGGTGGGGAGTGGTCCCCTGCATTGCATAATAGCTAATGTGTTGCATTACAACTCCAAAGTAAGTGCATTCAAACTTAGGTGCTATTACGTTTACTTTCAAATTAATACATCTGGAAAAGGCATCAACTTTATACCTCAGCTATGGGTTAAATATTATCACTGCTGTTCTTCTACAAGGATGGTTTTGCTATTAAATAACCCATGAAGTAAGATATGCCATTAAGCAAAGAACCCAAAACCTATTAGACTCCATTCTAGCATTTAATTTGTCAAAATCAACTGACACCATGTGTATAATTATAATAGAAATTATGACATGCAGATGACTTGTAGGTATCTAGTTAGACCCACATATATTAATATAATTATATAAGTTTTACACCATTTCATTATTGCTGTTTTCAAAATTTTTTTTATCTCTCTACCATTTTATTTGTCAGTCCTCAAGATTGGGCATCAAATATGTCTCTGCATTCTTTGCAGTGGAGCAAAAGAGTATTCTGGTTGGTGCAGTAGAAAGAGAAACAATTTATATCATGGAGCAAGGCAGGCACGTGTGTTGCAAGCGAGATATGTGTAAAGAAACCTGGCTGTTTCTGAAGTCACCAGTTAAAAGAAAAGTCTCATGCTCAAAGGAGATCCTGCAAGACCAACTTGTGACGCTGGAAAATTTCAGCTTCTTTGGCTAGTCAAGGAAAAGCTAATTTCTGAAGGAAGAACAGTTTGTGATGATGGCACAGAATGATAAGAGAATATGTAGCTAACTCTATGGTATAGTTATAACTGCGTCAAAGAATAGTTTGTCTTTCTAGACAATTTTATGCTGTTTCTAGTGTGGGAGTTCCCCTTGTCATCAGAAGGTACTTGGCATTTCCTTCATGTTTTGGTCTGTTTCCAGTGTCACTGATAATCCATCATGTTCAAATTATGTTCTGGCAGAAACCTCCCCCCAAATCTGGAAAACAACCTTTTATTTTTACTCTGGGTATGACACTGAATTACATATGGTAGTGAGGCTCTAGTTATAGAACTCTGTTGATGTACCCATTTATTGCTATTACTTGTAGGTTCACTTTGACTTAAAGTGATAGTGTCTGTAAGGATCTCATCTATGGGACAAATCTGTTTGAAAATTATTAGTTTTGGATAGGAATTCTTGAAACCATGTAACTGTGTACAAACAAACGATTAATATTGTAATGAAATTGAAAGGCAGAACCCGCAGACTGCTGCCTCTGATGAGATAACCGGGGTTCATCATTCAAAGAGACAACGAATGGCGTACTGTATATGCAGGCAGAACAGCTGATGTTTATATGAATCTAGCGACCTTCCCCTGCTGGATAAAGAACAGGTGGTGAGCTGGACAAATGAGAGAAATGAAATGTGACAACGAAGCTGTGTGGAATGAATTCCTTTCGTAGCTAGCCAAAAGGAAGAAAGAAGCAAGAATTGACAAGCAAAATGGCCTACCTGAAAGTTCAAATCGAGCATGAACGTGTCTTGCATGTGGAGTGCTGGAAGTATAAAAAAAATCCTAAGCATGAGTGTCCTTGGGGTGTAATTTGTAGGTCACGCATCTCATCTCTGGTGGGATGGGGTTCGTGACAAATGCAAATTTCGGCCAGCCAGAACTGGTATAAAAGAAGTAATCTCAGCATTGTTGTGTGGTTGCATTGTTGCTCCACAGTAGGACTGAGCAGATGAATGTATTGACAACAGCAAGTGAAAAAGACAGGATCGGTTGCCAGCAAGGAAAGTGAGCATCGGAATCCATTTTCTTTATAGTCTTCAATTATTAAATAGGAATTGTTAATGTTTGATAGGAATACTTGAAATCATTTCACTGTGATTTATTTGTATTAAGAATAGATACTTGAAGCTATAATTGTTTACTTAGGATTCAATGTCAATTTTATCTCTACACTGTCTGGATATTTGTCCAGCACACATCCTAACCACTAATTCCTATCATCCATTGCTGTGACAAATCCCTTTGTGTCTTTAAATTCTATATTGTCATGTTTAGTTATCCTAATTATTTTTCCCCTCATATTGACTTGACACAATTTTTATTTCCTCCTCTGTCTTGAGACGCAGGAATAAAAGAATGTAGTTTTCAAGTTCCTATGAACTTGACATCTTGAAAGATTTAATAATTCTATGACGAATTATTAAATCTTTCAAGATGTCTGCTTCATTTTTCTATTCATTGAAGAATTCATGCTTTTATGTAATTATTTGTTCATTATAGAGTTGCTGCAGTCTTGCTTTAGTTGCTAATTTCTTAATGGTGCCACCTAACCAATCACATGGTCTTTTTCCATGAGAAGTAGCAGAAAAAGTGCCATTCTGCATGAATTCCAAAATCACCTTTATGGTTGAATAAATTGACAAAGTTTTTGTAATTTTTATATTGAGAAGCAGCACTCTTATAAAAAATATCTCAGCTTTCCTAGCAGTTAGTGTTCACCAAAATCCCGGGAGACCGGGGTTCAATCATACCAAAGACTCAAAAAATGGTACTTGATGCCTCCTTGCTTAACTCGCCATTATAAGGTAAGGATCAGTGGTAATGTGGAGCAATCCAGGGAAAGGAGTAGCACCCTTCCCTACACCTTGGTGTAGTAGTTATTGAAAAGGGAGCCTTTGGATCACCCACGACTGGTCGCCAACTTTCCTTTTGATATTGAATTTAATCTTGTCTTTCAGGATGGAACAAATGAATAGCTACTGTATCATACTTGAGATAATTAGATAGAGCATATTAGACCTCTTATTCTATCTCTTTGCCCCATCAGACAAATAGGTGCAGTCCTGTGGAAAACTTTTGCAGCATTGCCCAGTTGACTGGGACTAGAGAATAAGCCAACTGCATCTCTTCAGAGGGGTAAAACCCCCTCACCCAACAAGTGTTGTGGATATAACACTAAATTGCATCTGATGGTGAGGCTCTAGTTCTGGAGCTCTGGGGAATGTGGAGTACTCTTTCATTGCCATTACTCCCAAATCCACTCTGATTAGGAGTGTTAGAACCTGATAGGATCTCATGTGTGGGTCAAATTTGACCCACACATGACCATTTAACTCTGTGAAAACCAATGACTGGTGTTAAATTGAATTGTGTTACATGGCAATATTTGGAATTATCTGTGTGCAAATAAAACTACTGGTATTAGCAATATTTGAAACTATTTAAGTGTGCGAATAAATGATTAATGCTAAATAGAATTATTTATGTTAGATTGGAATACTTGAAACCACTTCGTGTCCAAAAAAAACTTTGTTTGTGTGAGCAATACTTGAAACCACTTCATTGTGTGCAAACTAATGACTTAAATTAAATTATGAGTGTTATATAGCAATACTTGTGTGCAAACAAATTAGCTCTAATTCAGTTAAAATTTAAGATTATGTACCAACAATTTTCTTACAAATCATATATGTAACCATTTGACTTTGTGCAAATAAATGAGGAGGGTGTCCTTGTGGTGTAATGGTTAAAACATTGGAATATAGAATTGTAGTATGTGAGTTCGATCTCCAGTCGCGCTATTACGTTCACTTTTGGAAAAATACCCTTGGGGAAGGGTATGAACCTCCTTATCCTCCTAGCTATGGGTTAAATAGTACTACTACTCTTCTTCTAGAAGTATGGCTTTGGCATTAAATAACCTACAAAGTTTGATATATTATTAAACAAAGGGTTGATATGCCATAAAACCCAAGCAAACTACTTTGTGCTGAATCTTGCAAAATGAATGAATGAATGTTCAGCCAAATCAACAATAACACTGGTTTACAAAAATAAATTTTTGGTCTGAGGCAAGAATGGGGATAGGTGTTTTTTGTTAATTTGGGTGTGCTGAATTCAAATTTATAAATAGTTTTGCTCTATCACCTCTAGTTTTCTGGCTTTTAAATAGTCTCATTTTAGTATAAACAGAATATATGCACATATTTCAAGAGTTGCAGCAGCTTATAACAGATAAAACAGGATAGATAAAGAACACTGATTGAATCAGTATACTTGGATGACATAATTATACAATTCATAGTACCACAGACAGTGAAAAGTGTGTTTTCTTAGAAGATCTGGTGTATTTTACCTCTGGGATGTCATGCAAGAGCATCCAGCAGAAGTCTCCCATCATGCCGGGGTTCCATTTGCCTTGATAGTTGCTCTCCATCTTCGTAATGTCTAGGTGGAATCTTTCTCCATGCTCATCACTCACTGCTCCAAGGTTTGGCGGGAAGAAGTTGAGGTGGGAATGGAGAAAATGAATCTTGAGTGACATTTGGCACCCCATATCCTCGTAAGACTTTAGCAACTTCTCAATACAGGCTTGGTAATCTGGTACGCGTGTGTTACCAAGGAAGCCACTACAGACTGACTTGATTGCTTCCCATGCTCTCTGTTCCTTTAAGTTAAGAAGCTCCTCAAAATCAGTATCCTTCAGCACTTCTCGGATCTGAGGTCCGACAAAGATGCTCTCTTTGAGCTTAGCAGCATTAAGACCTGGGAACACAGTAGACAAGTGTTGGAAGGCAGCACCATTTTTGTGCAACACCTTTACGAAATTCTTCATCAAACCAAGCTTGATGTGAAGAGGAGGAAGAAGCACCTTATTCATGTCCACCAGAGGATTCTCCTTGAGGCTGTGATCGCAGGAACAAAAGTGCTTCAAGACCCCCCAGTCTTTCTGCTTGTAATGCTGGGATACAGCTCGACTATCCCAGAGACAGAGAAAACAACAGTACTTTGTGAAGCCCGCTTGCATACTCATAAGAAGACCAATGACCTTGAGGTCCCCACACAGAATCCATTGGTACTCGCTGTACTTAATAGCTTCTAAAAGAAGCTCCATATTGTCATAGGACTCCTTTAGATGGACAGTGTGCAATGGGAATGCTGGGATATTCATTCCCGTTGTGCAGAAGAACACCCTTGAGACTTCGCTTGGAAGAGTCTATGAAAAGACGCCAGTCTGAAGGATTATGTGGCAAACCAAGGGACGTAAACAAGCCAGGTATCTTTGTGCAGTAGCACAACTTGTTTTCCATGTCGAAAAAGGAAGTAAGGTCTTTGTTCCGATTCCTGAAACTGGTGATCCTTACATCTTCATGGACAAGGTTCCACTGTTTAAGCCAAGAAGCCAAGAGCTCTGACTGCTGTTTTGACAGATACAAATCATGAGCAAGATCATTCAGGTCTTGCGTGATACAGTGTGGCTCATTGCCACTTGTTGCTGAATATGTAGACTCAATATCTTCCAAAGATATTGACTCAGCAGAATCCTCCCTTGAAGGCAATTCTTCATCTGATGAGGAAAGAAGATCCTTATTTACTGGAGCTGTGGGTACAGGAAGATCATCTGAATGGGGAACAGGTCTCATAGCAGATCGAAGGTTGGGATATTTGATCTTTTTCCTAGAAGATGCATTGAAACCAGTTATATTAAACAAAAATAACAATCATCAGCATGGGTTCGCGTCTCTCTCCAAACCATCGGGACTGCAAAGTTGAAAGCTGCTTTCTTGCCATTAAACCGTGCAGTTAGTCCATTGTAGCAGGGTTTACAACAGATGTGTGGAGCCCAAGACTTGTCCTGATTACCAATTTTACAGTCAAAATAGTGAAAGTAGGTGGTTCTGAGTTGGGAAATGATGGTTTGGCGCTGTGCAACTGTTGTGAAGTCCCCACACGTTGCAGAAAGAATTGGCCTTGTTGAGGCATCCTCGACATTTTGACGTGCTTGAAGCCATTGGAGAATCTGAAAATATAACAAAGTAAAACTAAATGTGCATTTGAAAATGTAATACTAATATTTAGTAACCCAAAAGATGTGTAACACGATAGTTGAGGGACACCAACTTCCTGCGCCGCCTGCGAGACAACCTCTTCCAATGACTGCCAGAGTGTGGCTTGAGACCTGCTGCCTTAACTGTCAAAATCCGTCTTGATATATATATATATATATATATATATATAATGTAATGCTATCACTTACATTTAGTGCATAATAACTAAAAATAAGCCATAAGTCTCACAATATTAGAATTAACCCTGAATTCATATACACTTTTATGTACCATATATGCACACTATGCATATCTAAAAAAGAACTAGAGGTGATGAGTAAAAACGATTTTCAAATTTGAATTCAACATCCTCAAATTAGGTAAAAATGGGTATTTTTGTGCTTGCCTCAATTTCTTTGTAAACTTTTTTACTCAGAACAAAATTTTGACTGTTCTTTGGCAATGAACTTGTATTTCTTCCAAGTTTAAAGGTCAGTTTGAAAGCATTCAATGAATTCCTTGGTATTTTGAATATAGGTTGGAGAGTAGCTCTATCTCTTGATAACCACTGTTTTATATATCAAATCATCAATAGAATTCTTCTGAAAAAATTCCCTTAAATATAAAATATTTTCTGTGAAATAGCTACAAGTCACCCAGGTAGCAGCTTGATACTGCTTCATTGCATGTAACAGCATCTATGCATTGATGGTAATCTATTAAATGATGTTTGTACTCTGTCAGTCAAAGTTGAGTCCCTACAATAATCAGTTTCATATTTTCATGTATTATTCCAACTCCATCAACTTGGACATATTCTCTGGGTTTGAGTTCAGCAAATTTAGAAAATTTAATTTTAGTGTTCAGGTTCAATTTAAATAACTTACATTCTTCTTTAAAGTTGCAGATTAAAAAAGATATTTCTGTTCTTGAACTCATCAATCATTCTTTATGACTGTCTTGTAGTCAATTTTTCCATGCATTACTCACTGTACTGACATCTTCATTCTTATAGAATTGCATGTTATTATCAATTGTCTTTTGTTGCGATCTAGATTTGCATGTATTTGGCTGAGTGACGTTTCCTTGTTCAGTGACTTTTTTTTGGGCGGGGAGTACCAAATTCTGAATTTTTTGAATACTCCAACTTATGGGAAATATTGTTAAAATTAGTGATTTTCAAGATATCTTTTTGCTAGCTTCAATCTTTCTCTTTAATTGGGTGATGATTTCTTTTACATAAGGGTTTTGGTTCTCTTCTGTACGATTAGATTCCTCGAGAGAAATGTTTAGAGAAATTAATTAATTTTCTCTGATATTGTTTCCTTAATCTTGTCTACTTTTTTTTATATCTAATAACTGGTTTTTATGAATTTTTGGTACTTGACTGCAAGTTCACCAATAATTGACAGGGACTCGTTTAGAAGATGGAAAACAGTTTCCCGATTTAAAAAAAAAAATGGTAGAAGTCTGTGGTTGGTCTTCAGCTGATGGTGAAGCAATGAAGTAATGTCAGACTCGGATAATGCTGTTGATAATTTCTTTTGACATATAGTACAAATCTTTGAACCAAGAATCAATTTAAATCACTTTAAAAAAGTTTTGTGATATGACTATTGAATGTTTTCTGATTTTTTTTAGATGTAATATAAGTGTTGCAGCATCCCCCACCCCAGATGTATTGATGGTTTCATTATGATTTCACAAATAAAAGGCTCTTAATGTCTCTGCAATAATTAAAAAAAAAATCTTGTGAAAATCAGTCTCCTACAAACATATATACAGACTTACATCACATTCAAGTAAGGGAGAAAGAGAGAGAAAGGAAAATACATATGTATACATTGATACACACACACACACACACACACACACAGATTACACTCTTATAAACATATACAAGAAAAAAACACCTACAGAGGCGAAAGGTTTTCACAGATAATTAACTCCAACTGGACATTCACAGACGCATATCCTGGAATTAAAAAGAATTACAACCTATCAAAACAATTGCTTCTATAAAAGCCAAAAAAGACTTATTATTAGCCACTTAAAGACTACTGTGAAGTCTGAAACCTGTAGAGCAAAGTTATAAAAATCTAAAATGCCAAATTCATTTGTGGATCTATTTATTTTGATATATCTGCAACATTCTTCTACCTATCTAAAGGGTCATGATTCAGGGGCCACACTGCTAGGTTATAGGAGCATTTTTCAACAGCAGATGAAAAAATTGCTTTAAGCAATTTTTTCATCTACTTACCGGCTCATTGCCCTAGTGGGTAGAGTGTTCGCCGATGGTCTGGGAGACCTGGGTTCAGTCCCAGGTTGATACATACCAAAGACTTTAAAAATGGTACTTGATTCCTCCTTGTTTAACACTCAGCAATATAAGGTATGTATCAAGGGTAAAGTGGAGCAATCCAGGAAAAGGAGTAGAGCCCTCCCCTACACCTCAGTGTAGTAGCTATTGAAAAGGGAGCCTTCGGGTCACCCTCGACTATGGTTACTAACTTTACTTTACTACTTTAGAATGCTGGGAGCAATATTGAACAAATCTTGGCGGCAACACCCAACAAAACAGCAGGTATACGGTCACCTACCACTCATCACAAAAACCATCCAAGTGGGACACTGCTGGAGAAGTAAGGACAAACTCATAAGTGGACCCCAACACATGGACAAGCAAAAGCAGGACAACCAGCTAGAACCTATATACAACAGCTCTGTGCCAATACAGGATGTATCCTTGAAGACCTACTGGGAGCGATGGACGATAGAGATGGGTGGCGAGAGAGGGTCAAGGAGATCTGTGCTGGCAGCTCTACATGATGATGACTACTTAGCAATGAGTTAAAATTTGGTAGGAATGATCCTTTACCCATCTGGAATGTTAGAGAAGTCCTAATTTAAGGCTCCCCACTATATTCCATTAGAGCCCATTTATTTCATCAGTTAACTAGTTTTTCTCTGTTAGAAATATCAAGATAAAGTTTAATAGGAATGGTCTATCTTTAGTTTTATAGGGATTATCAGTAGGGAGGGAAGCTATTCACTGAGCTGCTACTTTTTAACCAAAGAGGTACTACTACTACTAGATATTTCATAATAATAGTAACTGTACATAACAATTTTTGAAAATTTTATTTCCTGACATCCCAGCCCAGTCAGCTGGGGTATTAGAATACACCGATTGCATCTCTACAGAGGGGTAAGACTCCCCCCACCTCATACACAAATAAGTGTCCTGTATATGACACTAAACAATCTGATGGTAAGGCTCTAGTGATGTTGCCCAGTCAGCTGGGGCTGTAGAATACACTGACTGCACCTCTGCAGAGGGGTAAGACCCCCCCCCCAACGAGTGTCCTGGGTATGATACTAAACAATCTGATGGTAAGGTTCTAGTAATGCTGGAACTTTGGGGAATGTGGAGTACCCCTTTATTGCCATTTCTCCCAGGTCCACTCTGACTCGGAGTGGTAGCACCTGATAGGGTTCTATCTATGGGTTGAATAGAACTAAACCGTGCTTCCTTCACAATACTGATTTTTGCATTTAAACTGCGTATTTATGCTAAATTGAATTCTTTAAAATAGAACCGTTTTGGCATTTAAACTGCATACTCATGCTAAACTGAATTGCTCAAAATAGAACTGTTTTGACATCTAAACTGTGTACTTATGTTAAACTGAATTATCTGAAATAAAACTGTTTTGACATTTAACTCTGTGTAACCTACAAAGGTTGATATACCATAAAACGCAACCAACCAACTCTAGTAATGCTGGAGCTTTAGGGGAATGAGGAGTCCTCCTTCATTGGCATTGCTCCCAAGTTCACTCTGAACCTGAGTGGTAGGACCTGAAAGGGTCTTATTTATGGGTTGAATAGAACTATTTGACATTTAGACTGTGTGTAAACAAATGACCAATGTTTAATTGTATTGTTAGTGATGCATAGCAATACTTAGAACTATTTAACTTTGTTGACTTATCTATACAAATCATATATATCTAATATATATGTATAAACTGGAATTAGCATTAAATAACCTGAAGTGATTAATATGCCTTAAAACTAAACCAAACCTGAAATCCATTCTCTGGAATTGCACATTTTATGGACAGAAATATGAATGCGTGTAATGTGTTCATAGGAAATCATGCAGAAATTTGTAATTATTTTGAATAAAGTTCTTAAAATTTGTTATGACAATCTCATCAAGATTAAGTTAACAGCTAAAAAAAAAAAAAAAAATAACAGTTTGCAAAAATAGTTGGAGGACATATCAGTTTTTGAAGAATATTAATTCTGAAGACTATATTTGTAAATACTGATACACTTGTATAATTGTTTTTTTTTTTTTTTTTTTTTCAAACTCTAACATTTAATCTACTCAAATGAGTAGTGTTCGCCAATGGGCTGGGAGACCTGTGTTCAATCCCAGGTCGAGTCATACCAAAGACTGAAAAAATAGTACTTGATGGCGCCTTGCTTAACACTCTTATAAGGTAAGAATCAAGTGTAAAGTGGAGCAAACCAGGGAATGGAGTAGCACCTTCCCCTACACCTCAGTGTAGTAGCTATTGAAAATGGAGCCTTCGGGTCACCCTCGACTAAAGTCACCAACTTACTTACATTTAATCTGTATTGAATTAGAATTCTAAAATTTTGTTTTATCATTTTTCCATTGATTATTTTTCTTCATATAGTTCAAATTCATTATATACAATGCATTTAAGCTAAATATTGCTGTTTGTTTTTTAAAAAAAATTTTTTTTTACTTGTTTAGAAAATTTATGTAAATTCAAATCCTTATACAAATAAGATCTAGTCATTCAGGTGAACAACAGATGAAAATTACTTATGATACCTTAATAGATACATGCATTATGTTTTTAGGGGTATATTAGCTAGTAACAAAAGTTTACATGATTATTTATGAAAAATTAGTCCTTGTATTTTTACTAATGGCACAAAGATTCTCATAAAATTATTCAAAAAGTCTTGTTTTCTTAATGAAAAACTTTCCTTCACTGATGGTTTGACAAACATATTCATGTTTCACCAATATCATAATAACATAGTAAAAAGATTTATGAGGTAAAAAATTACTTAGCACAACTTTCTTGGTTTTCCTGTGTATTGGTGAAGAATCCTAGCCAACATCCTATTTACCAACCCCTCCGCTCGGGCAGGATATGACACAAGGTCAATTTTTTAAGCGGAGTTTAACAGGTTTGAATTCAGAGTTTTCCTTCTCCTAGACTAGTTGCCTAACCAAGGCTGAAGAACCTAGTCTGTCCTACTATTTACCCATAGCTGGAGGGAGAATAATTGGATTCATACCTTTCCCAAGGGTATTAGTGCTATGTGAAATGCAATGAGTCTCGTCCAGGATTTGAAATCCTAGCCAACATGAAGAGCCAGTTAATCTTTTTACAACTGTTTAAATATCAGCATATTTAGGAATATTTTTGAACATTCATTTAAGCATTTCACTTTTTCATATCAATTCTCATACTTTTTCATATCAATACTCATATTAATATTTTTCATATCAATACTCATATTATTCATATTAAGCATTTCACTTTTTCATATCAATACTCATATTTTTTCATATCAATATAAGAATATTTCAGTAAAAATAAAATATTGCATATTCTTTCAATGTTAGTGTCTAATAGAATCTTAACATGATTTTAAGTCACTTTTTGAATATCTTTTTCCATTTTATCATTTTTTTCATGATATAATCCGTTTGTTGTATTAAAAAAAAATGTAAACAAAAACCAAAAATGTCCTTTTATTAAATTTTTTCTTTCTGTTCCCCAAAGATCTATTTGATCATCTAATCAAACCACAAATAAAAAAGATTCTGATTTTATGTTCATTCAGCATTAAAAGATCTTTCTAAAGATATGCAACTTGACCATATTATGAGATATCAAAAATTTTAATATATAATGACCAATACCCAAATCTGCCAGTTTAGATTTGGGTCATTTCTGTAGAACACAAATCATAGAAGTTCTACTTAAATTCGCACCAGGAAATTCTATACTGACAAATTATTTGAAAAAATAATAAAATATCAATTATGGAAAAAAGTAAAGTCAAAATCAGCTTGACTTATTTGACCTCGAAGATAAAAAAAATATATATATATATATATATATATGGTATATTTCAGAGTTTGCCCCGTCAGCTGGGGCTGTAGAATAAACCGACTGCTTCTCCGCAGAGGGGCAAGACCTCCACCCCACCGTGGAGTACCCATTCATTGCCATCAATTCCAGGTCCACTCTAGCCCGCAGTGGTAGCACCTGATAGGATCCTATCTATGGTTCAAATAGAACTAAACTGTGAACTTTTGCTAAACTAAATTACTTGAAATAGGACTGTTTTGACATTTAAACTGTGTACTTATGCTAAACTGAACTGTTTGAAATAGAACTGTTTTTAAATAGAAGTAAACTGTATACTTATGCTAAACTGAATTGGTTGAAATAAAACTGTTTTGACATTTCATTGTTTTTAAACAAAAACTATATTTATACTAAACTGAATTGTTTAAGATTTAATTTGGCGTTAAATGATCTGAAAAGAGTTGATATGTTGTAGAATAAAACCACCAACCAACCAACCAACATTTTAGATCCATTCAAATATTTTAAAATGGTGCAAAAACACTAGAAATATTGAATTTTAAACTTGGTCCCTATCATCGAAAATTCACATTATTGGCAAAGATAATAACTTCAGAATTGATTAACTTTGAGAAGTAAAGTTGATGACCTTCAATTTGTATCATGAAGGTCTATAAGTGTTGGAAATTTGAAAGAAAAAAATCTGTTATCATCTGACCCCTAGTTATTTTGACATGGAATGACTCTAGTTACTTGAAACCATATGACTGTGTGCAAATGAATCATTATTATTAAATAGGAACCATTAATGTTAGATAAGAATACTTGAAACCATATAACTGTATGAAAATTTTATTTTAAAGATTAGTTACTTGAAGCTTTGTTCTCTAGCGAAATTCTTTTTTGCATATTGGTTAGATATCTTACTGTTAATTTAGTTTCATAACATTTTATTTCAATTTTTTTTTTTTTTTTTTTTTCTTTCAAAGGATCTCAGATCTCGATACAGAGATATCAGGAAAACCCGAGGTGATGGAAACTGTTTTTATAGAGCTTTTGGATTTGCATACTTAGAAAGACTTTTACATGATAAATCTGATATACCACGGTAAGTCCCTCTTTTCCTTCCTTTCTAGTTTTCTTCCCTATCATGTTCTGAAGGAACAGAGATGAAAATGCATGTAGCAAATATCACTTTGAAGGTTCATTAAAGTAGATGTGGTCAGGTAGGAATAGTAATCTGCTAGGAACTGTACAAGTGACCATGTGGATTGGTGAGGGATCACAATTCAAGCTAGGTTCAAATGGATGACAAGACCTAGGCCAGGAGACCAGATCCAATCATTGTAAACAAGATCTGACTGCAGACTAGAACCCTTTGACATTTAACAGCTGCCTTGAAATTTGTGTTCTTAGTAGTACACAATAAATTTTAGAGTGGCTGTTATCCCTACTCTACTCAAATTGTATTATAATTAAAACGAAGTTTAAAGTTTAAACTTTTAGTTAATAACTTTGATTCTATTGACTTATTGTGGGGCAAAGGGCTATGATCACACGACATCAGAGGGGTAAGCCCCCCCCATACCCAACGTGTGTCTTGGATATGACAATAAACAATCTGAGGGTGAAGTTCTAGTAATGGTGTAGCTTTGGGAAATGCAGAGTACCCCTTTATTGCCATCACTCCCGGATCCGCTCTGGCCCAGAGTGGTAGCACCTGATAGGGTCCTATCTATGGGTCAAATAGAACTAAACTATGTACTTATGCTAAACTGAATTATTTGAAATAGAACTGTTTTGACATTTAACTGTTTGTAAACAAAAACTATACTTATACTAAACTGAATTGTTTTGAAATTTAATTTGGCATTAAATGACCCAAAAGGGTTGATATGCCGTAAAACAAACCAACCATCCAATTAAATTTGGTCCCGTTTATAATTGGCTTTCAATTCAAATAGACATAACAACTGAGCCAAAACAGCATAAAAAGAAAATCTTTTGTTTACGTCTTTGACACCACAATAAGTCTTTTTATTCTGCTCGGACATTGGCCTAGGGGTTAGAGTGTTCGCCAATGGCCCGGGAGACCTGGGTCCAATCCCAGGTCGAGTCATACCAAAGACTCAAAAAAATGGTACTTGATGCCTCCTTGCTTAACACTCAGCATTATAAGGTACGGATCAAGGGTAAAGTAGAGCAATCCAGGGAAGGAGTAGCGCCCTCCCCTACACATTGGTGTTGTAGCTATCGAAAAGGGAGCCTTCGGGTTACCCTCGACAATGGTCGCCAACTTTACTTTTACTTTATTTGTAGGTAAATTCAGAATTTAATAATAAAAAAAATCTTTCATAAAGGTATTAGCACAAAATCTAATACAAACAGCTTTGTGCCGGGTTCGAACCAAGCTTGCCAACTCCATTTCCTATGATAACCATTACACCACTTGTATTGCTGCATATAGTAAATATTTCTTCAATTTATTTTGAGAAAGTTGCTTTTTCCATTCTTAACACTTTTATTTATTAGTTGTTGCAGTATTTATAACCAACTTATTCCTAGTTTCTATAACTACATACAACCCCACTCCCTGCAAAAAAGCTAATTGCTGCTCAGATAAATTATGCTGCACTAGACAAAATCAAGTATGTATATTTACCCAGCCCCTCTACCTTGGGAAGGATCTGACACAAGATCAATTTTTTTTAAGTAGAGTAAAGCTGGTTTGATTTCAGAGTTTTCCTTCTGGATTGGTTGCCTAACCAAGGCTAAATAATTATGTACCCTACTATTTAACCATAGCTGGGGAAAAAGAGGTGGATTAATGCTTTTTCCGAAGGGCATTAGCATGAAGCGAAATGCAAGCAGCCTCATCCTGGATTTGAACCTATCTTGCCAAGCCCATTTCCTCTAAGGATAAGTATTGTACCATTTGTATCTGCTGTTATTATTTCTTCTGTTTATTTTGGCAAAGTTGCTTTTCCATCCAGTTAAATTTTGTCCGAGTTTACAATTGACTTTCAATTCAGATAGATATAACAACTAAGACAAAACAGCATACAAAGAAACAACATATTTTGAAGAAAATCTTTTTTCATCTTTGACACAAAAAGTCTTTTTATTCTGTTTTAGTTTCCTCTCCCTAAAATAAAATGATTGACTATCAATAGACTCTATATATAAAGCGTCTTATTTTGTCTGGAAATTTTGTAACTTTTCTCTTTTAATGGTCCAGTCATCTACTGTGACTGGATTGATAAAAAAGGAAAAAAATATCAAAAGGTAAAACTTAAAGGGTGATGCGTGAAAGGGATTAGATACCAAGTAGAATGTACCAGATAAAAGGTAAATCATAATAGGTAATGGTTATAATAGATAATGTATTATTCATTATATGATGTGAATCTGTAATAGTTAATATGTATTTGGCAGAAAATAATATGTAAATTCTAAGGTAAAATATGGCTTATAGGTTATAGAGCCTAAAGCAAAGCTGCTCTATGAATTTTCATGATGATAAAAAAAAATGCTAATTTACTTATAAGTTTTCAGTTTCTTTATTTAATGACATATAAACCTTTGTGGGTTATTTAATGCTAAAGCCATCCTTGTTGAAGAACAGTGGTGGTACTATTTAACTTGTAACTGAGAGAGAGGAGGGAATAGGGGTGTTCATATATTCCCAAGAGTATTAGTCTGAAAGTAAATGTAATTGTGTGACCAGAGTTCACTTGCTTACTATTTCACAGTTGAGCATATTAGCTACTACACCACACGGACCTTCCCTTGTAAATATAAAAGAATTGTATGCTGTACTGGTTATATTCGGCATATAAAAGAATATATTAAATTAGTTTTGATCCTGTTGACTCTTAGAGGACTATAGGGCTGCAGCCACACTACATTGGTGACAGTAAAAAGTAAGTTCTTTGGGGTGAGGTTGCTAGCTTTACACACCCTGAATTTGAATTCCATTATCCTAACTTTTCCCTTGGATTTTTGAGATTGCTTTTTGTAACATTATATTGTTGGGATATTGGATTCCAAAGTAGAGGTGCTCTATATTTGTGGTAGATTTATAGCAAGTAGATTATTTGTGGATAAATTCCGAATTTAATATAAAAGATCTAAAAGATAAGGGGGAAACTCTGTTATAAAAGCAATTAATTTAATACAATGAAGTTACCAGAGGTAAATTTACCACCCATCTGTGCTTAGTTTTTATTGGTGTAGAGTTGTTACCTGAATAAATGTCAGTGGCATTGTGACTGGCTGCAGATGTATGATTGTGGCATAGTTATCAGTTTGGCTATTTCTTAATTGGGGGTTGCAAAGTACCCCTCACAATCCAACACATTCTTGTAAACCGTGACGGGTTTAGACGAACTTACCCAAAATACTACCAGACAGGCAACCTAAAGTACCTCTTCAAAAACACCAAACCAGAGAAAATCTTGAACTTTCTTAAAGAAACCAACTTCTTCACCAAAATCTAAAACATAAAAAAAACCCATGCCCTATATCCTGAAACATACACAAAAGATAAAACCAATCTAACCTGTCTAGCATTAAATGACCCACTGCCATCAAACTCAACTCAAACTCAGCTGTGGGTTGGAGACACAAAAATATATTTTAAGTGATAGCTTTTTATTGTTTTATCATCTTTTCATTCAGTCATTGAAGTCAGGGAAGCAGGAAGAAATGGACCATGGACATCATGTGGTAGCTTGTTTATTATTCAAGGGACACTCTCTTCTTGGATCTTTGTTTCCTTCTTTGAGTCACAAAAAAAAAATTGAGATCAAATTGGCGCCAAATATCCACACTGAGCTGATGAATAGAACTTTTTGCTAGTCAGCCTACACTGGCATGACCATTTGTAGGAGTCCATTGGAGAAGATCACATATGAGTTCATCCTTGCTTCTCCAGCAGTGCCTCGCTCATCTTACTTGGATAAAATGTTTTTTCTTTTGTGCTAATACCCTTGGGGAAAGGTATGAATTCATCTGTTCTCTCTCACTAGCTATGAGTAACAAGTAGATAGGGCTCTTTAGCCTTGGTTAGGTAATCAGTCTATGGAAAAAAAACAAAACAAAACAAAAAAACAACCAAATCTGAATTGAAACCAGTTTTTATTCACTTAAAAATTGACCATGTCACATCCTGCCCATGGAGGAGAGGTTGGGTAAATATACCCTTGGGATTGTTCTCGAATAAATTGCATTACATTTAAAATCTTTAAATACTCATTTATTTTTGTAAAAGAAAAAAAAAATGAATTAAAATGATTTTAAAGTTTAAGTTATAAAGTGTTGCTTGGTTCAGTTATGGCAATGAATTTTTTTAATTAAAAAAGAATTATTTATTTTATATGTGTGTGCATATATATATATATATATATATATACACACACACACACACACACACACACACACACACACAGTGTCTGAGTTATTTGAATGAAATAAAGTATAGAATAAGATTAAGAACACTTGGCATCTCTTTGTCTCTCTCATATATATATATATATATATATATATATATATATATATATATATATATAAAATTTATTTTTTTCTTTTTTGATAATGCAAGGAATTAAAAAAAAAAATCTTTTTTTAGACCTCAGCACATTTTTTTACCCTTTTCTCCTTTAGATGTTGATTACCCACTACCATAATGACCTCTTCCAGATCTCGTTTGTTTTTGCTATCAGTCGGTGTTTATTTCTCTTTCACATCTTTTAGAATTTTTTTTAGCTTCTTTTGCTTACAATAAGTTTTTAAAGCTTTTTGTAAGAAAAAGAACCTAAAAAAAAAATTGCACAAATTTTAAGTTTGTATTGACACCACTGCCTAGCTTGGTCGGGTGTTTTAAAAGCCATCTAATTTTTGTTGCAACATAATGAAAATTTTTGATGTTAGTCCTAAAAAATTTACTTTGACAGTGTAGTAAATATAATTTACACACCTTGTCTCAGCTGATTAAAAAAAACCCTCAAACCACCCTGTCCTCTATTTGCTAGTGAGGCTCCAGTTCTGGAGCTCTCTATCATTATTCCCTAGTCCATTCTGACCTAGAGTGGTAGTACCTGTTAGGGTCCTAACTATGGATCAAATAAATTTGGTTGAAAATTAGATAAATTGGATAAGAATATATGAAACCATATAACTGTGCAAACAAATGATTATTATTTAATAGGAATAATTTAAACCACATTGTTGTGTATAAGTTATTAATATTTGATAGTAAACCCTATTGGCTGGGCTTAGAATATAGCGATTGTATCCCCTCCCAAAAAGGGGGTCCTGAGTATGACACTAAAGTGCACCTGAGGTGAGGTTCCAGTTTTAAAGATCTGCTGACTGGAGTACCTTTTTATTGTCATTACTCCTAGGTCCACTTTGATCCAGACTGGTAGTATCAGTTTGGATTCTATCTATGGGTCATATTAATCTGTTTGAAAATTATTAGTATTGGATAGGAATACTTGATGGCATATAGTTGAATTTCTTGAAAAATAGTTACTTAAAGATAGAATTGTTTACTAAAGATTATTGTTAGTTGTTTGAAACCATATAACTGTTTGCAAACAAATGATTATCATTAAACAGAAATAGTTATGTAAAACCATATTATCATCATCATATTGCGCTGCTAGCATGGATCTTCCTGATCCTCTTTTGTCACTCGTCTCTATCGTCCATTGCTCCTGGGAGGTCTTCCAGGCTACATCTGTTGTATATAGGTTCTAGATGATCATCCAAACTTTGCTTATTCATGTGAAGTGGTGCTCAGGAATATATCGCTTATGAGTTTGTCCTTACTTCTCCTACAGTGTTGCACATGTCTGATTCGTCTCGCGTGGGTAGTTTTTATGATGGATGGTTGGTGGCCATACAGCTACTATTTTGTGGTGTGTTGCCTCTAGGACTTGTTCAATACAGCTTATTCAATTTATATTATATTAGTGTATTATAGACTTATCTTTGAGCATTTAAGCTGTTTTTTTTCCCAAAACTTTTTGCTTGAGGAACACTGTAGAAGCACTAAAAATATTTTGGTCTGCTTTGGATGTAAATTAAAAAATGATGGTGGATGCTGTTGAAATACCTCTCACATTTTAAACTGACACCTATGTGGTGCAAGAAAATTTAGATAAGTGGTAATGGTAGCTCTATCTAGCTTATGGCTTACCATTTTATTTATTTATTTATTTTTCAGTTACTATCATTACCTAGACCGATGCACACTGTTTTTGTTGTTGAAATGTTTTTTAAGACTGTTCAATCTGTAATTGCTACACATGGAAGTTTTTGGGTTCCAATTGTCATGATACTGTTCTGGATAGAATTTTCAACCCAGAACAGCATTGTTCTGATGTAACATGCCACTTGTCTAAGTGCAGATGAATTTAGACAGGTCCGCCCTGTTGGCTGGGGCTGTAGAATATGCATAGTGCCCCTCTGCAGAAGGATAAGACCCCCACCCCCATTGAGGCTAACTGTTGACTGTGGGTGTTGACCCATAATGCTTGAGGATGGGATCCTGGTGGCTGAGCAATCCATGACCTGGCAACCAAAGAAGTCACATGATTTACAACATTCCACTTTGGTCCTTACTGGACTAGACGGTTGGTTGGAAAGGCCTGATCTGATCAGTTGGACGGTCATGTCAGCCCTCTTTCAGATTTTTGCTGAAATCTGAATGAGAGGGTGATGGCTGTAGGGTCGATCATGGTGAGGAAAGACTCATACCCCTTCTTTTCCCCAGATGAGTAATTACCTTGAGAATGAAACCCCAAGAACCCAGTGTAACCTATCACCAGAAGTATACTAAGTAGCATTGATATCTCTAAGGGAATAGGTTTTCCCCTAGGCATATCCCCAAGTGGGGCTCCATGGTGGGTGAGGAGCATGGTCAATGAAACTCAAAACTTATTTTTATGGCTTATGGAAAGAAACCAAAAAAAAAAACCAAAAAAAAAAAAACAAGCAAAAGACCCCATTACGAATCCAACTCAGACCAAGAAGAATAATACCAAAAATTCATTGTACTGAAATCAAAGAAATCTCTTTAACAAAATTATCACTTTTTATTAACAAAAAAACCATTTCCTCTATAATTACCCCCATTTTGATCAAAAATCTAAAAAATGAAACCATCCTCATAGTGGTGGCAAAAAAAAAAAAAAAAAAAAGCCGAGATATTACTCATCATCATCATGTCGTGCCACTAGCTCGGATATCCCTGACCCTCTCTCGCCACTTCTCCCTATCGTTCATCGCTTCTGGCAGGTCTTCAGGGCTACATCCCGTATCCTCACATAGCTGCTGTATGTATGTTCGAGCTGGTCATCCTGTTTTTACTTGGCCATATGCGGGGTCCATAGGAGTACATCACTGATGAGTTCGTCCCTGCTTCTCCAGCAATGTCCTGCGTGTCTGGTTCGTCTAACTTGTTTAGTTTTAATGATGAGAGGCAGGTGGCTGTATAGTTGGTGCCTTGTGGGGTGTTGCCGCCAGGACTTGTTCAATATTGCTCTCAACATTCTTGTGTAATTGCCGTCTAGCTTCTTCTTCAGCTGTTTAGTTAGCGTCCAAGTAGTGCATCCATATAGCAGTTTCGATACAACCACTGCCTGGAAGAAACTGCGTTTCATTTTATCGGTCAGGTCTGATTTCCATATGATCGAGAGCCTATCGATAGCTGTCCATGCTTTCATTAGTCGTGTGTCGATGTCTTTTTCGGTTGATGAGACGCTGCTTCCCAGGTAGGTGAATTTGTCTACTAGTTTCAGAGAGCTTCCGTTTAGTGTGGAAATGTCGCCTGTTTGGTTGTAACACATATATTCAGTTTTGTGTGCATTGACATGGAGGCCAATGCCTGCGGCGGCTCGCTCCAAACTATGCAGTAGCGTTTCGGCTTGGTTAGGTGTATTCGCCAGTAATGCTATGTCATCGGTGTAGTCGGCGTCGGTAATTGTTTTTGTGGGGTACCGTCTGCTTCTTTTCTTTGTCAGCTCGAAGCCATTTTCTCTGATTTTGTCGATCGAAGTCCTAAGCACGTAGTCTAGACAGATGATGAAGAGGTATGGGGTTAGCGTGTCCCCTTGTAGTACTCCTGCTACAATGTCAAAGTATTCTGTGTCTCCATCCGGTGAAGGTACTTTCACTTTGGTGTTTCTGTATAGAATTGTTATTGCTGCTACGGTTTCTTTTGGTAGGCTGTATGCTAGTAGGATTTGTTCCATCTTCCCTCTGTGTATGGAATCGAAGGCCTTGGTAAAATCGACAAATAGTAATGTCGCCTGTAGGTTTTTTGCCCGTATGCCTTCAAGGATTCTATGGATGGTCAATATTTGTGAGGTTGTGCATCTATTCCTTCGGAAGCCATTTTGGTTTTTCCTAAGGATGTTATCTATTTTGGGTTCTATGCGGTTTCGTAGGCATTGTAGATTTTGGCTGTTATAGATGTGTTCTACCTCGGTAGTTCTTGGCTAATCCGAGGTCGCCTTTTTTAGGGAAAGGAAGGATGCATCCCTTCATCCATCTTTCTATCCTATTTTGATTATAGACTGCATTGCATTGTCGGAGCAGTATGTCATGGAATTGTCTGGTCTTCCATACTTCTTAGGGGATCTCGTCAAGCCCTGCAGCTTTCCTATTTTTAATTTTTCTAAGAACCGAGTCAAGTTCTTCTTTGGTGAACGGACCTAGTTTAATGTCTAATTGCTTACTGATAATTCTGGTGATTGGTTCATTCGTTACTTTCGGTGGGTTTCCTAGTATATTTTCGAAATGCTGTTTCCACAGTTTTACTCTTTCTTGGTGATTTGCAGCTTTCAATTTTGCTTTGGCTGTGCTCTTCCTTCTACTCACTTCGTTTGTTTGCCAGGCTATCCTAGATTGCCTATCTTCCACCGAATCTCTAATCTTATCTATCTGATTTTGTATGTATTCCGTCTGTTCTTTTAGATATATGCCTGCTAATTGATATTGTGCCTTTTCTAGTTTTCAGGCATTTGTGTTTGTTGGGTTCTTCTGATAGCTTTTGGAGGCAGTTTTCACGAGTGCCCATTTTTCTCTAACTGCTAACGTTTCCCATGGGACTATATTTAGTTCTAGGTTTTGTTGGAATACACTTTGATGCCGCCTCGAGGTGTGCATCAACAAAATTCTCATATTCGTCATTTGGGGTACCTTTTTCTGTCTTCTCCTGTAGTGTCTCGAATCTGTTTCTCAATTCTAATACATATTTGTCTCTAATATCTCTGTTGTTAAGTAGGGCCCAGTCATAGTGCTTAGTGGTCGCTGTTTGTGTGGCGTTTTTTCATAGGCTTAGTTGTAATTTGGCCGTGAATGTTTGATGATCGGACACATCCTCGAAAGAGGAGTATGCCTCGCAATTCATCGCGCTATTTTTCCATTTCTTGTTTATAAAGATGTAGTCTCTGTGCTTTACTATTGTTCGCATATGTTTAGGTCCATAATTTTCCCTCCTTTTTTTGATAGTTTGTATTGAGGCATGTTAATCAATTTTCTATCATGAAATCAGTTAGATGTTGTCCATTCCTATTTGACGTGTTGTGAAGGCTGTATTTCTTGTTTCTGTTTTTCCCGATTTGGGCATTCATATCCCCGCCAATGACTAGCAGGTTGTGTTTCAGAATGCTATGCACTAGAGAGTTTAGCTCCTCGTATAAGGTGACTAGTTCAGTTTCTTCACTAACATTGGTAGGGCTGTAGCAGGAGATGATTGTTGCTTTGGGGTTGCCATTAAACGTAGCTGCCATCATCCTAGGTTGTATTCTCTCAATGCTATTAAGTGTTTTTAACACTCTTGGTCCTATAAGCATTTTACCCCTCCTTCCGTGGCATTGACTGAGTTTTTCCATGTCGATACAGTGGCTAGCATCCATCCATTGCCAGTTTTGTGATATTTGATATCTTTGGTGTGAGTGTATCAGTAGTATTGTATGCAAATTATGTCTATCTTATGTTCTACGGCCGATGCAGTTAGCTCTGGTAGTTGACCTATTTAGGGTTCTAACGTTAAATGTCGCTATTTGTATTTTTTGTTTGCATTTTAGTAGTTTTTGTTTGAGCTCTGTAGCTGATTTTTCGAACACTGAGGCCAGGACTCCAACCTCAGCAGGACGCGTCCCTTTTTTACCCGCGCGAAGAGCGATGCGGTTTATGTATGTGGTTTAAGTGTGGGTCATTGTTATCTTTCAATGGCTGTTTTTATTCTCATCTATAGAAGCCACTCTTATAGATGAGCAGCAGTAGTTCCCCGATCGAACTGACAATCCTGAGTGTTAAGCCGCAAGACTCGCACGTCCAGGACAAGGTTAGGCATTGCGCTAAGTGGTCAAGGGTTTATTCGCATACCTTTACGTCCATCATGCTGCTTCCCATGTTTACGTGTAAAAAAAAAAAAAAAGGTGGCTTTCTGTTACCTTCAGTTTTAACTTAAAGTCCAGGACTAATGTATATTTAAAGGAATTTTTTGGTATATTTTCACCTGTCTTCCGATACTGGCCTTAACACGTGTTTTTATTTTTATTTTTTTAATTTCTTTTTTTGTTTAAGCAGAGGTGGCATTTCGAATTTGACTTGGGTTGGTTTGTTTTCTTATTAACTGCTATGAAGGTGGGCAAACTTTGAGACTTCTAAGCTTTTAGAAAAGATTCAAAACCTGTTTGCCGTGTATACTAATACATTCAACCAGAGTCATATATTCAATTTGAATTCACTGCAAAACGTCTTTACATTTAAAATACATTATACAAGCAGCATTTTACAAAGAAATGAAAATATCAGAGTGCAATTTTGTAAAAATTTCGGTATTTTAAATTAGTAGGACTTAAAGACATTGTACTGACCTGTATTGAACCTTTTAACTTCATGGCAACACAGGCTTGTTTCTTATCTCTTCTGTTCTGCTCTAATGTTTAGTTACTAATGAATTTAAAATATGTTTGGGAAGTTCTACATTTTGGGGTATGGGAAGCTATTCATTTCGTCATTTTGGGTGGGGGGCTTTTTTTCTTGAAGAGAGGTGGCATAAAACTGAAAATTCCACAATATAAATATTAATACTTACCCTCATGAGAAACTAAACACTCCTAGAGGTGTGGTAAGAAACAAGGACCTATCACTATGCTCAATTACAGAAATAAAAATGAATTAAAAAAAACAATGTTATAGACGCCAAAAGAATCACAATAAGAAAATTGAACCAAACCATTGACATGAACACATACATAAATTTTAACAACCCCACCAGGAATAAAAGTCTGTTGCATGCTATCTAAAGTGAAAGATTACCTCCCAAGTTCCAGAAGGTTTCACAATTGCCAGAGATATGGACATTTGAAAGAATCTTGCTCAAGAAAACCAGTATGTGTAAAATGTGGTGCAGACTACACAGAAGATATGTGCAATGAAAGCCACAGAACTGATTCAAAACTCTGCAAAATCTGGGAAAAAGAAAGAGAAATCTTAAAAATCAGTCACACAAAATATTAGCTTCCCAGAAGCAAGAAGACTTGTTGAAATGCCCTTCATTAGACCAACTGTTGCTAAAATCACAAAAAACTTCAAATGAAAACAAAATGAATGCTCAAATAGAAACAAAAGAATAGAATTGATAAACCTAATAAAAGAATTACAAAACCCAATTAAAACCCTAAAAATCACAATACCAAATATAGAAAAAACAGTTTTGCATTTGTCAACTTTGTTACCACAGCAAAGTCACAACGGGGGTCTAAAGTTGCTTTAGTACTGCTATGGTACACAACCACTACCAAAAGAATGAAGCATAAGCTACAAAAAATAGATATAGATCAATTTCAAGAACAAAGGAAAAAGAAGAAAATCCAAACCCCTTTTTTTAAACTAAAAACAAACTTAAAAATATAAAACAAATGGAAATTGAAATGGACTCTTCACCCACAATCAAAAAGCTGGGGTAACTTAAATAAAAAGAACAGGCTTCTATTGTCCAGGTTGGAAGAATACATATGAACACCAAAGTGAACAGTGAAAGACCAGGAGACACATTCAAACTGCCCCAGCCAAATTTGATGCTGTCCCCTAGCATTAAGGACAAAGTCACCTATGTGAATGAATAAACAGTGCAATGCCCGTGGTGTAATGGTTATCGTCGTAGGAAACGGACACGGCGACACGAGTTCAAATCCTGGACAAGGCTGATTGCATTTCACATAGCACTAATACCCTTGGGAAAGGTATGAATCCAATTATTCTCCCTCTAGCTATGGGTAAATAGTAGGGCTGACTAGGGTCTTCAGCCTTGGTTAGGCAACTAGTCTAGGAGAAGGAAAACTCTGAATTCAAACCTGTTAAACTCCGCTTAAAAATTGACCTTGTGTCATATCCTGCCCGAGCGGAGGGGTTGGTAAATATGATAAACAGTGCAATGCTCAGGGATCAAGAAAATCCCTACAAAGATCATATGATGTCAAAAGCATGAATAGTGACACAGACCTGATCATTGCCAGCCTCGATCTGGAAGTTATAACAAATAACTACAACACTTGAAACCATTTAGTTGTGTGCAAACAGATGAACTCAATCTCTTTTTTTAAACTGTTACTTACAAACCATCTACTTTGTCTGTAATTTCATTTTTATTTTTTGACTAATCTCTTACATATCATGTATATTTATTCAAATGTGTGCAAACAAATGACTGATGTTAAATTGTTGCTGTTACATAGCAGTTTTAAAGACTGTGTGCAAACAAATGATTAAAAGTCGATAGAATGATTTGTATTGTATGGAGGTACATGAAATCATTTAGCTGTGAAGAAAAATAAGCTCAGGCTTGTTTAAAATTGTTATTCGCAAAGTGTTTACAAATCATATGTATTACCATTTAACTATGAGTAAACAAATAGCTGATGTTAAATGGAATTGTTAGTTTTATGTTGTAGTGCTTGGAACCATTTGATTGTGTACAGACAGTGGGCTTGAGCTTGTTTGGAATATCATCTACTAAGTACTTGTTTGGAAATCGTAGGTTTAGTATTAAATATTTAAACGAAATTTGGTATTGAGTGACCTGCAGGGGTTGATATGCCATAAAACCCAAGAAACCAAACAAATATCTTGAGTTTAAAAAAAAAAAAAAAAAGCACTCACCTTTTCACCAAAATCTGACCAAATCAACCATTTCACCAATATCTGGCCAAATTTAATCAAATATCATAAAAGCTCATACCCTAAAACCCACATAGAAGACAAAACAAACCTAACCTTTCTTGGCATTAAATGACCCACAGAATTATGATATGCCATTAAACAAAACTCTGACAGGTAGTAGTTTAAAATGATGGAGACATTTCTGCTGCCTTCTGTTGTAATTTGGCAGTTAGGATGTAAATTTTAAAAAGTTTTTGGTACCCCCCCCCCAAATTTAGAACATACAGATGCTGAAATCCAAATTTCCAACTGGAAAAAAAAAATCAATACCTGGAATTATTGTTTTTTTTTTTTTAAATTTTTTTGTTATTTTTGGTTAGACATTTAAGCATGCAAACATTGGTTTATTACTGGGATGAATGCTGACCCCACATTATTATGGAACTTGATTTATTCTTTAACTGAAAACATTTTAACAGTATTGCCCTAATGAAAATCATGCTATGATGTGCTGTTTTAACTATGTTAGAATAACACTCTTATATGGGAATGTTCTGATATAGATTATCATTGACTTTGTTTATTAAATGTTTTTGTTGCCTGTGAAAATGACAGGTGGGTAAATAGGTCAAAACTTTTATTTTCCTTGATGATTAAGTATGTCATGATGCAATGAATATTAAAAGCCTGGATGCAGATGTCAAAATTCATATTGTTAGTGTATGAATAGATATAGTTATAATCTGGATCTTAAAAAGTTAATTCCAGTTATCTATGTCTAGATTTGAAATTACAAATATACCAATATTAATTTCAGAGTTGTGCTTAGGTCTGATTTGGATTGGTTTCTTTGTTTAATGGCGTATCAGCCTTCATGAGTTATTTAATGCCAAAGCTGTTCTTGTAGAGCACGTAACCTGCAACACTTCCTTTGGCTCTTACTGGGTGAGGTAGGTGGTTGGAGGGGCTTGGTCTACTCAGTCAGTTGGTCATATCAAGCCATAACACCTGTATGATTGTCCCGCTTGTCTTCTTCAAATTGCTCTTGTGGCAAACACCCACCCAACTTTTTTTTTTTTTCCTAAATGATGGCTGAGGGTTAATTTTATTGAGGGAATCAGACTTTGATCACTGTTTCACTTTAATTAGCAGGGGTTTGAAGTCTTCCGAGCATGAGCATTCTGGCCAATGAAACCCTGTCTCAACCAAAGTGAATGGGTATTCCCTCAGCTTTCCCTACGAAAGTTGGACTCCATGGTGGGTTGTTGGGCACTGGACCAGTGAAAAACAAGCAACACATATAGCAACTAAAAGAAAAAAAATACAAACCAAAAGGAAATCTGAATTTGATTCAAACAATGAAACAACAGAATTCCCCAGATTTATTATAACTGAATCACTCCTTTGGTCAAGCTATCACCTTTCCTGATTGAAAAAAAGTGATCTCCAGCAGAGTGAAAAAAAAAAAAATTAAGTGGCAATCTCTTTGTAGAAGTGTAGGTAACTGAAAGAAAGAAAAATGCCAAAAATTTCATTAGAATGAAAACTTTTTACAATTTGAAGTACAAGGTCTACTCACATGAAAGACTGAACATCTCAAAGGGAGTTATGAGAAATAGGGAGTTGTCCTTTGCTACACCATAGGAAATAACAGCCCTCGGAAAGGAAAGGATCACAGACAACAAAATGATAACCATTAGAAGGGGTGGTGAAGAAATACAAATACATACATACATTCTGACATTTGATAAATCAATAATTCTCAAAGAAGTGAAAATTGGATACTGCTTCCAAAGGGTAGAACAGTACATCACTGCACCCTTGAGGTGTTTTAAAGGTCATAAATATGAATTTCACAGGAAGAGCTGCAGAGATCGTCTGACATTTGGAAGGGACCCAGACCAAATGATGGAAGATTGTCCCAACGAAACCAATTGCCTAAACTGTCAAGAAAACCATCCTACATTTTCAAGGTCAATGACTTATACATAAGAATGGAAATAAAATATAAATAAAACATTTTTTTTGAAGCGAGGAAAATAGAATCCTGAATGAAAGCGAATGCTTATACCACCATAGCATAGAGAGTGAACCCAATCAGCAGCCACAATCAACCAGACAATTTCAGAACTCTCATTGAGAAACTGATTCTACTAGGACCAAGCAATTGGCCAAAGTTTCAGGTGCTGCTAAAACACCTACACTCAGCTGACATCTATCAAAGAACCACAAGCTAAACAAAAAAAACCAATAAAACTTATAACAAATACCCATATTACTACACAAATAAAAGTTGGTGACCTTAGTCGAGGGTGACCTGAAGGTTCCTTTTCAATAGCTACTACACAGAGGTGTTGGAGAGGGCTTTACTCTATTCCCTGGATTGCTCCACTTTATCCTTGTTCCATAACTTATAATGCTGAGTGTTAAGCAAGATGGCATCAAGTACAATTTTTTTTTTTTTTTTAAGTCTTCGATATGACTTGACCTGAGATTGAAGCCCGGCCTCATGGATCATTGGCGAACGCTCTACTCATTAGGCCAATATCAAAGCTTCAATAAAAATAAATACTGTGGTAGTGGGAGGAATTGGCAAGCCTTCCGCTAGTCACCAATAATTAATTTATAGAATTGGTTGTGGGGGGGGGATCAAAAAGTAAAAGAAAAAATATTGAAC
Organism: Sepioteuthis lessoniana; assembly: GCA_963585895.1. Classification (NCBI taxonomy): domain Eukaryota; kingdom Metazoa; phylum Mollusca; class Cephalopoda; order Myopsida; family Loliginidae; genus Sepioteuthis; species Sepioteuthis lessoniana. The sequence goes on along the minus strand of OY757935.1, from coordinate 43,225,778 downwards.
CTTTGTTGACTGATTTATACCTTATTTAAAAGGAACTCAATGTTAGAAAATTAGATTTCAATTCAGGGAGTTCCTGTGGTATATTAGTTGAACTACGACATTGTAGTTAGCAAGTTAGAACTCTTGTCATACTATTATGTTCACTTTTGGACTAATATCCTTTGGAAAGGCATGAACCCCCTTATCCCCTTAGCTATGGGTTAAATAGTAGCATTACTGTTCTTCTCCAAAGATGGCTTTGGTATTAAATAACCTACAAAAATTGATATGCTATTAAACAAAGAAAGTTTCAATTGGAATGGGTCTAGTATTTGAAAGTGTCTCCTGAAAGTTATCTAGATATTGAAAGATGAAATGAGTTTTTTTTTTTTTTTCCTCCATGAAATAATTCATTGACTCTGTATTGTCCTGTACCAAATTAAACTGGGGGCTTCCTTGCTATCATGAAAAGCAGTTATTAAGTCTTTTCATGTGGTGCACATATAATATTCTTTCTTATGTGGTGGACCTCACAAAAGCAATTTTATTCCAGATGTTCTCATGGATTTTGCAGGTTCTTAAAACAGAGCTGTGTTAACCAACCTTTCTGATATTTTGTGAGACCTTAGGCACAACAAGAAGGATTTTAGTAGCATGTGAGGGATAACTTCATTTTTTAATCTAAAAATTTTTTTTTGTAGGAAATTCAAAGAAAAAAAAACAAAGAAAATATTACTTTTAAAACGGGGTTGTGTTAACTAACCTCTCTGAACAAGGCTGTTTGCATTTGACATAGTGCTAATACCATTGGGAAAGGTATGAATCCTATTATTCCCCTTTTAACTATGGGCTAAATAGTAGGGCAGACTGAGGTTTTTAACCTTGGTATGGCAACTAGTCTAGGAGAAGGAAAACTGAATTGAAACTAGTTGTAGGTTGCCCAGTCAGCTGGGGCTGTAGAATACATGGACTGCATCTCTGCAGTGTCCTGAATATGACAATAAACAATCTGATGGTCAGGTTCTAGTAATGATGGAACTTTGGGGAATGCAGAGTACCTCTTCATTACCATTTCTCACTTTGGCCCAGCATGGTAGCACCTGATAAGGTCCTATCTATGGGTCAAATAGAACTAAACTGTGTACTTATACTAAACTGAATTGCTTGAAATAGAACCGTTTTGACATTTAACTGTGTGTAAACAAAAACTATACTAAACTGAATTGTTTGAATTAGAACTGTTTGACTAAACTGAATAGCTTGAAGTAGAAATGTTTGACAAACTTTGTACTATGCCATAAAACACAAACAAACCAGTTGCAGACCAGAGAGGAGAAAACGTTTTTTGCTTGAGAATTTAAAGAATTTAAAGACAGCTATTGATAAGCTCTCGATCATATGGAAATCAGACCTGACCGATAAAATGAAACGCAGTTTCTTCCAAGTAGCTGTCGTATCGATACTGCTATATGGATGCACTACTTGGATGCTAAGAAAACGGCTGGAAAAAAGGCTCGACGGCGATTACACAAGAATGCTGCGAGCAATATTGAACAAGTCCTGGCAGCAACACCCCACAAAGCACCAACTATACGGCCACCTATCTCCCATCATGAAAACTATCCAAGTTAGACAAACCAGACATGCAGGACATTGCTGGAGAAGCAGGGACAAGCTCATAAGTGATGTACTCTTATGGACCCCCACATATGTCTGAGCAAAAGCAGGATGGCCAGTTCGAATATACATACAGCAGCTATGTGAGGATACGGGATATAGCCCTGAAGACCTGCCAGAGGTGATGAACGATAGGGAGAAGTGGCGAGAGAGGGTCAGGGATATTCATGCTGGTGGCACGACATGATGATGATGAGCTATAAAGGAAGGACTATATCTATTTAAAAAAGAAATGGAGGAGATAATAGTGACCAATATTAATTTGTTTCTAAGATGTGAAGAAACTAGATTTTCTCACAAGTTTGGTTGGAAAATTGAAAATAAAGAAAATATATGGATTAATCCAGACTTGACAAGAACAGAAAGAGAAGTAACACTTGAGAAAAGGAGGTAAAGAAAAACAAAAAACACATTAGAAATGAAGAAAAAATGAAACTTAGAATAACAATGGAAAATCTATTAACATAAATGAAAAATTTAAACAAGTTGAGGAAAACAGAAAATTTGTAAATATTGCATACAATTGCTAATTTGTTGAGAAACAAAATATTAGAAGTAAAATTAATTGCTAGCAAGTATAAGATAATTTGTATTACAGAAACATGTCTGCAGAAAATATAAAAGAAGTGAAAATAGCAAAATGAAAATTAATTCTAAAGGTAATAAAATGATTTTTAAGGAGGATGCTATGTACCATAACCCTTTAAAAATTTCTAAATTTAATTGGTTTGAGAAAACTGTATCTTTGGTTTTAAGAATAACTGATTCTTATAATGAAGTTTGTTTACTTTTTGTGTGTAGTTGGTGAGTGTAGTCGAGGGTGACCATAAGGATCCCTTTTCAATTGCGACCATAAGGATCCCTTTTCAATTGCTTCTACACTGTTTGCCCAGTCGGCTGGGGCTGTAGAATACACCGACTGCTTCTCTGCAGAGGGGTAAGACCCCCCCAACAAGTGTCCTGGATATGACATTAAACAATCTGATGGTGAGCTTCCAGCAATGCTGGAGCTTTGGGGAATGCGGAGTACCCCTTCATTGCCATCGCTCCCAGGTCCACTCTGGCCTGGAGTGGTAGCACCTGATAAGGGTCCTATCTATGGGTTAAATAGAACAAAACCGTGCTTCTTTCACTATACTGATTTTTGCATTTAAACTGCTTATTTATGTTAAACTGAATTGTTTAAAATAGAACTGTTTTGACATTGGAACTGCGTACTAGTGCTGAACTGAATTGCTCGAAATAGAACTGTTTTTGACGTCTAAACTGTGTACTTATGCAGAACTGAATTATCTGAAATAAAACTGTCTGACATTTAAATCTGTATTGCCCAGTCAGCTGGGGCTGTAGAATACACTGACTGCACCTCTGCAGAGGGGTAAGACCCCACCCCCTAACGAGTGTCCTGGATAGGACACTAAACAATCTGATGGTGAGGTTCCAGCAGTGCTGGAGCTTTGGGGAATGCGGAGTACCCCTTCATTGCCATCGGTCCCAGGTCCACTCTGGCCCGGAGTGGTAGCACCTGATAGGGCCCTATCTATGGGTTAAATAGAACTAACAGCATACTTATGCTAAAATGAATTGAGTAAACTGAATAGCTTGAAATAGAAACGTTTTTGACAATTAAACCGTACTTACACTTAAACTGCGTGCTTATGCTTAACTGAATTATTTCAAATAGAACTGTTTTTCGACATTAAAACTGTATTTACCCTTAACTGAATTATTGCATATAACTGCTTGAATAGTTTGAAATGGAAATGTTTTTGACAATTAAAGTGTGTACTTATGCTAAACTTAACTGTTTTCAATAGAACAGATTATTTACATAAAAATGGATTTGGCGTTAAATAACCTACAAAGGTTGATATGCCATAAAACCAACCAACCAACAAACTAACCAACCATCCATTCCCTGTATTGCTCTACTTAACCCTTGATACATACCTTATAATGCTGAGTTTTAAGCAAGGCGACATCAAGTATCATTTTTTGAGTTTTTGGTATGACTTGACCTGGGATTGAACCCTGGTCTCCTGGACTCATTAGGCTAATGGCCCAGTTTTTATATATATATATATATATATATATATATATAATATGGTAAAGTTTTCTGAATTTGACAAGATGATTAGAATAAGTGGAAAGATGGATAAATCAGATAGTTCATTCTTTATTCAAGAATTTCTTGAATAAAGAATGAAATATTACTACTAAGCCCGTTTTAAGTATCTGTGTCACATGATATCCCACTGAGACGATGGAAGTGGGATGACTGCTCTCCTCTCGTTTGAACTAACAGTAACCTGACTTGGGTGACATCTAGTAGCCCTAACAAAATCGCCTAACCAGAGGGGGGAGGAAGGTAGAAGCCAAACGATTGGCTGGGACCCAAAACAGAAGTGGGGACTCCTTCCCGTCAGCGGAAATAAATAATAAGAAAGTTAGTTTTTTGGCAGGGTTCGTAGCGGGCAGGCGAACCAAAGCCAGTATTCCGGGTAGAAGACAAAAGAATATCTGAGACACGAGGGACCCGAGTTCTTCAAGCCAGTATTAAAAATAGTTATAAAGTCTATTTGCCCGTGAAAGAAGAAAGATTCTCCAGTGGAACCCCGTCGAAAAATAAGATAAGTAACTTTGGGGCTATTTCTCCTTTATACCCAAATTTTATATACCACCCTCTCTCTCTCTCAATTTGAAGAAACGAAAGAACAGAAAAGAAGAAAGACATTTATGTCCATGGACTGTTCAATTCATTATACATATTTGACACTTTGAAAGTATATCTCTTTGTATCGTAAAGGATTCATGTATTTTTATGTTATCACGTGGTCTAAGTTGTTCTTTGCAGTTCTGCTACGAATTTGTTGTGTCACATTTCCTTTTCAGCTTCTATTCGCCTTATGTTATCTTGCTTAGAATTGTCCTATTAATTCCTTTAAAATATCACACGGGAAACCGGAGTTGCCGACTACTACAATATAATATTATTACGACTAAAACCTATAGGTCCATATCTTCTGTTGTCGAGGGGAGGAAGTTTAGTGGCCTTGGTGGGTGTGTGGATAGTGTGAAATTTGGAACCCCTTGCCAGCGGCGGTCAGTCTAGCCCTAAATTAATCCCTCGCGTAATATGCCAGGTCTTATATGCCTGAGAGAAAAACTCTGAACGAGGACTTATTCTATAGGGTATCAAGTGCCAACTTGCCCCGTCTTCACACGTGCGAAATAAAGTCCCATTTTGGGATTTTAGTCAATTTGCCGTCACAATCTGATTTATCCATCTTTCCACTTATTTTTATCATATATATTCAAGTAAAGCAGATGATTATAAACTGCTAGAAAAATAATGAAATCAAATAACCCCCCCCCCCAAAAAAAAAACGTAAGATTAGTTACTGGGAAAGATTAGGAAAAATAGGATTAACTACTTTACTTGAGAGATGATGTTACTGAGACTTTTAAAATAATTAATGGAATTTCTAATTATGGTTGACATTTTTTTTCAATAATTCTCCTTGATCTGGAAATTTAGTTTTAATGCAGATTTCAAAAACTAAGTCTATTAACCAAATAGATTTTTGTGCTTATAGTAATATATTTTTCCAACAAATTGCCAAAGTAAGTAAAATTGGCGACCTTAGTCAAGGGTGACCAGAAGGCTCCCTTTTCAATAGCTACTACACTGAGGTGTAGAAGAGGGCGCTACTCCATTCCTGGATTGCTCTACTTTACCCATGATCCTTACCTTATAATGCAGAGTGTTAAGCAAGATGGGGCCAAGTACCATTTTTTGAGTCTTTGGTATGACTCGACCTGAGATTAAACCCCTGTTTCTTGGACCATTGTCGAACACTCTACTCATTGCCTAATTGGACCAAATACAGCAATATGTAAAAAATGTTATTCTTTGGTTTGGTTTCTTTGTTTAATGGCATATCAGTCTTTGTGGGTTTTTTAATGCCAGTGGGAGTTACTGTGGTTTAATGGCTTAAGTACTGGACTGTGGCTATGAAGTGAGTTCAAACACCAGTTGTACTGTTATGTATATCTTTCAGAAAGGTATAAAAGGCATGAACCCTCTTATTCCTCTACCTATGGGTTAAATAGTATCACTGCTGTTCTTCTACAAGGATGGCTTTGGTATTAAATAACCTACAAATGTTGATATGCCATTGAACAAAAATTTAATGCTAACGCCATCCTTCTAGAACAGCTGCGGTAATATTTAACCTCTAGCTGGGAAGAGAATTTATGATTAAATCGGATGATTTAAAAAATTATGGTAAGTAAAAGAATTTAAGATGGCATTATTTATTTAAGAAAAATAAATAAATTAATTAATTATTAATCTATCTGATTGATTATTAATTAATTAATTATTAATCTATCTGATTGTATCAATAGTGTAAATGTTTTGTACAATGATTAATTTTTTTTTTTTTTTTAGTAAGATAGTAAAAAAAAAAGAGATTCCCAAGGAAATATTAATTCAGAAAACTTAATTCTATTGCAATACAGAAAACTGCCATTGAATGATTTGAGCTATGCAAAGATACCAATGGTTGTCAAGTCGAATCCTTATGATAATTCAACAGTTATTACAAATCTTCTATTCTGTCATTAAATCTATAATTTCAATGTGTTTCATTAAAATAGTACCAAATTTTATGTCCATCCTATATTAGATGATAAACTTACAAGATTAACATTTAAAAATTTAATACTCAATACGTAAACATAGTATGATAGTATTTCTTGCTTCACAAAATAAGGATAAATATTTTATTCCTATCTTTTAACACAGACTTCCGTTACATCAAACAATGTAAACCTTCTACCAAAATGTGATTTGCAGAATTTTAGCATTTAATATTTAACCCCTTTACCTACCAATCTAGAGTATACTTACTTTCATATATTTATGAAAAATCTCTAGCAAAAAGGCCTGCACTATCTGTTCTCTATGAAACTACTATTGAATTATTTATAGTTTGAAGTATCATGTTGTTACTAATGTTCTGGCATGCAAAGGATGCAGAGCGTAGTTTTCAGTATGCACACTTTGTTGTTGGGGAGGTGCATTTGACACTTGTGCATACGGTATGTAAGAAGTTAACAGAACAAAAATGGAATTTAATTATGATTGTTTCATGTGATCCTGGTGCATGATGTTATTTTGCTAGAATCTCTATTTGTATTGATATTTGTGAGCCTTAATGCTGCTTGTGTGTGTATATAGGCAAACAATTACGGATGCAGACTATGCCAATGACATAGTGCTTCTGGCAAATACACCTGCCCAAGCCGAAATCCTGCTACATAGTCTGGAACAAGTATCTGCAGGTATAGGCCTCCATGTCAATGCACACAAGATGGAATACATGTGCTTTAATCAGGCAACATTTCCACACAAAACGATAGTTCTCTGAAACTGGTAGACAAGTTCGCCTTCTGAGGAAGCAGTGTCTCATCAACCGAGACTAGCAAAGGCATGTACAGCTATTGATAGACTATTGGTCATATGGGAGTCAGACCTGACTGATAAAATAAAACATAGTTTTTTCTCAAGCAGCGGTCGTGTTGATACTGTTGTATGGATGTACTACATAGACACTATCTAAACGTATGGAGGAAAAGCTTGATGGTAACTACACAAGAATGCTGTGAGTAATATTGAACAAGTTCGATCACTTACCACCCATCACAAAAATTATCCAAGTTAGAAGAACCAGACATACGGGAGACTGCTGGAGAAGAAGAGAAAACTCATTAGTGATGTACTCCTTGACCTCCTTACAGGGACGAGCAAAGGCAGGACGTCCAGCTAGGACCTACATACAACAGCTCTGTGCTAATACAGGATGTAGCCTTGAAGACCTACCGGAAGCAATGGACAATAGAAAAGGGTGGCGGGAGAGGGTCAGGGAGATTCGTGCTGATGGCGCAACTTGATGATAATTTTCGTCTGAACAATGGGAAGGGTTAACATTTTCATAGGTTTTATATAATAGGTATAATACATCTAGTTCTTCTGCAGTTTCTTCACCTCTTCTTTTTTTTTCTGTCTTCTCCCATTTTATTTTTCTCTGCTCCCTAACTTATTCCATTGAGTTTTCTATTGGTTGAAGCATTACTGATATTCTTCTTTGGATATGGTGTGAAGCTGCATCATTTTTCTTTTAATGTCCTCAAATCTTACTGCCAAGATAAATTTTCAGTTTGGGAAACAAGATAATATGAAGGATGCTGCACTTACATAATCCTGTTTAGCCAAAAACTCCGGCAGGGAAAAATATCTGGCCCAGTTTACTAGGGCTACAGAATATACTGACTGCACCTCTGTGGAGGAGTAAGACTCCTCCAACGAGTGTCCTGGATATGACACTAAACAATCTGATGGTGAGGCTTCAGTAATGCTGGAGCTTTGGGGGATGTGGAGTACCCCTTTATTGCCATTGCTTCCAAGTCCACTCTGACCTGGAGTGGTAGCATCTGATAAGGTCCTATCTATGGGTCAAATAGAACTAAACTGTACTTATGTTAACTGAATTGCTTGAAATAGAAATGTTTCGACATTTAACTGTGTGCAAACAAGAAATATACTTATAGTAAATTGAATTGTTTGAAACTTTTATTAAAATGACTTAATTGACCATAGTCAAGGTTGACCCAAAAGCCCCCTTTTCAATAGGTACTACACTGAGGTGTAGGGAAGGGCACTACTCCTTTCTCTGGATTGTTCCTAATGCCGAGTTTAAGCAAGGAGGCATCAAGTACCATTTTTTTTGGGTCTTTTGTATGACTCGACTTGGGATTGAACCCTGGTGTCCCGGGTCATTGGCAAACACTCTAACCACTACGCTACTGGACCAAAAAAGACTTAGTTTGGTGTTAAATGACCCAAAAAGGGCTGATACACCGAAAAACAACCAACCAATCAAAAAATATCGAATTCACTTGAACCCATGGGACCAAAGAAGTTGACAAACGCTTTTTATGTTTGATATAACTAGTTTTATTGAACCATTGGTTTTCGACTCAGCTGGCCTTTTCTGTGGGTTCCTGACTCTTATTTCATAGGGAAGAGAAACTCATTATATTTTCATTTTTACTTTAAAGCCCAAATAGATAAAAAATCTCTTTCTGCTCTGGGCTCTGTTTTGTGTGATATGTGGATAAAAAATTGAATGAATTAATATCATTAGATCCCTGACTACCTTTTGTTATGTGATATTGTGATATACTTTTAACCAATCCAAGTTTCTCTGGTCCAGTTGGCTGGGGCTGTAGAATATATCAACTGCATTCCTGCTGAGGAGTAAAACTCCCCCAATGAGTGTCTTGGATATTCAAATACTAATCTGATGGTGAGGCTCCAGTAATGATGGAGCTTTGGGGAATGCAGAATATCCCTTCATCGCCATTGCTCCTTGGTCCACTCTGGCCCAGAGTGGTACTATTTACCAACCCCTCCGCTCGGGCAGGATATGACACAAGGTCAATTTTTAAGCGGAGTTTAACAGGTTTTGAATTCAGAGTTTTCCTTCTCCTAGACTAGTTGCCTAACCAAGGCTGAAGAACCTAGTCCGTCCTACTATTTACCCATAGCTGGAGGGAGAATAAGGGGGTTCATACCTTTCCCAAGGGTATTTGCCCGAAAGTGAACGTAATAGCGCGACTAGAGTACGAACTCGCGTACTACGATTCCGCAGTTCATCGCTTTAACCATTACACCACGAGGACACTCTGGCCCAGAGTGGTAGCACCTGAAAGGGTTCTATCTATGGGTCAAATAGAACTGTTTTATATTCAAACTGTGTGCTTTGACATTTCAACTGAGTGCAAACAAATGACTCTTGCCAAACTGAATTGTTTAAAATAGAACTGTTTAATCAGTTAACTGTGTAATCGAATAACTGATGTTTAATTGAATTGCTAGTGATACATAGCAATATTTGAACCATTTGACTTTGTTGACTTATACTAAACTGAATATTTTGAAATAGAACTGTTTGATTATTTAATTGAATTGTTAGTGTTAAATAGCAATACTTGAAAACATTTAACTGTTTGAAAAATTTATTGATTAATAGTAAGTAGAATTATTTGTATTAGATAGAAATAAGTGAAACCATTTAATTGCAAAAAAAAAAAAAAGGAAAAAAAGCTTAGGCTCGTTTGAAAATGTGATCTACAGAATGAGTTTAGAAATCATATTTAATATATTTGTATGAAGAGGATTTGGCATTAAATAAGCTACAATGGTTGATATGCCATAAAAGTAAACCAAACCTATTCATGAATATATTTTATTTTGCTTAAACAGAAATTTTTCATGACTCAACCCAATAGTATTATGAAAAAAAAAAATTGTTTTCATTCTCAGTTGCAAATATTGATTGAATTTTTCTAATCTTGTTCTTACAGATTCAAAGAGGTAGTTAACCAATCCAAGACTGATTTGGTTACCCTAGGATATCCTCAATTCACACTGGATGATTTTTTTGACACGGTGAGGTTCATTTATCTTTTTGGCTTTCATTTCAAATACCAAATTCTGATTAAAGGATTTTGACCTGAGCATAATATATACAAGGATAATTCAATAAATTTAGGTGGATTTTGCTTTAAGAGTTGGCAATAGGAAGCATTGTTTACAGTTTCCCGACTTTTTCAAGGAAATCAAATCATGGGTCCTTTCAAGTCCCAGAAGACTGTTTCATGACCTTCTTTACTGAGCGCTGTGCCTAGAACTTTTCCTTTACTAGAGAATCAGTGTTTCTGCTCAGGATAAACCCTAGTAGCTAAACCCTTGTTTAGCCCATTTGTAAAGATTTTTTTTTTTTTTTTTTTTTGCTAAAATGTTTCTCCATAGACATTTCACATTCTTTTGTGAATTTCACATGATTTGCTCTTCTCAGCTACCAAAGATTTGATCTCAGTTAAAGCCTGGAAGACAATGATTTGCCACTATTTTGAATAGCCTCAAAACGAATATTTTTGAGAGAATAAAATAATTTTTGCTATATACTAATTCTGAACAATGCAGAGTTTAGATTTACTGGGAAGAAAAAACTGCTTCCCCCTCCCCCCAAATTCCCTTATTTATTTAATGACTGTTGTATCTACACACCTAAGTGAAAGGTTGGGACCTACCAGAAAACAAACTTCCTGGGTTGAAAGATGCAAATATTGTCCTTGTCTCCTTAGTATTCCATATTGTGTGAGTCTCCTAGACATAGAGCAGTAAACCCAACTGTTACCATTTTTAGATGATAGGGGCAGGAATTACCTGGGGGGGGGGGTATAGCCCTCTGGGGCTGGATCATTGCAGATCTGGTTGTCTGTTAAAAGGCTGAGAATCAGTGGCCTGTGTAGGGATTGTGTAATGATATAAGATGACGGCAGCTAGGAAGTGACCAGATCCATCTCTAAGAACAGAAGCAAGCTTGGCAGAACCTATTTATGTTTGAAGAATCTCGGGTAGTTCTGGCAAGACAAAGTCTCATTATACATGGATGAGAATCACCCATTGTTTCACCCTGGGCAGTCACTCAAAGCAGGCAATTACACTGGGTGCCCTCTATTAGCTAAGAGATTCATTCATTACCTTCACTGCCTTCACCCCAAGTTTTTGTTTAAGTGGGAGTGCTGACTTAAAATAAAGCTGTACTTGCTAGAATTCATCGTTGGAGACATTCTTTCACAGAGCATGTCTTTTTAGGATGATTCTTGGCCGTTCGGTTGGTAATCTTTTGGAAATTTCAAACTGACTCCTTTCTTTAATTCCCATAGGGATAGTGTGTTCCTTATCAACTGTCCATGTTGATCTCCCTCCCTGCTGAACTCAGGGCCAAGGGATTGAATTCACAACTTCTTGTTAGACTTCAACTAGAAGCTTTTGAGCAATGGGCTTACCTGAAATGTGAATATAACAACCAAGATGCAGACAGTCGTCCGAGACATGGAAATAGTGTAAATGTATATGGGGTTCTTGGCATCGTTGATACACCCATTATTTTGGAACATGTATATACAAACATTTACTGGAATTCACTTAGACTTTATTCTTGATCAAATGGTCCTTGTCGACTATGACGGACAAAGATGATGATGAGTAAATTGAAACATTCTGAATGCTGCAGTTCTATTTTTTTAGCGTATATCCCATATGTTTAGGGGAGACAAATAATTATTTTTCTTGGATTTGGGGGCATGTCTTGAGACACCTCATAGTCACTTGCCAATCTCATAATCTACCTCATTTTGCTCTCATCCTCATTCTTTGAATGATAAAGATCTGAGCTTTTTGTCTCAGTTCTTTGAACTATTAGGATGTACCTTTTTATTTCTGTTCATTGAATAAAGAGACACATCTCTCACCTGGCCATGGTACAGTAAAGTCAGCATGGCTTTACCATATAAATTTTCTACTCATTGCAGCAAGTAAGACTTTCACCATTTTCGTACTCTTTTTCATAAACTGCTTGTTCATGATCCATTTCAACATGTTTGTGTATGTTTTATTTTGCATGTATTGTGTTCCTGTATGTATAAATGAGCTCATCTTGATTTTCCTTCCATTTATTCAGTTTTAGTGTATCATTAAATATGAAGATGTGATTAGTTATTCAACATCACCTATATATATATATATATATTGTGATGTGAAAGGTTTACTTTTATCCCAGAACGGGGTTTTATTTTCGCACGTGTGAAGACGGGGCAGGTTTGCACTTGATCCCCTATAGAATAAGTCCTCGTTCAGAGTTTTTCTCTCAGGCATATAAGACCTGGCATATTACGTGAGAGATTAATTTAGGGCCAGACTGACCGCCGCTGGCAAGGGGTTCCAAATTTCACACTATCCACACACCCACCAAGGCCACTAAACTTCCTCCCCTAGACAACCTATAGGTTTTAGTCGTAATAATATTATATTGTAGTAGTCGGCAACTCCGGTTTCCCGTGTGATATTTTAAAGGAATTAATAGGACAATTCTAAGCAAGATAACATAAGGCGAATAGAAGCTGAAAAGGAAATGTGACACAACAAATTCGTAGCAGAACTGCAAAGAACAACTTAGACCACGTGATAACATAAAAATACATGAATCCTTTACGATACAAAGAGATATACTTTCAAAGTGTCAAATATGTATAATGAATTGAACAGTCCATGGACATAAATGTCTTTCTTCTTTTCTGTTCTTTCGTTTCTTCAAATTGAGAGAGAGAGAGAGGGTGGTATATGAAATATGGGTATAAAGGAGAAATAGCCCCAAAGTTACTTATCTTATTTTTTGACGGGGTTCCACTGGAGAATCTTTCTTCTTTCATGGGCTAATAGACTTTATGCTATTTTTAATACTGGCTTGAAGAACTTGGGTCCCTCGTGTCCAAGATATGTTTTTGTCTTCTTCACCCGTAGTAATTGGCTTTGGGTCTGTCTGCCACGGGCCCTGCCCAAAAACTGACTTTTTTACTTTCTATTTCTGCTGACGGGAAGGAGTCCCCACTTCCGTTTTGGGGTCCCAGCCAATCGTTTGGCTTCTCTCTTCCTCCCCCTGGTTGGGCGATTTCTTGGGGCTACTAGATGTCACCCAAGTCAGGTTACTCAGTACAGATAGCTTGCACTAATTTACTATCATGCCGTAACGGTCATTTTCTGACAGCTTGCTACTGTTCATTCCAACGCGAGGATAGCAGTCATTCCACTTCCACCGTCTCAGTGGGATATCACGTGACAATATATATATATATATAAAACACAGGACATAAACTGCATATTGCAATAGTTTTATGGTTTATTGTCAGGCAATACTAGATGACTTCAATTCTGTTTGTTATCAATTTTTCTCTACATATTGTTGGATTACAATCCATTGTTTACCTTCACTTCAGAGATTTCATTATTTTGTCGAGGCCACTTTGTATTAGTACACAGCAGATGTGAGCAATCTCAGCTGAAAATTTGAACTTGGTTTGGGGATTTTTATTTTTTATTTATTTATTTTTTTTTATTACCATCATGCCGGATTTCTTGATTTTTTTAAATTTTCTTCTTGCTAGTTTATTGATGTGTTATCTCGTGTGGAAAGCTCGTGCACACCAGAGGAGCTCTTCGATACTTTCAATGACCAAGGCGTATCGGATTATCTGATAGTGACTTGGAGGTGAGTAAGAAATTTTCTTCATTCTTATTGTAAACACCGTCAAAAAGTTTGTAGTGGTATTATTGCTGGATCCTGGGCTTTTTGAAGTGGGCATTGGACAGAGCTCAAGCTCTGGGGACATTAGAATGTTTGTTGGGGGCACCAAACTTTCTTGTTGAAGACACCACATGGGATAGTCAATTAAAAAAAAAAAAAATTAGAATAAGTATAATTATTAAAGGATGGAAAAAGTTTTCAGATCTAAATTTAAAAAAAAATGATCCAAACCTAGAAAAAGAATCTGATTAATCTTTTTTTTTGACTTACAAACAAATTTTATTTTGATTTGGACTGTTGTTACGCTTTGAAATGAACTACTTTACTTGCATCAATTAAAATATAGTTTAGGACATTCTTTTATGACTTCAAAATTTGATTTTTTTTTTTTTTTTTTTTTTGTCATCTTTGTCAAGTAAAAACCTTCCTTGTTTTATTTATGTTTTCATTGTTTCTTAAAACATTGGCTACTATTTCAAGACTAAATAGACCAGCATGAAAATTCTTTATTTCCTAAATGTTTTAATGATGTTTTTATTGTGCAACCAAGAACTATAGATAAGAAAGTTAAATACTACTGTCCTTCTAGAAAAGTGGCTTTGGCATTAAATGACCTTCAAAAGTCGATGTGTCATTAAAAAAATTGTTTTGGCTCAGTTCCAGGAGAGTTGCGAAAAAAAGTTAGTCCAAACCTGGATATAGGGGACATCTGCAGTGTTGATTAGTAAAGTTTCTTTACAGGATTCAGAACTGCTGCTCCTTCCACAAATTGTTACAGCCAATTAACTCTGGTGAGTCAGACCTGACCGATAAAAGAAAACACGTTTTTTTTTTTTTTTTTTCAAGCAGCAGTCGTGTCAATACTGCTGTATGGATGCACTACACGGACACTAACTGGACATCGCCCTGTCAGCTGGGGCTGTAGAATACGCTGACTGCACCTCTGCAGAGGGGTAAAACCCCCCCAACGAGGCTACCTGTTGGCTGTGGGTGGCGACCCGTGATGCTTAAGGACGGGATCCTGGTGGTTGAGCAGTACTTGGCCTGAAAATCGAGTGGTCAAGTCTCTTGCAACACACCACTTTGGCCCTTACTGGGCTAGACGGGCGGTCGGAGAGGCCCGATCCGATCAATCGGCTGGTCATGACAGTACTCTCTTAGATTTTTTTTTTTTTTTTTTTTTTAAAAAAATCTAAATGAGGACGATGGCTGTAGGGTCAATCATGCTGTGGAAAGACTCGTAGTCCTTTCTGTTCCTGGGGAAGTAGTTATCTTGGGAACGAAAACCCAGGGACAAAAAATTAATTCATCTATCACCAGCATGAGTATACTGAACATGTAGCCCTGATGTTGCTAGGCGAATGGGTTTTCCCCTAGGCACATCTCCATATGGGGCTCCGAGGTGGGTGGGGAGCATGTTCAGTGAAACTCATCCAACACTTTTATGGCTTCTGTTAAAACAAAAACCCAAGCAAAAAGACCCCATATTGAATGTGATTCAGACAATGATGAGCCATATCCAAGGTTCATCATTCTAGAATCAAAAGAAAAACTACCGCTAACAAAAATATCCCCCTTCATGATAGAAAAATGTATTTCAGCTCTAATATCACCCAAAACTGTAAAAAACTTGAAAAATGGAACCATCCTTATAGAGGTGACAGGAAAAAAACAAGCTGAAATAATATTAAAGCAAAAAAAAATCCACAACATAGATATAAAAGCTTACCCCCATGAGAGATTAAACACCTCTAAAGGGGGGATAAGAAATGGAGAGCTATCATTATGCTCAATAATGGAAATTAAAAATGAACTAAAAAAACAAAATGTAATAGACGTCAAAAGGATAACAATCAAAAAACAAAATGAAATAATTGAAACCAATACCTACATTCTAACCTTTAATAACCCAAAACCCCCTTTAGAAATAAAAATAGGCTATACAGTGGTTAAAGTTGAGACATATATCCCAAATCCCAGAAGATGTCATAACTGCCAGAAATATGGACACTTGAAGCAGCACTGCACAAGAAAACAAGTGTGTGTCAAATGTGGAGAGCAGGAACCAAACCACATAGAGGAATCCTGCAAAAACAGCCTAAACTGTAACAATTGCAAAGGGAATCATAGAGCAGACTCAAAGTACTGCAAAATCTGGGAAAGGGAAAAGGAAATTATCAAAATGAAAATCACCAAAAACATTACCTTCCCTGAAGCAAGAAGACTCATAGAAAATCCCTTTAACAAATTAACATTCTCTCAGGTAACCAGGACTCCCTCAAGCCAAGTAGAAAACGAAGCAAAAACACAAATAAAAACAACAAAAATAGAAGAAGAATTAACAAATTTAATAAATGACCTACATGAACTAATCAAAACCCTTAAAACTATTATACCCAATGTACAACTAACTCCAACTGACAAATCAAAAAACATCCCTTCAACCTCTAGCCAAAAAAATGAAACGCTAACGATCAAAAACAGAAACCGATCAACCTCAAGAACCAGAGAAAAAGAAGAAAAACAAAAACCTACTCAACACACCCCTTCAAAAACCAAAAATAAATCCAGAAACATAGAAAGTATGGAAACCGAAATGGACTCGACACCTAAAATCGAAAATACAAAAATTAAATAGTACACCCTAAACCCAAGACACACACTGCATAAATAGTTATGGCCAAATACCAAAATACCCACAAGATAATCCAATGGAACTGTCGTGGCTACAAGGCAAATTACAACAAACTCCAGCTGTTAATAACTGAACAAAATCCTACCATTATATGTCTCCAAGAAACATTCAAAAAAAGCAATGATAAAACAAACATGAAAAATTATGAGCAATATGACTATATACATGACACGGGACTAAGAGCTTCGGGTGGTGTATCAATCCTAATAAGGAAAAACATTCCCCAAAGCAAAATCAACATCAGCACCCCCCTGCAGTAGCAATTTCAGCAACTTTACACAAAACCACCGCCATCTGCTCTATATACATTCCACCTCAAGACCCTATAAACGAAGAACAGCTAAATAACTTAATAAATCAACTCCCTAAGCCATATATATTGATGGGAGATTTCAATAGCCACAACATTTTGTGGGGAAGCAGGACAACGAACAAAAGAGGTAAGACCCTTGAAAAAATCATTAATAACAACCTATGTCTCCACAATCGGAAAGCTCAAACCCACCTAAGCTCATCCTCAGGTACATTCTCTGCTATAGATCCAGCCACCTTTATAGAATATAACTGGAGGGTACATGAAGATTCCTGCGGCAGTGACCACTTTCCAATCATAATAGAAAATACTAAACCAGGAAAATCAGACCCACAAACAGTCTCAAAAACCCCACGATGGAACTTCAAAAAAGCAAACTGGCAAGCCTACAAAAAAACTATGCCTTGACACCCTAATCCCAGAAACAAATACAAACCAAGAAGAACCTATAATACATTTCACAAATACCCTAATTAATATAGCAAACAAAACCATACCTAAAACTACAACATCCCCAAAACATAACAATCCCTGGTTTACGGAGGAGTGCAAAACTATGATCAGAGAACGCCAAAGAATCCTCAGGAAATTTAAAACCAACCCTTCATCAGAAAATCTAGACAAATATAGACAACAAAGAGCTAAAACTAGACGCACAATTAAAGAAGCTAAAAGGTCCTCCTGGAGAAACTTCACTGCAAAAATAAACTCAAATACTAATCCCAAAACAATTTGGAACTTTGTAAAGAAAATATCAAATAAAACTGTCCACACTCCTATAAATCATCTCTCCCAAGGAAGCACAAAAGCTTTGAATGAAAAACAAATAGCTAATCTGATGGCAGAAAACTTTGCCCAAGCATCATCTACCAAAAAATATTCCAACAAATTTAACTCCATCAGAATCAAAGAAGAAAAGAACAAAATAAAGTTCACCTCTGACGATACTAAATGCTACAACCAACTTTTCACCCTAGATGAACTCCAAAATTCATTATCCAAATCCAATAACTCAGCTGCTGGTCCAGATGAAATCCACTACACATTTCTTAAAGAATTACCTTCAATTTCCCAGAAATATCTCCTAAACATATATAACAATATCTGGATCTCAGGCAATATCCCTACTTTATGGAAGCAAGCTACAATCATCCCCATCCTCAAAAAACAAAAAGACCCAACAAATCCCACCAGCTATAGGCCCATAGCCCTAACTAGTTGTGCATGCAAAACTTTAGAAAGGATGATAAACCAAAGACTAATATGGTTTCTTGAATCAAATAAACTGCTCTCAAACCTACAAGCAGGCTTCAGAACAAAAAGAAGCACAATGGACCAGGTGGTTCATATAGAAACTCTAATCAGAGAAACATGCATAAAAAAGGAACACCTGGTGGCAGTCTTTTTTGATCTTGAAAAGGCCTATGACACAACGTGGCCATACGGAATTCTCAAAGACCTTAAAAACTTTGGGTTACAAGGTAGACTTCCCATCTTCATCCAAAACTTTCTTGAAGACCGATCTTTCAGGACACTGATTGGCAGCACATACTCTGATTTGAAGCCACAAGAGGTGGGAGTTCCTCAGGGCAGTATTTTATCAGTATCCCTATTTATAATAAAAATAAACAGCATAACATCCTGCCTCCCTCCAGAAATCAAAGGGTCATTATATGTAGATGACTTCCTCATCTGCTATAATTCAAAAAACATGACAACCATAGAAAGGAAAGTACAACAATGCATAAATAAAATCCAAAAATGGACCACAGAAAATGGATTTACAATTTCAAATAGTAAAACAAAATGTGTACACTTCTGTCAAATCCACAAGATGCACAACCACCCTAAACTTACATTAAATAACACTGAAATACCCATAACAGATGAACATAAATTCCTTGGCATTATCTTTGACTCTAAATTATCCTTTATCCCACATATAAAAAAGTTAAGAATAAAATGCAATCAAGCCATGCAACTATTGAGAGCCATAGCCCACACAGACTGGGGTGCTGATAGAAAGACACTTATCAAGCTATATAGATCTCTAATAAGATCAAAACTTGACTATGGCTGCTTCATATACGGAGCAGCCAGAAAATCCTACTTACAACGACTGGAAACAATACACCACCAAGGACTTCGCCTTACTTTAGGAGCCTTTAATACTTCCCCAAAGGAAAGTCTATACATAGAAGCAAACGAACCCCCTCTCTATTTAAGAAGACAAAAATTAGCACTACAGTACTACATCAAACTCATCTCCTGTCCACAAAATCCTGCTTATGACTACACCGGCAAAACAAAATATGAAAACCTGTATCAAAATAACCCCAAAAAAATCAGACCTTTTAGCTTAAGAATAAGTGACCTCCTCAACGAAATCAAAATCAACACTAAAATAGTACACCATACCATACTCTCCAAAACGGCACCATGGACCATAAGGCAACCAACTATAAACTTAGAACTGGCTAAGTTACCCAAAATAAAAACACACCCCATCACTTATCAAGAGAAACTCATAAAAATACAAAATAAGTTCCCAGATCACTATCACATCTATACAGACGGATCCAAACAAGGAAAAAAAGTAGGCTATGCTGCTATTTCTCAAAAAAAAGAAACCCTAAAACGCCTACCTAATGAAGCTTCAATTTACAGTGCAGAAACCACAGCCATTGATCTAGCTATGAATATCATAGCAAATCATAAAGCTTCCAAATTTATCATATACACAGACTTCAAATCAGTCCTACTAGCACTACAGAACAGAGATACATCATCCCCCTTGATCACAAAGCTCCTAAACAAACTAAACACCCTCTCTAAAAATAATAACATCATATTCACCTGGATACCAAGTCACATTGGCATCCAAGGAAATGAAAAAGCAGACAAAGCTGCAAAAAAGCTCTTCAAATTGATATGTGCAAATCAAAAATCCCATATACAGATCTAAAACCAACCATAAAGAAATTTATATCAGACAAATGGCAGAAATCATGGGACAATCAGACCCAAAACAAACTCCATGAAATACAAGAAGCTATCGGAGAGTGGCCAACAGGCTACAGAAGCATCAGAAGAGAAGAAGTAATACTTGCCAGATTGCGTATTGGGCACACCCACATTACTCATTCACACCTGTTAAAAGGGGAGGATGCCCCAGTGTGCCCATCATGCAAAGTACAACTCACAACCAAACATATCCTTCTAAATTGTAACAACCTTAAACATATCCACACCAAGTACTATCAAGCAAGAAACCTGAGGGACATCTTTAAGAATACAAACCCTGAAAACATTTTTAATTTTCTAAAAGAAAGCAACTTTTTCAGCAAGATATAACCAAACATCTCTATAGAACTGCTACTTTAATGACTGAAATTCAAAATAACCTTTTTGGCATTAAATGACCCACAGGGGTTGATATGCCGTTAAACAAAACTCAAACTAACTGGACATATGGAGAAAAAGCTTGACGGCAACTACACAAGAATGCTGCGAGTAATATTGAACAAGTTTTACTAATTCTTTTTGCCATTTGCTTTACTTGTTTAAGACTACATCTTAATGTTCTGTTACTTATCATGTCACACAACTAAGAAAAACAAGTGTTTGTATTGATTTCTAATTTCTGTTTTTAAAAATAGACTCTTTATTCTAATTTCCTTTACAGATTACTGGTTACTTGTTATCTGCAACGGAATGGAGAATTCTTTGCTAATTTTCTTGAAGGGCATCGGGACATTAAAGAATTTTGTTGTCAGGTTTGTGAATGGATTTTATTTTTACCTGCCGCTTTGACTTGTATCCTTTGATAAATAAACTTTGTGGGTATCTTTAAAAATTCAGAGACTAGAGAGTCCCAATGGCATAGTGACATCGTTGTGAGTTTGAACTCCAGTCACACTATTATATTCACTTTCAAAGGTATGTAATGTAATGTTGGCGACCGTAGTCAAGGGCAACCAGAAAGCTCCCTTTTCAATAGCTACTACACTGAGGTGTAGGGATGGACGCTACTCCTTTCCAGGATTTCTCCACTTTACCCTTGATACGTACTTTATATTTGCTGAGTGTTAAGTAAGGAGGTATCAAGTACCGTTTTTAAAGTCTTTGGTATGTTGCGACCTGGGATTGAACCCCGGTCTCCAGGACCATTGGTGAACACTCTGCACACTATTCCCTTCAGCTATGGATTAAATAGTACCACTGCTGTTCTACAAGGATGGCTTGTATATTAAATAACCTACAAAGGTTGATATGCCATTAAACAAAGAAACCAAACCAAAATCAAATTGCTCTGTCAGCTGGGGCTGTAGAATACATGGTGTCCTTGATATGACACTAAACAATCTCGTGGTGAAGTTCCATTAATGCTGGCACTATGGGGAATGTGGAGTACCCCTTCATTGCCATCGCTTCCAGGCCCATACTGACTCGGAGTGGGTAGCACCTGATAGGGTCCTATCTCTGGGTCAAATAGAACTACACTGTGTACTTATGCTAAACTGAATTGCTTGAAATAGCACTGTTTTGACATTAAAACTGTACTAATGCTAAATTGAACTGTTTGAAATATAACTGTTTATATGTATAAAACAGATTTGTCATTAAATAACATACAATGGTTGATGTGGCATCAAACCAAACTCAAATATTCAGTACCAGTTAAACTTATAAAGAACTGTTTCAGTGTATATGAAAGACAGTTTGGAAACTCAAAGAGATAGGGGAATGTCCTTGTGGTGTAATAGTTAAAGCGATGGACTGCGGAATCGTAGTAAGCGAGTTCGTACTCCAGTCGCACTATTACGCTCACTTTCGGGCAAATACCCTTGGGAAAGGTATGAACCCCCTTATCCTCCCAGCTATGGGTTAAATAGTATCACTACTGTTCTTCTAGGAGAATAGCTTTGGCATTAATTAACCTACAAAAGTTGATATGCCATTAAACAAAGAATCAATCCATCCATCCATCAAAGAGATAGCTGACTGAAATGATTAACACATTAATAGAGTATGAACCCTGTGACTACAACTGGAAGCAATAGACCTCATTCTCAGCTTTTCTCCATTGTACAAAAAAACTAGACTAGACAGGTGTTAGAACCTTATCCTGAGTATGACACTAAACTGCACTCTGTAGTGAGGCTTCTGTTCTGAAACTCCCATTACTCCCAGGTCCACTCTGATGCAGAGTGGTGGTATCATCTGTGGCTCAAATAGATCTGTTTGAAAATTATTTGTATTGAATAATAATGCTTGAAACCATCTGTGTGCAAACAAATAATTATACATAAAAAAAAAGAAAATTCAGTGGAACTTTGGAAAATATAGTTATGAGTACAATCATAAACTGGGGGAGTCTCCATGGTGTTGTGTCTAACATGCTGGACTGCAATATCATTGTAAACAAATTTGTATTCCATTTGTGCTATCATGTTCATTTTCAGACTAATACTCTTTGAGAAAGGTATGAACCCCCTTATCCCCACCAGCTATGGGTTAAATAGTACCACTACTGTCCTTCTACAAGGAATGCTTTGGCAAAGGTTGAAATATCACTAAACAAAGATACCAAGCCAAACAATCCAAAATGCATTTTGACTTTAAATAACCCATAAGGAGTTGATATGCCATTAGACAAAACAAGTGTTGAATGTGTTTTTTGTAAAAGAAAATGTGCTGTGTATGTATATATATATATATATATATAGCAGTAAGTGGTTATCACTAACTCACTTGGTGGGTTAGTGGCAGACCAAATGCAGTATAATGCAAAACGAGATATATATATATGTGTGTGTGTGTGTCCGCTTCATAACTTAAGTTTCATGTATTTGAATTACTATATTCAAATGAAACGTTTTATCTGATGATTATTTATATATATATATATATATATAAATGGTTGAAACACTTATTTGGTGTAGTTGATGTATTTATTTATTCATTTTTGCCAACAAGTTTCGACTTCAAAATTTGCCTACATGCAAAAGCATTCTATTAAAACATTTTTTAAGTATGAGAATAGAAATAAAATAATAACAGAAAAATTTTCAAGTCCAGTCATCATCAGGGCTAGCATATATTCTGTCTGATCTGTTTTATTCCCTTTCTCTCTCACACACACACACACACACATTCTTTTCCCTCCCCAAATACCTGAAACTTAGTTATGAAGCAGACATGAAATAGTCAGAAAACAATTTTTTTTTTTTTTTTTTTTTTTTTTTTTTTTAGGTTTTATTCAGTTCTATTGGGCAGTATTTTATCACTTTCTTTAACAATTTTTTTTTTTTTTAATTGCAAATTTAAGTTTACTGTAGTATTTTATTTGGCACTAATTTTATTTATTATGCAGGAGGTGGAGCCAATGAATAAAGAATGTGACCATATCCACATTACTGCCTTGACCTCGGCAGTTGGGATCCCTGTCCGAGTGGAATACATGGACCGTGGTGAAGGTGGCCTGGTCAACCATCATGACTTTCCGGAGTGTTCCAAACCGGCTATCACACTTTTGTATCGACCAGGACATTATGACATCCTTTACTGATCCAACTGCTACTCTTCTTTTTTTTTTTTTTCTCTCCTCCCCCCACTTTCACTGTGTTAGCAATTGCAATTCTTTTTTTTCCTTTCATTTGATCTGAAAAATTTTTTTTGTGACTTCATATTGCAAGGACACTAGTAATGCAATAAAATACAGTTCTGTGTTTTATTATTAATTCATTGCCTGTGACAAAAAGTAACAAAATAGAGGGAGCTTAAAATTCAAATTAGTCAAGGGAGCTAATTCAGAAATATCATTTACGATTTGCCATTAACCAAATGACCTAAAATTGTGTATATGTGGCCTAAAAATTAATTTCTTTATCATCAAGTTATCCTTTAGCCTAAGTTTTTTATCTAGCTGAATGTGCATATAATATATATATATATATATATATATATATATATATATATAAGAGAGTCAGCTAAAAAATTCATAGGCTGCCTAAGATACTCAACCAAGGTATTCTACTCTTCTCACGGAAAATGACCAAATGAAGTTTATTTTTCAACATAATCTATCTTGTGGTGCACACTTCTTGTGTGTTGCAGTGCTTGGATCCCATTGGTTAAAAAGTCATCAACTGTGGATATGACATTATCATAAGTACTTTTCAGCTAACCTTTGCAGAATGGCCTTTAACCTAAGTTTTATATCTCGCTGAATTCTTGTATGTGTTATGTGTGTGTGTGTGTGCGCACATGAGGTTTGATTGAAAAGTTTATAAGCTGACCAAGATACTTTCATGGAATATGACCAAATGTGGTTTATTTTTCAAGATAGTCATGCATAGTCCACACACTTCTTCCATTAGTGTTGCAGTGATTGGACCTCATTGGTAAAAAAACTTATCAACAGTAAATTTATCATATGAACTTTTCAATCCACGCTTATGTGTGTGTGTGTGTGTGTATGTGTATATATATATATATATATACACACACACATACATACATACATTCAGATGGGAAAATAACATTGGAAAATCATACATTCGGATGGAAAATCATAAATGGGCCTCAATTTATAAATGGTTTACAGTAAATACATACACCAATCAGTGTGTGCCAGTTCCAAAATGAATGGTGAAGTGTAACTAAATCAAAATGGGCATTGCTCTTCAGAGTTTTGCAATTTTATTTATAATAAAAAAAAAAGGAATAAATGTGAATGCAAGTCTTTGTAATAAAATCAGTGCTCAAATGTCCCTGAGCAGAGTAGTATGTAAAGTACAAAGATGATTACTAACAATACCATCACTGTAAATTTTCATGTGTCAAAAAAATAGTTTTGCCATGGTCGTCTGTCAGTGATAGCACTGTAAGTAACCACTTATTGTAAAGGAATTCCAAGTTTGGGTTTAGGAAGTCCATAATTTTTAGGGTTTATAGAATGATAACCATTTAATGAAGACTACATTTTGTCTTTTGTTATAAGTTATATAAAAAAATGAATCTCTAAAGAGGAGAAATTCTGGTGTTAATTATCTCATGACAATACCTAAAATTTATGGTCTTTCTGAATTTGTATTTTTTTAAATGATGTTGTGTGTGTTGTCTGTTTCCAGCACAATAAGAAAATCTAAAACGCCAAAAAAACCTGTTGTAGCAGCAAAATAAAATCTGAATTGCCTACAAATGAAGAATGTATACCAAATCACCATAACAACTAAAGAAAACACAGAATATATATGTGTGAGTAACAAAAGTCCTCTGGAAACATTGGAGTTATGTACACAAAACATTTAACTATAAAACTAAAAACAACATTTCCTTGACACAGATGGGGGTTGAATAAATCAAACCCAAAAATATCTACTGAAATGGCAATGGAATGTTGTGGGAAATTGTATGACTTCAAATATATATTATTTTGGAGATGAGTATAGTTCGTTCCTACTATTACTCATATTTTTTTTAATATCATAAAAAAGTAAAGTTGGGACCTTAGTCGAGGGTGACCTGAAGGTTCTCTTTTCAATAGCTACCAGACCGAGGTGTAGGGTGAGGAGTGCTACTCCATTCTTTGAATTGCCCCACTTCACCCTTGATCTATAACTTATAATGCTGAGTGTTAAGCAAGGTGGCATCAAGTGCCATTTTTTTTTTTTTCAGTCTTTGGTATGACTTGACCTGGGATTAAACCAGACAAACACTCTACTCATTAGGCCAATTTGAGATTATAGTATATGTTGATTATGTATGTTATGTTCTTTATAACAATTTATGTTGTGTTTAATATTCTGATTAATACTTTTTTTTTTTTTTTTTTTTTTTTTTTTGTTATTAGTTGGATAAATTCTTATTTTATTCAGTTTTCATCTACAGCTAAATTACAATGGAACGGTTAGATTACAAAGCTGTGAATGTATCTTCAGTATTTAATACTATGTCCCATGATAGTTGTTACATTTGCATATAAATTTTAAACTTGGTTTAGTTTAGCACTAAGCCTGAAGTATGAGGTACCTAGTGAGAATCAACCTCATTATCTGCTAGTCCAGCTCATGAACTGTAAATACCATCCTTGGAATTTACTAAATTTCTGCTTTGTCAGATGCACTGGCCTCAGATTGCTTATCAGTGTCTGCCATTCCTGAATGGACACTCATCTGATTCAACGTTGCTTAATTTTAGTGATCAGTCTTTTAATGATGATTTGACCATAAATCAGGATAGAGAACATGTTGTTGAAGTACGAATGGCAAATATGGTAAAAAAAAACTCCAGCAATATTTACTTTTGATAGTTTTCTTTCTGCAAGACTTAAAATGTTATCTGTTCATCTCTCTCAGCAATATTCTTGTTTTCAAACAATTTAAGCAATAATCTTTGTGTTGCATTTATATGAAATGGAGTTAATATTATAAAAACACTTTGCTTGAATTGATAACAAATTCCTCTTCTTTAGCATCTCCTTAGATAAATCTACAAAAGTTTTGGTGCTTTTATAGAGTTGGTCAATCAAAACATGTTGTTTCTGTGATAATATTAAATGAATTATATAGATGTGTAATACTAAGATTCACTAGTCAGTTTCAGTGATTTTTTTATTTTTTAAAAATTGAACAATTACATTTAATTCTCAAAACTTATCTACAATTGTTGGTATAGACATTTTAGTGGTTTAGGGAGGGAAAAACTGAAGATATTTGGCCTATTAGCAAGGTGAAAATGTAATTTTTAAATGTAGCTGTTCAATTTAAAAAAAAAAAAAAATGAAACAAATGACTGAAACTTTATCTTATCAGGATGGCGAATATAAGTATCATATTTCTGTATTATTTAAAAAATTCCATTTAAAACGAAGGCACTTATATAGAATGATTAAAGAAAATTTCTAGTATTTCTATGATAGTGTACAAATAATTATATTATAATGTTTACATTCACCAATAAGTTTCTGTAATTTATTTATAACCCCACCCACCCATCCGAGCATTTATATTTAATTCCTAAAACTTGCAAATCTTCTTATATTGGGTATGATACTAAACTGCATCTGATGGTGAGACTCCAGTTCTGGAGTTCATAGGAAAATGAAACACTCCTTTATTGCTATTACTCTTAGGTCCACTCTAACCTGTATTGGTAGTATGAGTCAAATAGAACTGTTCAATCATTTACTAAGGATTATTATTAGTTATTTGAAACCATACAACTATGCACAAATTATTTATATTACATAGGAATACTTGATCAATAGAATTACTAATGTTAAATAAAAGTAAAGTTGGTGACCGTAGTCGAAGGCGACCGGAAGGTTCTCTTTTCAATAGCTACTACACTGAAGTGTAGGGGAGGGTGCTACTCCTTTCCCTGGATTTCTCCACTTTACCCTTCATACGTACCTTATATCGCTAAGTGTTAAGCAAGGAGGTATCAAGTACCATTTTAAAAGTCTTTGGTATGACGCGACCTGGCGTTGAACCTGGGTCTCCCGGACCATTGGCGAACACTAGCAGTATTTAAAACCATTTAACTGTTTGCAAACAAATGATTGATATTAGATAGAATTATTAATGTTAGATAGTAGTACTTGAAACCATTTGTGTGTGACCAAATTAGCTCTAACTCATTTAAAGATAAAGTTAATTGTAAACTGTTTGTTTACAAGTCATTTATAAACAGAATTTGGCTTTCAATACCCCACAAGGGTTGATATGCTGTAAAATACTAATCAAGCAAATATATCTATAGTCGGTGGTTGGTATGGACATTTTTGTGATTGAAGGAGAGAGATTAAAAAAATATGACTGATTTGAAAGATATTATTTTTACCTGTAATTGAAGCAAGTAACTGAAACTTACTGTACAAAAAATTAGATTGAAATATATTTTCATTCATCATCCAGATAAGAGTAAGTTTAAGAAATTGTCTTCATTTTATTTGTATTTTTTTTCTACTGAACAGTTACATTAAAGTCCCCAAAACTACATATTGGCAATCAGTGGTATGGCCATCTCTGGTTGAAGAAGGGAAAAATTATAGAAACATGGTATATTGTCAGGCTGAAGATGATGTAATTTTTAAATGTAATAGTTTCATTAAGAAAATTAAAATAAATGACTGAAACTTACTACTATCTGGATATTGAATATAAGTATTACATTCTTATATAATATTTTTGTATATTACTGTAGATGTTTCTTCAGAGGAATATTCTGGACAAGTATCAAATAATATAAATAATTAGTGACCTGATATAAACAAAGATCAATTAAAGATATCAAAATGTTAATTGTTTTTAATAATAATAATATTACTTTTAGTCTCTTATAAATTTAGGATTATTCATATATCTGAATATAATATTAATTTTATTTGGATAGTAAATGTGAGTATTAGGTTTCTATGTATTTGTTTTTTGTACAATAACAAAGAATTTCTTTGAACCATTCTGCAGTTTATAACCAAGTATATCCAGTGGTTCCTATCATAATTTAAAAGAATAGTTGAATGTCACCAGCTTTTTTTTTAATGTGGTGGTGACTCTTCTCTTATTTCTTTTCTTGATAAGACCCCCACTTCTTTAAAAAAAAAAAAAAAAAAAAAAGTGTCCTGGGTATGACACAAAACAGCATTTGATGTTGAGGCTTTAGTTTTGGACATCTGAGAAGTGTGCTGTACTCCTTCATTGACATTACTCCCTGGTCCACTCTGACCTGGAATAGTAGTAGTCAAATAAGTCAGTTTTGAAAATTATTTTTATATGATAGGAATACCTGATATCATATAGCTGTATATAAATAGGATGCCTTGCTTAGTGTAATGGTTTGCAAACTAGTCAAGCAAACTGTTACTTGTGAGTTTAAGTCTCACCAGGTGCCCAATACATTTGGCACAAGCCCGCAACTGTGCAAATCTTAGTAAATAACTCTCAATGCGTATAAAGTATTGGTTGGAGATGCATGGGGTGTAAAGGTTCATTGTAGAAAATGAACATGGTGAATAGAGTTCAAATCCAGGATGAAGCTGTCTGCATTTCATATAGTGCTAATAAGCTTGGGAAAGGTATGTATCCAACTATTCTCCCTCCAGCTATAAGTAACTTGTAGGGCAGACTGGGCTCTTTAGCTTTGGTATGGTAACCAGTATTGAAGAAAGAAAATTCTGAACTCAAACCTGTTAAACTGCTTTAAAAAATGAGCTTGTGTCACATCCTGCTTGTATGGAAGGGTTGGGTAAATACGTGTAAATTATTTGTATTAAGAAAAGTTGAAGTTATAATTGTTAACTCGGGATTATTATTAGTTAGTTGATACCATGTAACGATTATTAGATATAATTACCTGGAACCTAGATTCTCAGTTCAAAGATTAATGCAACACAATCTTCCCCTTCATTACTATTACTCCCAGGTTCACTTTGACCTGGAGTTGTAGGACCTGTTACGGTCTCATCTATGGGTCAAATCAATCAATTTGGAAATTATTAGTGGTAGGTAGAAATACATGAAGCTATATAACTGTATGCAAACAAATTAAATTGAAATAGTTACTTGAAACCATATAACTAAACACAAAAATGTAAATATAAATATTCAATGTATGCAATTCCCTAACCTCTCTGCCTAAACTAACCCTAGATAAGGTGGAATGCCATTAAACTCAATATAGTTGTTTTCATGTATACTTAATTCCATTAGTAATTCGGTCATCTCACTCTGAAGACCCTATCCGACTGGTTACAGTGAACAATCATCTAAATGATTTTATATTCTCAAACACATACACACAGATATATGGACTTTAGTATAAAAGTATAGATTCCGGGGGTCGTGTATACTGGTCAATACCAACATAACATAACCCTTTCATTCCAAACACACATTTCTCATTGAAGTACAACTCTGCTTTGACCTCATTGTGAAATCTCCTTTTCTACACCACTGTTGGAATGGTGGAGTGTTAATAGTTCAAAACTGTCTGAATGGCGTACCCTCAGTTGTGGATTGTCTAGCTTGATATTCAAAAAGTGTTGTGATTCATATAGGTATAGGAAACAGGTGTTTCCCAAACCAATAAGCCATGGTAATTTTCTGGTGATGAATATTCTGAACTGGATCAGTTAATCCTTTTTCTGGAAGAACGCTAATGCCAATGGATTAAATATAAAGTTTAATAACAGTATATTTAGTAAAATATAATCAACTATTGTATGGTTATACAAAACAGAATACTGCTTCTGGACTGGCTATATGTATGTTGGTTGGCTGGCACTTATAAGCTTCTACGGTGTTTTATCTTTGGCTGACTGCTATCAAAATTGTATGTGTACTCGATCTCTCAGTACAAGTCGATCTATTTTCTTCACAGTCCAAACATTGACTAACTTGTGACATTGAACTGTTATTATATGTATATCTCTTCATAATCCGAATCTATTCCCATGCTGAAAATATATCCCAATTTGGCTATTGTTCAAATAAAGTTCAAGGGTCAATTACTAACCCAAAACAGTATCCCAGTATTGTCAAGTCATAGCTGGCTGTTACCTCTAGGCAGCTTTGAAATTCACAGTATTTGACTTTTCACTTTTCTGGGTCATCCCTGGTCTTCTCAGTATTCAATCTGTTCTCTGAGAAAACTATAAAAATCTTTGCCCATTCAGCCCGAAATGGTAGCACCTGATAGGATCCTATCTATGGGTTAAATAGAACTAACTGCATACTTATGCTAAACTGAATTGTTTCAATTAAAACTGTTTGACTGAACTGAATAGCTTGAAATAGAAATATTTTTGACTATTAAACTGTACTTACATTTAAACTGCATGCTTATGCTAAACTGAATTGTTTGTAAAAGAACTGTTTTTGACATTGAAACTGTATTCACATTAAACTGAATTGACATTTAAATGTGTTAACAATCTGTACTTACACTAAATTGAATTAGCTGAACTAGAACTATTTGACTAAACTGAATGGTTTGAAATAGAAATGTTTTTGACGATTAAACTGTCTACTCATGTTGAACTGAGTTATCTGAAATAGAACTTAATTTTGTTTAAAAATGGATTTGGCATTAAATAACCTACAAAGGTTGATATGACATAAAACCCAACCAACCATAAAAATCTGATTTTTCATATTAACCCAATCCAGAAAGCCATGAAAAAAATAGTCTATGATATTCTCAAAAGCAAGTAAACTCTGTTACTTTACAATCAGTTAACTTTGCCGCACTATTATTACATGATATTAATGAATTTATTGGGAATTTTCAAAGAATTTTAATGATCACATTTAGTGGATCAAGGGTTAGATGCTAAAACATTCATTAATTTTGATTTGTACAAGGTTTACTCACTCCCCACTCTTATCACAATTAACTGGGACCTCTAATCTATGACAGCAAGGAACAATTCCAAAAGGAATCCCTGTTTTTTAGTTTCTCTTACTTTCATTTTGTGGGCAAAATGTTGTATATCAATATACAGTTTTTGTGTAAGTTTTCATGTAATTTGGCAAAATATCTGCAGCAAAGATATCTACTGTACTGGTCTTCAGCTCAGTTGACTGGGCCTATAGAATACACGGACTGCATCTTTGTTGAGGGGTAAAACAGCCACCCCAATGAGTGTCCTGGATATGAAATTAAGCAATCTGATGGTGAAGCTCCAACCCTGGACCTTTAGGGAATATGGAGTACCCCTTCATTGCCATTGCTCTCAGTTCCGCTCTGACTCAGAGTGGTAGTACTTAATAGGGTCTGATAGACATTTAAACTGTGCACTAACAAATGACTGAATTGTTAGTGATACATAGCAGTACTTGGAACCATTTAACTGTCCAAATGAATGAAGAGAGTTGAATAGAATAATTAGTGTTGGATAGCAATACTTGTTACCACTTCACTGTCTGTAACCAAATGATTAATATTGAATTGAATAATAAGTGTTTGATAGAAATAATTGAAACCATTTAACTAAGTAGAAACAACACCAATACAAGTGTGCAAACAAATTAGTTCTAACTCATTTAAAAATGAAATTACCTACAAACTATTCACTTACAAATCATATATGTATATCTATTTAAACAAATGACTGATTCTAAATTGTTACTGTTAAATAGCAATACTTGACACTGAATTGTTTGAAATAGAACTGTTTGACTAAACTGAATAACTTGAAATGGAAATGTTTTTGACAATTAAACTGTGTACTTATGCTAAATTGAATTGTTTGAAACAGAACTGTTCATTTGTATAAAGGATTTGGCATTAAATAATCAACAAAGGTTGATATGCCATAAAACTCAAACTAACAAACGATTTAAACTCGATTAAAAATCAACAAAATGTTTACAAATCATGTGATAAGAGGATTTGTCATTAAATAACCCACAAGGGTTGATATGTCTATAAACACAACTAATCAAATTAACTGATCTTCAATGTTACTGTATTAATCATAATTTTGATGTTGGTTGTTTCTTATTTTCTGGCATGCAAAAGATGAAGAGTAGGGCTTACAGTTTTCATGCCTTTGTTTGCATTTGTCACTTATGCTCCTTGTAGTCCAGAGGTTAATTTGTTCTTATAATAATTTAGGAGGGAAAATGTCATTGTATTTGATATATAATGCACACTTTATCTCTCCTTACTAAAATGACTCAAAATGTCAGGTCTTGTTAAGAGAAGTGGGATAAAAGAGACCAGGTTAAGAAAACCCTCTTATTTATAAATATTAATTTTAATTAGTAGACACATACATACACATGCAGACAGGTGTGTATGTATGTGTGTATATATATATATATATATATATATATATATATAGTGAAAGTGACCAGGCTAAAAAAAACAACTTATTTATAAATGCTAACTATAACCCGTATTGTGTCTTGGCATAGGTCTCTATTTAGATCTCTTTGTATGATTATAGCTTAATAAAGACCAAAATGAATCTTCTGCACACATTTTCTCATTCTATCTTGTTAGAGAAGTGGAATGACAGAGAAAGAGGTTATAACTTGACAATATTAACAATAACACTCACTTTTTAATTTTTGTCAAGTAAAAGCATTTTCTTCTTTGTCAAGCGATTATCTACTGGAACAGGCAAAGATCTTAGGACACCAGTGATTCAAGAGAGAAATGGCCTGTTGTCAAAGCTGTGAATAGGTCAACTGCCTCTTCTGCAGAGGGTTTAATATCTCCTCCCACAAACGACATTTAGTGATGAGGCTTCACTTGAGGTGCTCTAGGGAATGTGGAGTTGCTCCTTCATTGCCATGACTCCCAAGTCCACTCAGACTTGGAGTGGTAGTACCTGTTCGGGTCTCATCTATGGGTCAAATAGTTCTGTTTAAAAATTATTAGTATTGGATTTGATACTTGATACCAGAACAAGAGTACCTGATAGGGTCCTATCTATGGGTAAAATAGAACTGTGAACAAATGATTTGCATTAAATTGAATAGTTAGGAATAGAACTGTTTGACCATTTATCAATTTAAACAAATGACTATCCAATTGAATTGTTAGTGATACATAGCAACACTTGAAACCATATAATTGTGTATTTGCCCAGTTGGCTGGGGCTGTAGAATATACCGACTGCACCTCTGCAGAGGGATGAGACCCCCCCCACCTGGCAACGAGCATCCTGGATATGACACTAAACAATCTGATGGTGAGGTTCTAGTAATGCTGGAGCTTCGGGAAATGCTGAGTACCCCTTCATTGCCATTGCTCCCAGGTCCACTCTGTCCCAGAGTGGTAGCACCTAATAGGGCCCTATCTATGAGTCAAATAGAACTAAAATGTGTACTTAAGCTAAACTGAATTGTTTTAAATAGAACTGTTTTTGACATTTAACTGTGTGTAAACAAAAACTATACTAAACTGAATTGTTAAAAATTTAATTTGGTGTTAAATGACCCAAAAAGGGGTTGATATGCTGCAAAACCAACCAAACAACCAACATATAATTGTGTATAAATTATTAGTATTGGATAGGAATACTTGAAACCATATAATTGTGTATTGATTATAAGTCTTTGATGAGGATACACATTATTATAGTCAAATAAAAGAAAAAAATGTGATTTAAAAAAAAAAAATTGTAATGTTGAAAATAAACCCAACCAAATTATTAAGTGTTTTTTTTTTTTTTTTTTTTTTTTTTTTAAAAAAAAAACAAAGTCCACGATGGAATCTTTAAATTAAACCCCCAGATCCTACTTCCGAAGGAGTGTCTGGGGTACAACGTTAAACTGTAAATGATGATTATAGTTGATAAAAAAAAAAGTTTGCAATTGAATTTTGAAAATAAAGTTGATTGTAATTGAATGTTTATAAATGCTATTTTGGTATTAAATAACCCATGAGTTGTTGGTGTGCCAACTAAACTAATAAACCAAACCAAACAATAGTGCCCAGTCGGCTGGAAGTGGTGGTGGTAGAATACTCTGACTGCATCTCTGCAGTGGGGGGGGGGTAAGACCCCCCCCCAAGAGTACCACTTCATTGCCATCACTCTTAGGTCCATTCTGGCCCAGAGTGGTAGCACCTGATAGGGTCCTATCTATGGGTTAGATAGAACTGTTTGACATTTAAATTGTGTACTTATGCTAAACTGAATTGTTTGAAATAGAACTGTTTTTTAGAATTTATATCTTATGAAATAAAGTTTAATGCTCTAGGACAACGAAAAAAAAAAGTTGCTTATAATTATTTACCTAAATCAAATTCTAGCTGCTTCAAATCAAGATCGTATTAATTAAAAAAAAGGTTGACACTATTTATTGTAATCTCTGTCTGTGAGGCATTGAGTTTGCTGACTATTGCCTGTCTTGGGAGTAGGGCCCCCTCCAAAGAAAAGTGGGGTTGTCCTGGATATGATATACTGCATCTGATGGTGAGGTTCCAGTTCTGAGTGTTGAGTAATACTTTGTTACCTTTACTCCCAGGTCCACTCTGACCCGAAATGGTGATACCAGTTAGGGTTCCATCTATAGATTAAATAGATGTGTTTAAAAAATTATTCGTATTTCGTTGGACCATGCGCCAAAAACTTAGGAAACGACTACTCAAAAAATGTAAATATGTACAATGAATGTAAGCATGAAATAACCTGGGTGAGTTGACATACCTTTAAAATCAATCATTTATTGTTTAACCTTGAAATAATTGAGATAATATGGTTTGATGAAAGGAAATTTAGGTGAGACATAGTAACTATAGTTTACAGTCCCCACCCTCAACTAGTATCCTGTGTATGACACTAAAATATTTGATAGTGAGGCTTCAGTCCTGAAACTTTGGGAAATGTGGAGTACCTCTTACCCCTCTGCAGAGAAGTAGTTGGTATTTTCTACAGCCCCAGCCGACTGGGCATTTGTTTTTCGGTATGATTGCTTAAGTTGTTTAACATATAACTAATTGTTCATTTCCAAATTATATTTAATCGCAGTTTATTTTATTGTGTGTGTGTGTCTGACATAGGTCAGTTTTTTTTTTTTTTTTTTTTTTTTTTTTTGAGTGAAATAAATCACCGATCCATGGCTTAATGGGTAGAGTGTTCACCAATGGCCAAGGAGACTGGGGTTCAATTTCTGGTCGAGTCATAGCAAAGGATCAAAAAGTAGTACTTGATGCCTCCCTGTTTAACACTCAGCCTTATAAGTTACGCATCAAGGGTAAAGTGGAGCAATCTAGGGAAAGGAGTAGCACCTTCCCCTACACCTTGGTGTAGTAATTAATGAAAAGGGAGCTTTTAGGTTGCCCTCAACTATGGCTGCCAACTTACAACTGGTTTGAATTTGGGTTTCTTTCTCTTAGACTGCTAACCTTACCAGGCAAAGAAGCCAGTCTACCCTACTATTTATCTATAGTTAGGGTGTGAAAACAGATGGGGATTAGTGTGAAGTGAACTTCCAATTGCCTTGCCCTGGATTTGTCCTCAGGTTATTGGTTTCATTTTTTATGACTAACTGTTATGCTAATATCTATTTAGATTGCTGCTGCTTGTCAGAAGATGGCCATCTCTTCATTTTTAGAATTCTTTATTGTTTGGGCATACAACTATCTCAACAGGCACCAGTATGTTAAAATAATCTTTGTACTGCTCAGAATGCTGACTGTGTGTTTCCAGCTTGTGAAGATTTAACACATCATTGCAAGACTTAAGAGAGATATATCCTCTCAGTATCAATAGTTGTGCTCTATTGATAAGCATGAGCAAGATGACTGGCAGCTACATAAGCTGCACGTGTTGTCATCATAGTTTAACCACCTCTTGTGAGACATAAGATGTGGAGAAATTATTAATGGAATTATTCCTAGTCGCAAAGCAGCCCTAGATTGATAACTGTGATAACACCAAATACTAAAATCAGCGGGGGTGGGGTGAACTTTTATGTATCAAGATATCCACTAGATGTTTATCGACTCTACGTGAGGCTTCTATTTTTTCTTTTTTATGCATGTGTACCCATATTTAATAACCCCCTCTACTTGTGCAGAAGATCAATTTTTAAGCGGAGTTTAACAGGTTTGAATTCAGAGTTTTCCTTCTCCTAGACTAGTTGCCTCACCAAGGCTGAAGAACTTAGTCTGCTCTACTAATTACCTGTAGCTGGAGGGAGAATAATTCGATTTATACCTTTCCCAAAGGTATTATTGCTATGTAAAATGCAATCAGTCTCGTTCAAGATTTGAACTCGTGTCACCGTGTCCATTTCCTATGACGATAACCATTACACCACAGGCACCTCTATATGCATATGTACTTACAGACTAATTCATCTATCCAGTTAAAAAAAAAGGTTGTCGGAGATATCTAAGTAATTTTTCTATTGTATTGTACTTGTAAAATATCAAAACGTTTATTTTGCGTTGCTTTAAGATAACAACTTTGTCTTTTTGTTAGAATAAGAACAACCAGTGAATATTAGTTTAATTTATTATATTTATATATCTTTAATTTAAAAATATCCTGGTTGAAATTTAGGACTTTTAACATGTTCATAAGCATGTATAATATATATGTGAGAAGAAATGAGTTGATTCTGACAGAATGTATTTTGAAAAGGTAAAATGGAAGAAAGATATATGTTTGATGGTTTGTTTATTTTCTAACATGTTTTGACTGCACGGTTTGTCTGATAATAATTATGATAGATAAAGTTTTGATTCAGTTGGAAGTCTTCATCAGGGCTTGTAGATGTTTGCTATGTGAAAAAATTTCTTCACATAGCAACATTAAGAATATATCTATCATAATTATTTCTCATACAAAAATAATTTTGATAAAATGTTTTTGTATTCAGGCAAAACTTTGAAGTTGAAACGCGTTGGCAAATAAAAAAAACCCATCAAACATATATCTTTCATCCGTTTTACCTCTTCTGCATACATATATATATATATATATATATATACACACACATACTCACGCGTTTTACCTTTTCTATGTACATGTGTGTGTGTATATATATATATATATATATATTTTGTCATCCACAGACAGTTTCGCTGTATCACAACTCTTCAGTGTGGCTAGACAGGCTAGATTCCCAAAGCTGGGATCGAAACCTGGCTGACTCAAATGCGAATCCGAGATTCTACCTCTCAGCCACGAGGAAACTAGTGCAAGCAAAGGAAATTTAAACACTTATATATCACATTTGTTTTGTTTACATATATCTGCTTAATACCCACCCCCATAAGTTTTACCTTTTCTATGTACGCACACACACACACACACATATAAGTTAGGATAAGAAAGACAAAGTCAATGGTGCAGTTAATTTCTTACCTATGTGATTTATGTACCACTGATATTGACTGCTCCTTATTTATAGATATAGCAAACTACATTATATACTGCACAATCTCTTTGGCTTCTCTGACTGACAGTTTTATGTTAGCAAAAATTTAATCAGACCGAAGATAGTAGGAGGAAAAAAAATTTTTTTCCCTTAAACCTCTTGTCTGACTAGTTTTTTTGTTTAAAGACATGAAACTTTCAGTGGTAATAGTCAAAGGGATTGTCAGGTAAATAATTATTTTAGTTTTTATACTACTCTGCTTGGCAGCATTTGAGCACTTTTTTTTTTACCCACCATTTTTATTGAAATGATTGCTTTTTTGCATATCATGTTTTTTTTCTTCTTCGCTATTTATGGGTGTACACATTTACATGTTTTAGTTAATTAGTTCCCCAAGATCAATTCAAAAAAATGTTTCCATGAAATATTGAATACCATCAGGAGCAGAGCCAATTTAAAGCGTAAAAACTTGGAAAAAAACCCCAAAACTTCAGTTTTAAAAGTTTTTATGTGTGTGTGTATATATATATATATATATATATATATATATATTTTTTTTTTTTTCTTTTTTCCTTGTATGTATGTGTACATGTTTGTCAACATAAGAATATTTTCTGCCATCGAAAATTTACAAAAGTCAATACAATATTGAATAATTATGGAATTTAATTTAATTTTTTTTATCAAATTAAACTCTAATAAAATTCTTCATTTAGAAATCTGTATTCCCCTGAAGAGCTGTAAATGTAAAATTCTATGAATTGCCAAACTATATAGTGAACTCTAGGAAAAACTTTATACACACAATAAAATGCCTGATGGAATAGAAGAAATGTGATTTGAAAACCAAAGTTTGTGTGTGTATATATATATATATATATATATATATATATATATATATATATATATATATTATCCAATGCCAAATCAGCCAATGATGGGAATGATTCTATTTTAGGATTTTCTTTCTTCAATATCCATGTAATTCTAAATCCAATTGAGATCTCAATGTAAAATACTAATAAATTAGAATACAGAGCAGATAATTCCATATAAAAGAAAAACCTTTAAAAAAATCACTCATGTTTTTTTGTAATAATATTTATTTCAGAAGCTCCTATATTTTTTGAAATGTTAGATATGCATCTTCAGACAAAGAAATAAGATATATATATATATATATATATATATATATATATATTTTATAAGTTGACCGGCCATAATTGAGACCAACCTGAAAACTCCCTTTTCAATGGCTGTTACACTGAGGTGTAAGGGAGGGCACAACTCTTTTTCCTCGATTGCTCCACTTTACCCTTGATCTGTACCTTATAATGCTGAGTGTTAAGCAAGGAGGCATAAGCTATTTTTTTTTTTTGTCTTTGGTATGAACTTGACCTGGGATTGAACCATTGGCAAACACTTGGGTGATTTAGAAGTAACGTCATTATTTTAAAATTCGTATAGTTCATTTTTAACTATAATTTTTTACAAAAAAAAATCATTCAGATGAAAGTTTAGTCAAGAATTATTTTTCAATCACCCTGTATAAATATAAGAATATGAAAAAACAAAATATTTAGAGGATGTATTTTTTTATATATGATAATATGCTTGTTTTTTTATTTTTATTCATAGCAGATATTAAAATGCATTATCTGAAAAATATTCACATTTGAAGGAAAAAAAATTAGGCTATCCTTGTAGTTAAACCTGTCAATTTTGTTTTTTTCCCATTGGATACAGAAAAAAAATTAAATGATTACAAATATGCTGACACCCGAAATTCATTAAAAGAAAATATGTATATTTTACTATTGTAACTTTAATATTTCAGCTCACTTATTTTTCGTCCTTCTAGATATGGGATTTTTGACTGAGTGTAGAGTCCATTGTTTTGCTGAACCCTTTATTTAATCCATGGGGGTAAATTGTTCTAATTCTGTTAACTATACCCAGTTACAAATGTTAAGTGAGGGTAAGTTGTCCTTGTTATTTTACCTGTAGTTGGGATTGAACCTACAACCTCCTGATGATTTTTCTTAGAAGCACTTTTCAATCAAATGCCTCTATCCATTTCACCATGAGTCCTGAGGGCACCTCAGCTAGTGTAATGGTTAGCAAGCTAGACTAGCAAACTTTCATGTGTGAGTTTGAATCTCATTGGGTGCCCCATTCATATGACTTTGTGCCACATCTGAGCAAAAAGCTTATTAAATTACTGAAGCATATGTCCTGCCTGACAAATCTGGAAGTAGGATTTTTGTCTGTCTATAGAGTCCATTGTTTGGCTGTGTTATTTGATAAATGTTTTACCTGAAGAAGCTTGGAAAATGAACATGCTATAAGGAACATGTTGGTCAAAAACATTTTTAAAAAAAATAACCTCTCTGCCACACAAGAAAAGAGTAGCATTTAAAAAAAAAATTCTTTACAAAATAGTGTTTTTGAAATATGAAGTCATGTAAAAAATTGAAAAATTTTTTTATTTTATTTTATTTCAATTTTATACTACAATTGTCCCATAATAGTTTTTTCATTTCTGTATAAATTTCATATCATAAATGTAACAATTATTATGGGATAGTGGTTGTATTATGTTAAGCATGGTTTTATGAATAGAAATTTACTTATTTTTCTTTTCAACTGACTTTTTAAAAAAATATTTGAAGTTTTGAAAAAAATCTGAAAGTTAAAATTGAAATCTATTGTATTTAACTGTGGTTCTTCTTGCCAAACTTTTTCTTTTTTAGAGGTCTACTTTTGCTAATCAGGGTTTTGCTGATCTGAAAAGAATCTATCTCAAAAAAAGACACCAGACTTTCAATCCTTCATATTGAAGGGAAATATTAAAAGAAAATACTTCTGTATCATGTGACTAAACTGAGGCCTTTTGCTGCTGGGAATTGTAGGCATGCCAGTTGGCCTAGACCTAGCTTTAGCCAACTATTTATACACACGAGTTTGTATCTTGCATGTAGTGCAGCCTCTCCTCCCACCAATATTAGGTTTAAAATTTTGGTCTCAGAAAAGTTGCATAATCTGTGAGTATATACGTTGAGTTAAATCTGTGTGCTAATTTTTGAGTTGCAGAGAATTAAATGCTCTGCTATTTACTTGGAATCAACTTTTAATGTTTGTTTATTTGACTCTCCTGATTTTTTTAATGAAGCTTTATACCACAATATTAAGGAATGATTCAAGACTGCTTTTGTAAACATTGCTATGAACAGCAATCTATCTGTATGACCGGCTCAGATTCTGATGCAATCCAACAAATGAATGCACTAATTAAGCTGAAAATCAGTGTTAACACTTTATCGGCTCATTGGCAGAGTGTTCGCCAATGGTCTGGGAGACCGGGGTTCAGTCCCAGGTCAAGTCATACCAAAGACTTAAAAAATGGTACTTGATGCTTCCTTGCTTAGCACTCAGCATTATAAGGTATGTATCAAGGGTAAAGTGGAGTAATCCAGGGAAAGGAGTAGCGCCCTCCCCAACACCTCGGTGTAGTAGCTATTGAAAAGGGAGCCTTCTAGTCGCTCTCGACTACAGTCACCAACTTTACTTTTTCTTATCACTTCTGGGGGTGTCCTCATGGTGTAATGGTTAAAGTGATGGACTGCAGAATTGTAGTAAGTGAGTTTGTACTCCAGTTGCGCTATTACGTTCACTTTCGGGCAAATACCTTTGGAAAAGGTATGAACCCCTTTATCCTCCCAGCTATGGGTTAAATAGTACCACTACTGTTTTTCTAGGAGAATGGCTTTGGCATTAAATAACCTACAAAGGTTGATATGCCATTAAACAAAGAAACCAACCAAACTCATCACCTCCTGCAAAAAGTGTGGGTCTTCTACATAAGCCTTTACCATTCTAGACAAATCACCCAAGTCAGTTGGGCCAGTAGAATACACCAACTGTTTCTCTGCAGAGGGGTAAGCCCCCGCTCCCAAACAAGTGTCCTGGATATAACTAAACAATCTAATGGTAAGGCTCCAGTCCTCAAGCTTTAGTGAATATGGAGTACCTCTTCATTGTTATTGTTCCCAGGTCCACTCTGACCCTGAGTGGTAGCACCTGATAGGTTCCTATCTAAGGGTCAAATAGAACTGACATTTAAACTATGTGCAAACAAATGACTTGTTAAATTGAATTGTTAGAAGTAGAACTGTTTGAACATTTAACTGTGTGTAAACAAATGACTGATATTTAATTGAATTATTAGTGCTAGATAACAATAATTATAATCACTTTACTCTCTGCAAACAAATGAGTAATATTGTATAGAATTATTAGTGTTAGATAGGAATACTTGAAACTATTTAACTGTTTGGTGTGGTTTCTTTGTTTAATGGCATATCCACCTTCAAGGGTTATTTAATGCCAAACCCATCTTTGTAGAATAGTAGTGGTACTATTTAACCCATAACTGGGAGGATAAGGGGATCTTATCTTTTCCCAGGGTATTTGTCTGAAAGTGAACGTAATAGCGTGACTGGAGTTTAAACTCACTTACTACGATCCCACAGTCCATTGCTTTAACCATTAAACAATGCAGACACCCCTCCAGTTTAACCGTGTAGAAACAATAGCAATATTAGTGTGCAACAAATTAGTTCTAACTCATTTAAAAGTCACCATCACCATCAGATTGTTTAGTGTCATATCCAGGATACTCATTTGGGGAGTTTTACCCCTCTGCAGAGATGCAATTGGTGTATTCTGCTGCCCTAGCTGACTGGGTCAGCCTGACAGAATCCTTTGAGCTCTTTGTCTTTAGGATAATTGTCATTTTTGATTTTTGGTCTGTTCATTGATTGAATTGGATCAGAATTTGAACTGGTTGGATAGAGAGATTGCTTTCTTGAGCAATGTTAACAATAGCAATCCTGAATCGTTTGTTATCTTTATCTTCAATCTCTAGTCACAGATGCCAAAGAGAGCAGAAAACAGACCAATTAGATTCAATACTGAAAATTTTAGAGAAAAAAAAAAAATTTAGAAAAAGTCGGTCATTTTAGTATCAACAAAACCAAGCGTATTTTGGAAGTGGAACCACCGTTTAAAGAAAGAGTGGGGTTTTTTTTTTTTTTCTTTTAAAGCTTCATTCAAGAAATATATCTTCAACTGTGAAAGAATTTTTGTATAAAAAAACTATTGCAGATAAGTTATTTAGTAGTTATCTCCCTTTAAATATTTTAAATATCAACTAATGAGTTACAAATCAGTTGCGAAATTAAGATGCCCTAACAGAACCCTTGCTACAAAGTGTCCTTTTTACTGGGTTATAGTAATATATAGAAAAAAATTTGGGTCACTGTTTATATATATATATATATATATATATATATATATATATATATATAATGACTGCCATATGTTCTTAGTTAATAGCTGTTTTTACCATCAAAATTACAACTTGAAGATTCTGATTATTAAATAATTTAACTTGTGAAACATATACATGACGTGTAAGATGATAAAGTATAAAGACATCTGTACATTGTTGGATTATTGTGACATACACTTGTTCGACACTTATGTCTCTTTCTGGTCCTACGCAGCTATAGCCCAGTGACAAGCATAGCAAGATAGCTGGTGACTAAGCAAATTGGAGGTTTTATTTCATAATATCTTCTCTTAGATTTTTCCTGTGAAAGAATACCTACAGGTCAGTAGATGTTTAATGTTGGAGATTCCTTCTCCACTTTTAATTTTGGAGTTAACTCCCCCTGGAAGGGTTAAATGCACCACAGCTTTGTCAGTAGGTGTGCAGCCCCTTCTACCATTTATATATATATATATATATATATATATATATATATATATATATATATCAAGTAAATAAGGATTGTGAATATCCAAATTTGAAAAACAAGAAATTTAGAAATAATATTCTGTTTTCAATATATATATATATATATATATATATATATACTTACTTCATATCAGTCTCATGACTAAGTTTCATGTATTTGTTAAAAAAAATAATCTTTGGATGAAACTGGAGTGAGGAAGCATTTATTCGAGATTTTAACCTGCTCTATGGCTAGTAATTGAGCACCTTTTTGGTTTAAGAAAAAACGTTTTTATAATGATTTATTCATAGATAAAGTTGGTGACCTTAGTCGAGGATGACTCGAAGGCTCCCTTTTCAATAGTTACTACATCCTGGTGTAGAGGAGGTCGCTATTCCTCTCCCAGGATTGCTCCACTTCACCCTTGATCCTTGCCTTATAATGCTGAGTGTTAAGCAAGGCAGCATCAAGTACCACTTTTTGAGTCTTTGGTATGACTCGATCTGGGATTTAAATCTGGTCTCCTGGACGATTGGCGAACACTCTACTCATTAAGTAAATGGTTTCCCATAATTGCAGTTACATTAACATATTGATTTCATTTACTAAATCACTATTATGGGACAGAAGTAGTAATATTTTTCTTAAGACATTTTTAATATTTTAATACTTCATATAATTTTAACAAGGGAGGTAACTCTTCGCTTTTGACAACTTCCTATCCCGTAATTATAAGTGGCCCGCTTTTGGTTTAGCACTTTTAGTTTTTATAATTATTAATCACTTATTCATTCATACTTTAATAGTTA
Organism: Sepioteuthis lessoniana; assembly: GCA_963585895.1. Classification (NCBI taxonomy): domain Eukaryota; kingdom Metazoa; phylum Mollusca; class Cephalopoda; order Myopsida; family Loliginidae; genus Sepioteuthis; species Sepioteuthis lessoniana. The sequence goes on along the minus strand of OY757935.1, from coordinate 43,181,437 downwards.
ACGTTTATTCAATCATATACAAATAAAAGAATATGTCTTGGTATATCTTTGTGAGAATTCGTTTTAAATTTTTCAAGCTTTTTTTTTAGGCAAGTTCCGATAGCTAAAAGGTTACCTCCCTTGTATAAAATCATCCTTTCCTCTACTCGACTTGATTGTATGAAAAGTTCTTTAAGTATATGAATATATTAAATATTGAATATTGTGAATAGGTCATTTATTGTAGACTCATCATCTTATGGATAAAATTAGCTGTTAACGTGATAAATAATTTTGTAGAGATGAAATTCAAGCAAAAAAAAAAAATAAAATAAAATAAATAAATAAAAAAAAGATAAAAATAAATAATAAAAAAAATAAGACAAGGCGGTCGACTCTTGTTTTTCAAAACTGAATTTAAAAAAATCAATCAGTGACCTTCATTCAGCAGCAAGTATACAAGTGATCGACTTGGATGGTTTGAACCCGTTTTTCTTTTAAATCATAATTAATTCAATTTATTATTTTTTAAATTATTCACTATTTCTTTTTATTGTAATATTCAGGTCATTTTTACATTCTATTCAGTTGGAAGTAAATAATGGAAAATAACCTAACAATGTAGAGAAAAATATTGAAAAACAAAGAAGAATTTAATATGAAAGAAAGCCGACGTTATAACGTTTTGGTTTCAATAAACCATCATCAGGACTTAGAAAAGATTTTAAGTGTCATTAGATCACCGATGGATGCTTAACTATTAGGAAACTATTAGGTTGTTTGGAAAATACTGTCTGATATTAGTATAAATTATTTGAATTCTAAAATTTGAATTTTAGAATAAACTGTTTTAAACAAGACTATTATATCTCTTAATATGAAGTCCAAAGAAAAAGTATGATATGGAGAAAAATGTATTTGTGTAAAAAATGAATAACAAAAATATTTCATCTCAGAAATTGAGACAACATTGTCTTGTGACAATGATTTTTTATATTACAAGAAATAGCTTGTTAGATTTTATTTCTTTAGATACCATTTGTCCTGAAAAAATTATATTAATTGATATTGAAGTTATTTAAAAGTTTTTCTTACCTTATTTTATTTTATTTTTCACAGCTGTCGAGTTAAGAGGAAGTACTCCACTTATTGCGAACACAATGCAAGGGACATGACTGCAAAGAAAACCCTATTATGATGGCCAGCAGATATCAAGATAATCACCTCACATACGTACATATATATATATATATATATATATATATATATATATATACACACGCACATTGGAAAAAAAAATCACTTTATAGGTTTTGTTGGACAGAAGAGAAAAAAAAGAAAACTTATTGTTCAAAACATTTTTATAAACTTGTGGATTTACATTAAAAACAAATAAGACAATTCGATTTTGTTGGTATTTTATTTTTAATTTAAAAAAAAGAATTAAAATTGTTCCTTTGAGTATTTTGATTTGGTCTGGTTTTATGGCATATCAACCATTGTAGGTTATTTAATGTCAAATCTGGTTTATGTATAATATATATATATATATATATAAGATATGGTTTGTAAAAATAAGTTAAAGTCATTTACTTACACACAGTTAAATGATCAATCAGTTCTATTTCTAACAACTCAATTTAGCTTAAGTCATTTGTTTGCTGTCAGTATAAATATCAAAGTACACAGTTTAAATGTTAAACAGTTATATTTGACCCTTAGATAAGACACTTTCAGGTGCTACAATTCAAGGCCAGAGTGGACCTGGGAGAGATGGTAATAAAGGGGTACACTACATTCCCCAAAGCTCCTGCATTACAGGAGCTTCACCATCATATTGTTTAGTGTCATATCCAAGACACTTGTTGGGGGAGTCTTACCTCTCTGCAGAGATACAGCCCCCCTCGGCCAACAGTGCCAAATATCATTGCTGTTCTTCTACTAGGATGGCTTTGGCATTAAATAACCCCAGAAGGTTCATGTGCATTAAACAAAGAAACCAAACCTTTTTTGGTTGATTGTCCATCTCCATTATTTTTCTTTACACGACTTCTTTTTCAATGGTTAACCCTTCAAACTGTTCTATTGGGATGAATAGAGAATTCTTTTGCTGTAAATACACAACTCTATGGGAGGTGCCTGTGGTGAAATAGCTATTATTGTTGGAAATGGACATGGCGACTTGAGTTCAAATCCTAGATATAGCTGACTGCATTTCATATAGCGCTAATATCCTAATGTATCCAATTATTCTTCCTCCAACTATGGATAAATAGTTGGGCAGACTGTGTTCTTTAGCCTTGATTAGGCAACCTGTTTAGGAGAAGGAAATCTCTGAATTGTTCCTTTGAGTATTTTGGTTTGGTTTGGTTTGGTTTTATGGCATATCAACCATTATAGGTTATTTAATGTCAAATCTGGTTTATATATAATTATATTTACTTCAGAATATCTTCTCTAAGATTTTTCCTGTGAAAGAATATCTACAAGTCAGTAGATGTTTAATGTTGGAGATTGAGTATATCAAAATTGACCTTGTGCCTGTGTTGAGGGGCTGATTAATACATTCACGCAATTTCAATCATTTTTGACCCTTACATACATTACCCAGTTTATGAATCTGTGGAATCAGCCGGAACATAGACGGAAGTAGATGTGGATCCTTCAACTGCTGAAGGCAAGCGGATTTTAAGTTACAATTTAACTTCTAACATCAAGGATTTTAGTCACCTGACTTTACAATCCTCCAGAGAAAATTAGGCTTTTAATCAACCTTAAACTGTCAATTGAGTTGACACCAACAGTTAAATTCTTTTAAAATCATCAATGGGAATCCCTATGGTGTTGTGGCGAATTTATTGGATTGCCCAGTTGGCTGGGTCTGTAGAATACACTGAATGCTTCTCTGCAGCAGGGTAAGACCCCACCCCAAACGAGTCTCCAGGATATGACACTAAAAAATTTGATTGTGAAGTTCCACTAATGCTGGAGCTTTGGGGAATGTGGAGCACCCTTTCATTTTCACTACTCCTGAGTCCACTCTGGCCCGGAATGGTAGCACCTGATTGGGCCCTATCTATGAGTTAAATAGAACTAATCTGCATACTTAGGCTAAACAGAATTGTTTCAATTAGAACTGTCTGACTAAACTGAATAGCTTGAAATAGAAATGTTTTTGACAATTAAACTGTGTACTTATGCTAAACTGAATTGTTTAGTATGAAACTGTGCTGACATTTAACTGCGTGTAAACGAAATCTGTACTTATACTAAACTAAATTAACAGTATTAGAACTGTTTGGCTAAACTGAATAGCTTGAAATAGAAATGTTTTTGACAATTAAACTGTGTACTCATGCTAAACTGAGTTGTTTGAAATAGAACTATTTGCATAAAAACGGATTTGGCATTAAATAACCTAAAAAGTTGATATGCCATAAACCCCAAACAACCAAGTAATGTATTGGACTATAAAATCATAGGAAGCAAGTTCAAACTCCATTTTATGCAAGTGCATTCTCTTTTGGACTAATACCCTACGGAAAAATATATACTCCCTTCTTCCCCCATCTATGGATTAAATAGTATACTGCTTTTCTACAAGGATGGCTTTCTTAGTAAATTGCCCCATGAAGGTTTATATGCCATTGAACAAAGAAACCATACCAAACCCTTTAATTAATAGCTCAATGATTACAACAAATTTGAAAGTTTTTCGTTTCCCTACATAAAAGTTTTGTAATTATAGCGTTCCTAATTACATTTCCATGACAACCCCATTAGCAACTGTAATATTCTCCAACATTTTCCGAAATTTTAAAAATTCGTCTTTAAAATCCTTATCTGAAAAAAGTTCGTGAAGAAGGAGACGTTGGAATAAACACTCTGCCCAATTGGTAGATCACTCTGTTGGCAGGGTTTAAAATACACTTCTGTATCTTCTATATAGGGGTACCCTCCCCGCCAAAAAAGGGGCTATCTTGGGAAATACACTAAACTCAACTGATGGTGAGGCTCCAGTTTTGGTGCTCTAGAGTGTGTAAAATACCTTTTTACTGCTGACTCGGAGTTAGGCTCATATTCATGGGTCAAATAGATCTTTTTAAAAATTAAAATTGTTTGTATTCAATAGGACTGTGTGCAAGAAACAAACAAGCGAAAAAAAAACCTCTAACGAAATAACTATATAAAAATGCAAATATGAACGTACAATGAACGCAATTCCTTAATCTTTTGAGATAAAATAACCGTAGACAGGTTGACATGCCGTTAAAATCAAATAACTCTGCTCAATTACATTACACGTTTTCTTTCCTCCAGTTAAAATCTAAGGGAGGTCACTCTGAAGTACTCATGTTAACAAAGAAGCATTATTTCCCTTGACATATACAAAGGTTAATAGGAAAAGGAACAAGTGCTTTTTCGCAGTCATTCATTCACTTTTGCTCAATATTGTCTTTGCACTGATAATAACTACTGTAATGAGTTTGATCTTCACCGAGTGCCCGGCACTTGTATCTGAGTTAAGCTTTGGAAATGTACTCCACTATATAGAAAAGTTTTTTTTGTTTCTTCGTTTCTGTTTTAGACGTGAAATTTTTACAGTAGAAACAACTTTACAATGTTTAAAAGAAGTTATTTGTTATTTTCCGGCTAGTTTATCTTCATCTTATTATTGTTAATTCTTATCTAACGTTATTTAGGTAGTTCAGTCGGCTGAGATTAGAATATGCTGACTGCATGGGGCTGATGAAGGGGTTTATCGCGGTTGTGGCTCACTGTTGGTATTGTTGGTGCTATATAGCCATAAGAAATGAATAACATAGAGGAAGAATGACCATAACAAGTAGTTATAGAAATATAACACTTTTTGTTCTTCTTTGTTGTTAAAGATTCTCTGGTGTGTGAGAGACAGAGAGAGAGGGAGGCGAATGGAGACTGAGGGAGACGAAGACAGACTTTTCTTGATTATACCATGCTGTGTTATCTTCAAGGCTCCACTTGGCACTTATGCTTCACGGCTGTAGGTACTCAACCGGAGGCCTGCTGTGGGTCCTTGGCTCAGCGGGACACCCAGCCACTCGTTAGCGCTCTCCGTGACTGACCGTATCTCTTCTTGTTGCAAGACTGATTCAAGACTCACCTGCTTGTATCTCACGTGGGCATCGGCATATATCATTTCATAACACCCACACATTTTAGCTCCACCACGTGACTGCTTCAGTTTATTTTCACAGATGCGTCCTGTACAGGGAATCTCGGATTGACGGCTCGATTAAGGGTCAATATGCAACCCTGGAAAATTCTGAGGTTTGTAAATAGACTCCTTTCATTTTCTTATCCAATTCACTTGTCGTCTTCTTTTTTTCTATCGAAGCTGTAAGGGAATTAAAGACGGAAGGAAAAAGACAAGGATACCTTTTGACTCAAATTTTATTTGCCCAGTCGGCTGGGGCTTTAGAATACACCGATTGCTTCTCTGCAGCAGGGTAAGACCCCACCCCCAACGAGTCTCCTGGATATGACACTAAACAATCTGATTGCGAGGTTCCAGTGATGCTAGGGCTTTTGGGAATGCGGAGTACCTCTTCATTGCCATTGCTCCTAGGTCTACTCTGGCCCGGAATGGTAGCACCTAATAGGCCCCTATCTATGTGTTAAATAGAACTAAACTGTATACTTATGCTAAACTGAATTGTTTCAATTAGAACTGTTTAACTAAACTGAATAGATTGAAATAGAAACGTTTTTGACAATCAAACTATGTACTTATATTTAAACAGCATACTTATACAAAGCTGAATTGTTTAAGAAAGAACTGTTTTGACATTTAACTGTGTGCAAAGAAAATCTCTACTGGTACTAAACTGAATTGGCTGAATAAGAACTGTTTGAATAAACTGAATAGCTTGAAATAGAAATGTTTTTCACACTTAAACAATGCTAAGCTGAATTGTTTCAAATAGAACTGATTATTTACATAAAAATGGATTTGGCGTTAAATAACCTACAAAGGTTGATATGCTATAAAACCCAACAACCAACCAACCATCAAATTTTATTTTTAGGGTTTACGACTATTCTTTGGAGAAAAGGTTTCCTGAACCAGTTGAAATAGCCGGGTTCCCCAGTCAAATCGTTTGAAGAATATTTTGGAATCATCTTCTAGGGTCCGTCATGTGTTCAGTATGTATGTTTAGTAAAGGCAGTTACTAGTAGGAGAGACACACTGCGCTGCTAAGTTCGGGACTCAGAAGGCACATGCATTCCCGAGTAGTAGCAAGGAGAAAAAGGTCCTTATGGTCGAGGCGTCTTAAGGTCACTAAGAGAGTTTCTCTTTGGTGCCAGAAAGCTCATCTCTTCAGGTATGCGCAGTTTATACTTCCTGGCAGAAACCTTCTGAAAGACTGTTATTTTACAGTTTATTTTTTCTTGTTTTCATCTTTTTTAAATTTCTTCTTAATCTCCACAACCCAACTCCGAGGTGCAACACTCGATCTTGGCACTTACTGGGCTGGTCGGGGGTCGGTGAGGCCCAATCTCATCAATCAGCTCATCATGTCAACCCCTGTGCAGACCGTATTCTTCTAATTGCTCTTGTGGCAAAAAATACCTAAAATTATTTTATTCTAAAGATGTTCGAGTATCAATTGCATTGAGATAGCAATACTTGTAATCATTTAACTGTGTGGAAACAAATGGGCTCTGATTTACTTGATAATAATGTTACCGACAAATCATTTGCCAACAAATTATACATATATATATATATATATGTGTGTGTGTGTGTGCGTGTGTGTGTGCATTTACACCCAATCCTGTTTATATATATATACAAATTATGGCGTTAAATAATACACACATGTATATATATATATATATATATATATATATATATATAAACAGGATACGATATTAAATAATACACATACATTAAATATATATATATATATATATATATATATATATATATATATATATATATACAGTAATTAGTTGGTCGACTTTTGTCGAAGACCTCCCGAAGGTTTCCTTTTCAATAGCTACAACACCGATGTGTAGGGGAGAGCCTACTCCTTTCCCTGGATTGCTCCACTTACCCTTGATCCGTACATTATAATGCTGAGTATTAAGCAAGGAGGTATCAAGTAACATTTCTTGAGTCTTTGGTATGACTTGCCCTGGGACTAAACTTTAGGTCTCCCGGGCCATCGCAGAACACACCATAATGCCAATATTAACAGGATACGTATTTGATAATTACTCCCCATATATATATATATATATATATATATATATATATATAAACAGGATATGGCATTAGATAATTCACAAGGGTTGATATACCATAAAGCATAATCAAACCAAACCAAACTGACTGCTAGGAATTTTCCAAGGAATTTAGACGTACTCCAGTCGCGCTATTACATTCACTTTCGGGCAAATACTCTTGGGAAAGGTATGACCACTTTTATCCTCCCAGCTATGGGTTAAATAGTACCACTAATCTTCTTCTATGAGAATAACTTTGGCATTAAATAACCTACAAAGGTTGATATGCCATTAAGCAAAGAAACCACACCAAACCAAAGCTATAAATTAGACAGTTACTCTGAACTAGTGGAGAGGATACTATCTTCTTGCCATCAATGTGTATTACCTCCACAGCCATTTGGATCGTTTCCCAGAAAGCCTTGGAGACCGAAGTGATGAATAAGTTGAAGGATTTCTCCAAGATTTAAGAACACTATAGAAGAAAAATACCGGTGTCACTTGGATACCCACCTGATCGCTGATTACAGGTGTGGTGCAACAGCTCACAGCAAGAAGTCTTTGAAACGTGACTTTTGTGAGATTACTGAGTAAATGGACAGCATATGATTGATGATTATGCATCCTTTTTTCATTAATCTCTGATTCTTCGATATAGTTGGATCATAGATAACTAAATTTTATTTGTATGCAACTTTTATAAATCAAAAAGGCAATAATAATGATTAGTAGACATCAATGCTTCTACTCAAACTGTTGTACACATAAGAGTTTGGGGTATATCCTACTGGAACTGATGAAGGAAAAACTGATTGCATATTTAGAATCGGAGAAAAAAATTTACAATTAAAAGGTCAAATAACTGAGGCAAAAATTTTATTTTTCCCCTAATCAAAAGTCAGCCTATACACAAGACATTATCCTAAATGAATGATTTTTTAACCAATAATCAAAGGTCGACATAACCTTAATGCATAATTTCCTAACAAATAGGCAAAAGTCGACCTATACATAAGACATATCTTAAATGTGGGATTTTTTAACCAATAGTCAAGGGTCGACCTATACACAAGACATATTCTAAATGGATGATTTTCAAACCAATAGACAAGGCTCGACCTATACACAAGACATATCCTAAATTAATGATTTTTCAACCAATAATCAAAGGTCGACAACTTAATGCATAATTTCCTAACAAATAAGCTAAAGTCGACCTATACACAAGACATATCCTAAATGCGGGATTTTTTAACCAATAATCAAGGATCGACCTATACACAAGACATCACATTAATGCATAATTTCCTAACCAATAATCAAGGGTCGACCTATACACAAGTCATATTCTAAATGAATGATTTCCAAACCAGTAGTCAAGGCTCGACTTATACACAAGACATATCCTAAATGAATGATTTTTGAACCAATAATCAAAGGTCGACTTATACACAAGACATATCCAATATGATATCTGTATACTCCCAGTTTTTGGAAGCTGTAGTTATTTACTAAAGATGATTCGTTATTCGAAACCATATCAGTCGGCATTCTCTGTAGAAGGGTAAGACATCTCCCGCCGAGAAATTCCTTGATATGACACTAAACTGCATTTGGTGGTGAGACTACATTTAGGAATTCTGGGAAACATGGAGTCATCCCTTCATTGCCATTACTCGCAGGTCAACTCTGACCCAGAGTGGTAGCACCAGTTATAGTCTCATCAATGGGATAATTAAAATCTGATTTAAATATTATTTGTATTAGATAGGAATACTTGATACCATATAACGGTGTGCAATTTATTTGTATTAGATAGGAATACTTGATACCATATAACGGTGTGCAAATTATTTATATTAGATAGGAATACTTGATACCATAAAGTAAGTAAATTTGGCGACCGTAGTTGAGAGTGATCCGAAGGATCTCTTTTCAACAGCTACTACACCGAGGTGTAGTGGAGGGGGGTAACTCCTTTTCCTGGATGGCTCCACTTACCCTTGATTCATTGGCGAACACTCTACTCATTAGGCCAATGACAGTGTGCAAATTATTTGTATTAGATAGAAATACTTGAAACCTTATAACTATGCCAATTATTTGTATTATATTGGAATACTTGATACCATAGAACTGTGTGCAAATTATTTGTATTAGATAGGAATACTTGAAACCATATAACGGTGGAAACAAATGATTATATTATTTTAAAAGTGCACTTAGAACAATTCCCAAAAGAAAAGGTAAAGGGTCTGAAAAAATTATAAATCAGAGGGTAAGTGGAGACCATCCAGATTACAGCATTATTAAGATCGACCAGAATACTGAGAAGAGTCCTGGAGACTTGTGGGGACTTGCTGTCACTCAGACTCCAGTGAGAAACCATCGGCTTATACTGGTGTGACAAGACTTGGCACGACTGGATGTGAAGGGTGATTCACTGGGAATTATGCAAGAAATTGAAATTTGGCTAAACTGACAGTCACAAACTAGTATCTGTCACAGATAATGAAAGCCATAAAATTCTCCTGGATTTTTAGTTACAAACAGCTCACCAAATTCCAGCTAGAAGACAAGATCTAGTGTTAATTAAATCCTAGTGTTAATTAAGCCTGAGTGTTAATTATATTCTAGAGTTAATAAAGACCTAGCTGTTATTAAACTAGCAAAAAACTAACTTATCAACTTGTGTTTTTTGACGTTTCAGCGGAACACAGATTGAAAAATGAAAGAAAGCAAAAAAATAGACAAATTCTTCGATTTTTTTAGAAAGTTGGAAAATCTGTAGAACATTGTGATGGTAATCTCAATAGTAGTTGGAGCCCCTTGAAACAGTCCCCAAAGGGTTATAAAATAGATTGGAGGGACAGGAGATCTGGGGAAAAATTGAAACCACCCCGACAAGAGCGTCGCTAATATCAACGAGAATACTGAGAAGAGTCCAGAAGATTTGTTGTCAATCAGATAGCGGTAAAAAAATCCCTAGTTTAAATTGGTGTGAAAAACTCCCAAATACTATACATGACTGGGTAGGAAAGGTGATCCACTGAGAATTGTTCAAGAAATTGAAATTTAACCATACAAACAAATGGTATATGTACAAACTGGAATCCGTTTTAGAGAATGAGACGCAATAATTCACGGAGATTATGAGACAAAAATGGATTACCTAATCCCGATTAGAAAACAAGACCTTGTGATAATTAACAACAAAAAATATAGAAAAGTGAGAACTTATTATCTAGTAGACTTTGCCGTCCTGATGGACCACAAATTGAAAATCAAAGAAAGCGAAGAGACAAGTACTAAGACCTAGCCAGAGGTAATGATTACAGAAATGCTGATTATTATTGGTGCACTTGAAACATTTCCAAAAGGGACTCCAAGTGTCATATACTTGTAATTAGTGAAGAACCACAACACTGTTTTATAAGAATATAACTCTCACACTCGAAAGGGGTTGAAGTTTCTGTGGTGAGTGAGAAACAGACGGACGGAGAGAGACAAAGAAAGACTGCTATATTAACCCGTAACTTCTTCTCTTGACCATACCACGCTTTGTTATCTTCAAGACCCCACTTATCGCTTCTGCTTCTCGGCTTCTGACCCCAACTGAATCGGACCCTCACGCGACATCTGCATATATCATTTCTTAACGCCCACGACTTCCAAAAAACCACGTGACTGCTTCCACTTGTTGACACAGGTTCGTCCTGCTCTGAGAAATCTCTGATTGACGGCTTGGTCAAGGGTCAATATGCAACGCAAGAAGTGGACATTGAAGGAAGAATCAAGACCATCCAAACCACAGCATTACTGAGATCGACCAGAATACTGAGTAGAGTCCTGGAGACTTGAAGAGTGTTGCTGTTACTAAAACTCCAGCAGAATACTACCAGCTAAAAGTTGCAAGGAATAAAAAAATATAATAAAATTCACTCTGGTTGACTAAATGAGAAACTGTCCATTGGCAGAACAGATTCTCGTCCCGAATTTTCGAGTTTCATTCTTTCCCGGGGGTCTCATACGAGTATCGCCGTTCGATCTGCCGGTCTGTGGACGAGTCTCTTACAGTCCCCAGCACGTGGGTATCGCTACGTTCCCGGTGCAGGTCATTCTGTTTATCCTACGATTCATTGGCACGTGTTTTCCAAAGACTTCCTTACTCTGCACCTGATAACACTGAGGTCATTTCAAGGTCATGACACCACACAACTGCTACTCTCTAATTCAGTTAAATTCATTTTCCAGTTTGAAAATATCTATAAAAAATCAATAGAAAATATCTATAAAAAAATATCTATAAAAAAAAATCAAACGAATGAAATGGCGTTAAGAAAACGGTCGATTTTCATACACACGTGTACGCTAATTCCTTAGCGCTTGTAAGACTATCAGTTTGGAGAAAGGAACGGTTTTGAAATAAACACACC